>JAXLNS010000001.1:359147955-359747955 GCA_037215915.1 Pantherophis vulpinus | reverse complement strand
GTGGCATGGTGGGCGTGGCAGGGGAAGGATACTGCAAAATCTCCATTCCTACCCCACTCCAGGGGAACGATGCTGCAAAATCCCCATTCCCACCCCACTCGGGGGCCAGCCAGAGCTGGTATTTTGCTGGTTCTACGAACTGCTCAAAATTTCCGCTACCAGTTCGTCAGAACCTGCTGGATTTCACCCCTGATTTGGAGGTCTCATTTCCCCCCCGCTTCCATTTTAATCCCTGCACATTTTAGCACCTGCTTTTCTGGTCCTTGGATGGTTTTTGCCTTTGTCTGGATTGTCATTATTTTGTGCGCTGTTTAGTAGCAACCCCGTGGGACCCGGGTACAAATGCGTTCAGAACCCAAATAGGCATTTGTAAAATGGAAGCTATTTGGGAAGTGGAGAAGTAAGGCGGTTCGGGGGAAGGGGGGGAGGGAGGAAAGAAGGGAGGGAGGGAGGGATGGAGAGAGAAAGGGAGGGAAGGGAAGGAAATAGGGAAGAGGAGGAATCGTAAGGAGGAAGGGAAGGAAAGGAAAGGAAAGGAAAGGAAAAGAAAGAAGGAGATAGTAGGAAGGGGGATGGTGGGGGAAAGGAAGGAAGGAAGGAAAAAATGAAGGGAAAGAGGGAGGGAGAGGAAGGGAAGGGAAGAGGGAAAGGAGGAGAAGGAGGGGAAAGCAGGAAGGGGGAAGGAAGGGAAGGAATAAAAAAGGATGGATGGATGGATGGAAGGGAGGAACGGAGAGAAAGGTAGGGAGAGAAGGAAGAAAAGGAAATAGGCAAGAGGAAAGGAGGAAGAATCTAAGGAAGAAAGGGAAGGAAAGGAGGAGGAGATAGCAAGAAGGGAGATGGTGGGAGGAAAGGAAGGAAGGGAAAGAGGGAGGGAGAGAAAGGAAAGGAAAGAGGGAAGAGGAATATAAGTAAGAAAGGAGAAGGAGGGATGGAAAGAAGGGAGGAAAGAAGATGGATGGATATAAGGGAGGGAGGGAGGAATGGAGAGAAAGGAAGGGAGAGTAGGAAGGAAGAATCTAAGAAAGAAAGGAGGGAAGGAAAGAAGGAGGAGATAGCAGGAAGACTGCATGGAGGGAGGGAAGGAAGGGGGGGCTTCCCATGGAAGGAAGGGAGGAGGAGGAGGAGGAAGGATAGCGAGACAAAAGTGAGAGGGAGGAAAAAGGAAAGGAGAAAGGAGAGAAAAAGACAGTCAGCAGGAAGAAGAAAAAAGGAACAGCATGAAAGAAAGCAAAAGAGGGGGGGGAAGAATAAGGAATACAAGATGGAAAGAGAAAGAGAGAGAAAGAAGAAAGGAAAGGGAAAGGAAAGGGAGGGAGGAGAGAAAGAAGGAAAGTTAGGAGAATGAAGAAAGGAAAGGAAAATTAAAGAAGGGAACGGAAAGGAAGAAAGAGAGAAATGGAAGGAAAGACAAATAAAGAGAAAGGAGGAAAGAAGGAAGAAAAGGGGAGAAAAGGAAGAGGCCATCTTGAATTTAGCCTGATATTTCCCTGCTCCACTTTCCTGGGGGCTCCCCTTACCTCCCCCCCTCAAAAAAAACAATTCATAACCTACGCCCCTCTCCTCTTTGCTCCCCATCAAGCCTTCCCTCCACCCCTCCTGGCTGTCTACTTAAGAAGGGAGGATTCGCACAATAAGCACATTTCCTTGGCTTGCGGGATGGGGAGGAATACATTTTCAGGCGACCCACATTGGGTGGGTTTAATGAAGGGGGGGGGAGGCTGCTGTCTCCACCAGTGATGGATAACTCTGGGAGAGAATGGTTAGTCTAGTCGTGGGGTTCCCTCTCTCGCCTTTGTGTCTGGCCCGTCTGTTTATTTAGCAAGACGTCCAAACGGTCCAGAGATTTTCAGCATTTGAATAGAACAGAACAGAATATGAAAATAGAATAGGAATAGGAATAGGAATAGGAATAGGAATAGGAATAGGAATAGGAATAGGAATAGGAATGGAGAGAAGAGAAGAGAAGAGAAGAGAAGAGAAGAGAAGAGAAGAGAAGAGAAGAGAATAAGATTTAAATAGAAGAATAGAATAGCAATAAGAATAGAATATTATACAGTAGAACAGCAATAAGAAATAGAATAGAATAAGATTTAAATAGAAGAATAGAATAGAATAAGATTTAAATAGAAGAGAAGCAATAAGAATAGAATAGAATAAGACTTAAATAGAAGAATAGAATAGCAATAAGAATAGAATATTATACAATAGAATAGCAATAAGAAATAGAATAGAATAGAATAAGACTTAAATAGAAGAATAGAAGAGAATAAGATTTAAATAGAAGAGAAGCAATAAGAATAGAATAGAATAAGACTTAAATAGAAGAATAGAATAGAATAGCAATAAGAATAGAATATTATATAGTAGAATAGCAATAAGAAATAGAATAGAGTAAGATTTAAATAGAAGAATAGAATAGAATAAGATTTAAATAGAAGAGAAGCAATAAGAATAAAATAGAATAAGACTTAAATAGAAGAATAGAATAGAATAGCAATAAGAATAGAATATTATACAATAGAATAGCAATAAGAAATAGAATAGAATAAGATTTAAATAGAAGAATAGAATAGAATAGCAGAGCAATAAGAATAGAATACTATACAATAGAATAGCAATAAGAATTAGAATAGAATAGAATAGAAGAAGATTTAAATAGAAGAGAAGGGAAGAGCAGTAAGAATTGGAATAGAATAGAATAATAACTTTATTGTCACTTTGAATGTACACTAATCAGCATACATTAAAGCGAAATTTCGTTGCATACAGTTCTCAAAGGGTATATATACCTCTAATATATACTACATAAAGATGACTAAATAAATATAAATACAGATAAATACAGAATTCTGCATATAGCCACATATATTATGTGTCACATATTTCATTTCGGTGAAAATGCTTTTTTTTTTTGGCTCTGCTGGCACGATGGGATCTGATTAGACCAGATGTGAGCATCCAGAAGAGCCCAGATGTGGCCAAATCCGTTGCTTTCCAAAAGAAAAATTTTCTTCCCCCCCCCCCCCCTCCATCCGCCCAAAAAGAAAAGAAATGGCCATTTTCCTCTCTTTAGGACAACGCTGGGCCATTTCGGATTTATTATTTAGACTGTGCGTCTACTCTTTTATCTGTTTGTTTCTCTTCTATTTTAATTTTTATTTTATTTTATTTTATTTTATTTTATTTTGGGTCATCCCGGACTTCGGGGGGAGATGGAAGAAAAGGAAGAAGAAGAAGGAAAAAAGAGAGAATTAAAAGAATGAATAAATATTTTTATTCTTAAAAAGATAGAATAAAAAATGATTTCAATGTTTGTTTAGAAAATTAAAAATGCTTAACGCATTGTAAACCGTCTTGAGTCTCCGGAGAAGGGCAGCATATAAATCAAATTTAAAAATAAATAAATAAAATAAAATGAAAAATGAAAAAAATAATAAAATATAATATAATAAAAAATAAAACAAAACAAAACAAAACAAAAATGAAACAACCGCATAAAATAACAAAAGAAAAAGAAAATAACAAAATAACAAAACAAAATGTAAAAAAATTAATAAAATAATAAAATAAAACAATTGAAATATAATAAAACAATCAAATAAAAGAAAGCATCAAATACGAATAAAATAAAATAAAATATAAAATAATAAAATGAAAAAAAATAAGAAAATATAATATAATTAAAAAAAGAAAATAACACAACACCACACAACCGAAAACGATATTGGCCTTAGGCTCCGCGTTCTCTCCTGCCCCTTAATTGCTCCCTTCTCAGGTGAAGGACCCTCGCAGCAAAAGACACCCCCCCCCACGTGCCCCTCCCTGTCTCCCCTCTTTCTCACCCCTCCCCATGCCCGCCCTCCATTGCAGAAGCTCCTTTTTGAGGCGGGGGGGCCGTCCCCGCTGACTGTCTCTTCCTCTGCCCAGCCTCGCATGGGTGGGGGGGGGCTTTGTTAATCGGTTTCACCCCGTTGATGTTTGCCCCCCTCGGTGAGAGCCGCAGGAGAGGTCAGCCCAAAAACAAAAAACCCAGAGCTGGATCTGAGCCAAGGAGCCTGGGGGGGGGCTTTGGGGAGGGGGGGCGGACAGGATTAATCCCGTTAATAATGTTTTCTCGCTGAATGCAAACACAGAAAGAAGCTGGGAGGAATTTGAATTGTGGTCCTCATCAGATTCTCTTCTGGGGTTTAAATAACACTGGGCCGGATTGCTCATTTTGGGGAGCGGGGGGGGGGGTTGCAGACGGCTTCTCGCCCCCTCCCCACAACCCCCCCCCCCACATGTCGAAAATTCATCACTCCCGCTTCCAAACCTTGCTGAGGTTTTGCTGATCGGCCCAGCCTTTTCGTGGACCCCACAGATAGTCCTTGACTAACAACTGTTCATTTAGGGACCGTTCAAAGTTACAACGCCACTCAAAAAAAGGGACTTCTGTCCATTTTTCACACTTACATCCGGCGCAGCATCCAATGGAGGAGGAGGAGGAGGAAGACTGTGGGGGTCCTTGGTGCTCTCTGAGTTTGGGTGGTTTTCTTGCAGACGTTTTATGACCCAACTAGGTAACATCATCAGTGCTAGAAGAGAGTGGGGTTTGCAGAGTGGAGGAGGAGGAAAATATGGAGAGAAATGCTTAAAATAAAGGGAACAAAGGCCTTGGCCCCCAAAAAAAGCTAGGAATCCAAGCAGAAGCAGAAAAAAGGAAGCTCTTGAAGACTGAGGACTAGGAACTTGAAACGTGTGTTCTGCCACTTTCAGCAGTCACCCTAAAATGGAGAGGAAATTCTTCCACATGTAGTCCTTCGGCTTGTAACCAGTTGCTTAGCAACAGTTCGAAGTTCGGATGGACTCCCCCCTCCCCACCCCTACCCCAGGGACGTACAACTCCGATTTGAAGTTTGGATGTCACCTTTCACCCCTGTGGTCACATGACTACATTTTGAGGGTTCTGTAACTGGCCCGCAGTCATATGACCACAATTTACGACAAGCGTTTACTTTTAGTTCTGGTGAAAACTGACCCGTAACAAACAATGGATTCGCTTTACGACTGAATGCAAAAAAAGGTATAAAAAGGGATCCAGTTACGTGCTGACTCACTTTGCGACCATAGTTGCCAGGCTCCATGGTGGCCATAACTTGAGGACTGTTTGTAAGATGTTTACAGCACTCTACCCTCTGCGCTCTTCTCTCTCTCACTATCTCGCTTTCTCTCTGTTTCTGTCTCCTCTTATCTTTATTTCTCTGTCTCTCTCTCTCTCCCCTCCTCTTTCTCCTCTCTTTCTCTCTTCTTTCTCTCTTGTATTTCTCTCTTCTCTCTCTGCCTATCTCTCTTTTCTCTCTCTTCTTTCTTTCTCTGTCTCTCTTCTCTGTGTGTCTCTTCTCTCTCTCTCCCCTTCTTTCTCTCTCTCCCTCTTTTTGCTCTCTCTGCCTCTCGCTTTTCTCTCTCTCCTCTCTCTCTCCCCCTCCTTTCTCTCTCTCCCTCTTTCTGCTCTCTCTCTCTCTTCTTTCTGCTCTGTGTCTGTCTTTACTCTCTCTCTCTCTTCTCTTGGTCTCTCTCTCTCTCCCCTCCTTTCTCTCTCCCTCTTTCTGTGCACTCTCTCTCTCTCTCTCTTCTCTCTCTCTCTTCTCTCTGTCTCTCTCTCCCCTCCTTTCTCTCTCTCCCTCTTTCTGCTCTCTGTCTCTCTTTTTTCTCTCTTCCCACTGTCTCTCTCCCCTCCTTTCTCTCTCTCCCTCTTTCTGCTCTCTGTCTCTCTCTTCTTTCTCTCTCTCTTCCCACTGTCTCTCTCCCCTCCTTTCTCTCTCTCCCTTTTTCTGCTCTGTCTCTCTCTTCTCTCTCTCTGTCTCTCTTCTCTCTGTCTTCGCTCTGTCTCTTTCTCTATCCTCTCTTCTTTTTCTCTCTCTGTTTCTCTCTCTCTCTTCTCTCTGCCTCTCTCTTTCCCTTCCTCCTTTTTCTGTCTGTAACCCCCTTTAGGAACGTGATCCTCATTCCTCCTTCTGTGTTGCCGTGTTTCAGATTCCGACGACGATGGAGAATCCGAAGCGGCCAAGCAGCTGATCCAGCCGATCGCCGAGAAGATCATAGCCCAATACAAAGCCAAAGATGAAGAGACCCCACTGCTGTTTTTCGTGGCCGGAGAGGTATGGGGCAGAAGGGAGCCGGGAAGGGAAAAACTAGCAGACATTCGTGGTTTACGGGCAGCTGTGCTTCCTACAGGCGACTAGATCCATCGGGCCTGCCTTAGCCCCGTTTTCACAACCTGGGAAGCCTCAGCAGCAGCCTCGTTACAGGTGGTCGTCGCCTTACGACCACAATCGAACCCAAAATTTCCGTCGCTAAATGAAACATTTGTTCAGTGAGTTTGATGACCTTTCTCGCCATCGTTGTGAAGTGAATCCGTTCTGTTGTTAAGCGAGCCACACGGTTGTTAAGTGAATCCGACTCCCCCCCCCCCCCCCCCCGTTGACTTTGCTCGTCAGAAGGTCGCAAAAAGGGGGGAGAGGAGATTGCGTGACTTTGGGACATGGCAACCGTCATAAGTACACGCCAGTTGTCGAGCCTCCGAATTTTGATTCCCCTGGCCATGGGGATGTTGCAACAGCCATAGGGGGTGAAAAACAGGTCATAAGTCACTTTTTTCAGTGCGTTGTCACTTCACACGGCCGCTAAGTGAAGTGTCGCAAGTGGAGGATTTCTTGAAGAGCAGGATCTAATCTACATTTGACTGTCCGGCTGAGGTCCTTGCTTTTCTCTATTCTGTTGCTTCCAATTTTAGTTAAGCAAGGGCACCTTAGCCCATCAGCCCTTCCCACCCTCCCCGGGACCACCAACCCCATCTCCCACCCCTCTGTCCTTCTCCCCTCACCCCTTGTCTCCCACCCACTCTGCCTTGCACGCCTGCTCCAGATATGGCTGAATGTGTCCGTTGTCGGCCCGATGAACCCTAAAACAAAAGACCCTCTGCGCCCCCCCCCTTTGCCACCCCCTCCCCGCAGCCCCCAATCCCCACGCCCCTATCCCTCCTCCGACCCCACTCCGTGGCCGGGGCTGCCCCCAACCACACAACAACTTCATTCATTCGCCCTGCCATCTGCTCGCCAGCTCGGCTGACAGCTCTCTGAATGACCCATTCATCGGACGCCACGCTTCTCCCGTTCGCGACGGCCCTGCGAGGGGAAGGGGGCTGTGGCGGGGTGGGTGGGTGGGTCACAAGGAAGAGGCCAACTGTGGAGATAGATTGGGGGGGGCTGATTCTTCTACACCCCCCCCCCTTCCCTGGGTAGGTTAGTCTTTGCAGAGAGGGTCTCGACACGGAGAAACAAGGCAGCCGAAAAAAATTCGGAGCAGGGAAAAGCACCTGTTTCCTAGAAAAACCAAATACACACACACACGGTCTTAGGAACCCTCACAATGACCCTATGAGAGAGTGTGGGGCAGGGAAATCCCTCGGGATGCGGGGAGAATTTACAACAAATTCCAGGTTTTTTTTTCCCCTCCTAGCCGAAGGAGGATGGAAAGGATCACGGCACTGAATTCTGGATTTCAGAGTTCAGCTTAAGGTGCATCGTTTTGGGTCTCCGGGCTGGGGTCTCGGCTGCCTTGCGGGGAAGGGTGAGGTGGAGAGAACAATAACGGCAGGCCAGTTTCAGACAGACACACGTGTCTTCGACAACAGCCCTGCCCCCCCCCTCTCATGGTCTTCGGCATTCAGGAGTTACACACACATCCGCCATTTTGCGGAGGGCAGGGAAGCAAGATGGACGCAGGGAAGCAGGTGGGTGGGTGGGCCGCGGCAGGTCCAGGAAGAACCACACAAAGCCGGGAGAGATAATAAATTCAGCCATAAATTCTATCCAGCAAGCCTTTTTTTTTTCTTTTTTCTTTTTTTTTTCTTTTTTGCAAATTGGGGGAGTCTCCGGAATAAAAAAACAAAAAAGCAGCCGCAGAATGAAGCCAGTTCCCGGGGCGAGATTTATTTTTGCTGACTTAAATATAATTCTGGTCTGTCTTTTTTTCGCGGGGGGGGGAAAAAAAAAGAAAAGAAAAACTGACTGCGGAGAGCAGTTGCCACCAGAAAGCAAATTATGGATGCTATTTAACAAGGAAGAGGCAGGGTCCAAAATACTTAAACATTTGCTGGCGGTCCGAAGATGGAAAAAACGTCAAGGCAAAGAAATGCCTCTGAAGGGCTTTTCCTCAGTTTTGGCATTTATAGGGCATGGCAAAATTGGGATAATAAAAAGGTATTCTGGGGACATGGGGTGGGAGGGGTGAGAAAAAGGGCCCCCTCCTTGGCGGATGCCAATCTGCCAAGGAGAGGATATTGTGACCAACCTTAAAGCAAGCAGGAAAGGATGAAGGTAGAGACGTACCTCGCAAGGGTGTTGTATAATGTGGGAAGAGGACCGCACAGTATACATAGCAGATTCTGGATCAGTGTTTCTCAGCCTTGGCCAGTTTAAGATTTCTGGACTCCCAACTCCCAGAATTCCCCAGCCAGCATGCTTTAAGAGGGGTGGACTTCCACTCCCAGAATTCCCCAGCCACCATGCTTTAAGAGAAGTGGACTTCATCTCCCAGAATTCCCCAGCCAGCATGCTTGAATATAGGTGGACTTCCACTCCCAGAATTCCCCAGCCAGCATGCTTTAAGAGGGGTGGACTTCAACTCCCAGAATTCCCCAGCCAGCATGCTTTAAGAGGGATGGACTTCAACTCCCAGAATTCCCCAGCCAGCATGCTTGAATATAGGTGGACTTCCACTCCCAGAATTCCCCAACCAGTATGCTTTAAGAGGGGTGGACTTCAACTCCCAGAATCCCCCAGCCTGCATGCTTTAAAATGAGAGGACTTCAACTCCCAGAACTCCCCAGTTAGCTTGCTGGCTAGGGAATTCTGGGAGCTCCACCCATCTTAAATTTGCCAGGCGTGACAAACACTGCTCTAAAGAGAATTACGCAATTTTGGCTCAGTCACTCATCGTACAGCTAAGTTCTAATTCCAAAATTTGTAATTTGTGGGATAAAACTTGAGAGGAATGGAAGGTGCTATTAAAGAAGGCAAAAATTTAGAAGTAGAAAAAGAAAAAAAAAGGATTTAATTGAACGCCCCAAAAATGTACAAAATATTGTTTCCTCAAGCCTTCAAGAAGCAAAGTACCTGAAATAAAACAGGCAGAAGAAGGCTTGAAATCCCATCCCCCCCCCCCAGAAAGATATTAAAGCAAAGAATTTCAGCTTCGAATAAATCAGATATTGAGAAATGCTTGCAAGCAGGAAAATCCAGAATTAAGGAAGCCTAGAATGTGGTTAGGAGAGACTGCCCTCGTGGCTGGAGATGATGCAATTTAATCCCGGGGTTTTGATACCGCAAGGAAATTTTCAGCCTTAGGAAATCTTAGGAAATCTCTTGGCCTGTTTTGAAGGCGGATGTCTTCAACCCATCGTCCTCTGCCTGCGTGGAATTTTTGGCCGTTCAAATCAGCACCGTAACCTCATCCGGAGAGGGTGCTGTCCTCCAAAATGCAGTGAATAAATTAAATTGGGGATTGTAAGGGTGTAAAGCAGATTCTGTCGAACTGGTAGCGGAAATTTTGAGCAGTTCGGAGAACCGGCAAATACCACCTCTGGCTGGCCCCAGAGTGGGGTGGGAATGGAGGTTTTGCAATATCCTTCCCTCAGGAGTGGGGAGGGAATGGGGTTTTTGCAGTATCTTTCCCCTGCCACGCCCACCAAGCCGTACCATGCCCACCAAGCCACGCCCACAGAACCGGTAGTGAAAAAATATTGGGATTTCACCACTGATCTCTCTCTCTCTCTCTCTGTCTCCCCCTCCCTCCCTCTCCCTCTCCCTCTCTCCCTCTCCCTCTCTCTCCATAAAACTCAAATGGATAAAACTCACCCTGATAGATGATACATAGGTATATATAAATAGAGATAAGAAGTGGTGGGATTCAGCCAGTTTGCACCTGTTCGGGAGAACCGGTTGTTGGAAGAAATCTTATTTTGTTTTTTTCCACTTTACAGGGCTAATCCTGTAAGGAACTGAAACATTCTGGTGTTGTTTCTAGCCTAATTTTTATTGCCCTGCTTACAGAAACTGCCTCTCTGGTTAACCCTTATTACATTGTAACAGCTAAGGCAAAGCGCCCATCGACGTGAGTGACGTTGAATTGGCCATGCCCACACGGTCACATGACCACCGAGCCACGCCTAGCTAGCTGGTCATTAGGGCAGAGAACCGGTTGTTAAATTATTTGAATCCCACCATTGGAGATAAGATAGATGATGGAAGGTAGGTAGGTAGGTTGGTACCATACGATCGATAGAGATAGATGAGAGAGAGAGAGAGAATATTAAAGTTTTATCTCCTGTTCAAATCCTCGAGATTTCCACAGACTTGTCAAAAAAAATAAACTAGATTTGGGGTAGAAAAATACATCTGAAGTTACAAATAGTCCTCAATTTATGACTGCAGTGGAGCCCAAAATTCCTGTTCCTAAGCAAGACAGTTGTTAAGTGAGTTTTGCCTCATTTTGCGAACTTTCTTGCCACAATTTGTTAAGTGGAACACCGCCGTTGTTAAGTTAGGACAGGGGTCGGCAACCTTAAATACTCAGAGTCACAAAGGTCCTAACCGGAAGCCCCATTCAATTCTGGGACCAATCAGAAGTCTAGTTCCCCCACCATAGAGTCTCCTCCTAGCGTGGCGTCCTTTTTCCTCTACCTGTCCTAACCGAAAGCCCTATCAATTGCGGAGCCAACTGGCAACAGGGAGCCGCAGCAGAGGGATGAAAGAGCCACATGCGGCTCCAGAGCTGCAGGTTGCTGACCCCTGAGTTAGGAAGACGGCTGTTAAAGTGAACCTGGCTTCCTCACTGACTTTTTGCTGGTCGCAAAACAGGATCCCATGACCCTGGGACACTGCAACCGTCATAAATATGAACCCGTTGTCAAGCCGCCGAAAGTAGATCACGTGACCATGAGGAGGCTGCAACAGTCATAAGTGTGAAAAACGCTCACAGGTCAATTTTTCGGTGCCGTTGTAACTCCTCAACGGTCACTAAATGAATGTGAAGGACTCCCCTACAGGTAGTTCTCGACTTACGAACAGTTTGCTTAGTGACTGTTAAAAGTTACAACGGCAACAGAAAAACGTGGCTCGTGGCTGTTTTTCACACTTAACGACCTCTGCAGCGTCCCCGTAGTGATTTACGTTCGGATGCTTGGCAACATGACTCACATTTACAACCGTCGCTGTGTCCAGGAGATCACGTGATCCCTTTTCCAGATTCCCCAAGCCAGATTCATTTAACAACCGTGTGATGTCACCAGACACCGGGGTCGTATTATCATATGTGGTGGTATTCTGCTCCAGCTACGGACCACAAAGAACGCAGTACACACAAAGTCCATACAAACCTTAATTTACTAATTAAAGACTACTAATGAGCTTTCTTAGTAGTTGTTCAAAAACACAAGTACAGTTTAAATCAGTCTTTCCTGAACAAGGGCTGTTAATTTAACTTCCTTAACAGCTGACAAGAATCCAAAGAATAATAACTCAATTCTGAGGCACAGTCTTTCAGATAACCGTAAGCTTACTGTGGTTGGCAGAATGCCCAGAAGCAATTTGCAGGAAAACTGACAAAAGAGAAGCAAGAGCCGATCAGACGTTTCTGGAGTCAGTACGCAAAGGAAGATGAACGAAGTTGTTCCCTGCAAATTGCCTCAGTCGTCGTCATTCCTTAAATAGGCTAGGGGAGTGGCCAGTTAGCCCCAAGCCTTACTCTCGAGGAGACCTTCTTCTGAGGAACCACTCCTGCCTTTTGGCAGCTCTGCGTGCCCGTGCATCGAGAAGAGGTTCCTCCTCTTCTTCCTCTTCACTTATGGGAGCTTCTGGAGGTTCTGAAGGCCCTGGCTGAATCCCCGTCTCTGGCACCACATCTTCTCCAGCCTCCTCATTGTCTGACTCAGGTGCCAGCTGCACAGGCTGCTGGCGAATCACCACACCAGCCTCCTCGCTGTCGGAATCAGCTACCAGCTGCACAGGCCGCTGGCGGGCCACAACAGGTGGACATGTATAGAAGCAAAAAGATACTGGGCAAAAATTTGTATGTGGTTGGAGAATATGACACAACAACATATTGATTTAAACCCTGAATTATTCCTGTTGGAGATTTTACCAGAAAGTTATAGTAAAGGAAATGTATATTTGATTATTCATGTAACAACTGCAGCTAGTATTGTATTTCCTCAAAATTGGAAAAGCGAAGAGATTCCTACGAATAGAAACGTGATTAAGAAAATATTAGAATGTGCAGAAATGAATAGATTAACACTTGCAATTAAAGGAAAGGAAGAATCTGACTTTTATAATATATGGGAGTTATTTTATCAATGGTGAGAGAACAAATATGAAAGCAATGTATTACAAAGTTAAATAAGTTAAGAAGAGAAATGTTATGGTAATAGGTATGTTAAGTATTAGCATTAATATAAGAACAGATATAAATAATGAATATGGTGGTAAAGTTTTAACTGTTAAGACACCAAAAAAATTGTACTCAGACAGACTGTTTAATGAAAGATGAAATGTTTGTATTAAAAGAAAATAAAACTTTAATAATAATTTAAAAAAAGAACGGCGGTGACTCACTTAACAACTGTGGCAAGAAAAGTTGCAAAGTGGGGCAAGACTCACTTCACAAATGTCTCACTTACCAACAGAAATTTGGGCTCCGTTGCCGTCGTAAGCGGAGGACAGCCGCGAGCGATAAATGTTTGACCCTGGCATTAATGCCCAAACCAATTTTAATGACATTTATTCTCTTTTTTTCTTTGTTTTTTTTTCCAAATCCAGGATGACATGACCGACTCTCTTCGGGATTACACCAACCTGCCCGAAGCTGCCCCTCTCCTCACCATCTTGGACATGTCAGCCCGTGCTAAATACGTCATGGATGTCGAAGAGATCACGCCACCGATTGTGGAAACTTTCGTGAATGACTTTTTGGCCGATAAACTGAAACCTGAGCCTATCTAAAGCCGAAGCTGGGGCAAGGGAGTGGGAGGGGGGTCTTTTCTCACCCCTTTCCTCATCTCTTAGACGCTATTTAAAAATGGCCGGATCGGTCCAACACCAGCCCTTCGGTGCGGGCCGGCCATAATTTCCTCGTGGTGCCTTGTTTTAAACCCCAGAATAATATCTCTGTCCAAACACTTTCCAGGTGCTTTTTTTGCAAGCAACGGGGTTGGGTGGGGTAGGGGTCTCCGGGGAGGGGGAAGATTTGGCTTTGGGGGGGGACGGTGAGGGGAAAAGGGATGGGGGTACCCAGAGGCAATCCAGAAAGGGCAAGCAGAAGACACTTTTTAAAAACTCCTCGTAGCCAATAGTTTTCATAACTGGAATGGATTTCAAAAGTGACGCTCCGAGCCTGGGGTAAATTTGGCAATTCTATCCCGTTTCCGGAGAATATACTAGCAAACTAAACTGTTCAAGAAGACGTTAGCACTCTATCCGTATTGCTGTGTTTCTCAACCATAGCGGCTTGAAGTCCACCCATCGTAAAGCAGACTGCCTGGGGAATTCTGGGAGTGGAAGTCTACCCCTCTTAAAGCATGCAGGCTGGGGAATTCTGGGAATTGAGATCCACCCAGCTTAAACCTGCCAAGATTTAGAAACATGCTGGTTGGGAATTCTGGGAGTGGAAGTCTACCCATCTTAAAGCAAGCTGGCTGGGGAATTCTGGAAGTCCCCTCATCTTAAAGCATGGTGGCTGGGGAATTCTGGGACTTGAAGTCCACCCATCTTAAAGCAAGCTGGCTATGGATTCTGGGAGTGGAAGTCCACCCATCTTAAAGCATGGTGGCTGGGGAATTCTGGGCATTGGAGTCCACTCATTTTAAAACATGATGGCTGGGGAATTCTGGGAATTGGGAGTCCACTCATTTTAAAACATGATGGCTGGGGAATTCTGGGAGTGGAAGTCCACTCATCCTCAAGTCCCCACGGTTGAGAAACCCTGCAGCTTATTGCAAAATGTAGTCTTTTGATTTGTGGGGTGGGGACAGGAAAAGTATTTTAAGGGGTGCCGATTCATGGAATCGATGGATTGGGTTCCCCCGGGATGCTAAACCCTGGTTCGCTGAACCCGGTCTCCGAGCTTTGCTCGAGATATAATCCAAAACTGACCCCAGAGCCTGGATTCACAAACGGTAAAGGAGGTTACTGGGCTAGTGGGCAAGGGTGAAATTTAGCAGGTTCTGTCGAACCGGGAGCGGAAATTTTGAGTAGTTCGGAGAACCGGCAAAGACCACCTCTGGCTGGCCCCAGAGTGGGGTGGGAATGGAGATTTTGCAATATCCTTCCCCCAGGAGTGAGGTGGGAATGGAGATTTTGCAGTATCCTTCCCCTGCCACGCCCACCAAGCCACGCTATGCCCACCAAGCCACATCCACAGAACCGGTAGTAAAAAAAAAAATCGGATTTCACCACTGCTAGTGGGTCTGTGTTTCTTGTGAAGGCATCCTGGAGATGAGGGGACAGCTAGAATCCTTTAGTTGAAAGTGAAATGGGGAGAAGTTGGTCTTGTGTACGCTTTAGCTATGAGAGATGACCCCGATAGTCATACAGGACCGGCACAGTGTCATCTATGCCAGAACGTCCTGAGACAAACGCAGGTTGTGTAATTGTAACATTTGCACAAGGAGACACAGAATGTGTCGTCGTGCCTTGCACCAAAGTCGGAGATTTTTAAGATGAGCAGTGGTGCAATTTTGGAAGGTGATCGACCTGACTTTGCCAGGGGGCGCCGTGCCTATTTCAATCGTGCCATTTCTCAAAGCTACGCCAAAAAGGTTTCTAACTTAAGTTCATAGCTGGGATGGATTCAGAAGTGACGCTCCCAAGCCGGGAACAATTTTGATGTTCCTGCCTCTTCCTCTTTTCCCCAACCTCCTCCTCCCCATTTTTTTACGGGAAAAATAAAACCCTTCGTTTATTTCGCCAAGCGTAGAAAGGTTGAAGCAGCGAGACAAACAATGCAAATTGCGGTAATTGTATCGTTCGCACAAGGAGGCAGGGGTTGCCGTCGTGCCGTGCCACCAAATGCCCCCCTGGGAAATTTAAAACGAGCTGCGGTGGATTTCTGGCAGGTGGTCAACCTGACTTTACAGGGGCTGTGCTAATTTCCATCGTGCCATTTATCAAAACTACGCCAAAAGGTTTCTAACTAGACAGGGACTCTGCCTACTTCCATCGTGCCATTTATTAAAACTACGCCAAAAGGTTTCTAACAACGATAAACTTAATTATTTCGGTGACTTTCCTGAAATTGGGCCCACCCGCTCCCCCCCCCCCCACTCATGGGCCAAACCCCAGATATTTTGTTGAATGTCGCAGTCTTAACCAGCCTAAGCCATTAATTGTAATAACTATAGCAATTAATTAAAATCAGCCTCTTTTTTTTTTAAAGCCACAAGGTGCTATGGAACATTCTAACTGCTAAGGATTCTGGGATCTGTAGTCCCAATGCACACAGAGAGCAAGTGGGGCAAGTGGGGGCGGGAAAAAAAACACCACTCGGAAAATAACATCCAGGACGATTTTTTAGATTATTTCTCCCTCTTTTCTTTTAATCCAAATGTCTCTTTTTTTTTTCTTTTTTTTTTTGCCTCTGTTCCCCATCTTGGTAGAACAGTTGTATTGTAGATAAAAATTCTACCGCAGATTTCTGCTGATTTTTGATTTGGGGAAATTGGAATTAACGCATTGTCTTCTCCTCTTCTGGCTAAGTGGAAGTTGTAAAAACTGTACATGGTGATTGGATCTTTGTAATAAAAACGGTTCTAATAAACTTCACAATACGCTGTAATTTGCTTCAGAGGTACCGCCATTGCGGCCTTCTTCATTTTTTTGTCACAAATCCCATTTTAAAGATGATTCAAGAACTTCCTTTCCAAAACAGAACTGCGGATATGGTAGTCCTCGACTTATGACCACAACTGAGCCCAAAATTTCTGTTGCCGAGCAAGATGGTTGGTTGAGTTTTGCCTCGTTTGGTCATAAGTCACTTTTTGTCAGTGCCGCTGCAACTCCGAACGGGCCCTAAACGAGTGGTAAGAAGTACCTGTATTCAAGCTTAAACCAGTATATTAGACATCTTAAACATCTTAACAGCCTACAAGAAGAATAAATAATCGTAATCTTACTATGGTTGGCAGAAAGCCCAGAAGCAATTTGCAGGAAACTGATAAGAGAACTAAGATCAGGACGCGAAGGAGAGTGAACGAAGTTGTTCCCTGCAAATTGCCTCAGTCGTCGTCCTTCCTTAAATAGGCTAAGGGAGTGGCCAATTAGCCCCAAGCCTTACTTTCGAGGAGACCTCCTCCTGAGGAGCCACTCCTGCCTTTTGTCAGCTCTGCGCGCCCGTGCATCGAGAAGGGGCTCCTCCTCTTCTTCCTCCTCACCCATGGAAGCTTCTGGAGGTTCTGAAGGCCCTGGCTGAATCCCCGTCTCTGGCACCACATCTTCTCCAGCCTCCTCATTGTCCGACTCCAGTGCCAGCTGCACAGGCTGCTGGCACAGCACCACACCAGCCTCCTTGCTGTCGGAGCCACAACAGGGATGGATGGATGCATGCTTTGTTAGTTAGTATTCTATAACACCACAAAGTCTTGTTTGTGTGTAACCTTGGGACCATTTCTCACCCTTGCCAGATTAGACAGACGGACGATAGACAGAAAGACAGAGATAGAGATAATAAATATATAGATGGATAGATGACAGATTAGCGATTGATAGACGGTAAGATAGAAAATGATATGGATAGATGATGGATACATACCCTGTTTCTCCCAAAATAAGGCCTTCCTGGATAATAAGCCCAATCGGGCTTTTGAGCGCATGTGTTAAAATAAGCCCTCCCCGAAAATATTTAACCGCATGCACAGCTGTTTCCCGCCATTTCCTCAGGTTGATCGCCACACAAACAACATGAGGTGAGGCTGGAGGGGAGGGAGGGGGAAAATGCTCCACGTACCCCACACGCCCTTCCCTAACGGCCGCTCCCGCAACCTTAGCCACCGCGCCCCTTCTGTCACGCTAATGGCCGCTGCAAAAGCCATTAGCAAAGAACAGGGAGGCGGCGATGGGACATCCGGTCGCAGCGGTTAGCCGGGGCGAACAGCTGATGAGTGGCTGTGTCAGCAGCAGTCATGAGGTGACTGCTTATCGCCTCCTGCACCTCAAAAAGAAGAAGACCTCCCCGAAAATAAGGCCAAGTGCTTATTTTGGGGGTCAAAAGAAAATAAGACCCTGTCTTATTTTCGGGGAAACACGGTCGATGAAAGATTAGATACAGAGAGATAGATAAAATAGATAATAGGTAGATTATGGATAGATAAATAACTATCCATAATCTATACTAAGTAGTATGGATAGAAGATAGACAGACAGACAGACAGATAGATAGTTAAATAGACAGACAGTAGATAGACAGACAGACAACAGGTAGATAGATAGAGATGGATGATAGATAAGATATGGATAGATTAGTATGGATATAGATAGATGATAGATAAGATAGATGGATGGATGATAGATAAGTAGTATGAATTGATAGATAAATAGTATGGATAGATATGATTACAGATAGATAGGGATGGATGATAGGTAGATTGATAGTTATGGATAGATTAGTATGGATAGATGTAGATAGATAAATAGATAATAGATTAGAAGATAGATGATAGGGAGTGGATGGATGGTTGTTAGATTGATAGATATGGAGAGATAAGTAGTATGGATAGATGTAGATAGATGATAGACAGATAGATAGGGATGGATGATAGATAGATATGGATAGATTAGTATGGATATAGATAGATGATAGATAAGATAGATGATAGATAGACGGATGGATGATAGATAAATAGTATGAATTGATAAATAGTATGGATAGATATGATTACAGATAGATAGGGATGGATGATAGGTAGATTGATAGATATGGATAGATTAGTATGGATAGATGTAGATAGATAAATAGATAATAGATTAGAAGATAGATGATAGGGAGTGGATGGATGGATGTTAGATTGATAGATATGGAGAGATAATGGATGGATAGATGTAGATAGATGATAGACAGATAGACAGATAGATAGAGATGGATGATAGATAGATATGGATAGATTAGTATGGATATAGATAGATGATAGATAGATGATAGATGGATGGATGATAGATAAGTAGTATGAATTGATGATAGATAAATAGTATGGATAGATATGATTACAGATAGATAGGGATGGATGATAGGTAGATTGATAGATATGGATAGGTTAGTATGGTTAGATGCAGATAGATAAATAGATAATAGATTAGAAGATAGATGATAGGGAGTGGATGGATGGATGTTAGATTGATAGATATGGAGAGATAAGTAGTATGGATAGATGTAGATAGATGATAGATAGATAGGGATGGATGATAGGTAGATTGATAGATATGGAGAGATAAGTAGTATGGATAAATAGATTAGATACATGATAGTGGATGGATGGATGATAAGATAGATTGATTGATAGATAATGGATAGATAAATAGATGATTAGTAGATTGATAGATATAGATGATAGATCAGACAGACAGACAGAACTGTGGGATGGGTTGTCTCTTCTAGCCTTACAGTGAAGACATCGCCACCTGCTGGCCAGGAGCAGCTCTCCGGCCTCATTTCCAAAAAAAAACCCCAAAAGGAAAGTATTTGAGAAAAATGATTCGGGAGTCCCAGGAAGGGAAAACAGATACGACATCTAAGCCCTCAAGGGAGAAGCAAGGGATTCCTGTCAGTCGCTCCTCTTGCAAATGGCAGCTCCGCTCAGGGGCGGAGAGAAACCTGGGAAGAGAAGCGTTTCGGAAGATTCGCTCCACCTTCATTAACTGGGAAAGAAACCAGGCTGGAAAATGCCTCTTGCGGTTTTCCAGCGTCTGATTTTTTAAGCCCACGACGAGCGTGAAAGATGGCTTGGTGGAAATCTTAGGTTTGTTGTTGGGACTTCGATTTCGACCAGCTGTGTTGGCTTCGGAGTTATTTTTAATTTTTATTTTTCGTAACAACTTTTGCGCCTTAACGATGAAGGGATTCAAATGCGGAGGCTTGGCACCTGGCTCATATTTATGACGGTCGCAGTGTCCCAGGCGATTTCCCCTTTTGCGAACTTCTGACGAGCAAAGTCGATGGGGGAAGCCCGGATTCACTTAACAACCGCGTGACTGACTTAACAACTGCAGCGATTTCTTTAACAACGGTGGCAAGGAATATAAAATAGGGCAAATTTCATTTGATTGTAGTCGTAAGTCAGGGACTAGCGGTATATAAATAACCTTGCAGATAAGTTAAAGACAAAACCAGAAGTTATTTAGGTATATCTCTGTCTCAGCAAAAGCGAACAAACTCCCTATAATTGGTTTTCAGCGGAAAAAGATTTCAAAAGAGATTTTAATAGGCTAATTATGCTAAATATGAGCCAGCAGTGTGCGGCAGCAGCCAAAAAAGCCAATGCAATCCTAAATTGCATTAAGAGAGGGGTTCAGTCACGATCAAGTGAGGTACTAATACCATTCCATAAAGCCTTAGTAAGGTTACACCTAGAGTACTGCATCCAGTTTTGGTCACCACACTATAAAACAGATGTTGAGACTCTGGAAAGAGTGCAGAGAAGAGCAACCAGGATGATTAGGGGACCGGAGGCTAAAACATGCGATGAACGGTTGCAGGAACTGGGACTGGCTAGTCTAGTGAAGAGAAGGACCAGGGGAGACAGGAGAGCATCTTCCAATATTTGAGGGGCTGCCACAGAGAGGAGGGGTCAAGCTATTCTCCAAAGCACCCGAAGGCCAGACAAGAAATAATGGATGGAAACTGACCAAGGAGAGATTCAACCTGGAAATAAAGAGGAATTTTCTGACAGTGAGAAACAATCAACCCATGGAACAGAAGTTGCCTTCGGAAGTTGTGGGAGCTTCATCCCTGGAGGCTTTCGAGAAGAGACTGGACTGCCATCTGTCAGAAATGGTGTAGGGTCTCCTGCTTGGGCGGGGGGTTGGACTAGATGACCTCCAAGGTCCCTTCCAACTCTGTTAATCTGTTAAACTCTTAATGCACGGGGAATCACACATTCAGGACAAAAAGAAATGAAGTTTGAGTTGGAACAAAAAGTTTTCTTTCCAAAACGTACGACAGATTAAGATCTCAGGAGCCCTGCAAAGGAAGGGCAGTTCGATACAAGGGAAAAAAAATATATTTTTTAAAAAAAAAATCCAAAAGGAGCCAAGTCCCTCCTGAACAGACACAGCCAAATTTGGGTGTAAGCGAGCCTGTCCGGCTTTTTGGCCAAGGATCAAAGGGAAGAAGTGATGTCACCCTGTGGGTTTTTGACAGGGCCAGTGGATTTTATTGCAGCACAATGTATAAACTTTTTCAGCCAGGGGAAAAAAAAAAAAAAACAGAGAAGGATCTGAATTCTTTTGTGCACGTTGGCAAAAGTTTGTTTTCGCCAGCTCGGCCGTCTGAACCGACTTTCGTTCTTTTTCCAAATAAAAGCAAGGGATGAAAATGGAAAAAGAAAAAAAAAATAGAAATCTGTAAAAAATGCGAACCGGTGAGGAAAAAAAAAACATTCCTCGGCTGCCAACTTCTGAAATTTAGTTTAATGAAAAGAAGGACTAAGGAGTGACAAGAAGCAACAGATGGAAACTAATCAAAGAGAGAAGCAACTTAGAACTATGGAGAAATTTCCTGACAGTGAGAACAATTACATATACCGTATTTTTCAGAGTATAAGACGCACCTTAGTTTTTGGGAAGGAAAATAAGGAGAAAGCTGATTGGCGGGTAGATCGGCCTCCCGGAATACCCCCAATCAGCTGTTCCCAGGGGTGAATTTTAGCAACAGGTTCCTTGGTTGTGAGGTCTGGGCATTGCTTTTTTTGGCTTTTTTTTTCAGCCTCTGAAAGCCTCCGAAATAGAGCTTCAGAAAAAAAGGCTTTTTTTTCTGAAGCTCTGTTTGGAGGCTTTTATTCTGAAGCTTCTTTCAGAGGCTTTTATTCTGAAGGACTATCTGTACTCTGTTCAATCTCCTTTCTTTGGTATTGGTATGTAGATTAACCTCTTCCAATCTGTTGGTTATTATTATTTTTTTTTATTTTTATTTTTTTATTATTATTATTATTATTATTATTATTATTATTATTATTATTATTATTATTAATTTTTATATGCCGCCCCTCTCTGGAGACTCAGGGGGGCTCACAATATATTTTTGAAAAAACCATTCTAAAAACATTTAGAATGTTTTTAGTTATTGTGTCATTCTCCAGATTTGTTAGCCTAGTTTGGTTAGAACTTTTACTGATTCTTCTTTTGTTGCTTGCCATATTACCGTATTTTTCAAAGTATAAATCGCACCGGAGTATAAGACGCACCTTAGTTTTTTGGGAGGAAAATAAGAAAAAAGCTGATTGGCAGGTGGATCGGCCTCCCGGAATACCCCCAATCAGCTGTTCCCAGAGGCGAATTTTATCAACAGGTTCCTTGGTTGTGAGCTCTGTCTTGCTTTTTTTTTTCTGCCTCTGAAACTTCTGAAACTGTTTCAGAAAAAAAACTTTTTTTCCTGCCTCCGAAAGCCTCCGAAACAGCTTCAGAAAAAAAAGCCTCTGAAACTCTGTTTGGGGGCTTCTTTTCTGAAGCTTCGTTTCTGATGCTTTTTTCAGCCTCTGAAACCTCCCTTTGAGAAGCTGGGCGGGGCTACATTCGGAGTATAAGACGCACCCAGATTTTCACCCTCTTTTTTTGGGGGGGGGGAAAGGTGTGTCTTATACTCCGAAAAATACGGTAGTCCTAGAGACTTACAACAGTTTGTTCAGTGGCCATTCCAAAGTTACGACGACACCGAAAAAAGTGACTTATGATCGTTTTTCACACTTACGACCACTGCAGCATCCTACGGTCACGTGATCAAAATTCAGGACACTTGGCAACCAATTCATGCTTATGACGGTTGCAGTGTCCCGGAGTCACCTAATCCCCTTTTGCGACCTTGTCACAAAGCAAAGCTAATGGGGGAAAAGACAGATTCACTTAGCCAACCATGTTAATAACTTAACTGCAGCGATTCACTTAAGAATTGTGGCCAGGGAGGGCGTAAAACGGGGCAAAATTCACTTCATGTCTCACTTAGCAACGGAAACATTGGGCTCGATTGTGGTCGTAGGTCGAGGACTACCTGTAACCAGGGGAACGGCTTGAACCCCAGAAGTCGTGGGTGCGCTGGAGGTTTTCGAGAAGAGATTGGACCACCATTTGTCTGAAATGGGATAGGGCAGCGATGGTTAACCTTTTCGGTGCCGAGAGCGTGCGCACGCGTGCCCAAATGCACACGCGTGTGCCCAGACCCCCAAAATGCAATGCAAGTACCCCCCTGTGCATGCACCCCACTCCTGTGATTTGCATGCATCCACTGTGCATTTGTGTGTGTCTCCTATGCATGCACTCCGGCCCCTCCGCGGCCTGTTTTGGCTTCCAGATTGGTGCAGGCCTTCCAGGCCCAAAACAAGGGGGGGTCATGCGTGCGTAAACCCTCAAATGCAATGCAAGCGCCCCCGCGCATGCTTCCCCCCCCCCACATGGCAGACCTGAAGACCAGCTGGCTGGTGGGAGGCGCTCACATATGCGCGGTGGAGCTGGGATAGGGCGACGGCTGACGTGCCCGGGAACATGGCTCCGTGTGCCACTTCGGGCACGCGTGCCATCGTTTCGTCATCACGGGGATAGGGTCTCCTGCCTGAGCAGGGGGTTGGACTAGAAGACCTCCAAGGTTCCTTCTAACTCGGTTATTCTGAAATGAGTACCGTTAACTCCTCGAGGAGATTCGTATTTCCCGCAACCTGTTGAATTTCGGGGCGCCTTTTAACCACAGAAAGAAATCAATCCAGATGGCAGGTGGCCACGAGTGTTTTATTACATCGTCGGAGGCCAGCGGTGTTGGTCGATGCCCCCCCCCCCAAAAATAGGAAGAATCCGACTCAAAACGTTTGATTGAAAACTCAAAAGCTTCCGTGAGCTCAATGGATGCACAACGCCCGGGGGGGACTTATAGCCAAAATGGCGACCCAACCATGGTCGTTGAGGGCTAGCTGCATGAGGAAACCTCATCCGATCTCTTCTTGAATTTGGCAAGGAAGTGTGCCAATCCTGACCCACAACAGCGCAGTCCCTTTTGCAAACATCCTCCACCACCAACTCTCCCTTCGCAGGGCTGCCAACAATTGTCCCGTTTAGTCAGAGGGGAAGGAGACTTGTGTGTATGTGTGTGTGTGTGTGAGAGAGAGAGAGAGAGAGAGGGAGAGAGAGAGATCTGTACGTGTGTGTGTGTGATTGTGTGTGTGAGATCTGTACATGTGTATGTGATTGTGTATGTGTGTGTGAGAGGGAGAGAGATCTGTACGTGTGTGTGTAATCTCTGTGACAGAGATCTGTAACTGTGTGTGATTGTGTGTGTGAGAGACAGAGATCTGTACATGTGTGTGTGATTGTGTGTGACAGATCTGTAACTGTGTGTGTGATTGTGTGTGTGTGAGAGAGATCTGTACATGTGTGTGTGTGATTGTGTGTGAGATCTGAACATGTGTGTGTGATTGTGTGAGATCTGTACGTGTGTGTGTGATCTCTCTAGGACAGAGATCTGTAACTGTGTGTGATTGTGTGTGTGTGTGTGAGAGAGAGATCTGTACATGTGTGTGTGATTGTATGTGTGAGAGAGATCTGTACATGTGTGATCTCTGTTTGACAGAGATCTGTAACTGTGTGATTGTGTGTGTGTGTGTGCAAGAGAGATCTGTACACGTGTGTGTGGGATTGTGTGTATGAGAGATCTGTACATGTGTGTGATTGTGTGTGTGAGAGATCTGTACATGTGTGTGTGATTGTGTGTGCGATCTGTACATGTGTGTGTGATCTCTCTGTGCGACAGAGATCTGTAACTGTGTGTGATTGTGTGTGTGAGATCTGTACATGTGTGTGTGATTGTGTGTGCGATCTGTACATGTGTGTGTGATCTCTCTGTGCGACAGAGATCTGTAACTGTGTGTGATTGTGTGTGAATATGAGAGAGATCTGTACATGTGTGTGGGATTGTGTGTGAGAGATCTGTAACTGTGTGTGATTGTGTGTGATTTGTGTGAGAGATCTGTACCTGTGTGTGTGATTTTGTGTGATTTGTGTCTGTGAGAGATCTATACCTCTGTGTGTGATTTTGTGCGTGTATGTGCATGTCTCAAAAAGTCAAATGGACCATCCCCAGCTTTGCGTGATCAAACCCTGGCACGCATAAAGGAGGGGGCGGAGTTCTCATGACCATAATTGCAGTGGCCATCTTGATTTTTTTTTGCCTCCTCTCTGACCCCGAAAGCTGCAGAGGCTTAAATGGAGACCACTCGGAGAGCCTCGAAACAAAAGTCAAGTTTCGGGATTCTAGTCCTCATTGTTTTAACTGGAACCTGGAAGCGCCGCCTTCCTTGACCAGCAGCTGTCTCTTGGCTTCGAAAAGGAGGACGCTGGCAGCCATGGCAGAATTCAAACTCTCCACGCCGGGGACCACGGGGATGGCCAGCTGCTTCCCACCGCTCCTCTGCGCCAGCTGCTTGGCTTCGGGGCTCACCCCGTGGGTCTCCCCACCGACCACGACGGCGACGGAGGCATCCATCCACGGATTGTAATAAGGCTGGACTTGCAGCCAGTTTGGTTCTTCCTCCTCCTCCTTCTTCTGGCTCCCCTTTGATGGGGCCAGCTGGGACGTCCGGTTCGAGGATTTGGGGGTCCGGCAACCGGCCTGGGCTGGCGAAGCCCGTTCGGCCTCTTCTGGGGGTCTCTCGCGGCAGCTCTCGGCCACGTGGATGCAGCTTTCGGTGGGCAGGTAATTGGGCACGAGGTCCCACTCCAGGTTGGAAACGATGGGGATCCGGAAATGGGCTCCCATCCCTGCCCGGAGGACTTTGGGCTCCCAGGCGTCAACGCAGCCTGCGGGAAGGAGGCAGAGGTGTGGGTTTCAGCAGGTTCTGACCAGTTCTGGCGAACCGGTAGCGGAAATTTTGAGTAGTTCAGAGAACCGGTAGTAAAAATTCTGACTGGCGACGCCCCCATCTCTTCTCTGCCTCCCGAGTCCCAGCTGATCGGGAGGAAATGGGGATTTTTAAAAAAAAATTTTAAAATTTGATTTATATGCCGCCTTTCTCCGGAGACTCAGGGCGGGCTTACAATGCGTTAAGCAATAGCCTTCATACTTTTTGTATATTTATACAAAGTCAGCTTATTGCCCCCACAAACTGGGTCCTCAATTTACCTACCTTAGAAAGGATGGAAGGCTGAGTCAACTTTGAGCCTGGTGAGATTCGAACTTACAGTAATTGCAGACAGCTGGTGTTAATCACAATGCTATCAGTCTGCTGAGTCACCAGGCCCAGGATATTTTACAGTATCCTTCCCCTGGAGTGGGGTGGGAATGGAGATTTTATAGTATCCTTCCCCTGCCACACCCACCAAGCCATGCCCACCAAACCATGCCACGCCCACCAAGCCATGCCACGCCCACCAAACCATGCCCACAGAAGCGGTAGTAAAAAAATTTGAAACCCACCACTGGAAGGAGGAGAGGAAGGCTGGGCTGGCAGCAATGCTACTCCATCTGGGCACTGGTAAGATGGGGGGACTTCAACTCCCAGAATTCCACGCCAGTTACAGGGTACACCCCTCTAAAAGGATGCTGGCTGGGGGATTCTGGGAGTTGGAGTCTACTCCTCTAAAAGGATGATGGCTAGGGGATTCTGGGAGTTGGAGTCCACCCTTCTTAAAGCATGCTGTCTGGGGGATTCTGGGAGTTGGAGTCCACCCCTCCAAAAGGATGCTGGCTGGGGGATTCTGGGAGTTGGAGTCCACCCATCTTAAAGCATGCTGGCTGGGGGATTCTGGGAGTGGAAGTCCACCCATCTTAAAGCATGCTGGCTGGGGGATTCTGGGAATTGGAGTCCACCCCTCTAAAAGCATGCTGGCTGGGGGATTCTGGGAGTTGAAATCCACCCCTCTGAATGCAGGCAAAGACAGTTCTTGACAGTGAAAGAAGCTGCACAGAAGGAAAACTTTCTTTCGATCCTTCTCAAACTGAGACGATAGGGAAACCTTACAACCCAGGATTACGTGCTCGGGCTCGTCTCACGAAACCTTCCTCTCCTTTGCAGGGGAAGCAGCTGGAGCCCCCTCCCCCTAAAATTACCAAGCAGGGTCCTGACTTTTGCCAGAAGTGATCCAACACCCCCCAACACCACTACCAATTCTGCCAATTTCTTCCTTCCCATCCCGTGGAGGAAGACCCAAGATCGACTCCAGCCCACTTCTTCCCACCCAATGCCCAGTGACCCCCGCCTCACCTTTGACAAGCAACACACTGCAGCAGCCGGCTCCCGCCGCCGATCTCAGGATGGTGCCCAGATTTCCAGGGTCCCGAATGTTGTCGCAGATGAGGGTGAGGGGCAGGGTGTGTTCCTGCGGGATTTCGGGGTAGGTCATTTTGGCGTGATGGGGCATGGCGAAAATGCCTGCGAGAAACCGAGAGAGGCAAGAGGTGATTAGCTGGGAGGGGAAGAGAAAGTCCGGGGCGGAGGGGAGACGGAGAGGAACAGGCCTCGGTCTACCCCCAACCGCAGATGCTGTGTTAGGAAATTATTATTTGTCTAACTAGTTGGTCAGGCAATATATAAACCAACAATGTATGTTTGCAATCAAAAAGGTATTATATTGCTTTAAGACAGTATTGCATTATCCTGTATCCTGATTGGCTAAGCTCCGTAGCCAATGTACTTAAGGGAAGTTAGGATCATGGCTTGTGTGGACACTACACCATTTTACCTGCTTATTTGCTGTGACTCTCTACCTGATCTCTCTGCATGATCACTGTTTGGTCATAGCTACATGTTGCTTTCTACTATTTATTGAATGTTTTGATACTGAACTTGTTCCTGTTTTGAAACTCAAGAAGAACTGTTTTTATTGTGCATGACTACAACTGGTAAGAAGACTTTGTACTTGAAATATCCCTGGATTGATCTTTTAACTCTCGTCTTATCTGTGCATGACTTGGATTGTTTTTGGACTTTGCTTTACTTTTTCCTAAAAGTAAAAGACTACCACAACTCAGCGTGTTTGTATGTTGACTGTGATTGTTCACAACCACTCCCAGTCGTTTTTCATGCGTTTACTCAAAGGGTACTCTGCTCAATAACCTACAACATCGGTTATGAGCCACGAATATCCTTAACATGCTCAATGACCCTCTCTCAGCCCAGCCTACCTCACAAGGCTGTTGTTATGGGAAAAAAGAGAAATAGGGAAATCTATGTATCTATGTATAGGTAGCCCTCGACTTAACAACAGACTGTCCCAAGTAACAACGGTGCTGAAAAAAGTGACTTAGGACCATTTTTCACACTTAATGACCATTTCGGCATCCCCGTGGTCACATGATCAAAATTAGACACCTGGTTCCTATTTATGACAGTTGTAGCGTCCCGGAGTCACGCGATCCCTTTTTGCAACCTTCTGATAAGCAAAGTCAAAGCCACTGAACAATCAGGTTCCTAATTCAACCAGTAATTCGCTTAATGACCCTGGCAAGAAAGGGGCAGCTTCGGGTCATAAAAAGGGGGCAAAACTCACTTAATAAGTATCTTACTTGGTGACAGAAATGTTGGGCTCGGTTGTGGTCATAAGTCGAGGACTAAATTAATGAACCGCTGATCCCGCAGCGAGTTGCCCTCTGGTGGGATGGCCGTGGCGAGTTGTCGTAGATCCGTGATGGCGAACCTATGGCACACGTGCCACAGGTGGCACGCAGAGCTATCTCTGCGGGCACGCGAATCGACACCCAGGTCAGTTCCACCGCGCATGCCTGCATGTCTCTCACTGGCCAACTGATTTTCGGGTCTCTGCCGGGAGAGGTGCGTGCATGCGTGGGGTGTGGGGTGCCCCCTCTCCCATTTTGGTGCTAGCAGGCCTCCCTGAAGCCTCCTGGGACCAAAAACAGGGCGTAGGGCACATATGTGCTGATCGTTCCCGACTCTAGGGGGCGCTGCTCATCTCTGTTTCTAAGCCGAAGAGCCAGCGCTGTCCGAAGATTGTCTCCGGGGTCATGCGGCCGGCATGACTCAACGCCAAAGGCGCACGGAACGCTGTTACTTTCCCACCAAAGGTGGTCCCTATTTTTCTACTTGCATTTTTTACCTGCTTTCAAACTGCTAGGTTGGCAGAAGCTGGGACAAGTAACAGGAGCTCACTCCGTTACACGGTACTGGGATTCGAACCACTAAACTTCCGACCTTTCGATCGACAAGCTCAACGTCTTAGCCACTGAGCCACCGCATCCCACTCACTATCATCTTGCAACATTTCAAAGTTGTCATGGGGGGGGGGGGGGTTTACAACATTCAAATCTTGAACCCTGAGCCCAACACAGAAGCTGCTGCATCTTTTCCACCCAGGGCCTCAGCTGGCAAGGCGAAAAGACGGAGCAAAAACGGCTTAATTTCTTTTTCTTTCTCTCTTTCGCTCTCCCACAGTTCAGAAATGTCTTTTTCGCAACCCCCCCACAAATCGAGCGCTAAAAAAACAAAGGCAGGTCCCTTCTTGAAAAACCACAAACTGCTTTTTCGGCGTCAGGTACGGGATTTCGCCCTCCCGCCCGAGCTTCCTTCATCCTGGGAAAAAAAAAAATTCGCGGTTAGGAAAAATCCCCCAAAAGATTGAGCGGCGCTTAGCCAGAGGGCCCCGTGGATAACCTCCTCGGACGCCAACGCACAACGGAGAGACGTGAGAAGGTGCGAAGCATCTGCAGGGATTTTTTTTATGAGACTTTCCCAGGAGTTTGTTCCAAAGTTTTAACTGCTGGAAAGCAGCCAGCTGTAGAGTGATTTATACGCACTGCTTTGAAAAAAAACAACAAGAAAGATTGCTCAACAAGGAAAAACACCAAGAAAGGACCAAAAGCTTTACTCAGAGGTGGTTCCCGTGGGATCCTACTCAGCCCAGATGCTAAGGCGGGGACAAACCACTCTCTGAGTCAGCTTGGTGGAGTGGTTAAAGGCGCTGGCTTTGAAACCAGGAGAAGGTGAGTTCTAGTCCTGCCTTAGGTATGAAAGCTGGTTGGGTGACTTTGGGCCAATCGCCGGGTGGCAGTGAGTTCTAGTCCCGTCTTAGGCACGAAATTCGGCTGGGTGACTTTAGGTCAATCACTAGGAGACTGTGAATTCTAGTTTCATTTTAGGTGCGAAAGCTGGCTGGGTGACTATGGGTCAATCATTGGCAGACTGAATTCTAGTCCCGCCTTAGGCACGAAAGCCAGTTGTGTGACTCTGGGCCAATCAGTAGGAGACTGTGAGTTCTAGTCCTGCCTGATGCATGAAAGGTGACTGGGTGACTTTGGGCCAATCACCAGAAGACTTGGAGTTCTAGTCCTGCCTGATGCATGAAAGATGATTGGGTGACTTTGGGCCAATCACTGGGAGATGGTGAGTTCCAATCCCGCCTCAGCCATGAAAGCAGGCTGGGTGACTTTGTGCCAATCACCAGGAGACTGGGAGTTCTAGTCCTGCCTTAGGCTCGAAGGCTAGCTAAATGACTTTGGGCCAATCAACAGGAGACAGTGGCTTTTAGTCCTGCCTAAGGCATGAAAGCAGGCTGGGTGACTTTGGGCCAATCACTAGGAGATGGTGAGTTCTAGTCCTGCCTTAGGCATGAAAGCCAGCTGGGTGACTTTGGGCCAATAATCAGGAGATGGTGAGTTCTAGTCCTGCCTTAGGCATGAAAGCCAGCTGGGTGACTTTGGGCCAGCTCCTGTCTCAGCCCAACCCACCTCACAGAGTTGTTGTGGTGAGGAAAACAGGAGGAGGAAGGAACATTAGATAAGTTCCCTGCTTCAAGTTACTTACGAAGTTGTAAAGGCAGGATAAAAATCTCATAAATACATAGCAACTAAATCTGAAGCCCTCCGATTTCTAGCAGAACTTACCGATCAACCCCTGTGGCGTGATGACATCCGACCACATCTTGATCTCGTTGTATTTCACTTTGACCAGGGTGGCCCGTTTGAGTTTGGCCGCCGGCAGCAGCTTCAGATTCTCCATTAGGCTAAAGAAGATCGTCTGCGGAACAGCTCCTGCTTCCAGAGCGTCTGAAATGAGCCTCCGGCCTTCCAGCAGAATTCTCCCATTCTTCTCACGAAATGCCCTGGATTTAGCAAGGGTCACCAAATTCCTGTTAGGGAAAAAGGGGGTCTGTGAAAGTCTCCCCAGACAGGAAGGCTGTAAAACAAAAGAAAGAGCAAAAGAAAGAAACCGGGCATCACCCAAAAATGGACTGACTCCCTCTATCTAATCTCTGTCTCTATCTCTCTATCTTATAGAATAGAGTAGAGTAGAGTAGAGTAGAGTAGAGTAGAGTAGAGTAGAGTAGAGTAGAATAGAATAGAATAGAATAGAATAGAATAGAATAGAATAGAATAGAATAGAATAGAATAGAATAGAATAGAATAGAATAGAATAGAATAGAATAGAATAGAATAGAATAGGAATTCTTTATTGGCCAAGTGTGATGGACACACAAGGAATTTGTCTTTGGTGCATATGCTCTCAGTGTACATAAAAGATATGTTCATCAAGAATCATAAGGTACACCACTTAATGATAGTCATAGGGTTATGCATCCATCTACATATCTCATTTTATATCATTCTGTCTATCTCTTTCTTTATCTATGTCTCTAATCTATCTAGCTCTTTATTTCTATCATTCATCCATTAATATCTATCTATCTATCTATCTATCTATCTATCTATCTATCTATCTATCCATCTATCTTCTACCTATATCATCTGTATCATATTTATCCATCCATATCTATCCATCTCTATCATGCGTCTTTATCTACCTACATTCCATCATCTATCTTATCTCTATTTATATATCATCTATCAATATCTAATCTATATGTATGTATGTACAGTATGCCATTTATATCTATCTAGCTCTCTATTTCTATCATTCATCCATCAATATCTATCTTATCTTATCTATTATCTTATCTTATCTTATCTTATCTATCTACCATCTATCATCTACCTACATCATCTGTATCATAATTACCCATCCATATCCATCTTCATATCTATCCATCTCTATCGATCCACCAGTTATCTATCTATCTATCTATCTATCTATCTATCTATCTATCTATCTATCATCTATCTATCTATCTTCTACCTATATCATCTGTATCATCTATCATATTTATCCATCCATATCTATCCATCGCTATCATGTGTCTTTATCTACCTACCTACCTTCCACCATCTATCTTATCTCTATTTATATATAGCTATGTATCATCTATCAATCTCTATCTAATCTATATGTACAGTATGTCATCTATCATCTATCTAGCTCTCTAGCTATTTCTATCTTTCATCCATCAATATCTCTCCCTCTCTCTCTCATCTATCTATGTATATCATCTATTTATTATTATTATTATTATTAATTAATTAATTAATTAACAAATTTCTATACCGCCCTACTCCCGGAGGACTCAGGGCAGTAAACAGCCAAGATAAAATACAGATAATACAAACATTAAAAGTCCCTTAAAATTATTAAATATTTTGGCCGAAACACAAATTAAAACACCCAATTTATAAAACAAATCAAACAATTTAAAAATTTAAATGGGAGAGTTAGGCCAGGCCTAACTCTCATCTATCATATCCATCCATACCTATCCATTTCTATTGTGTGTGTGTCTGTCTGTCTATCTACCTACATCTATCTATTTTAGAGGTAATCCTTAATTTACCACCTCAACTGAGTCTAAAATTTCCACTGCAAAGCCAGACAGTTAAGCTTCTTTTCTGTCTTTGGCCTGATTTGTTTAGGGATGGGGTGGGTTGGTCACACTTTTAAATCATGGCGCGTTAATTGCACATCCAAGCCTAAAATATTTCACATGTAAGCGAAGAAAGAAAAAAAAAAGGGCTTTTCTGAGGCAGTTTACTTTAGATCAAATGGACTACAACTCCCACTGTTACAGGCCAGCAAGGATTTGACTCCATCACTGGTGCTCCTGCCTGTGGGGAGTGATGGGCATTGATGGAAATCAGGAGTTGGAGTCCAATATGTCAGCTACGACAGCAGGATGAGGGAAAGAAGGAAAGGATCGGAGGAAAAACGAATATCCCCGGCGGATTTTTCGTCACAGAAAGAAAAATATAGCTTTTTTCGCCGTGATTTCCCCTCAAAACTACAATTCCCAGAAAGCATTGCAGGTGGTCACAATCGGCGACTCTCGTCTTCCTCCCGAAGGACCCTGGGAATTGTGGTTCGCTCCTTCCACCTCCGTTTGTTTTCCCCAGCAGCTCGCACTACAGTACCCAGGATGCTTTGCGCGAATTAAATTACCGCAGTCTTTTCTCAGTGGGTCCGGCCCGCTCGTAACGCAGCTCCGCCTCTTCGGGTTCCGGTTCCGGTTGGCGCTCCTTTGGAGGCGCTTTTGGGATGTGAGTGGCCTTAACTTTGCTGGGGACGATCCGTTGCTTCTCCTGCGCCTCCGCGACCGAGGGAAGCACGCGGAGAGGTTTCCTCCTTAGACCGCGAATGCCGCGGCGGCTCACAGCGCTAATCCGACACGGCGTCAAGAGCACAGGAGCCCACGCATGCCTGAACAAGGATGCCATCTTTCTCACGGGCGGAAATAGTCAAAGACGCGGGACTTAGCGCTAGCCTCGCGAGATTTCGATGTCAAGGAGAAGGATAGCTGTCTCGAATGAAAACAATGGTTCAGTTCAGCCATAGAGGCATTGATATAGAGCGCCTAGAAACAACAGGAACTTCCGGTTAGAAATAGCAGCTCCTATTGGCTTTCAATGGGGGGGAGGGAATTTTCTGTACCGGAAGCCTGAGTCCGTGTGGAGGCGGGTCTCCGGCCATGTTGAGTCTGTGACGTTATCAGATTGCGACACGCCGCGACAAAATAAAATAGCCGACAATCGCAGAACCCGTGTTACCTCCGCGATCTTTTGAGAGACCAAAATGAAGGCGAGACGTGCGTTACACTTTGTCTTCAAAGTCGGCGACCGAGCTCAGACCATCCGTTTTTATCGAGAGCTACTGGGCATGCGCGTAAGTAGGTTGGGGGGGGGGGGGAACCAGAGACCCGAGAAAATGCGGAGGGCTTGGAACCTAAGGAATGACGTCATCGCCATCTGCCCTCTGAGGCGGAAGTCCACCGAGAATTGATTCCCTAGAGCGGCCACTAAGCTACGGCTACCTGTTGCATCCAAGTTTCCTTGGCTAGCGTTTGCTTTCGCCAATCATGACTTTCAAGATGTACATTTAAATTGTTTTCTCTGCACTAAGTAAGACCGTAGTCACTTGTCCATGTACAGGGAGTCCTTGACTTACAACAATTCATTTAGTGACCGTTCAAAATTACAACGGCACTGAAAAAAGTGACTTAGGACCCTGTTTCACACTTACGACCGTTGCAGCATCCCATGGTCACGTGATCAAAATTCAGACACTTAGCAAACCGACTCATAATTATGACGGTCGCAGTGTCCCCAGGTCACGTGATCCCCTTTTGCGACCTTCTGACAAGCAAAGTCAATGGGGAAGCCAGATTCACTTAACAACCAGGTTACTAACATTTTACTAACTACATACTACATACTAACTACATACTAACTTTTTTTTTTTTTTTTTCTGTAAGCCACCCAGAGTCCCTAGGGAGTTGGGCGGCATAGAAATGCGACAAACAAACAAACAAACTACATACTACTAACTACAGCAGTCTTTCACTTAACGAATGTGGCAAGGAAGGTCATAAAGTGGGGCACAAAACTCACCTAGCAACTGTTTTGCCTTAGCAACAGAAATTTTGGGGTCAATTTTGGGGGTCGTCAGTCAAGGACTTACTGTATAGAAATACATTTTGTAAATAAATCAGTTTCAAGAGACACTTGCCTGTGGCTCTCTCTCTCTCTGCAAGTGATTTGAATCTCAATCCATCGGAATAGAGCTGGAAGGGACCTTGGAGGTCGTCTAGTCCAACCCTCACTGCTCAAGCAGGAGATAGTAGACCATTTCAGAGAAAGGGATTGCAATTTTAGTGGATTGCAGTTTGCTTGGAGAGAGGTGGGGTTTTTTTCCCCACATCCCCAAGTGGTTTGACATTGTCTCCTTCCTAGGGCTGGGAGAAAAGGGCTGGCTCAAAGTCAACTAACTGGCATTGCCCTTCAGACAAATGGCTATCCAGTCTCTTCTTAAAACCTCCTTTGATGCAGCAACCGCAGCTTCTGGTGGCAAGTTGTTCCACTGGTTAATTGTCTTCACTGTTAGGAAGTTTCTCCTTAATTCCATGTTGTTTCTTTCCTTGATTAGTTTCCATCCATTATTTTGTGTCCTGCCTTCAAGTGCTTTGGAGAATAGCTTGACCCCTTCCTCTTTGGGGCAGCCCCTCAAATACTGGAAGACTGCTATCATGTCTCCCCTGGTCCTTCTTTTCTCTAGACTGACCAAATCCTGCAACTATTCTTCATAATTGTCTCCAGGCCTTTAATCATCTTAGTTGCTCTTCTCTGCACTCTTTCCAGAGTCTCGGTATCTTTTTTTGTAATGTGGGGACCAAAACTGGATGCAGGATTCCAGGTGTGGCCTTACTAAGGCTTTATAAAGCGGTAATAATAACTTCACGCGATCTTGATTTATATCCCTCTGTTTACTGACCCAGTTTGATGTGGGCTTGATCCAACAGATCCTGAGGCATGAAGAATTTGAAGAAGGTTGCAAGGCCACCTGCAACGGGTATGTAGGTTTCATCCTGGCTACTCTTATCAAAAAAAAACTGACTGGATTTGGAGGGTTTACGGGCCCTGCTGTCTCACCAACGAGGAATGTGTAGGGAGCTAGGCAGAACTTCTCTGCTCCCTTCTGCAGAGATTTTGACGCCTTATAATTGCATCCGTTCAGCAGGTATGATGATTTTACCTTCTGCGTTAGCTTTATTTATTTATTTATTTATTTTATTTTATTTTATTTTATTTTATTTTATTTCATTATTTTATTTTATTTTATTTTATTTTATTATTTATTTAATTTTATTTTTTTATTTTATTTTAATATTTTATTTTATTTTATTATTTATTTTATTTTATTTTTTTATTTTATTTATTTTATTTTATATTATTTTATTTTATTTTATTTTTATTTTTATTATTTTATTTTTATTTTATTTTATTATTTTATTTTATTTTATTATTTTATTTGTTTTATTTTATTTTATTATTTTATTTTATTATTTTATTTATTTTATTTTATTTATTTTGTTATTTTATTTTATTTTATTTTATTTTTATTATTTTATTTTTATTTTATTTTATTTATTTTATTATTATTTTATTTTATTTTATTTTATTATTTTATTATTTTATTTTATTATTTTATTTTATTTTATTTTATTTTATTTTATTATTTTATTTTATTATTTTATTTTATTTTATTTTATTATTTTATTTTATTTTATTTTATTTTATTTTATTTTATTAATTTATTTTATTTTATTTTATTTTATTTTATTTTTTTTAATTTGATTTATATGCCGCCCTTCTCCGGAGACTCAGGGCGGCTTACAATGCGTTAAGCAATAGCCTTCATACTTTTGTATATTTATACAAAGTCAGCTTATTGCCCCCACAATCCGGGTCCTCATTTTACCTACCTTAGAAAGGATGGAAGGCTGAGCCTGGTGAGATTTGAACTTGCAGTAATTGCAGGCAGCTGATGTTAATAACAGTGCTTTAGTCTGCTGCGCCACCAGGGCTCTTTATTTATTTATTGGTTCGATTTATATGCCGCCCTTCTCCAGAGACTCAGGGCAGTTTACAGTGCGTTAAGCAATAGCCTTCATACTTTTGTATATACCTGCTTAGTAGGGCTTTTTGCCCCCCCCCCCCCAAAGCGGTGTTATATTTTATACAAAGTTAAAGTTTATTGCCCCCACAATCCGGGTCCTCATTTTACCTACCTCGGAAGGATGGAAGGCTGAGTCAACCTTGAGCCTGGTGAGATTTGAACTCGCAGTAATTGCAGGCAGCTGGCAGCTTAAGTGCTACTTAACAGCACTTTAGTCCGCTGCACCGCCAAGGCTCCCTAGGCTTTGGGTTGTCTTAGCTGCTCTGCAGGGAATCCTCGACATAGGACAGTTTGTTTAATGACCGTCCGAAGTTACAACTGTTAGCAGAGCCAAGAGACAAAACCCCTTGTCCCGAAAAAAAATCCTCTTGATTTAACTACTGGGAATTCATGGCATTCACACACAGAAAAGTCCACGCAACCCTAACCCTTCCAAGGGTTAACTGAAGTGCAGACCTTATCAGTTCTTGGATTATTGCCAGGCCGGGAGCTTCCAGCTACAAAGCCAGTGCTGAAATTCAGCCGGTTCGGGCAAAACGGTAGTTAAATTGCTGGCTGGCCCCGCCCCTTCCAGAAGTCCCCACACGCCCCATTTTGGCTCCCAGGTAAGTGCAGGGAGGCCTACTAAGCCCAAAACGGGGCGCAGGGGGTGTGCCCCCCCCCCGCGGCCCGTTTTCACTCCCAGGAGGCTGCAGATAAGCCTACTAGGCCCGAAACAGGGCATGGGGGGAGCGGCACCCCTCCCTCGCGGCCCGTTTTTGCTCCCAGTGGTGTGCTGGAGGCGAAGTGCTGCCTGTCACACACCTCTGGTCACGCCCACCCAGCCGGTCATAAGGGCAGAGAACCGGTTGTTAAATTATTTGAATCCCACCACTGCACAAAGCTGTAAATTAAACTCTCTCAAGCAGGCTCCGAGACGCGAAACACAATGAGCAAAATCTTCAGAAATACGAACGGTTGTCTCCTACGACCGCCACTCCCTTTTCCTTCTATTTATTCCCCAGCCAGGGAGGGGCCATTCAGCGTCCACTTGTGCCTTGCTTCCCGAGTCGACTCCTTGTCCTCCGTTGCTCGCCTCTCCTAACTGCTCTAAGCATACGCGCATCTGGAACAGGGCCCAGCTGTTCTTCCTCCTCACTCATATCCGCCTCCAAAGGCAGCTGGGAAATGTCCGATGGCCCTGGCTCTCTCTCTCTCTGCTTCCGACGCAGAGCATCCATCAGAGTCTTCCCCAGACTCCAGGACTGGCCCAAGTTCCTCCCCAACCTCCTCATCATCTGAATCGGCCGCCAGCTCCGCTGGCAGCTGGCGGGCCACAACAATAACATTGGAAAAAAGTCACTTTTGACTTTCTCACTAACAATCTTTGCAGCTTAATGACCGTGTGATTCACAAATCAGCTGAAGGGATTTGCTTAACAACCGTGGCAAAAAAAAAAAAAGGTCATAAAATGGGGCACACCTCGTTTAACAATTGCCTCGTTTATCAGTGGAAATTCTTGTTCCATCTGTGGTCATCTGGGCGCACTTAAGTCCTTTCTCTTTCACCAAGCTGGGCTGGCATAAATCTCTTCATTGTTCTAAATCTTTATGCTGAAAATTCTTAACCGATGAGCCAAATTGGCTTAATCATCTTATATTCACATTTTATATGTATGTTATGTTAACTGTTCACTGCCCTGAGTCCCTCAGGAGAAGGGCGGTATAAAAATTAAATAAATAAATAAATAAATAAGGCAAGGCCTACCTGTAAACTCAATGCTGTTCTGAGGGAAGCATAAGATGTTTTACTTGTGATGCTGTTCCTGTAAACAACTTAAACTGGATATGTTTCTAGTCCCTATGATGGCAAATGGAGTAAAACTATGGTGGGCTACGGACCGGAGGACGGCCACTTCGTCGCCGAGCTAACTTACAACTACGGTGTTGGGAATTACCAGCTTGGCAATGATTTCCTGGTAAGCGTCATTCCCAATATGGCTTTGTTGATCATTATATAATCTGGAATTTGCATAAAAAGGAGGAAGGGTATTACAGATTGTCCTCGACTTACAACTATTTGTTTAGTGACTGTTCGACATTACGACAGCACTGAAAAAAGTGACTTATGACAGCTTTTTTTTTCACACTTACGACCGTTGCAGCATCCCCGTGGTCATGTGATCAAAATTCAGACGCTTGGCAACTGACTCGTATTTACGACCGTCGCAGTGTCCCGGGGTCACGTGATCCCCTTTTACGACCTGACGAGCAAATTCAATGGGGAAGCCAGATTAACTTAACAACTGTGTGACTCACTTAACAATTGCTGCACTTCCCTTAACAACGGTAGCAAGAAAAGTAAACTTTGGGGCAAAACTCAAGAACGGTCTTTCTTAACGAAAGAAATTTGGGGGTCCCTTGTGGTCATAAGCTGAGGACTATCTGGATGAAGATATTCCGTACTTTTTTCCCCCCTTCCAAAGTGCCGTGAACATTTTTTAAGGTTATTTTCTCGGAATGGAATGGAATGGAATAGAATAGAATAGAATAGAGGAATGAAGAATGGAATAGAATAGAATTAGAATTAGAATTAGAATTAGAATTAGAATTAGAATAGAATAGAATAGAATAGAATAGAATAGAATAGAATAGAATAGAATAGAATAGAATAGAATAGAATAGAATAGAATAGAATAGAATAGAATAGAATAGAATAACAGAGTTGGAAGGGACCTTGGAGGTCTTCTAGTCCAACCCCCTGCTTAGGCAGGAAACTCTACACCACTTCAGACAAATGGTTATCCAACATCTTCTTAAAAACCTCCAGTGTTGGCACATTTACAGCTTCTGGAGGCAAGTTGTTCCACTTATTAATTGTTCTAACTGTCTGGGAAATTCTCCTTAGTTCTAAGTTGCTTCTCTCCTTGATGAGTTTCCACCCATTGCTTCTTCTCCTGCCTTCTGGTGCTTTGGAGAATAGCTTGACTCCCTCTTCTTTGTGGCAACCCCTGAGATATTGGAACACTGCTATTATATCTCCCCTCGTCCTTCTTTTCATTAAACTGGACATACCCAGTTCCTGCAACCGTTCTTCATATGTTTTAGCCTCCAGTCCACTAATCATCTTCGTTTCTCTTCTCTGCACTCTTTCTAGAGTCTCCACATCTTTTTTTAATTATTTTTTTCTCGTGCTTATACAGGGGATGACCGTTGCCTCAAGCCAGGCTGTGAAAAATGCCAGAAAATTGCAGTGGCCGCTGAAGGAGACCTCAGCAGGCACTTATGAATCAGAAGCCCCAGGAGGATATAAGTTCTTTCTGGAAGACAAAGAACGATCCCAAGAAGGTAAGGAGCAGAACAGAATAATGAGGCTTCAGCCATTCTGTTTGCACATTTGAAGCCTAAATTCGGGGGAAGATGATAGAACGTCTTCAAGAGCTTTGAAGAATGATGAATGAAGAGCACCTCTTTATAAATCGTTAAGTTAAGACCACACCAGGAATACAGGTAGTCCTCGACTTACAACAGTTGACTTAGTGACCATTACGTCACTGAAAAATGACTTACGTGTTGCGACCAAGGCCCAAGTAGTTATTGCCAGACACAATCAGTCCTAAACGAACATATTTTATTAGAACAGCTGAGAATTACGTTCATTCTCAGCTTAGTCCAAATTAATTCCAAAACAAGTCGTTCAGAAAAAGTCCTTCGGCCTTATCACAAACCTTTATCTTCTTTGGCACCCTGCCAAAGGCTTTTCATGGCAAAGCCCCACAAAGTTCAGGAACAAGACAAGAAACAAATGTAACAACGTTGCTTTCCTACAAAGAGCCCAAGAGTTTGCTGCTCTTTTAAGCCTTATGGGAGGGGCCAATCATCTCCTGGCCTTACTCCTGAGTCGTCCTTTTTGCTGCTCTTGCCTTCTGGCAGCTCTCTGCATGCGCGCACTACGAACAGGCTCCTCCTGTTTCTCTGCCTCTCTGCTGTCCAACTCTGGAGGCTCCGGAGTCCGTGTATTGCTCCCAGATGGCCCTTGCCCCATCTCTGCCTCTGATGCAGAGCCCTCGTCCGGGCCTTCCCCAGCCTCCAGGACTGGCCCATGTTCCTCCCCAGCCTCCTCACTGTCCGACTCCGCTGCCAGTTCCGCAGCAAAGTAAATGGGGAAGCCAGATTCACTTAACAACTGTATTGCTAACTTAACTGCAGTGATTCATTTAACAACGGTGGCAAGAAAGGTCTTAAAATGGAGCAAAATTCACTTCAGAAATGTCTCACTTAGCCACAGAAATTTGGGTTCAAATTGTGGACATAAGTTGAGGACTACCTATACAGGTACGGCATCCAGTTATGTTCCCCACGTTACAAAAAAGATGTTGAGACTAGAAAAAGTGGAGAGAAGAGCAACTAAGATGATTAAAGGCCTGGAGACTAAAACATACGAAGAATATGGCCAATATTTGGCCAATCTAGAGAAAAGGAGGACTTGGGGGGACATGATAGCAGTATTCCAGTATTTGAGGGGCTGCCAAAAGAGAAGGGGGTCAGTTTATTCTCCAAAGCTCCTGAAGGCAGGACAAGAAGCAACAGGTGGAAACTAATGAAGGAGAGAAGCAACCTGGAATGAAGGAGAAACTTCCTAACAGCGAGGACTATTAACCACTGGAACAGCTTGCCACCAGAAATCGTGGGCGCTTCATCACTGGAGGTTTTTAAGAAGAGATTAGACAACCATTTGTCTGAAATGGTATAGGGCAGTGATTGCTAACCTTTTTGCCATTCCGTGCCAGGAGCCGGGAGGGGGGCATGCGCGTGCGTGCCCACACCCATAATTCTATGCGCCCCGCCCCCATGCATGACCAACCCCACGTTCCCTCCGCTCCTGGCATGTGATGGCCCGGTGGGCCTGTTTTTCTTTCTCCCCAGGCTCCAGAGCATTTCTAGGAGTCTGGGGAGGGCGAAAACGGCCTTCCCCCCCCCCCACCCCCAAGGCCCTCCGGAGGCTGGAAACAGCCCGTTTGCCAACTTTCGATGGGACCAGAAGGCCTGTTTTTTTGCTCTCCCCAGGCTCAAGCCTTTCTAGGAACCTGGGGAGGGCAAAAACAGCCTTCCGCCAGGCCGGGCTATCAACATAATAATTTTAAATTGGGGTATTTTAAATTTCTGGGGTTTTAAATTGAGCCGAATTTATTTAATAATTTTAAATTTTTAATTGATGTTTGTCTTGTGTTTTTAAATAGGCTGTACACCGCCCTGAGTCCTTCGGGAGAAGGGCGGTATAGAAATAAAATTATATTTATACTTATAGTTCCCCGCTGGAAGTTGGCAAACAGGCCGTTTCTGGCCTCTGGAGGGCTTCGGGGGGAGGGGGAGGCCATTTTCGCCCTCCCCAGACTCCTAGAAAGGCTCTGGAGGCTGGTGAGAGAGAAAATCAGCTGGCTGGCGCACGCATGTGTGCCGGAGCTGAGCTCGCGTGCCCACCGAAATGGCTACGCATGCCACCTGTGGCACCTGTGCACATAGGTTCGTCTCCTGCTTGAGCAGAGGGTTAGACGAGAAGACGTCCAAGGTCCCTTCAAGCTCTATTCTATTCTAAGCACTCAGATATCCTTCAGATGGGGTTGGGAAACCATGGGACTCACTGCTGGTTGGGATTTAGTGGTGAAGGCCTCTGGCTGACCCAGGCGAGGATCCGAATGTTTCAGGGTGAATCTGGTCCAGGACGAGATGCAGTGGTGGGTTCCTCCCGGTTCGGTCCGGTTCGGCCGAGCCGGTAGCGGTGACGATATGACGTCACCGAACCGGTTCTCCCCCCCCGCCCTCCCACCCGCCCACGTTATTCTTACCTTTTATTTGGCCCCACCCCCAATCTATTGCTGCCTCCTGAGTCCCAGCTGATGACTAGAGGGAAAAAAACTGTTTAAACTCTTGCCGCGGGGCTTCCAAGGGCCGCCCTACAGCTGATCAGTGTTAAAAACAAACAAATGAGTCGGGTCATAAGTGCGAGGACTGGTCGTAAGTGCGAGGACCTTCCAGAAATGACTCTGGCCAGCTAGCCACGCCCACCTAGTCACATGACCTCCAAGCCACACCCACAAAATAAGCCACGCCCACAGAACCAGTAGTAAAAAAAATTAGAACCCACTCCTGGCAAGATGTTTTGAGTGGACAGGTGGCCCCCCAGCTCACCTTATCCTGCCACAAAGTCTAGACTTGAGCCCATCTATGTTGTTGTTGTTACCTTCCAGATCCGGTGTTGAAGGTAACCCTGGCTGTATCCAACCTGTCGAAATCGGTGGACTACTGGTCCAAATTGCTGGGCATGAAAGTGTATGAGAAGGACGAAGGCAAGAAGAAAGTTTTGCTCGGTTATGCCGATAACCAGGTGAGGTTGATGTTCTTAGGGTAGTGTTTCTCCACCTTAGAGACTTGAAGGTGGGTGGACTTCAGCTCCCAGCATTCCTCAGCCTGCCTGCTTTAAGATATCTGGACTTCAATTCCCAGCATTCCTCAGCCTGCATGGTTTAAAATGTCTGGACTTCAATTCCCAGCATTCCTCAGCCTGTGTGATTTAAGATATCTGGACTTCAATTCCCAGCATTCCTTAGCCTGTGTGATTTAAGATATCTGGACTTCAATTCCCAGCATTCCTCAGCCTGTGTGATTTAAGATATCTGGACTTCAATTCCCTGCATTCCTCAGCCTGTGTGATTTAAGATATCTGGACTTCAATTCCCAGCATTCCTTAGCCTGTGTGATTTAAGATATCTGGACTTCAATTCCCAGCATTCCTCAGCCTGCATGCTTTAAAATGTCTGAACTTCAATTCCCAGCATTCCTCAGCCTGTGTTATTTAAGATATCTGGACTTCAATTCCCAGCATTCCTCAGCCTGCATGCTTTAAGATGTCTGGACTTCAATTCCCAGCATTCCTCAGCCTTCATGCTTTAAGACCGCGATGGCAAACTTATGGCACGCTTGCCACAGGTGGCACACATAGCCATATTGGTGGGCACGCGAGCTCAGTTCTGGCGTGCCCCAGCTGATTTTCGGGCCTTCTGGGCCTACCAGAAGTAGGGAAACGGGCTGTTTCCTGCCTCCGAGGGCCTCACGTTGGTGGTGAGGAAGGACCGGGTTTTTTTTTGCTGTCCCCAGCCTCCAGAGCCTTTCTAGGAGTCTGGGGAGGGCGAAAATGGCCTTCTCCACCCTCTGGAGGCAAGAAATGGCCTGTTTCCCAACTTCCGGTGAGACTTTTCCGGTGGCAATGGAGCGCCAGAAAACTGCCTCAAAAACAGCCAAAAAACAGGCCATTTTTCAGGCTGTTTTCAGGCTATTTTTTGGGGGCTGTTTTTTGGCCTTTTTTCCCAGCCATTTTTGGTTTCTGGCACTTGGGCGGGCGCACATGCACGTGCATTCCGGTTTCGGCACTCAGTGCCAAAAAAGTTCGCCATCGCTGTCCTAGACGAACGTAAATCCAAAAACGGTAGAGAATTCCTAAAAGCTTGGCGTTCAGACAGGTCAACCATCAATAAATTTTTCTAATTGTCCAAATTTTATTCTGAAGATCTTAAATTAACTGATGAGTCAAATTGGCTTAATTATTTTAAATTGCTTCTATTTCACATTTTTATATATATATGTTATTTTGACTGTTCACCGCCCTGAGTCCTTCGGGAGAAAGGCGGTATAAAAATTAAATAAATAAATAAACAAACAAACAAACAGAAATCACACCATATTTACACATAATAAATAAATAAATAAATAAATAAATAAATAAATAAATAAATAAATAAATAAACAAACAAATAGAAATCACACCATATTTACACCCCATTCCAAAAAGACAACGAAAAACCAAGAAGGGAAAAAGAAAGACCAGAACCCGTCCTCTCCAGCTAAGATAAGCAGGGATTAACACCAGATAAGCAGGGATTAACACCAGACAAACACTCAAGCAGAAAATAAGTAGAAAACCACGCTCCCAAGACAGACAAACTACAACAAAACTGTCCGTCACAATGTACAATTCAGAAGTTTTTGCATCCTGAAACCAGATTGGTAGCTGTGTGAAAACTGATCGGTGTCAGTTTTTTGTGTGGGGTTTTTTTTGTTTTTTTTTTTTGTAAACCCAAATGTTCTTATTTTTATTTATTTTTTGATTCTAGTGTAAACTCGAGCTGCAAAGCATCGGCCAGGATGTGGATCACGGCACAGCCTTCGGACGAATCGCTTTCTCTTGCCCGAAGGAAGAGGTGAGATCGCGGTGCGACAGGCACAAAGGTTTATTTTGCCCTTTACAAGTGGTCCTCATTTTACGACCACAATTGAGCCCCAAATATTTCCATTGCTAAGCAAGCCAGTTGTTAAGTAAGCTTTGTCCTGCTTTTGTGACCTTTTTTTTTTGCCACAGTTGTTAAAAGAATCACACAGTCATTAAGTGAATCCAGTTTCCCCCATTGGCTTGGCTTCTTGGAACGAGCCAAGGAAGGTCACAAATGCGGATCATATAACCCCAGGGTGCTGCAACCGTCATAAGTACATGCCAGTTGCCAATCGCCTCCAATTTTGATCACATGGCCACAGGGGCCGTTGTAAGTGTGAAAAATGGTCATAAGTCATTTTTTTTTGTTGCTGTTGTAACTTCGAACGATCATTAAACTAATGGATGGAAGTCAAAGACTTATCTGGCTGTTTATAGTACAAAGTCAGGAGTGAGGAAGGATTTTGAGCAATGTTTCGAAAACGATTTCTTTTTACGTTTGAGGAAAAAAAATTTGTTTTGAAAATATTTTCTTTTTACGTTTTGAAAATCTTTTTACGTTTTAAAAAACTCCAGGTTTTGAAAAACATTTTTACATTTTCAAAATTCTTTTTGCAATTTTGAAAATATTTTTATGTTTTGAAAAGGTTTTTCTGTTTTGAAAATTCGATGTTTTGAAAATCTTTTTATGTTTTAAAAAAGCTCTAGGTTTCGAAAAACATTTTTACATTTTCAAAGTTCTTTTTACATTTTGAAAATACTTTGTTTACGCTTTGAACGTGCTTTCTTTTCATGTTTTGGAAAATCTTTTTATGTTATGAAAATACTTTCTTTTTACGTTTGGAAAATCTTTTTACGTTTTAAAAACTCTTTTTACGTTTCGAAAAACCTTTTTAGATTTTCAAAATACTTTATGTTTTGAAAATACTTTGTTTATGCTTTGAAAACGCTTTCTTGTTCTGAAAATCATTTTATGTTATGAAAATTCTTTCTACGTTTTGAAAATCTTTTTACGTTTTAAAAACTTTTTTACATTTCTGAAAACCCTTTTTACATTTTCAAAATACTTCCTTTTTACCTTTCGAAAATACTTTGTTTACGCTTTGAACATGTTTTTCTTTTCATGTTCTGAAAATCATTTTTTATGTTGTGAAAATACTTTCTTTTTACATTTGGAAACCCTTTTTACGTTTCAAAAAACCTTTTTACATTTTCAAAATACTTTTTTACGGTTTGAAAATGCTTTCTTTTCATGTTCTGAAAATCATTTTATGTTATGAAAATTCTTATGTTTTGAAAATCTTTTTACGTTTTAAAAGTTCTTTTTGCATTTTGAAAATATTTTATTTTTATGTTTTGAAAAGGTTTTTCTGTTTTGAAAATTCGATGTTTTGAAAATCTTTTTACGTTTTAAAAAAGCTCTAGGTTTCGAAAAACATTTTTACATTTTCAAAATTCTTTTTACATTTTGAAAATACTTTGTTTACGCTTTGAACGTGCTTTCTTTTCATGTTTTGGAAAATCTTTTTATGTTATGAAAATACTTTCTTTTTACGTTTGGAAAATCTTTTTACGATTCGAAAAACCTTTTTAGATTTTCAAAATACTTTTTCATGTTTTGAAAATACTTTGTTTACACTTTGAAAACACTTTCTTCTCATGTTCTGAAAATCACTTTATGTTATGAAAATTCTTTCTACGTTTTGAAAATCTTTTTACATTTTAAAAACTCTTTTTTACGTTTTGGAAAACCTTTTTACATTTTCAAAATACCTTTTTACGGTTTGAAAATGCTTTTCTTTTCATGTTCTGAAAATCTTTTTATGTTATGAAAATACATTTCTTTTACATTTCGAAAATGCTTTCTTTTCATGTTCTGAAAATATCCTTTCTTTTTCTGTTTTGAAAATACTTTCTGGAAGGCGAGGGCTATTGTTTGCAGCAAATTGACTGTGCCTCTTTTATATTTGGCCTCCTCTCTTCCCCGCTCCCCAAATGTCTTCTTCCTTGCATCCTGTTTGCCAAGTTGCCGGTTATTGAAGCCTTAATGAAAAAGGAGAACCAGAAAATTTTGACGCCTCTTGTGAGCCTGGACACACCTGGGAAAGCAACGGTGCAAGTCGTCATTTTGGCCGATCCTGTAAGTGCCCTTAAAATAAATATATGACTGGATTGTGAGCAGAGCTATGTTTATTTCCAGTCCCTGCCTTTCAGAGATAGACTGCTCCTCAACGTGAAGGCTCCACAAAAAAAAAAAATATGGCTAAGACCCACAGTGGCTGGTGATAACAGATAGTCCATGAGTGAGGACCACAGCTGAGCCCAAAATGTATGTTGTCGTAAGTCAAGGACTACCTGCATATCCCAGGGAGACACATCAGAACCGGTCCTTAAGTGACCAGTTGCAAGCCGAGAACTACCTATATCATTGATGGCTAACCATAATGCAATGCCTCCCGCGTGCCCTGCCTCCCTGTGCATGCACGCACGCGCCCCATGTTTCCCCAACCCCTGCGCATGCGCGTGTGACTCCATTCCTCCACCTCCCGCGGTCCCCTCCACCACACATGCGTGTGTGTCCCCGGCCCATTTTTGGTCCCAGGAGGCTTCACCAAGTCCTGCTAGGCCCAAAATGGGGCTGGGGAGGCACACTGCATCCCCCAGCCCCCCCGTGCATGCATTCACGCCTCGGCTCCCTGCATATGTGTGCACGACCCCCCACAGTACCCCCCGCACATGCGCGCGTGTCTCTGCAGACCAGTCAGTCGGTCGGCGGGAGGGAGGCATGCGCACATACTCAGTGGAGTTGACCTAGGGCGACCGCTCCCGTGCCCGCATAGATGGCTCCACGTGCCACCTGTGGCACCCGCGCCATAGGTTCACCATCACGGATCTATAGAGTCTCGAAGACAGAAAATACATTTGTGCTGATTATCATCTCCACTTCGTGTTGGGCAACCCCCCCAATGATGTTGTCTCACTTGTGTTTTTGTGGGTCTCCCTCTTCCATTTCTCGTAGGATGGCCACGAAATTTGCTTCGTCGGGGACGAGGCCTTCAGGGAGCTCTCCAAGGTGGACCCGAACGGCGAGAAGCTCTTGGACGAGGTGAGTTTGAGGGGTGCGGGGGTGTCTTCTCTTCCAGTTCTCTGATACTGTGATGACCTGGGGGCACGGCACAGAGGCAACACAGGCAGCTGGCAGTTCAAACCGCCCCTTTATTGCTCCAAATTCCCCCCAAACGCTCCCACGTTTCTGGCCAGTCCCAGAGCCAAGTGATGACATATGCACACATACGCACCTCAAGCAGCCTCTGGCTGCAAATAGTCCAGCCCAATACTGTGAGCACCACGGCTGCAAGCAAGAAAATCCAGCAGGCAAGTCGAAGAGTCCAGAAAGCCAAGAATCCCAAAATCAGGAAGGACTCCAGGAAAGGTCAAAGGTCGGCACTCAACACTCCAGGAATTCAGCATTTATTCCTGACGAATGCTCCTCCCTACAGCATCTCCTTAAGTCTCAGTCCCCAAGGTGTGTCTTGTGAAGAGGGGCGCAGCACTCTCCTCCCGAGTAGTCGGGCCAGTCTGCGCCGTTCTCGCCTTCTCTCCGCTCTCCATGCTCGAGGATCGGGAGGGAGCGGTCCCTGCTCATCGCCTGAGCTCTGTCTCATGTTCCCTCTTCCACATCCTGCCCCTGTTCCTCCCTGCTTACAAGCCGTCCTAATTCTGAAAGGCCCTGGCCTGTTACTCGGCCTGTTCCTCCCCATCTTCCTCCGAAGCCAACGAAGCCACCCCCTCAATCTCCATCGGCTGCAGATTCAGGCTTCGAAGGTGGGACATGACAGATAAGCTCAGATCTCCACAAGAGAACCAGGGATGGTCAAAACTTTGAAACAATAGAAAATACTCGGTGATAGCTCGGCGTTTATATTTTAGCAACGGTTTGCTCTCCAAGCTTGTTTCGATTCAGCTTCTGAACGTTTCGTGACCAGACTACGGAACATCATCAGGATTTTCTCGTCCTACTCCTCCTTAGCTTAAAACTCTGAACTTCCTAGAAGGGACCTGAACATTTTGATTCCACGTGACTTTGAATGCTTCAAAGTCTTAAGTATGAGAAAACGGTGATAAGTTTCTTTTTTTTTTTCCAGGGCCCTCATAACTCTGGTCACTAATTTTTTTTTTCCTAAAAAAAAAAAGAAAAAAAAAACCCTATTTCCTTTTCTACTTATGACTATAACTTTGATGCTTGTACCTTTACGATTTATATTCTTTTATTTAGTTCCCTGGTACGATTTATGCTGACTCTATCCCTAAGTGTTGTATCTTGTGATTTATGATGAATGTATTTTGATGATGACTGCGATCACGGGTGGGATTCAAATAATTTAATCTGCCCTAATGACTGGCTGGGGGGGCGTGGTCATGGGGGGGGGGCGTGGCCAGGGGGTGTGACAGGCAGCACTCCGCCTCCTGTACCCCCCCCCCGGGAGCAAGAACAAGCTGCTGGGGGGGGGCACCTCTCCGTGCCCCGTTTTGGGCCTAGCCTCCATGCACTTACCTGGGAGGCAAAATGGGGCACGTGAGGACTCCTGGAAGAAGATTTTTAGATTTTGGATTCTATTTGATTTATATACCGCCCTACTCCCGAAGGACTCAGGGCGGTGAACAGCCACAGATAAAACACATAAATACAAAATTTAAAAGCAAAGTAAAACCGAATTAAGCAATTTTGGCCCAAGACAGATTTAAAACACCCCAATAATTTAAAACAGGTTAAAATTTACATTTTAAAAAGGGAAAAAGGGAAAAGATTAGGCCAGGCCAGCTTGATGGAATAAAAAGGTTTTAAGAGCGCGGCGGATGGTGCGCAGATCCGGGATCCTCCGTATCTCCGGGGGGAGCTCATTCCAGAGGGCAGGTGCCCCCACAGAGAAGGCTCTCCCCCTAGGGGATGCCAGTCGACATTGGCCGATGGCACCCGGAGGAGCCCCTCTCTATGAGAGCGTACCGGCCGGTGGGAGGCTATTGGTGGCAGCAGGCGGTCCCGTAGGTAGCCAGGTCCTAAGCCATGGAGTGCTCTAAAGGTGGGGTGGAAGGGTAGAGCCAGCCAGCAATTTAGCTACCGTTTTGCCCGAACCGGCCTGAACTGGTTGAATCCTACCGACTATGATCATGATTTATCACTTATAGCTTTTATGTGCAATGTGAGCTTATGCACCGAAGACAAATTCCTTGTGGGTCCAATCACACTTGGCCAATAAAGAATTCTATTCTATTCTATTCTATTCTATTCTATTCTATTCTATTCTATTCTATTCTATTCTATTCTATTCCATTCCATTCCATTCCATTCCATTCCATTCCATTCCATTCCATTCCATTCTATTCTTTCCTAATTCTGTTCTGTTCTGTTCTGTTCTATTCTATTCTATTCTATTCTACTCTATTCTACTCTACTCTATTCTATTCTTTCCTTATTCTATTGTATTCTTTTCTATTCTATTCTACTCTACTCTACGCTACTCTATTCTTTCCTTATTCTATTTTCTATTCTATTCTATTCTATTCTACTCTACTCTACTCTACTCTACTCTACTCTACTCTACTCTACTCTATTCTTTCCTGATTCTATTCTATTCTATTCTATTCTATTCTATTCTATTCTATTCTATTCTATCCTAATTCTATTCTACTCTACTCTACTCTACTCTATTCTTTCCTGATTCTATTCTATTCTATTCTATTCTATTCTATTCTATTCTATTCTATTCTATTCTATTCTATTCTATTTTTTCCTAATTCTACTCTACTCTACTCTGTTCTGTTCTGTTCTGTTCTGTTCTGTTCTATTCCATATGAATTATCGTAAGTGGGAAACAATATTTAATTTTTCTTCCTTGCAGGCAATGGCGGCCGATAAGAGCCACGAGTGGTTTGCCAAACATAACCGCCCGAAGCCTTCGGCGTAACCCACCTACGATTCCCTTCTGAGCCTGGCACACCGGAAGCTTAAATTCCACCTCTACGGTATTGCCAGATATTTTTCCTTTTTCTTAAAGTTTCTTTTCCCCGCCTCTTCTGGGTCCTTGCAGGGTTTCACGATGAGGGTCATTGTGTCATTGTGTGTTCCAGTCAATGCAACCCAGAGCTTCCCGCCACACCCAGTTGTGACGGGCGTTGTCTTGTTGTTTTGCACAATTACTTTTTCTCATTCCGCTGAAAAATGCATCCGTTGAACTATGGCTGGGAAATTACTCGGAAGGGATTGCAAGGAAGATCTCGAGCTGTTCAGGCCTGCTGGCTAAAATGGAGATTTTTTGTGTGTGTGTGTGTGTGTGTGTGTGTGTTTTTCCCCCAAACCTTCAATTTAATTCTAGCAAATTGGCATTCCTCTCCGTTTAACGTGGCTCGAATTTTGAATCGATAGATCGACAGTGCCAGATTTTGGCGCAGAGATTCCATGTGCTGTACTTTCAGCCCGGCAAGATATTGATTGCAACTGCCGTTAAGACTTTTTTTGCTTGCCCCTTTGGGCTTTTTTCTCTTCCCCTCTGCCCCAAGCATTAAGTGCATATTCCATCCGACTCAAGATTTATGAACCGTAGAGGCAGCTCCAAGAAGTCACAAACCTGGTTTACAGGCCAATTGCGGAGAGAAAAAAACAACAACGGATGTTGAGAATTAACATCGGCCTGCAAAATCTCGAATGTGAGCTCTGTGGAATTTAAAAGACAACTTATGAAAAGTGTTTGTATATGTCTGTTTCTTTCTTGCAGAGAGTTGCTTGTCAATAGCAATAACATTTACACTTATATACCTACTTCATAGTGCTTTGCATCCTTCTCTAAGAGGTTTACAGAGTCAGCCTCTTGCCCCCAAGAATCTGGGTCCTCATTTTACCGACCTCGGAAGGACGGAAGGCTGAGTCAAATTTGAGCTGGTCAGGATCGAACTCCTGACTGTGAGCAGAGTTAACTTGCAATACGGCCTTATAACAACTGTGCCACCATGCCTGCCTTCCTTCCTTCCTTCCTTCCTTCCTTCCTTCCTTCCTTCCTTCCTTCCTTCCTTCCTTCCTTCCCTTCCCTTCCCTTCCCTTCCCTTCCCTTCCCTTCCCTTCCCTTCCCTTCCCTTCCCTTCCCTAGCAATAGATTTAGACTTATATACTGTTTCATAGTGCTTTTACAGCCCTCTCTTAAGAGATTTATAGAGCCAGCATTTTGCCCCCAACAATCTGGGTCCTCATTTTACTCACCTCGGAAAGACGGAAGGCTGACTCAAACTTGAGCCAGTCAGGATCGAACTCTTGACTGTGATCAGAGTTAGCATGCAATACTGCCTTATAACAACTGTGCCACCATGCCTGCCTGCCTGCCTTCCCTCCCTCCCTCCTTCCTTCCTTCCTTCCTTCCTTCCTTCCGTCCTTCCTTCCTTCCTTCCTTCCTTTCCTTCCTTCCCCTTCCCTTCTCTTTTCTCTTCTCTTCTCTTCCCTTCCCTAGCAATAGCATTTAGACTTATATACTGCTTCATAGTGCTTTTACAGCCCTCTCTAAGCCGTTTACAGAGTCAGCCTCTTGCCCCCCAACAATCTGGGCCCTCATTTTACCCACCTCGGAAGTACGGAAGGCTGAGTCAAACTTGAGCCAGTCAGGATCGAACCCCTGACTGTGAGCAGAGTTAGCATGCAATACTGCCTTATAACAACTGTGCCACCATGCCTTCCTTCCTTCCTTCCTCCCTTCCCTTCCCTTCCCTTCCCTTCCCTTCCCTCCCATCCCTTCCCTTCCCTTCCCTTCCTTTCCCTTCCCTTCCCTAGCAATAGATTTAGACTTATATACTGCTTCATAGTGCTTTTACAGCCCTCTCTAAGAGGTTTATAGAGTCAGCATTTTGCCCCCAACAATCTGGGTCCTCATTTGACCGACCTCGGAAGGACGGAAGGCTGAATCAACCTTGAGGTGAGTCAGGATCGAACTGGTGGCAGTGGGCAGAATTACCCTGCAATACTGCATTCTAACCACCAGGGCTCCTACAGCCATAATACCGGAACTATCACTTCATGTAGAATCTGGGACGGTGGAGTCAAGAGAGGAATAAGCCTGGAGTCCTTACATTCCCACAAATTCTACCCCTCTTCAATTCGGTAATTGACTCTTACCTAGCACCAATTTGGTGCTGACAGTTGACTAGATTCTTGTGTGCAAGTAGTCCTTGACCTACAACCATTCATTTAGTGACCATTCGAATAGCAAAGGCAAAAGCATTTAGATAGTGCTTTACAGTCCTCGCTAAGTGGCTTACGCTGTCAGCCTATTTTGCAACCGTCTTGCTTAGCAACAGAAATGTTGGGCTCCATTGTGGTCGTATGTCGAGGACTGCCTGTATTTCTCATCCCGGCCTTCCGGTGCTTTGCAGAATAAGTCTTGACGTAGCACCATCCAGTCCTAGCAAGTGCTAGCTAACTAAGCCTTTAACAACTCAGCCAAGAATTTGGAGGCACAAAGACAGGGGTGAAATGCTCCCGGTTCGGACCGGATCGCCCGATCTGGTAGCGATGGAGGCGGGTGGTTCGGAGAACCGGTAGCAAAAATCCCTGCCCCCCCCACCCCCATACCCAGCTGAGCTGCACAATCATCAGAGGCTTTTTTTTTTTTACTTTTAAAAACATTTTTTCTACAACCTCTTTGGCCGAAAAAATGTTTTTAAAAGTAAAAAACATAAGCCTCTGATGATCGCGCAGCTCAGCTGGGATCCTCAAAGGCTTTTAAAAGCATTTTTTCTACAACCTCTTCAGAGGTTGTAGAGAAAATGCTTTTAAAAGCTTCTGAGGATCCCAGCTGAGTTGCCTGATCGGCAGAGGCTTTTTTTCTTTTAAATGCCTCTGACGATCCAAGCTGAGTTGCCTGATTGACAGAGGCTTTTTTTCTTTTAAATGCCTCTGAGGATCCCAGCTGAGTTGCCTGATAGGAAGAGGCTTTTTTTTCTTTTAAATGCCTCTGAGGATCCCAGCTGAGTTGCCTGATAGGAAGAGGCTTTTTTTTCTTTTAAATGCCTCTGAGGATCCCAGCTGAGTTGCCTGATAGGAAGAGGCTTTTTTTTTTTCTTTTAAAAGCCTCTGACGATCCCAGCTGAGTTGCCTGATCGGCAGAGGCTTTTTTTCTTTTAAAAGCCTCTGAAGATCCAAGCTGAGTTGCCTGATAGGAAGAGGCTTTTTTTTTCTTTTAAAAGCCTCTGACGATCCAAGCTGAGTTGCCTGATCGTCAAAGGAATTTAAAAGAAAAAAAAAACCCTCTGACGATCAAGGCAACTCAGCTGGGATCGTCAGAGCCTTTTGAAAGCATTTTTTTACAACCTCTTCGCCGAAGACGTTGTAGAAAAAATGGTTTTAAAAGTTAAAAAAAAAATTGGCCATGCCCACCCAGTCACATTACCCCACCCCACCCCACCAAGCCACACCCACAGAACCGGTAGTAACAAATTTTAGATTTCACCCCTGCAGAAAAAGAGGCTGCTTAGCTAACTTAATCTACCGTTTTATTAACGTTCCCACGGCAGGGAAGGGAAGACAAGATACAAGGAAGGGAAGCGACTTGCACCGGGGTTAAGCGTTTAGATGCCTCCTGCCAGAGTTTGGGGCTTTTTCTCCATCATTCCTGCCTCTCCTTTCCTGCCAAGATGGTTCTTCAAAGTTCTTTGCTTAGACATCCTCCAGGTTTCCATTCCTCCGGCCAGGCCATTCTCCCCAGAAACGGCTAATCCCCAGCCGCCAGCGGTCACCGATTTTAAAGGCAAAAAAACCAGATTTTTTTTTCCTCCCCCCGGCCGGAGGAGGCTGCCCTTACTTGTTGGACCACTGCAGAGGTTTCTTCAAATTCAAACGATGGCAGGCGGTCATAAGCGCCCCTTCCTTCTGGCCGGTGCAGAGCGACCGGCGGCTGATCAAGCGAGTGTCCGATTTATAAGCGCTGTCCCTTTAAGGGAGAGAAAAAGGAGACGTATCAGAGGCGACCGAAGACTTTGAAATTGATGCTGTGTGCTTTTTATTTCTCCGTTTTTGAGTCTGTTGCGAATCCTGGCAACTGGTATAGAAATTTAATAAAAGAAATAAAATAAATAAATAAACTGCCTGGATAAGTCTTCAGTCCCTGCTGTTTTTCTGGCGAGATTTCAGAAATAGTTTGATCTTGCCGCTGCCTCCTCCTCCTCCTCCTCTCCACAAACCCCACTCCCTTCTAGCATGGATGATGTTACCTAGTTGGGTCATGAAAGGTCTACGAGAAAACAGCCAAGCTCAGAGAGCATCAAGGACCCCACAGTCGTCCTCCTCCTCCTTTCCCTTTTTCTCCTCCTCCTCCTCCCCTTCTTCTTCACTCCACACACCTCACTCCCTTCTAGCACTGATGATATTGCCTAGTTGAGTCATGAAATGTCTACGAGAAAACAGCCAAGCTCAGAGAGCATCAAGGACCCCACAGTCGTCCTCCTTTCCCTTTTTCTTTTCCTCTTCCTCTTCCTCCTCCCCTTCTTCTTCACTCCACACACCTAACTCCCTTCTAGCACTGATGATATTGCCTAGTTGGGTCATGAAATGTCTACAAGCTCAGAGAGCACCAAGGACTCGCAATCACAGTCCTCCTGCCGCTCTTTTTTTCCTCTCCCTCCTCCTCCTCCCTTTCTCCTCCTCCTCCTTCGCTCTACAAACCTCACTCCCTTCTAGCACTGATGACGTTATCTAGTTGGGTCATGAAATGTCTACGAGAAAACCCCACCAGACTCGGAGACCACCAAGGACCCCACAATTTTCCTCTTTCTCTTTCTGGTTTAGTGAAAGGGGGGATACGTCACGTGATGACAATGTGACAACTCGGGTTTGATACCCCTGGTCTAGGGTCTCCTGCTTGAGCAGGAGGCTGGACTAGACGACCTCCAAGCTCCCAGCTCCATTCTGAATGAGTGATTGATTCAAATCGTGTAAGGTGGCTGGACTAGAAGTCCTCCCTCCCCAGTTCTGATTGATTGATTGATTGATTGATTGAAATGGCCAAGAACTCTATGGGTTCCTGCTTGAGCAGGAGGCTGAAGACCTCCTCCCTTCCAGCTCTATTCTGATTGATTGATTGATTGATTGATTGATTGATTGATTGAAATGATCAAGGACTCTAGAGCCGTGATGGCGAACCTATGGCACGCATGCCACAGGTGGCACGCGTAGCCATATTGGTGGGCACGCGAGCTCAGCTCCAGTGGGACTGGAAGTTGGCGAACGGGCCATTTTCAGCCTCCAGAGGGACTCCGGGGGTGTGGGGAAGGCCGTTTTCGCCCTCCCCAGACTCCTAGAAAGGTTCTGGAGCCTGGGGAGAGCAAAAAACAGGCCTTCCGGTCCTACCAGAAGTTGGCAAACAGGCTGTTTTCAGCCTCCGGAGGGCTTCTGGGGGGTGTGGGGAAGGCCGTTTTCGCCCTCCCCAGACTCCTAGAAAGGTTCTGGAGCCTGGGGAGAGAGAAAAACAGGCCTTCCAGTCCTACCAGAAGTTGGCAAACAGGCTGTTTTCAGCCTCCGGAGGGCTTCTGGGGGGGGGGGGTGAGGAAGGCTGTTTTCGCCCTCCCCAGACTCCTAGAAAGGCTCTGGAGCCTGGGGAGAGCAAAAAACAGGCCTTCCGGTCCTACCAGAAGTTGGCAAACAGGCTGTTTTCAGCCTCCGGAGGGCTTCTGGGGGGGGGGGGGGTGAGGAAGGCTGTTTTCGCCCTCCCCAGACTCCTAGAAAGGCTCTGGAGCCTGGGGAGAGCAAAAAACAGGCCTTCCGGTCCTACCAGAAGTTGGCAAACAGGCTGTTTTTAGCCTCCGGAGGGCTTCTGGGGGGTGTGGGGAAGGCCGTTTTCGCCCTCCCCAGTCTCCTAGAAAGGTTCTGGAGCCTGGGGAGAGCAAAAAACAGGCCTTCCGGTCCTACCAGAAGTTGGCAAACAGGCTGTTTTCAGCCTCCGGAGGGCTTCGGGGGGGTGTGGGGAAGGCCGTTTTCGCCCTCCCCAGACTCCTAGAAAGGCTCTGGAGCCTGGGGAGAGCAAAAAACAGGCCTTCCGGTCCTACCAGAAGTTGGCAAACAGGCTGTTTTCAGCCTCCGGAAGGCTTCTGGGGGGTGTGGGGAAGGCCGTTTTCGCCCTCCCCAGACTCCTAGAAAGGCTCTGGAGCCTGGGGAGAGCAAAAAACAGGCCTTCCGGTCCTACCAGAAGTTGGCAAACAGGCTGTTTTCAGCCTCCGGAGGGCTTCTGGGGGGTGTGGGGAAGGCCGTTTTCGCCCTCCCCAGACTCCTAGAAAGGTTCTGGAGCCTGGGGAGAGCAAAAAACAGGCCTTCCGGTCCTACCAGAAGTTGGCAAACAGGCTGTTTTCAGCCTCCGGAGGGCTTCTGGGGGGTGTGAGGAAGGCTGTTTTTGCCCTCCCCAGACTCCTAGAAAGGCTCTGGAGCCTGGGGAGAGAGAAAAACGGCCCACCGGGCCATTGCGTGCCAGGAGCGCGGGGTGTGTGTGTGCGGGGGGTCGTGCACGCATGCACAGGAGCGGGGTGCATAGAATTATGGGTATGGGCATGCATGCAACACCCTCCCCCCTGCGTTTCCCCAGCTCCTGGCACGTGATGGCAAAAAGGTTAGCCATCACTGCTCTAGAGTCTCCTGCTTGAGTAGGAGGCTGGACTAGACGACCTCCAAGCTCCCTTCCAGCTCTATTCTGAGTGATTGATTGATTGATTGAGTCAAATGGTGTAAAGTGGCTGGATTAGGAGTCCTCCCTTCCCAGCTCTGATTGATTGATTGATTGATTGATTGATTAATTGAAATGGCCAAGAACTCTATGGATTCCTGTTTGAGCAGGAGGCTGGACTAGACCTCAAAGCTCCCTTCCCAGCTCTATTCTGAGTGATTAATTGATTCAAATGGTGTAAAGTGGCTGGATTAGGAGTCCTCCCTTCCCAGCTCTGATTGATTGATTGATTGATTGATTGATTGATTGATTGATTGAAATGGCCAAGAACTCTATGGGTTCCTGCTTGAGCAGGAGGCTGGACTAGACGACCTCCAAGCTCCCTTCCAGCTCTATTCTGAGTGATTGATTGATTGATTGATTGATTCAAATGGTGTAAAGTGGCTGGATTAGGAGTCCTTCCTTCCCAGCTCTGATTGATTGATTGATTGATTGATTGATTGATTGAGATGGTGAAGAACTCTGGATTCCTGCTTGAGCAGGAGGCTGAAGACCTCCAAGCTCCCTTCCAGCTCTATTCTGAGTGATTGATTGATTAAAATGGTGTAAAGTGGCTGGATTAGGAGCCCTCCCTTCCCAGCTCTGATTGATTGATTGATTGATTGATTGATTGATTGAAATGGTCAAGGACTCTGTGGCCTCCTGCTTGAGTAGGAGGCTGGACTAGACGACCTCCAAGCTCCCTTCCAGCTCTATTCTGAGTGATTGATTGATTGAAATGGTGTAAGGTGGGTGGACTAGGAGTCCTCCCTTCCCAGCTCTGATTGATTGATTGATTGATTGAAATGGCCAAGAACTCTATGGGCTCCTGCCTGAGCAGGAGGCTGGACTAGACGACCTCCAAGCTCCCTTCCGGGGCCAGCTCTATTCCGATTCGGGGAAAGCGTCTCCAAAGGACAAACCTCCCAGAAACCGTGCGTAAAAGTGCAGCGCGCGCGGGGCGGGGTGGGGAGGGGGATACCGAGCTCTCGCCCTGTCCCTTGGTCCGGGGGGGGGGGGGGGAACGGAGGGCAGGGGAACCAACCCCCGCGCGCAGCGCGATCCTAGGCCGAGCCTGGCGCGGGGGCGCAGTTACCAGCAGGTGTAGGCGGGGAGCGAGCCGGCTCGGGCGCGGCGTGCGGTGTTGCGCAGGAGCCGGCAGAGGTAGCTCTTCCGACGGTGCTTGGCTTTGAGGTGCCCCGTCTCGCTGGCTGAGCCGGGGCCGGAGGAGGAGGAGGACGAGGCGGGCGGAGCCGGGGAGGGAGGCCGGGGAAGCGGCTGGTGCTGGGCAGGCGCGCCTTGTGCCGTGGCTGCTGCGCCCTGAGCGCACAATGGCTCGGCTCGTGTCCGGGGCCGGCGATGGCCAGGCGCTCGGCTCGGCTGGCTTGGCGGAGCCCGCGGGCGGCAAGAGGCGGCCGCGCAGCCCGGATCTCGACCATGCCTGCGCCTTGGCTCGGCAGGCAGGAGCCGCGTGGGGAGGGGACCCGGCGGCAGCCATGGACGTAGGTGGGTCGGCCGAGGAAGGAGAGCCTTCCCTTCTTTTTCCTTTCCTTTTGTTATTTCTCTCCCTCCCTTTTCTCCTGAATACTCCTTTCTTCCTTCTTTCTTTCTTCCTTCCTTCCTTCCTTTTTCTTTCTTTTTCTTCCTTCCTTCCTTTTACTTTTGTTATTTCCTTCCCTCCCTTTTCTCCTGAATTCTTCTTCCTTCCTTCTTTTCTTCTTTTCTTCCTTCCTTCCTTCCTCCCCCCTCCCTCCCTTTCTTTCTTTCTTCCTTTCTTTCTCTTCCTTCCTTCCTTTTACTTTTGTTATTTCTCTCCCTCCCTTTTCTCCTTAATACTTCTTCCTTCCTCCCTCCCTCCCTCCCTTTCTTTCTTTCTTCCTTCCTTCCTTTTACTTTTGTTATTTCCTTCCCTCCCTTTTCTCCTTAATACTCCTTCCTTCCTTTCCTTCCTTCCTTCCTTCCTTCCTTCCTTCCTTCCTTCCTTTCCTCCCTTCCTTCCTTCCTTCCTTTTACTTTCTTTTTCTTCCTTCCTTCCTTCCTTTTACTTTTGTTATTTCTCTCCCTCCCTTTTCTCCTTTATACTGCTTCCTTCCTTCCTCCCTTTCTTTCTTTCTTTCTTTCTTTCTTTCTTTCTTTCTTTCTTTCTTTCTTTCTTTCTTTCTTTCTTTCTTTCTTTCTTTCTTTCTTTCTTTCTTTCTTTCTTTCTTCCTTCCTTCCTTCCTTCCTTCCTTCCTTCCTTCCTCTTTTGTTATTTCTCTCCCTCCCTTTTCTCCGTAATTCTTCTTCCCCTTCCTTCCTTCCTTCCCATATTTTCCCTTTCCTTTCTTTCCTTCCAGTCTTTTTTCCTTCCTTCCTTCCCATATTTTCCCTTTCCTTTCTTTCCTTCCAGTCTTTTTTCTTCCTTCCTTCCTCTCATTTATCTGATCTCTCCTTCCTTCCTTTCCCTCCTTCCCTCCATTCCTTCCTTCCCTTCTCTAGCCATCCTTCCTCCATCTTTTCTGTCCTTTCTTATTTCCTCCCTTTTCCTCCCTCCTTCTCTTCCCTTTATCCATCCTTTGTCTGATTTCTCCTTTCTTCCTTCCTCCCTTCTTTCCTCCCTCCCCTTTCTAGCCACCATTGCTTTCTCCCTCCTGCCCCCTTGTTCCCTTCCTTCTTCCCCTTTCTTTTATTTCTTCCCTCCCTCTCTTCCTCTTCATTCTAACCTTCCTTCCTTTCTCTTTTCTCCATTCCCCTAATCCACCTTCCCTCCCTTCTTTCCTTTTTCCCCCCTCTATCTTCCCTTTTCTATCCCTCATTTCTCCCTCCCTTCTTTCCTTCCTTCCTCTATATCTCTCTCTCCCTCTATCCATCATTCCTTCCTCCCTTTCTTTCTCCTTCCCTCTTTCCCCCCATGCTTGCGTCCTTCCTTTCCTCCATACCCTTTATATCATTCCTCCCCCCACCATCCAACTCCCCATTTCTCCTCCCTCCCTCTTTACCTCTCTTTCCCTCTGCCTCTCATTTCTCCTTCCTTCCTTCCCCCCCTCTTCCCCTCCCCTTCTCAGCAACACATGGCGCTGTCCTCCATGTTCCTCCTCCCAACAACCCTGCAAGGTAGGACAGGGCCGGAGTTGAGGACAGAGCCTTCTCTACTTCCTCTTCCTCCTTCCTGCCATCTTGCCTGATTTTGGGGCTGGGCTTGGTTCACTTAAGGACTGAATGGACAGCGGCACATGTTTGATCTCAGTTCCTTTTAGCCTATTTTCCTGAGTTCATCCGATCACGATCACTTGGGTGGGGATCCACCCGGCTTTGTCTCAAATACAGCCGTGGGCAAAATTGTGGAAACCTTTTGGGAAAAGTTGTATTTTTGAGGTTTGTTGGTTAATAACACCACTTTTTTTTTTTTTTTTTTTGGAGTTTCAAAATAATCCTATTCCACTCCTGGAACGGCCTGGGAATAGCCCAGACCTTCACTCAATTGAAAATCTATGGAGAAACTGGTTAGTCAGAAGCGACCCAGCAATAAAACCCAGTTAATCGAAGCCATCATTCAATCTTGGTTTCACATGATAACAGCTGCAGAACTAAAAGACTGGGTTCCCTCCATGGGAAGACGTTGTAAGGCCGTCATTCATGCTGAAGGTTACCCAATGAAGGATTAACTGACATGGGGATCATTTCTGTATATCTCATTTCATTTCATTTTCATTTCATTTATTAAATTTTTATACCGCCCCTCTCCCGCAGGACTCGGGACGGTGAACAGCCAGGATTAAAAAACATACAATATAAACATTAAAATACTTTAAAACATAATTAAATCTATATTGGCTTCCCCCAATTTAAAACCCCTTACCCATAAAATTAACCAATTAAAAAATGTTAAGCCACTCGTTTTTTCTACGTGTTTCACTTTTCTTCTTTGTACTGTAACTGTCTATTCTAATAGCAAATCCTTCCTAAAAGTGATTGCATTACATTCTGGATTAAATTATCTTTCCATTGATATATAATTTTATGGTACTACTCCCCCCAAAAAGGTGGTGTTATTAGCTAGTTTTAGAAAATACACTTTTCCCCAAAGGTTTCCACAATTTTGGCCACTGCTGTAGAGGCGTGCGAACATAGCTATTGTGTTACACACACAGCATGTTCAACCGCCATCCGATGAGTTCATCTGGGCATGGAGGAATAAACCCAGTTATTGTGGTTTGCTGACGGCAGGGTGTGCATTAAGACCGAAATCGCCTTTGTGTCTTATCCAACAACCGAGGATTAAATCATTTTTTTTTTTTGTGCCTATGGCGGGAGTAGAAATCGCCGCCTCCCACTTTCTAGGCCCGTGATGGTGAACGTATGGCACCTGTGGCACGCGGAGCCATATCTGTGGGCATTTGAGCGTTGCCCTAGCTCAGCTCCAGTGCGCATGTGCGCACCAGCCAGCTGATTTTTGGGCCTTCCAGGCCCACCGGAAGTCAAGAAATGGGCCGTTTCCAGCCTCCAGAGGGCCTCTCAGGGGATGGGGAAGGCTGTTTTCACCCTCCCCAGGCGCCAATAAAGCCTCTGGGGCCTGGGGAGGGCGAAAAACGGGCCTACCCGTGGTAACCTTTTTGCCGTCACGTGCCAAAAGCGGTGGTAGTGCAGGGAGGTCGCATGCACATGCGTGAGGGTGCGGGGGGTGGCGGGGCATTGAATCATGCGTGTGGGCACGCGTGCGTGCAACCCCCTCCCCATGCTCCCCACGCTTTTGGCACGCGATGGCAAAAAGGTTAGCCATCACTGTTCTAGGCTGATGCCTCAAATGCAGGTAGTCCTCGACTTACAACAGTTTGTTTAATGACCGTTCACTGACCGCGCTGAAAAAAAGTGACCTATGGCTGTTTTTCACACTTACGACCATTGTTGCATCTCCATGTTCACGTAATCAAAATTCCGAGGCTTGGCAACTGACTCGTATTTATGACGGTTGCCATATCCCGGGGGGGGGGGAGTGGGTCACGTGATCCCCTTTTGCGAACTTCTGAGCAGCAAAAGTCCACGGGGAAGCCAGATTCACTTACCGACCGTGTGTCTACCTTAACACTTAGTGATTCACTTAACAACGGTGGCAAGGAAGGTCGCAACATGGGGTAAAACTCACTTGACAAATTTCTCCCTTAGCAAGAGAAATTTTGGGTCCAGTTGTGGTCATAAATCGAGGACTCCCTGTACCATTACAGTTCCTGAGTTCTCCAGGCCACTAGAATACAGGTAGTCCTCGACTTAACAACAGTTCGTTTAGTGACCGTTTGAAGTTACAACGGCACCGAAAAAAGTGACTTATGACCATTTTTCACACTTGACCGTTGCATCCTCATGGTCAGGTGATTTACATTCAGAAGCTTGACAATTGACTCACATTTATGACGGTTGCCGTGTGCCGGGGTCACGTGATCCTCTTTTGTGACCTTCTGACAAGCAAATTCACTTAACCCAAAGGTGCATTTTTCAAGAGGCAACTGGATTTTCTGGTTTTTCTTTGAAGACATTTCGCTTCTCATCCAAGAAGCTTCTTCAGCTCTGACTTGGATGGTGGGGGAATGGAAGGATCCATCTAGTCAGAGCTGAAGAAGCTTCTTGGATGAGAAGCAAAATGTCTTCAAAGAAAAACCAGTTGCCTCTTGAAAAATACACCTTTGGGACAACCGTAACCTGGATGGCTGAGAATCTCTATAGACATTCAGATTCACTTAACAACCGTGTGACGAGTTTAAGAACCGCAGCGATTCACTTCACAAATCTGGCGAGGAAAGTCGTAAAACGAGGCCAAGCTCGTTTAACTCATTTCTCACTTAGCGACATAACATTTTGGGCTCCGTTGTGGTCGTAAGTCGAGGACTACCTGTAGAAAACCTTGAGCTCACCCTGCTTGCTCTTCACCGTATCGTTCATTCTTTGCAACAGGGCCCGTCACCATCTGCGGCGAAGTGACCATCTTGCACGGAGGATTTCTGCTGGCGTCCAGGCTGTGCCACCCTAAACCGTTATCCGAATTGACCAAATCCGACTGGTCGGTGGTGGGCAAACCCATCCTGGAAGCTCTGCAGGAGATCTGCACCTCCTATTCTTCTTATCCACACCAGCCCAACCTCTGGAAGAGGAAGGCCGCCGTTGTCCTCTGGTCCAAAATCATCCTCTCGAGCGTCCCGTCCGACGAAAGGTGGAAGAGCGATGCTTTCTTCTCTGTCAGCAACGCGATCCCCGAGATCAACCGTACCGTCCTTTTCGAGTTGTTCAAGGCGATCAACGCGCCCCGGCTTTTCGCCCAGCTGCTTCTGGCGTTGCCGGATCCCCTTTGCCAAAGAGAGCTTCGGATGTTCGTAGAGTATGTTGCCAAGGATACGTCTCCGGCTGACGTGGCGTTCTTCTTGGACGTTTGGTGGGAGATTATGAAACACAAAGGAGGCGAGGAAGACCGGTTGGTGTTGCTCTTCCAAAGCGTGACCCACCAACACGTTTTGGAGTCCGAAGAACTGGGCCAACCGCCAAAGAGGTTCAAGAGCGGCCCTTCGTCCACACCGGAGAACTCGGCCGTCCCTCTCACCCTCCCGATTTTGACTGAAGGGCTCAAAATGATCAAAGATAACCTCGGATCGAGCAGGATGAAGTGTTACGCCCTTGCTAACTTAGTGGATGTCTTGTCTGCCTTGGTGGCCACCGAGCGCGAAGCGAAGGCATTGTCTCCTCAGGCTTACTTGGAAAAGATCTCCTCGGTGGTCACTCTATGGAGCTGCGATGGTGAAAACCGATACAGCAAGAAGGATTTGGACGTCAAGGTGAAGGAAGCCGAGAGGAGCATGAGTTTGCTGGACATGGGAAAGTTGTCCAAGCAATCAGTGCTCTTCAACTTAAGCTTCCTCCTCTCCTTGTTGAAGGAGTGGTCTTCAGAGCTCCAGGTCTTCTTGAATGACCCTCGGCAGGTCTGCTACGAAAGCTACCGGCTCCTCGATTGCTTGGCATCTTTGCAGAAGAGGTCGAGCGATTGTGGTCTAGAGGACCTCGACCAAGCCCGACTGATGTTGGATTTGGGCAAAGTCATCGCAGACCTCCTGAAGAAGGTCAACCCTGAGACTTGGGGGAAGAACACCGGTGGCGATCTGGTGGCTTCAGTAGCCATGATGATCATTGACAAGAAAATGGACCGACACAAAGAAGTGTGCTCTGTATTTGCTAAGGAGAAAAGCTGGGCCTTGAGTAAGGATTGGGCAGCTTGCCTCATTAAGAATAAAGAACTGTTCCAGGATCCAGAACTGATCTTGAAGTTGCTGGAGACTGTCGCATCTCTAGAATCCTCTGAGGATTCATCCAGAAACCAAGAAGAACAAACCAAAATAGTCACAATCATCCTTGAGTGTTATACCGAACTTACTTTGCCGGATAAGAACCAAGTCATTGCTGGTGTTTTGGCGACTTGGGGCAGACAAGGCCTTTCCAAGCTGATGGTAGCGTTCTCAAAAATGTTTCAAGAGGAACTCAACGTGGCCTTCAACCAGATCATCAAGAGCGCCTCTGGGGAAAGTTTTAAGAAAGCCATCCTTGCAGTCTCCCGGCTGGTGGTCCTCAACCCAGAAGGTACCATCAAGAAGATCAGTAATTTAGCTATCGCCAACTTGGGAACCCATCAGTTCTTGGCCGAGATCCTCTGTTCGTTCCCGTCTCTGAACTTCCAAGAACCTCGGGATCCACCGGAAGTATCTGTCAACTTTCTCCTGGAGTGTTTGAAAGAGACAGTTTGGGACCGTCTCTCTTCTCCCAAGGAGAAAGAGCAATTTTTAGAGTTCCTAGTTCATCTCATGCAACCGAGTGGAACAAGCCCCTTCCTCTCTCCTGCAGAGGTCATCCAAAGCTTGATCTTCCCATTCCTAAAGTCCGATTCTCCCCGAATTGAGCTCTGCTTGCAAATCCTGGACAAGGCTTTGAAAGTCCCCTTGGAGCAGAGTTGGATTCATACCTGCCACCCATTTCCACTCGTTTTTTCTCTCTGCAAACTCCTGGATGGGTTCTGCCAATATTGGCACCAATCTCAAGACCAAGAGAGGTGTTCCCTGGAGACCAAAGATTTGGTGGTCACCAACCTAGCACAGCTTTGTGATATCCTTCTGGTCCAGAAGGACTCCTTGTCTCCACAGCTGTGGACCCAATCAGTAGCTTGGTTGCACAAGAAGATCAACGTCTTGGACTGGACCATCGGCCTCCGTGTGAAGAACGTCTTCGGAGAACATTTCAAGAATGAAGTCCCGGCTACTCTTTTTGAGGTCTGTAAGCTTCCAGAGGAGGAATGGACAACCCGTCCACTCCCAAATTATGGGCCAGGCAGTGGGTTGCTGGCCTGGTTGGAGACGTGTTGCGTCTCAACAGCCCTACGGGAGCAGATGCTCGTTCTCCTTGTGATTAACGTGGACAACCCTGAAGAAGTCAACCTCTTCAGCAAAGGGTTTTTGGTGGCCCTGGTCCAGGTCTTTCCGTGGTGTAGCCAAAGCGAGTGGAGAAGACTTGTCCATGTGATCAAAAGTCTCTTGGAACGAGAGATCCTCTACGTACCTTACTCGCTGGAGTACGTCCAATATTTACCGTTGTTGAACTTCCGGCCTTTTGCCTATCATCTCCAGTTGTCCGTGCTTCTCTTGCGGGCCTTCCAGTTCCTCTGTGGTTCTAGCGGCACGACGTGGATGCCAGCGGAGGCGTGGAAACACATAGGAAGGCTCTACTGCCTCAGTTTATCCGATCTGCTGGGCTCAGTGAAGACCATTGCCCGCGGCCAGTGGCACTCGGCGGAAGAAAAGAACGTCATCCGGGAGTTGTCTTTTGTTTACATCCAGATCTTCTGCCACACGCTTCACATAGCCGCCATGTTACCCAACCATGGGACCGGGGAACCTCTCCTGCTCCTCTCCTTGGAGGTCCTGTCACAGTACGAGATGCTGTACGACCTCGATGAATCATTGGGGAGCGCCCTGCGCAAGGCGAACGAGATCCACTTCCTGGAATCCATTGTGGAGAACGTCGCCAACAAGGAGCTGCGCACCATGCTTCTCCATAAGCTCCATAAGCTCTGAGGATCCAAATTTGGATTTTAGGAGGCGCATGGACGGCAGGGCCCTGGGTTGGGGTTCGAGAGAAGCCAAAAAAAAGCAGCGTTCAGCAGAGGAGAGAAAATCTCAACGGGAAATTTGCAAGATCTATTAATAAACCTTTATTATCTCTTTCTCCAGAAGGTTATTTGCTGGGGTTGGGCGGGCTGAGGAGATGACGGGTAGTCTCAATGTATGACCACAATGGATTGCAAACATTTCCATTGCTAAGCAAGACCGTTGTGACGTGAGTTTTGCCTCATATTACAGCCTTTTTTTGTCCCCATCCTTAAGCAAATCACTTGCAGTCGTTCAGTGAATCGTGTGGTCCTTAAGCAAATTGGACAATTTCCCCATTGTCAGCAGCTGGCTGGGAAGATCACAAAAGGGAAGATCACATGATCTCAAGACAGCGCAATTGTCCTAAGTACATGCCAGTCGCCAGCTGCCCAAATTTTGATCACGTGACCAGGGGGATGCCACAATGGTCGTTAAGTGTGAAAACCAGACATAAGTTCCTTTTTTCAGTGCTGTAACTTCGAAAGGTCACTAAATGAATAATTGTAAGACAAGGACTGCCCATAACGCATGGGCAAAGTCAAACTCAAGGCCCGGGGGCCGCATCTGGCCCGTAGAGTGCTTAAGATTCGGCCCACCCTGAAAACAGTGAAGAACTGGCCCACGGTGCCTCTGCCAGCCAAAACAGAGCCCAGGTGGGCCATACACAACCTCCCCGAGGTTCCGTTTTTGTTGGCAGAGGCCTGCAGGAGGCCGTCGCAGCCAAAACGGAGTCTTAACGACTGACATCAAGCTGGCCCACCCTGCCCATGTCCACCAGCCAGTGGTGGGATTCAGCCGATTTGGGCAAACCAGTAGTTAAATTCTGGTCCCTTTCAGGAGTCTCCAAGTTCAGGGAGGCCTACTAGGCCCAAAATGGGGTATGGGGTGTGTGTGTGTGTGGTGCCCCCCCTCCGCAGCCCGTTTTTGCTCCCAGGAGGCTGCAGGGAGGTGTACTAGGCCCAAAACGGGGCATAGGGGAGTGCAATGCAGCCCCTCCGCAGCCCGTTTTTGCTCCCTGGAAGCTGCAGGGAGGCCTACTAGGCCCAAAACGGTGCATGGGGGAGTGCGGTGCACCCCCTCCGCGGCCTGTTTTTGCCCCCAGGAGGCTGCAGGGAGGCCTACTAGGCCCAAAACGGCCTCTTTCCCCCTTTTTCCCTCCCTCGCTCTCCCTCTCTCACACCTCCTCCCTCTCCCTCCCACCACTGCCACCAGCCACACCTCCGCAGCCCCCGCCCCCCCCAGGTCAAACAACCCTGATAAGGCCCTCAATGAAATTGAGTTTGACACCCCTGATTTAGATCACAAGGCCGAGGGATTCTGGGAGTTGAAGTCCAGACATCTTCACGTGGCCGAATTAGAAAACATATGACTGGAAGACCCTAAACAGTGCACAGGTAGTCCTTGAATTACAACCGTCGCTAAGCAATCGCTCTTACGTTCCGATGCACAGCATTCTCTTAACGACTGGGGTTCTCACTTAATAACCACTGCAAAAAAAAAAGTTGTAAAATTGGGTGTGGATATATGGCCACCCGCTTCACACCCAGTGTGACTCTTGACCGTAATTTAGAGCTTAGTTATAGTCATAAGTCAAGGACTTTCTGTACTTTGGGTGTATATGCTAACGTTGGGCATCCTCATGTTGTAGGAACAAATGCAGGAAATAGTCTAGGCAGGTGTCGGCAACTTGAAGGCGTGTGGACTTCAACTCCCAGAATTCTTTGCTTTGTTGACTGAGGGATTCTGGGAGTTGAAGTCCACACGCCTTCACCTTGAAATTCCAGCTGCCACCCCCTTCCCCAAGGCCACATGATCGAATTTTGGGCACTCGGCAACCAGACCATATTTATACAACTTTTGGCTTTGCTGGCTGGGGAATTCTGGGAGTTGAAGTCCACATAACTTCCAAGTTGCCACGGTTGAGAAAACACTGGCCTAGGCTACAGATGGGCTATCAAGCCTCCATCTAATTTGTCCAATTCTGTGATCCTTGCCTGCTTTTGATTGGGACGGAATCAGATGCTACACCATGTTGGACCAAACAGTCCTAAATCCCGCGGAGGTCTGAGCTGGAAGAGGTTTGTGGGCTTTGTGGTGAGACAAAGTCCGCCATTGGTGGTCTGAATCTTTGTCCGTCCTGGCTGGTGTGAGTTGCCAGTGAGGGGAGAAGGGAAGAGGGTCAGGTGGTAGTGAACCCCTTAAATGCTTTAAGAGGGGTGGACTTCCACTCCCAGAATTCACCAGCCGGCATGCTTTAAGATGGGTGGACTTCCACTCCCAGAATTCCCCAGCTGGCATGCTTTAAGATGGAGGGACTTCCACTCCCAGAATTCCCCAGGCAGCCTGCTTTAAGATGGAGGGACTTCCACTCCCAGAATTCCCCAGCCAGCATGCTTTAAGATGGGTGGACTTCAACTCCCAGAATTCCCCAGGCAGCCTGCTTTAAGAGGGGTGGACTTCCACTCCCAGAATTCCCCAGCCGGCATGCTTTAAGATGGAGGGACTTCCACTCCCAGAATTCCCCAGCCAGCATGCTTTAAGATGGCTGGACTTCCAAAATTCCCCAGCCTACAATTAAATCCACCCATCTTAAAGCAGTCAGGCTGGGAAATGCTGAGCATTGAAGAGTCCACTGATCTTTAAAGAACCCTGGGCAGAGAATTCTGGGAGTTGAAATAGATGTTGAAATCCTAGAAAGAGTGTAGAGAAGAGCAACAAAGATGATTAGGGGACTGGAGGCTAAAACATACAAAGAACGGTTGCAGGAATTGGGAATGTCTAGTTTAATGAAGAGAAGGACTAGGGGAGACACGATAGCAGTGTTCCAATATCTCAGGGGCTGCCCCAAAGAAGAGGGAGTCAAGCTATTCTCCAAAGCACCTGAGGGCAGGACAAGAAGCAACGGATGGAAACTAATCAAGGAGAGAAGCAACTTAGAACTAAGGAGGAATTTCCTGACAGAACAATTAATCAGTGGAACTACTTGCCTCCAGAAGTTGTGGGTGCTCCAATACTGGAGGTTTTAAAGAAGAGATTGGACAACCATTTGTCTGAAATGGTATAGGGCCGTGATGGCGAACCTATGGCACGGGTGCCACAGGTGGCACGCGGAGCCATATCTGTGGGCATGTGAGCGTTGCCCTAGCTCAGCTCCAGCGCGCATATGCGCACCGGCCAGCTGATTTTTCGGCCTTCCGTGCTCACCGGAAGTCGGGAAACGGGCCGTTTCTGGCTCCAGAGGGCCTCTGGGAGGATGGGGAAGGCTATTTTCACCCTCCCCAGGCTCCAAGAAAGCCTCTGGAGCCTGGGGAGGGCGAAAAACGGGCCTACCGGCCCCACCATTAACCTTTTTGCTGTCACTTGCCAAAAGCCGGGGTAGCACGGGGAGGTCGCATGCGCAGGGATGTGGGGGGGGGCATTGAATTATGGGTGTGGGCCCGCGTGTGTGCAAACCCCCCCCCCTCCATACTCCCCACGCTTTTGGCACGCGATGGCAAAAAGGTTAGCCATCACTGGTATAAGGTTTCCTGCTAGAGCAGAGGGTTATATATATATTTTATTACAAGGCACCAGGTTCACAAAGGTGAAGCAATTTCGGTTCGCGTATAATTGTATTTCTTGATTAAAAAGGGGGGGAAAATGGGTCAGATGCTGGCAGGGGAATACTGGGAGTTAGAAGTCAATCCATCTTAAGTAGCCCGCTTGGACTACTGTAATACTCTCTACATGGGGCTCCCCTTGAGGAGCACCCAGAGGCTCCAAGTGGTCCAGAATGCGGCCGTGCGGGTGGTTATGGGGGCGACTCCGCGCTCCCATGTAACACCTCTCCTACGCGAGCTGCACTGGCTCCCAGTGGTCTTCCGGGTGCGCTTCAAGGTATTGGTTACCACCTTTAGAGCGCTCCATGGCTTATTTATTTTATTTATTTATTTATTGAATTTCTATACCGCCCTACTCCCGAAGGACTCAGGGCGGTGAACAGCCATGAAATAAAACACATACATATACAAAATTTAAAATCGAATAAAATGAATTAAATAAATTTGGCTGAATTGATACCCATAATTTAAAATACCCATATTTTAAAATACAGTAAAATTTTAAAATTTACACTTAAAAGGGAGAAGATTTAGGCGAGGCCGGCTTGATGAAATAAGGAAATAAAAATAAGCTTAGGACCCGGGTATTTACGAGACCGCCTTCTGCCGCCGGTAGCCTCCCACCGACCAGTACGCTCCGACAGAGAGGGGCTCCTCAGGGTGCCGTCGGCCAAACAATGCCAGCTGGTGGCCCCCAGGCGGAGAGCCTTCTCTGAGGGGGCACCTACCTTCTGGAACGAGTTGCCCCCGGAGAAACGGCGGATCCCGGATCTGCGCACTTTCCGCCGTGCCCTAAAGACGTTTCTGTTTCATCAAGCCGGGCTGACCTGACCTAACTTTTTAAAATTGTTTTAATTTTAAATTATTAAATTATGGGTTTTAATAGAGGGGTGTTTTAACTGTGGGCCAAATTAATTTAATTGGATTTTAATATTGTTTTAAATTTTGTATTTTTTTGTATTTTATTTGCTGGCTGTTCACCGCCCCGAGTCCTTCAGGAGAAGGGCGGTATACAAATATAATAAACATAAACAAACATTAAATTTGCCAAGTTTGAAAATAGAACACTGTGATTGAATTCTGGAAACCCTTCTTCCATTTCCCCTCCAGAATAAGCATTCCAGAAATTGTGCCTTTCTAGAAATGTGTCCTCTGCCACTGGAACTAGAGTTCAAACACTCTAGAAAAGATTTCCCCCTGAAATATTTTGAAAACAAAAACTTTCTATTATGCCTTTTCAACTCCGAAAGGTTACCCACTAGCCACCAAGTCTGCATTACTTAAGGTTTCTAGATTTTCAGAGAACTATTGGTTAAGCAGAAAAATCAAAGTATGAAGCAAGACTGAAAAATAAAAATAAAAATAAAAAAACACCATTTCTTCACTGAAATTGTTTTTTTTTATTAGTTGCCAAAAATCAAAGGCTCAAGTTGTGTGCAGGGCTGAAGCAGTCCAGTGGAATTGGAAACCCAGGCAATCCATACGTTATTTATTATTTATTTGTATCCTGCCTTTATTATTTTTGCAAATAACTCAAGGCGTAAACATATCTAACACACGTTCCTCCTGTTTTCCCTACAACCACCACCCTGTGACGTGGGCTGGGCTGAGACAGGGACCGGCTCGTGGTCACCCAGCTGCTTTTCATGCCTAAAGCGGGACTAGAACTCACTGTCTCCTGGGGATTGGCCCAAAGTCATGCCTAAGGCGGGACTAGAACTCACTGTCTCCTGGGGATAGGCCCAAAGTCATGCCTAAGGCGGGACTAGAACTCACTGTCTCCTGGGGATTGGCCCAAAGTCATGCCTAAGGCGGGACTAGAACTCACTGTCTCCTGGGGATAGGCCCAAAGTCATGCCTAAGGCGGGACTAGAACTTACTGTCTCCTGGGGATTGGCCCAAAGTCATGCCTAAAGTGGGACTAGAACTTACTGTCTCCTGGGGATTGGCCCAAAGTCATGCCTAAGGTCGGACTAGAATTTACTCTGTCCTGGGGATTGGCCCAAAGTCATGCCTAAAGCAGGATTAGAACTCACTGTCTCCTGAGGATTGGCCCAAAGTCATGCCTAAGGTGGGACTAGAACTTACTGTCTCCTGGGGATTGGCCCAAAGTTACCCAGTTTTGATGCCTAAGGTGGGACTAGAACTCACCATCTCCTGGTGTTTGGCCCAAAGTCACCCAGTTTTCATGCCTAAGGCGGGACTAGAACTCACTGTCTCCTGGGGATTGGCCCAAAGTCATGCCTAAGGTGGGACTAGAATTCACTGTCTCCTGGGGATTGGCCCAAAGTCATGCCTGAGGCGGGACTAGAATTCACTGTCTCCTGGGGATTGGCCCAAAGTCATGCCTGAGGCGGGATTAGAATTCACTGTCTCCTGGGGATTGGCCCAAAGTCATGCCTAAGGCAGGACTAGAACTCACTGTCTCCTGGTGATTGGCCCAAAGTCACCTTGCTGGCTTTCATAGCTAAGTCAGAATTCAAAATGGTGAACATACATAATTTCCTTCCTCCTTTTTGCCCCACAACAACCCTGTGAGGTAGGTTGGTCTGAGAGAGAAGAAGTGGTTTAAAGTCTCTCAGCTGGTTTTCATGCCTAAAACAGGACTGGAACTCACCGTCTCCTGGTGATTGCCCCCCCCCCAAATCACCCAGCCAGCTTTCATAGCTAAGGCAGAATTTGAACTCACAATTTCTTGCTCTGTATCTTGGTTAGCCTTAATTACTCATCTGTTTTTCAGGGCTGTTTCATATTTTTTTTATAAAAAAAGTCACATTTTTGTGTGCAACCGGACACCCTGGCCAATATAATATAAATGCAAACTGGTTGCGTCCCTTGGCAAATCACTCTCATGGTTTCAGGCATCAGCCCGAGCGATGGTTTTTCAAAATCAATTGGTCCCATTTTTTTTTTATTTTTCGAAAGGGTTAAAAATACATTGTTCCTTTCCTTCTAGCACTGATGACGTTACCTAGTTTGGTAATGAAACGTCTGCAAGAAAACCAACCAAACTCAAGAGAACGCCAAGGACCCCACATTCTTTTCCTTCCTCAATTTTTCTGAATATTCTTCAGGAATGTGAAGATCTGTTAATGGCATTAGAAATTAGTTCTTCTAAATCCGTGATGGTGACCCTATGGCACACGTGCCACGCGTAGCCATATCAGTGAGCACGCCAGCTCAGCTCTGGCACGCATGCACGCGCTGGGCAGCTGATTTTCGGGCCTTCTGGGCCCACCAGAAGTAGGGAAACAGGCTGTTTCCTGCCTCCGGAGGGCCTGTGGGGGGTGGGTAAGGCCCGGTTTTCTTTCTCACCTGGTTCCAGATCTTCTCTTGCACCTGGGGAGGGCGAAAACAGCCTTCCCCACTCCCTCAAGAGGCTCTGGAGGCTGGGGACAGCAAAAAACGTCACTTCCTGTCCAACCAGGATAGTGGTGGGTTCCTCCCAGTTCGGTCCGGTTCGGCCGAACCGGTAGCGGTGACGATATGACGTCACTGAACCGGTTCTCCCCCCCCGCCCTCCCACCCACCCACATTATTCTTACCTTTTATTTGGTCCCACCCCCAATCTATTGCTGCCTCCTGAGTCCCAGCTGATGACTAGAGGGAAAAAAACTGTTTACACTCTTGCCGCGGGGCTTCAAAGGGCCGTCCTACAGCTGATCAGTGTTAAAAGCAAACAAATGAGTCGGGTCGTAAGTGCGAGGACCTTCCAGAAATGACTCTGACCAGCTAGCCACGTCCACCTAGTCACATGACCTCCAAGCCACACCCACAAAATAAGCCACGCCCACAGAACCGGTAGTAAAAAAATTTAGAACCCATCCCTGAACCAGGAGTTGGGAATTGGGCCGTTTCAGGCCTCCGAGGGGATGGGGAAGGCTGTTTTCGCCCTCCCCAGATGCATAGAGAGGAACTGGAGCCAGGTGAGAAAGAAAAACGGGCCTACCAGGCCATCGCATGCCAGGAGCGGGGGGGGGGGGAAGGGAGGGTTGCGCACACATGCGCAGGGTGGGGCGCATAGAATTATGGGTGTGGGCACACGCACGCACGAACCTCCCCCGCCCCCGCTCCCACTCCTGGCACGCGATGGCAAAAAGGTTAGCCATCACTGTTCTAAGTTATTGCCTTTTAGTCTCTCCCCCCCCTTTAAATTGTTCCCACAACTTTAAAATCGTTAAAACAGCCCTCTTAAATGGGGCTTTTGTGATCCATTGCAAACACAAAAAGGTCGAGCTTGCTTTCAACAACAACAACAACAACAAGGTTGTATGCCTATCACAGGAAGAGAAAAATAAATACAGCAGACACGGGAGCGTTCGCCAGGGGGCGTTAGCACAAAAACAGCAATTTTAATAACAACAGAAGTTGTGCCCGCTTGGTCGGATTAGACCCCTGGCTCCTCCAGCAGTTTGTTATCCTGTTGTCCAATAACTGGCCAAGGAAGCCCACAGGCCTCGCGGCAGATGGTCTTCAGAGCAGAAGGAAGGAAGAGAAGGAGGGGAGGGAGGGAGGGGAAAGGAAGGAAAAGAAAGAAATGGAATGGAATGGGAAGGAAGGAAAGGAAAGGAAGAGGGAAGGGAGGGAAGGGAAGGGAAGGAGGGAAGGGAAGGGAAGAGAAGGAAAGGAAAAGAGAAGGGAAGGGAGGGAAGGAGAGGAGAGTGGGAGGGGAGGAAAGGAAAGGGAAGGAAAGGGAAGAGAAGGAAAGGAAAAGAGAAGGGGAGGGAAGGAAAGGAAAAGAGGGAAGGAAAGGATAGGAAGAGGGAAGGCAAGGGAAGAGAAGGAAAGGAAAAGAGAAGGGAAGGGAGGGAAGGAGAGGAGAGTGGGAGGGGAGGAAAGGAAAGGGAAGGAAAGGGAAGAGAAGGAAAGGAAAGGAAAAGAGAAGGGAAGGGAGGGAAGGAAAGGAAAGGAAAAGAGGGAAAGAAAGGAAAGGAAGAGGGAAGGCAAGGGAAGAGACGGAAAGGAAAAGAGAAGGGAAGGGAGGGAAGGAAAGGAAGGGAAGGGAAGGAAGAAGGAAGGGAGGAAGGAAGGAAAGAGAGAAGGAAAGGGAAGGAAGAGAAGGGAAGGGAGAAGGAAGAGAAGAAAGGGCAGGGGGGTGGCAGCAGAGGAGTTCTTGACTTATGACCACAATTAAACCCAAAATTTCCACTGCTACACAAGGAAAAGGAGGAGAAGGAAGGGGAGGAGAAGGAAGAAAGGAGAAGAAGGAATAAAGGAGAGGGGAGGGGAAGGAAGGAAGAGAAGGAGAAATGAGGAAGGAAAGAGCAACCGGGAGGGAAGGAGGAAGGAAGGAGAGAAGGGAGGGAGGGAGGGGAGAAGGGAAGGAAGGAGCAGGAGAGGTAGGAAGGAAAAAGAGAAGGAAAAAGGAGAAGGGGAGGAAGGGGAGGAGGGGAGGAAGGAAGAGAAGGAGGAAGGAGAGAGCAATGGAGGGAAGGAGAGAAGGGAGGGAGGGAGGGGAGAAGGGAAGGAAGGCGCAGGAAAAAGGAGAAGGAAGAGAAGGGAAGAAAGGGGAGGAGGAGATGGAGGGAAGAAGGAAGGGGAGAGGAAGGAGAGGAGAAAAGTAGTGAGTGAGGATGAGAGAGTGCCTGTAGCTTGTACTTGTACACCTCATCTCATCTTCAAAACTTTAACAAAACCAGGGCAGTGTTTAAACGCCTCTGTTCGGTGTGGGAAACATACTTATTTTCTACATTGCACTTTTGGGGGGTCATAACAAAAAATGTAGTGCTTTGACACGGGGGGGGGGGGGGAAAGATGCTCCTGCAGAGGAACCAGGATTGCCAAGCAACCCATTTAACCTGGTTCCAGCATGAGCTTGTTCCCTGGATGGGCAAAATGAATTCAGCAAGACAAGAGATGGAATTAGGGGAGAAAACCTCCCTGAAGTTTTTTTCTTTAGCCTACAGCGTTTCTCGATCTCAGCCATTTTAAGATGGGTGGACTTCAACTCCCAGAATTCCCCAGCCAGCCATGCTGGCTGGCTGGGGAATTCTGGGAGTTGAAGTCCACCCATCTTAAAATGGCTGAGATCGAGAAACGCTGGTTTAAAGATGGTTGTGATACAGACACACTCTTGGGCAAAATTTTCCCAATCTGATAACGTTTCAGACTCAAAACACAGCATTTTAGGCCCGAGACGGCCATTCTAACCCTACCGTAAATATTCAAATCCCCTCAGACTCAAAAAAGGGCCATTTCAAACATTTCCAGCCGCATAGATGGAAGTGTATACAGTTTAAGTCTTCGTCTTATAACCACAATTAAGCCCCAAATTCCCACTGCTAAGCGGGACCGTCGTTAAGTGAGTTCCCCCCCGTTTTACGACCTTTCTTGCCACGGTTGTTCGGTGAATCGCTGTAGTTGTTAAGTTAATCACACAGTCATTAAGTGAATTCCGGCTTCCTCGTCGACTTTGCTGGTCAGACGTTCGCAAAAGCAGGGGAGGACAGGACCCTGCAGCCGTCATAAATACGAGTCAGCGGCCAAGCGTCTGAATTTTGATCGGGTGACCACGGGGGATGCCGCAATAGTGTGAAAAACGGTCGTATGTCACTTTTTTTTCAGTGCCATTGTAACGTTGAACGGTTACTAAACGAAGCGTTGTTAAATTGAGGACTCTCGGTAGTAGCAAATATCCAGACTAATGTTTCAGCTTTCTCCTCCTCGTCAAGTCCTATCGATTTGTTGTTTCCACCGCCAATGTTTGGAAAAGTTTTCTCTGTTCTCCCCTGCTCTAGAAACACGAACTTGAGGGAGCAATGCCCTACCGTGTTTTCCCAAAAATATGACCCTGTCTTATTTATTTATTTATTTTGCCACCAAAAAAAGGCACCAGGTCTTATTTTCGGGGGGGATGTCATCCACAATTGATCCAGAGCTCTGTTATCGGCTACAGAGGCCTTCAGGAAAGCCTTGCTGGCTGCAGCAAAGGAAATGGGCCAAGATGTGCGAGGCCTACTGTGTTTCCCTGAAAATAAGACCAGGTCATATATTAATTTTTGCACCAAAAGACACATTAGGGCTTATTTTCTGGTTAGGTCTTATTTGGGGGGAAAATACGGTACTAAATGCACCCATCTGGCTAACAATCTTAACTGGGGCTTATTTTGGGGGTAGGTGTTGTGGTCCGCCAGCAGCCTGCAGAGCTGGCATTGGAGTCAGACAGTGAGGAGGCTGAGGAAGAACATGGGCCAGTCCTGGAGGTTGAGGAAGGCCCGGATGAGGGCTCTGCGTCGGAGGCAGAGATGGGGCCAGGGCCATCAGGGTGTGATGTGCGGACTCCGGAGCCTCCAGAGGCTGACAGCAGAGAGGCAGAGGAACAGGAGGAGCCTGTTCCTAATGCACGCATGAGAAGAGCTGCCAGAAGGCAGGAGCAGCTCAAGCAAAAAGGACGACTCAGGAGTAAGGCCAGGAGATGATTGGCCCCATAAGGCTTAAAAGACCGGCAACGACTCTTGGCTCTTTGTCGGAAAACAACGTTGATAGATTTGTTTCTTGTCTTGCTGCATTTATTTCTTGTCGGCGTCTTCTGCTCCTGAACTTTTGCCGAGAAAAGCCTTTGGCAGGTTGCCTAATTATACCAAGGTTGGTGATTAGACTGAAGAAAGTGTGTTATGAAGAATTTGTTTTAATTTAGTTTGGACTACGCTGAGAATGAGTTAATTCTCAGCTGTTCTAATAAAGTCTGTTTGTTTTCGAACTGATTGCGTTTGATAATACCTACTTGGGCCTGGGTCACAACAATAAGTTTTACATTACGAGCATCCTGAAAAATCATGCTAGGGCTTATTTTCTGGTTGGGTCTTATTTTCGGGGAAACAGGGTAGCTGCAACTATCTGAATGTAGGGCAGTAGTAGGGCAGCACTACCCTCCACCATCCACAGCCAAGTTTAATTTTGTGAGAAAAAGGGACAAATAGCCTATTAGGCTACCAGAGTCCATAGTTCTCAGAAGGATAGCAGCAGGCCCTAAAAAGCGACACGAACCAAAGTTTTAGATAGAAAGATTGCAAACTGTATCAGAGCTATTTGTAATCCCACTGAGCTGTTGCTGCGACATGTGACTTTGCAAAGTAGGTCGTTTTAAAATATATATTTGGACATAGAAGGATGAAACCGAGAGAAATAGAGAACGGAAAGTAGCAGATGGATAGAGGTTTTGAGATGCACACGGGCATATATGGAAACTGTCATTGCTGTCTCCTGTTTCTTTTACTGGGATATTTTTATGACACTGTCCACCCTGGTGTGGGCGGGGTCTTAACTAGGGCTTATTTTGGGGGGTAGGGCTTATATTGGGTGCACGTGTAAAAAAAATCAAGCTAGGACTTACTTTCGGAGTAGGTCATATTTTTGGGGAAACACGGTATCTTTCGAAAGTTGAATGGAAATAAGGACTCTCTATATAGTATGGGACAACTCACTGTGGCCAACTTTTCGTGGCCAATTTGCCACGGCTAGCTTGTTGCAGGACAACTTGCCACAGCCAATTCGCTTCCAGAAAACTCGTCCTGGGTCAATTCAACACAGGATAACTCAACGCCACGGATTCTTCAACACTGTTCAAATTGTTCTCGTTCTTTTTTTTTTTTTTATTTGATTTATATGCCGCCATTCTCCAGAGACTCAGGGCGGCTTACAGTGCGTTAAGCAATAGCCTTCATCCTTTGGAATATTTATACAAAGTCAGCTTATTGCCCCCACAAACTGGGTCCTCAATTTACCTACCTTAGAAAGGATGGAAGGCTGAGTCAACCTTGAGCCTGGCGAGATTCGATCTTACTTTAATTGCAGACAGCTGGTGTTAAATTACAGTGCTCTGTCTGTTGAGCTATCCAGGCTCCTATTTCTTTGTTCTTATTTCATTGTGTCCCTCCTTTAGCATCCTTGCTTTAATCATTCTGTTCCACCATTGCCTTGATATTAGTGTAACTGCTGTCCTGTGGCGAATAGGCTGGGACAAGTTGTCCTAGATCTCACTCTATACAAACTCTATTTTCCCGTGGATTTTTCTTGTTGGGCCTGGCTTAGGCCAAGTTGAGGAGGTAGCTGCCACTGAATTTGGCAGCTACCTCCTCACTGAATTTGGCTACCGATAAGAAATCTGGCCTGTTTGTGGTGCCAGTGAATTGGCCTCTCGTGCGTGATCCTGGTTTGCTCATCCAACAGACTTCTGGGGACCAGAGTTAGAACCACAAGGCAAAAAAGAATCTGTTGTGGCCTGTTGGCCACCGGCCCCTCCAGCAGCCGAATCAGGTGAGGAGGCAGCGTAGGAGTCAGGGTCAGCATCAAGGCAACCTGAGAGCTCCGAGGGGGAAGAGGGAATGGAGCTGGCAGAGAGAGAGAGACAAGCTGAACTGTCCATCAGCCCTCAGATGGAGAGTCAACAGCCCCCAGGTGGCTGATGAGGAAGAGGAGGAACAGCTGGGTCCAGTGCCTGATGCGCGGATGCGCAGAAGACAGAAGAGAGGAGAGCAGTGGAAATCTATGGGCCGGTCCTTGGGACAGAAGAGCCCACTGCTACTAGTGAAGCCCCACCCTAGCTCTGATGATAAAAGGCAGGTGGCGGAGATGAATAGGTATAGCAGACAACTATTTATCTCTCTGTCGGTCAGCCATTGATAGTCTGCTGTGAGAGAGAAACCTTTTGCCAGGGCTGCTGGCGCTCCTAATAAAGGAATAGTTGATTTAACCACAGAGGGTTTGTCATGGGAGCCAGGTCAGAATAGAATCTTATGAGAATCCTTCCACATCTGAACAGCTGGTTTGGTCCATCCTCAGCAACTTCTGATTCATCTTCACTCTCTCAATTTTCCCTCCTTTCTCTGTTGAATAACTGCAAAGTCAGAAAAAAATCAAGATGGCAGTGGGAACGCCATTGTTGAAGCCTCATTGATTTTTACGTGCGTCTCTCACACACACGGAGCACCAAAAATTCTCTTCTTGAACCTTATCTTCTTGAATCACGATCCAGTTATCCGCCTCAAAGGTTGGCACCTGTTCCGAAATGACCTTGACGTCGGCCAAGTTTTCCATCTTGTGCATTGAAAGGAAACTTGGAATGTGCAAAAAATGCAACATTGTACAATATTGTCTGTTCGAAGTGAGAATCTTTCCACGATTTGGGACAAGGGCGATCCCAATTCTCTCCAGCTTCCGTTATTTTGATGGGGATGGCTATACAAAGGAGAAGCACAAGAACGTTGAGATGTATTTTTAACAAAAATCAAAAGGGATGCTAAAATTTTCCAGGAGCAATCCCTCAGTACTTTCGGTAAAATCAAGGTGGCCATCAAGACGTCCAAATAAGGCTATCCATATTTCACCAACAGCAAACTGGCACAACAGGGAGCATATGGAAGAAGGTTTAGAACATGGGCGTCAAACTCGCTGCGTCATGTTGCCATCACATGATGTTTCACGACATTTTTTTTCCCTTCACAGAGCTGGGGTGGGCGTGGCCTGCGCGTGACGTATCCGGTCCGTGGGCCACCAGTTTGACACCCTTGGTTTAGAAGGCCGGCAATTTTTCAAGGTGAGGAAATGAAAAGATCAGGGCACACTCTGACAAGGGATAATCAAAGAAGGACGTGTAGATCAAGCTGTGTGGTGTTCTTTGACCTCATTGCCCTAAACTGCCAACTGAAAATCTCAGGGCAAAAGATGAGATTTGCAGAATTCTTACGGCCTCCAAGGCTGGCCAGCCACAAGTCTCAGTTTCCACTTTCAACATCTGGAACACATCTGGAACACCGCTGCAGTCACTGGGCACGGATACGGGGAGGCTTGGAAAGCATACATAGGCTCGTGATTGTTTGGCGACCACGAAGGCACCTCCATGGAGGTGATTCGCGATTCTCCATCTCGGCTGGGAAGAACGGCAGCCAGTTGCAAAATGGCGCCTCCCCCAAATCCCCCAATCTGTTAAAGTGAGGCAGGTTGGTTCCAAAGGGAATGTTTAGCCGTTTTTTGCTATCGCGTTCGATCCGGTGCTGGAGAACTGCTGTAGAGCCTCATTGCTTTGCGACAGATGAGGCTAAACCAGTAGATCTGGGGCGCGATTAAGAAGGCGTTGGCCACGTTGCAATGCAGAGGGATGCGAAAGGGCACCTCGTAGATAGGTATGTTCATCTGTCGCCCGTAGGCCCAGTACATGTACGGGAAGAGGAGGATCCGGCAAAGGAAGAAGGTAACCAGGATGAGAATCCCGTTGATCTTATGCAGGAGGGAATCTTGCATTTTCAGCTGTCAACAACCACCAAAAGAAGAAAATGTTGAGAAGGTTAACGGAGAGGCAAGTGCTGACCCACAAATAACAAGATCAAAGCTGGGAGAAATTCCAGCAGCTGCTCTTTTAATTCCCACATCAGGCAGGAGGGGGCCTGCTGCATCTCTGTACGATTTCCATTCTGACTTTCTTCCTTTTCAGACTTAGTACAGGTAGTTCTCGACTTACGACCCCAATCGAGCCCAACATTTCACTCGACAAGTTGTTAAGTGAGTTTTGTCTCATTTTACAACCTTTCTTGTTAAGTGAATCACTATAGTTGTTAAGTTAGTAACCTGGTTGTTAAGTGAATCCGGCTTCCCCGTGGACTTTGCTTATCAGAAGGTCACATAAGGGGAATCACATGACCCCGAGATACTGCAACCGTCATAAATATGAGTCAGTTGTGTCTGAATTTTGATCGTATAGCCAACCACAGGGATGCTGCAATAGTCATAAGTGTGAAAAACAGTTGTAAGTCACTTTTTTAGTGTCGTCGTAAGTTTGAATGGTCGCTAAATGAACTGCTGTAAGTCAAGGACTACCTGTAGCGGGCTTCCGAAATTCTACCACAGGTAGTCCTCGACTTATGACCATAATCGAGCTCAAAATTTCCACTGCTAAGCAAGGAAGTTGTTAAGTGAATTGCGCCTCATTTTATGACCGTTTTTGCCACAGTAGTTAAGCAATTTGAGCCGCCCTGAGTCTCTGGAGAGGGGCGGCATATAAATTTAATAAATAAATAATAAATATATTTAATAAATAAACTTACTACTAAGTTGTAAAGTGACCACCGTTTGTAACGTTTCCCTGTCAGCTTCTGACAAGGACAGCCAAGGGCGCAACAGGTTCTGGAGAACTGGTAGCGGAAATTTTGAGTAGTTTGGAGAACTGGTAAATACCACCTCTGGCTGGGCTCAGAGTGGGGAGGGAATGGGGATTTTGCAATATCCTTCCCCTGGAGTGGGGGGGGATTGGAGATTTTGCAGTATCCTTCCTCTGCCACACCTACCAAGCCACACCACGCGCACCAAGTCACGCCCACAGAACCGGTAGTAAAAAAATTTGGATTTCACCACTGACTCAGAGGTGTCAAACTCAAGGCCCATCAGCTGGATCTGGCACATGGGGTGCTTAGATCTGGCCCATGGGGCCACCCTGGAATCAGCGAAGGAGTGGTCCGCGGTGCCTCTACCAGCTAAAACGGAGCTCGTGGCCAGGGGTGAAATGTAAAATTTGTGACTACCAGTTCTGTGGGCGTGGCTTGGTGGGGGGTAATGTGACTGGGTGGGCGTGGCCAACTTTTTTTTAAAAAAAAAAACTTTTCAAAGCATTTTTTCTAATGCTTTGAAAAGCCTCTGCCGATCAGGCCACTCAGCTGGGATAGTCAGAGACTTTTCAAAGCATTTCTTTTACCACCTCTTCGGCCAAGAGGTTGCAGAAAAAAATGCTTTGAAAAGCCTCTGATGATCCCAGCTGAGCTGCGTGATCATCAGAGGCTTTTTTTTTTTTTACTTTTAAAAGTATTTTGTCTAATGCTTTGAAAAGCCTCTGCCGATCAGGCAACTCAGCTGGGATCCTCAGAGAGGCTTTTTAAAAAATGCCTCTCTGCCGATCAGGCCACTCAGCTGGGATCGTCAGAGACATTTCAAAGCATTTCTTTTACCACCTCTTCGGCCAAGAGGTTGCAGAAAAAAAATGCTTTGAAAAGCCTCTGACAATCCCAGCTGAGCCGCGCGATCATCAGAGGCTTTTTTCTTTTTTTTTTTACTTTTAAAAGCATTTTTTCGGCCGAAGAGGTTGTAGAAAAAATGCTTTTAAAAATAATAAAAAAAAGCCTCTGATGATCATGTGGCTCAGCTGGGCATGGTGGGGGGGAGGCGCAGGGATTTTTGCTACTGGTTCTCCGAACCACCCGCCACCATTGCTACCGGATTGGGTGATCCGGTCCGAACCGGGAGCATTTCACCCCTGCTCGTGGCCCGCCAGGCTGTCACACGTGGCCCTCCCAGGCTCTGTTTTCAACCAGGATAGCCTCCTGCAGCCCTCTGCCAACAAAAATGGAGCTCGGGGGGGGGCTGCGTGCGGGAAATGGGACCACGCCCACCCTGGCCACGCCCACACGGCGTGCCGAGGTCAAACAAAACCCTGATGTGGCCCTCAATGAAATCGAGTTTGACACCCCTGCAACAGCGGAAGCCCGGTTCCCTAAATGATTGCATGATTCACTTAACAACCGCAGCAATTCACTTAACAACCATGGGGGGGAAAAAGGTCGTAATACGAGGTGAAGCTCACTTAACAGCTGCCTTGCTTAGGAAAGGAAATTTGGGGCCGAAAGTCAAGGGCGGCATCTAAAGTTAATAATAATAATAATAATAATAATAATAATAATAATAATAATAATAATAATAATAATAATTATAATTATAATTATAATTATAATTATTATTTATTTATTTATTTATTTATTTATTTATTTATCCAATTTATATGCCGCCCTTCTCCGTAGACTCAGGGCGGCTTAAAATGCATTATAGCAATAGCCTGCATACTTTTTTGTATATACCTGCTTAGTAGGGTTTTCGGCCCCCCACAAGCGGTGTTCTTTTTTAAACAAAGTCAGCTTATTGCCCCCACAATCCAGGTCCTCAATTTACCTACCTCGAAAGGATGGAAGGCTGAGTCAACCTTGAGCATGGTGAGATTCGAACTTGCACTAATTGCAGGCAGTTGGCAGCTAAGTGCTAGCACTTAACAGCACTTTAGTCTGCTGCACCACCGAGGCTAATAATAATAATAATAATAATAATAATAATAATAATAATAATAATAATAATAATAATAATAATAATATAGGGAGGTCTCAGGTCTGACATGCTCACCTGCATCAGGATCTTCCCCAGGGATACAAACGGGGTGCTGAGCTCAGCAGTGAAGATGCAGCCCACGAAAAAATCTCCGAGTTCACCTCGCAGATGCTGTAGAGAAAGAGAGAGAGGGAGAGGGAGGGAGGGAGGGAGGGAGAGAGGGACAGGAAGAAGGAGAGGGAAGAAGAGAGAGGGAAGGAGAGAAGGAGGGAGGGAGAGAGGAAGAGGGAGGGAAGGAGAGAAGGAAGAGAGAGGGAGAGAGAGAGGAAGAACGAGGAGAGTGAGAAAGAGAGGGGAAGAAGGAGAGAAAAAAAGGAAGAGGGGAAGAGAGGGAGTGGGAGAGGATGTGATGGAGACAGAAAGAGAGAGGGGGAAGGAGGGAAAGAGAGAAGAAGAGGGGGACAGAGGGAAAGAGAGAAAGATGAAGAGGTGGGAGAGAGGGGGGAGGGGGAGGGGGAGGGAGGGAGGAAGAATGGGGGAGGGAGAAAGGAAGAATAGGGGAGAGAAAGGGGAAGAGAGGGAGGGAGATAGGGAGAGGAAGAAAGAGGGAGAGAAAGGAAGGGGAGAGAGGGAGAGAGAGAGGAAGAGGGGAAGGACAGGGAGGGAGGGAGAGAGAAAGAATGGGGAAGGCAGAGAGGGAGAAAGGGAGATAGAGGGAGAGAGCGAGAGAAGAAGGAGGGAGGGAGAGAAGGGGGGGGAGAGGAAGAGGGAGAGAGAGAGAGGAAAAATGGGGAAGTGAGAAAGAGGGGAAGAGGGAGGGAGAGAGGAAGGGAGGGAGAGGAAGGGAGGGAGAGAAGAAGGAGGGAGGGAGAAAAGGAGGGAGGGAGAGGAAGAGAGAGAGAAAGAATGGGGGAGTGAGAAAGAGGGAAAGAGGGAGGGAGAGAGGAAGGGAGGGAGAGGGAGGGAGAGGGGGAGGGGGAGGGAATGAGAAGGAGAAAAGGAGGGAGGGAGAGGAAAAGAGAGAGAGAGGAAGAGAGAGAGGAAGAATGGGGGACAGTGAGAAAGAGAGGGGAAAGGAGGGAGGGAGGGAGGGAGGGAGAAAGTGTGAGCGAGGGAGAGAGTGGAAGAGAGAGGAAGGGAGAGAGAGAGAGAGAGGGAGGGTCCAGGGGAAAGGATGTTTTAGAGCCACGGATGGGATGCAAAATGTTTTTCAGCCTCACCTCCCAGCTAGCTTCAAGGCCTGTGAGAGCTTTTTGGGTTCCCTGACCCCGTGGGCACACGGGTGCCCAGACAGACACATAGGCAGCACAGCTATTTAGCAGCCTTGGCGCAACCAGGACCTTCGCGGCCAAAGGAAGGTGGCTCAATTCCCGGATCAGGAACCCAAGAAAAAAACTTGGCCGCGGGAATTAAACCCAGGATTATCTGTCGGATCTTGAAAAACCCACCGATGGGGCCCAGAGGGACGCCGGATCGTCTTATCGAGGAGCCCCGAGACTTGTGCGTGCGAGGGAAGGCTGGCCCTGATCCAGCAAAAAATTACACAACGCCCTCCCCCAAAACAAACCCCAAGGCGAACCGGACGTGCCTTTGATGTCCATCGGGAGAACGCAAGCTTCACAGGTGGAATGTCCGCCTGCAGCATTAGAGAAGTGGTTGGGTCGCATTTCCCGAGCATTTCAAAAAAAAAAAAAAAAACAACGGGAGCTTTGGAAACATCTGTCCATCCAGGTGTTGTCTGATCTGTTTTGAGATGATCTCGTATTGATCTCATGTGGGAGTCCTTTAATGGATTTAAGGATTCGTTGGTCGTAACGAATTAATTTCAAAGAAAACGGCAGGCCGTCCTCGACTTACAACCATTCATTTAGCGACCGTTTGGAGAGGGAACGGCACTGGGGGTGAAATGTAAAATTTGTTACTACCAATTCTGTGGGCGTGCGTGGCTTGGTGGTGGTGGTGGGGGGGTAATGTGACTGGGTGGGCGTGGCCAACTTTTTTTTTTTTTTTAACTTTTCCAAAGCATTTTTTCTAATGCTTTGAAAAGCCTCTGCCGATCAGGCAACTCAGCTGGGATCGTCAGAGACTTTTCAAAGCATTTTTTTTAACCACCTCTTCGGCCAAGAGGTTGCAGAAAAAAATGCTTTGAAAAGCCTCTGACGATCCCAGCTGAGCCGCGCGATCATCAGAGGCTTTTTTTTTTTTAACTTTTAAAAGCATTTTTTCGGCTGAAGAAAAAAAATGCTTTTAAAAGTAAAAAAAAATAAAAAAGCCTCTGATGATCCTGCGGCTCAGCTGGGCATGAGGGGCGGGGGGGGCGCAGGGATTTTTGTTACCGGTTCTCCGAACCACCCGCCGCCATTGCTACTGGATCGGACGATCCGGTCCGAACCGGGAACATTTCACCCCTGAACGGCGCTGAAAAACGTGCGTTATGACAGTTTTTCACACTTATGACCATGGCAGCATTCACATGGTCACGCGATCAAAATTCAGAGGCTTGGCAACTGGTTTCATATTTATGACGGTTGCAGTGTCCCTGGGAGTCAAGTCATTCCCTTTTGCAACCTTCCGACAAGCCAAATCCACGGGGACGTTGGATTCGCTTAACGACCACGCCAATTGGCTCAATGGGCACGTCAAAACATTCGTGAAAAAAAGTGATCATGGGATGACTCGCTTAACGACCATGTCACTTAGTGACCAAAATCCCAGTCGCAATTGCGGTCGTAAGTCGAGGATTGACTCCACAGGTAGCCCTCGACTTACAACAGTTCATTTAGCGACCGTTTGAAGTTACAACAGCATGGAAAAAAAGTGACTTCTGACCAGTTTTCACACTTGAGACCATGACGGCCTCCCCGTGGTCACGTGATGAAAATTCAGATGTTTGGCAACTGACTCATATTTATGACCGTTGCAGCATCCTTGGGGGGGGTGTCACATGATCCCCTTTTGCGACCTTCTGACAAGCAAAGTCAATAGGGAAAGCCCGATTCACTTAACAAGAGCCTTGGTAGTACAGTGGTCTAAGGCACCCTGTTATTAAGCTGGTTATTAAGACCAGCTGCCTGCAATTACTGCAGGTTCGAATCTCGCCAAGGCTCAAGGTTGACTCATCCTTCCATCCTTTCTAAGGTAGGTAAATTGAGGACCCAGTTTGTTGGGGCAATAAGCTGACTTTGTATAAATATACAAAAGGATGAAGGCTATTGCTTAGCGCATTGTAAGCTGCCCTGAGTCCCTGGAGAAGGGCGGCATATAAATCAAATTTAAAAAAAAAAAAAAAAACCTGTGGCAAGAAAGGTCGTAAAAGTGGGCAAAAGCTCACTTCACAAGTGTCTCACTTAACGGCAGAAAGTTGGGGGCTCAATTGTGGTCGTAAATCGAGGACTAACTGTGTTTAGATTTTTTAAAAAAAAACAACAACAACTAGGAATCACGTTGTTTTCCATGGACTTCCCTCACAAGAACACGGATGGCCACATCAGACCTATAGCTTGAGCACCCTTTGGCCCTCAGGAGGTGGCCTCACCACAGCGACCGGCGTTAAGACGAGGAGGATGAAGAGGTGGTGGGTGACCATCAGCCGTTCCTTCTGAAGAAAGCTTCGGAGGTTCTCCCAGAAGTTCTTCCCGTCTGCCGGCCCTTTGTCTTGAGTCTTGTGCCAGTGGCAAAGATACATGACGTAGATATCGTAGGTCATGTATGACACCACGATCCAGACATATTCCCTGGCGATCCAGTGTCTGTTGCGGGAGAGAAGAACGTTAAGGGCGACTAGATTGGGTCAAGCCTCACTCCTTCATGTCATTCATACATGTAATGTAACATACAATGACTAAGTTCTTTTTTTTTTTTAATCAAGTTTTATTGGGTTTTTTTCCCCCTAATAACACACCCACATATTTTATGAAACAGAGTATTGACCTTATCATATCATATACAACTTATCATATCCAAATATATTTTACTTACTTACAATTTCTGCCAATTTTTTCCATATTGTTAATCAAGCTCTTAATATTTCTATTCTTTTTTTTTCCCAAATCATTTTTTATTTTTTTTAAAATAAAATAAATAAAAAGTAAAAACAAATAAGACATCATTCATTCAATCAGATGTACAGATAGTACATCGGTCGGGTTGCATCCCTCTCCTCTTTTCATAATATTACTACTTGCTAAAATTTGGAAAGAAGAAATGATACCTTCGGATGAAGAAATTATTAAGAAAATGTTGGACTGTGCCGAAATGAGCAAATTGACATTTGAAATAAGAGAGCGGGAAGAAAGACAATATTATTTGATATGGGATTTATTTTACCACTGGGTAGATAACAAAAAATGGTGATATGTAAGAAAATGTCGAAATACTTTAAATGATAATATAACTGATATATTTTATGTAAGATTAAATTTTGGATATGTAGTAATTAATATTTCTATTCTTATTTCTATAAACAGTATCTTCTTTCGCCCTCAAATTCTATTTTCTCCATTTTTAATCATATATATTACCTTTTAATATTTAATAATTCATTCTTTATCCTAATATATTTAAACATGGTCAGGGATGCCTTTCTTCCATTTCACAATGATTAAGTTCTAAATGTTTATATATATTAACCCATAGAGGAAGGATGGGGAACGATGGCCCCTTTATGACTTGTGGACTTCAACTCCCAGAATTCCTGAGCCAACCAATGTTAATGCTGGCTCAGGAATTCTGGGAGTTGAAGTCCACAAGTCATAAAGGGGCCATCGTTCCCCACCCCTGCCACAGAATGTGGCTGTAGTATTCCTTTTACAGGTAGTCCTCATCTTACAACAATTGAGCCCCAAATTACCGTTGGTAACCAAGACGGTTATGTGAGTTTTGCCTTACTTTACGACCGTTCTTGCCAGAGCTGTTACGTGAATCACTGCCGTTGTTAAGTTACCTCACACAAGTTGTTAAGTGAATCTAATTTCCCCATTGACTTTGCTTGTCAGAAGGTCGCAAAAGGGGATCGCATGACCCCGGGGCACTGCAACTGTCATAAATATGAGTCGGTTGCCAAGCGTTCTGAATTTTGATCATGTTGCAACGGTCGTAAGTGTGAAAAAAAGGTCACAAGTCGCTTTTCTCAGTGTCCTTGTAACACTGAAAGGTCACAAAATGGGGCAGAAGTGTTTCACTTAGCAACAAGTGTTTCACTTAGCAACAGAAATGTGGTCGTAAGTCCATTGTGGTCGTAAATCGAGGACTACCTGTCACCAAGGAGGAATGAGCCAAATTCAAAATCCAAAAGGTATCAGGTTCCAATATATTAAGATCTCCTACACCTCCCATTAAGGCAAATATTATTAACATGCTCGGCGTAAGAGCTGCCCAATCGTTAATCCACAGATCAGGATAGATCTCGATATTCCAGTTTTTTTTTTTTTTCTTTTTTCTGAATTAGACCCAACCGGATACAAGCTTCACCGGTTTCCCTTTTCTAAGCGATCTCTCCTATTAATAGAAGCAGCAAGGTGGGGTAGACGGAAATGTAACCAAAATATTTAATCAGGCACACAAAATACTTTTTCGGAACATCAAGTATCTACATAACTCTGGGGGACGATGTTCCCAAAATGATATTTCCTTGGCAAGCTTTTCACATGCCGAATTCATGACTGTCCTGACATGCATCAGCTGCGGGTAGATTTAAGTACAGGGAGTCCTCCCCTTACGGCCGCAACGGAGCCCCAAATTTCCATCGTGAAGCGAGACGTTTCTTAGATGGGTTTTGCCCCAGCTTTACGACCTGTCTCGCCGCGCTTAAGTGTTAAGTGAATCACTGCAGACGTTAAATTGGTCACAAGGTTGTTAAGTGAATCTGGCTTCCCCCTTGACTTTGCTTGTCAGGAGGTCGTAAAAAGGGGATCACGTGATCTCGGGATCCTGGAAGCGTCATAAATAGGAACCAGCTGTCAGGCGTCCAAATTTGGATTGCATCACCATGGAGATGTTACAACGGCTGTAAGTATGAAAATCGGTTGTGACTTTTGTCATCGCCGTTATTTGAATGGTCACTAAACGAGTGGTTGTAAGTCGAGGACTACCTGTACAGTACAGGTAGTAACATCATCTGTCATCATGACTTATGACTGTTTTTTTCACACTTATGACCATTTCACCATCCTCATGGTTACATGATCAAAATTGGGCTGCTTAAGCAGTCGACTTGTATTTATGACGATTACGGAATCCCGGGGTTGTGTGATCCCCTTTTGCCACCTTTGGACAAGACAAAGCCAATGGGGAAGCCACTTAATAACTGTGGTGATCCATTTACCAACTCCGGCAAGAAAGTTCATAAAAGGAATCGCAACTCAATTCTATCACTGTCTCGCTTAGCAACAGAAAGTTTGGGTTCCATTGTGGTCATAAGTTGAGGACTACTGCCAACTCGCAAATCATCCTTGGCCTGCTCTCGAGTTGCCATAGGCGAAGGTGGATGGGAAACCAGCGAAATGGCAGGGCAAGCAAAGACAGATGCACATTCCAGACTTATCTCTCTCAAGGCTGTATCCCAGGGTTACCTTCAGCAGCCGGAGGGGAGTGACCTCTACAACCCTCGAAATTGCTCCGTTGGCAAATGTGATTGATGACACAGCCTGGGAGGAGGAGCGGGGGGGGGGGGGAAACAGGATCATGACTGGGGTGTAAATTACGTAGGGTCAGAGCTGGCTTCACTTGGGAACCTATCTTCGGGAACCCTGACAGCTACCTGTATTGTGGTTGACTCATTTGTTTCCTTGACTTTTTTTTTTTTTAAAAATCTCATTTTAGGCCTCGTCTGGAGAAGGGCTCACATATAAGGTGACCAGATGTCCTGCTTTTGGCGGGACAGTCCCGATTTTTAGCAATTTGTCCTGCGTCCTGCGGCGTTTTAAAAAAGTCCCGATTTTTCATTCTGCCTCCTGAGTCCCGGCTGCCTCCTGAGTCCCAGCTGATGGCTAGAGGGGAAAAAACTGTTTAAACTCTTGCCTCGGGGCTTCAAAGGGCTGCCCTACAGGTGATCAGTGTTAAAAGAAAACAAATGAGTAGACCGATTAGCTCGGCTTCCCCACTCTCAGCTGATTTGTGCAGGGCTCTGTTCCTGGAGCAGACTTTTTTCTCCCTAGCTATGCTGAAAAGCGAAAGCGAAAGTAAATGGCTGCAACGTGACAAAATGAGGCAGAGAGAGATTTCTTTTTCTTTTTCCTCACCAAAAAAGGTAGGTGTAAAACTGCAAACAATGGGAAATTTAGGGCAAAAGAGGAGAGTTCAAGATTTTAAAACACAAAAGAAAAAAAGCTCTATTTAACTAGGGAATTGTAATAATTGAGATACTATTAATTGTATATTGTGTTGAAAGCAGAAATGGTTAAGTTGTGGTTTGGAGGAATATATGGGGGAAATTATTTGGTTTATTATTATTGGTAAATATAATTAATTGATTTGTAAGAAATTGGATTGCATGGAAATAATTGGAATATTCATGTTCATATTGATTAATATACAAAAAAGGTAGTTATATAACTAATTGATCTATATTAAAATGTTGAATTTGTATTAAACAATTGTATTACATAATTATATAATTAACCAATGTGAGGATGGATATAAAAATAGATGACAATGGGAAGGGGTATAATATAGAATAGAAGGGAAAAGTTGAATTTGATTAAGATTAGAGATGAGGATGAAGGGTAATATTGGTTTTTTTTAAAAAAAAATAGATGAGGAATAAATATGGCAAAAAGGAAATATAGAAATTGTAAATTTAATTGAAATGACTAAACACTGTTTAAATTTGTGAACAGGCCAAATATTCTGTTCAAAGAAAATATATTGTATGTTTGTATGTGTGTTTGTAATTATTGCTATTTATTCATATTTGTTCTCTTTTATTCTTTAAAGTTTAACAATTCATTCTTTATCTTCATATCTTTATATTTGTTTGGGGTTGGCTTTCTTCCCTTTCATCTTTTTTATTGTACAGCAATTTTTCTCCTCAAACCTACCACCTCTCTTTTTTCTTTCCTTCTTACTTTCTCTTCCTCCCTCTTCTTCTTCTCCTCCCTCCTTCCTCTTCCTTTCTCCTTCTCCTCCTCTCTTCCTCCCTCTCTCTCTTACTCTAATTTCCCTTCCCTTCCTTCATCCCTCTCTATTGCTGTATCCTTTTATGCATATGGACTACTCAGAGGGCTGAAAAGGTTATTTTTGAATGTTCCTCGCACTTTTGACCAGTCCGCAAACTTATGACTGTCCTCACATTTTAAGTTTTTTGCCCTATCTTATCACCATGGTGAAGAGAAGCAGTTGTGAAATGAGTGACATGGTTGTTAAGAATGCTGCACGGGCATAAATGTGAGGATGGTCATAAGTGTGAGGACCAGTCAAAAGTGCGAGGACCTGTAAGAAATGATTTTTTTCAGCCCTCGGAGTAGTCCCTATACACATAGCCATGGCCACCCGCTCACAAGACCAGCTAGCCACGCCCACCCAGTCACATGACCTCCAAGCCACGCCCACAACGGTGTCCCTCTTTACTAATGTTAAAATTTGGTCACCTTAATCTAAGAGGTCGTGTGGATGGGGAAATGTTGAAAAAAAAAGAGATTCGCAAATATTTAAGTACCACTCTGGATGACGTTTCATTCGCCTCCTTTGCCAAACACTTTACAGTTTCAACATTTCAACAGAAATGATTATTCTGAATCCGTTTTCCATGATTCGGCAAGTTTCTTGTTTGCCTGACCTCTTTTCCTCCAGGTTAAAATCTCCAAAAAGTTAATTCAAAATCTACAACTAGCCCATTTTCAAACCCAGAAAAAGAGGGGGTGGGGGGGTGGGAAGAGCTGACAAATCCACCCTCTCTGTCCTTTTGGAACCTTCTGGAACTTTTTCAAATTTAATCCGGGAATAGAAGACTCTTACAACATGGAAAATAGGGCTGGAGAGGGACTTTGGAGGTCTTCTAGTCCAACCCCCTGGTAAAAGATCACGTATATGACCCCCCCTCATTCGGGCACAGTCTGGTCCGTCTCCTACATCCTTCTGTTCAATATACCGTTTCCAGACAAATGGTTATCCAGCCTCTTCTTAAAAGCCAGTGATGGAGCACCAACAATTTCTGGAAGCAAGGAGTTCCACTGGTTAATTGTTCTCACTGTCAGGGAATTTCTCCTTAGTTCCAGGTTGATTATTTTCCATCCGTTGCGTCTTTTTCTTGGCTTCTGGTGCTTTGGAGAATAGCTTAACCCCCTCTTCTTCCTCAAATATTGGAAGACTGTTATCATGTCACCCCTAGTCCTTAAGAGAATAACAGAGTTGGAAGGGACCTTGGAGGTCTTCTAGTCCAACCCCCTGCCCAGGCAGGAAACCCTACACCACTTCAGACAAATGGCTGTCCAGTCTCTTCTTAAAAACTCCCAGTGTTGGAGCATTCACAACTTCTGGTGGCAAGTTGTTCCACTGGTTAATTGTTCTCACTGACAGGAAGTTTCTCCTTAGTTCTAAGTTGCTTCTCTCCTTGATTAGTTTCCACCCATTGCTTCTTGTCCTGCCTTCAGGGGCTTTGGAGAATAGCTTGACTCCCTCTTCTTTGGGGCAGCCCCTGAGATATTGAAATGCTGCTATCATGTCACCCCCTAATACTTCTCTTCATCAGACTGGAGATACAGGTATTCTTCAACTTACAAAGGATTCGTTTAATGACCGTTCAAAGTTACAATCGCACGGTGCTGTTGCAACTTTGAATGAACGGTGGTGAGACCAGGGCTACACCTAACTACTACGTAGTCCTCAACTTACGACCAGACCTGAGTCCCCAAGATTTATGTTGCGAAGTGAGACATTTGTTAAGTGAGTGTTGCCTCGTTTTACAACTTTTCTTGCCATGGTCGTTAAGTGAATCACTACAGCTGTTAAGTTAGTAACACCGTTGTTACATGAATCTGGCTTCCTCGTTGACTTGGCTGGTCAGTAGGTCACAAAAGGGGATCGTATCAGTGGTCAAATCCTCCGCCGATTGCCACCGGTGCATGTGGTGTGCGCCAAAAGCACAGTGCGTACATGCAGGCGCAGTGCACGCCAAACACATGCTGCACATCCATGCATAGTACGTGCCAAACGCGCGCTTTGTGCAGAAAAAGGAGGCTTAACAAGATAAGTAGAACAGTGATGCGGGGGAACAGCTGTGCCACGCGATTTAGATTTGCTAGAAAGCAGGATTTCCTGCTTCCTAGCGAATATAAATCACGCGGCACAGCTGATGGTCAGAAATACCGCTTCAGATGAACCAGTAGCTTTTTTTACTACCAGATCGCCGAACCGGTAGATTTTATCACTACCGATTCGCCCGAACCGGTGCAAACCGGTAGCATTTCACCCCTGGATCATATGACCCTATGACACTGCAACCGTCATACAGATGAACACATTATCAAGCATCTGAATGTAAATAAATCAATGTGACTATGTGATTTATCTTAAATACTAAATAAACTGTTTACATACATGCATACACACATACATAGATACATACTAAATAAACTGTTACACACACACACACACACACACATATATATATATACACATACATATACAAAAAGAAAGAAGCAGACATCCTGCGAACTCCGGAACTTAAAATTTTAAAAGAATTAAAATTTTATTTAACTAAGCTTTCATCAAGCCGTCTGCTGACATCGTCAGGGTATTAAACTACCATTACAGAGATTTCTGCATTTACACGTGCAAGGGCCAAATTGATTAATGGCATATAAAGGCAGAGATCTCTGTAATGGTAGTTTAATACTCTGACGATGACAGCAGATGGCTGACGAAAGCTTAGTTAAATAAAATTTTAATTCTTTTAAAATTTTAAGTTCTGGAGCTCGCAGGATGTCTGCTTCTTTCTTTACTAATATACCTGGAACTCGTATTTTTAGAATAGTTTGTAACACACACACACGCACACACACACACACACACACACACACACATATATATATATATATATATATATGCATATTCTCTCTAGCCAGGTTTTACCTATGTAAACTTAGTTGTTCTTCAGCCCTAGGTTCTGTGAAATCTCATTCACAAGTTCTTGGGCCCTTTTTCTGCTGACAAACTGCAACTCTATATATATATGTAGGTCTTTGGTTATTCGGGTCTTCTCCCACGTAAAATTGGAAGTGTCTTGGCGACGTTTCGACAAAGTCTACACCAGCCTGAAGATGACGAATGAGACTTCGTCGAAACGTCGCCAAGACACTTCCAATTTTACGTGGGAGAAGACCGAAGTGGTGCAAATTGGCTGAATCCCACCACTGTATACATGTATATATACACACGTGCATGTGTATGATAAACTGAATAGTTTATTCAGTATTTAGTATATACCGGTATACGCAGACACACACATACAGAGGTATGTACTAAATATATACAAGTATATATTAAATATTACAAACTATTCTAAAAATACGAGTTCCAGGTATATTTGTAAAGAAAGAAGCAGACATTCTGCGAACTCCGGAACTAAAAAAATTACAATTTTATTCTACTAAGCTTTCGTCAGCCATCTGCTAACATGGTTGCAAACTGGTAGTAAAGGAAAGTAGAACCCACCCCTGTGTCATACAATATATATATATATATATATAAAACCACTGATCGGGTTGGTGATCCGAATCGCATCCAAAAGACCGATTTCTTTTCTTTGTGAGCTTAGACCCGGCATAATTTTCCACTCAGCTGCTAAAAATGCCTGCCCTGTGGTCATCGCGCACTCTTTCCATGATGCTATCAGCTGCCCTCAAATAGCCCTGCCAGAAGCCGCTCGCGAACTCTGCACACGCCAACGTTGCTCTCTTTTTGCGAGCGATGCACAAAACGTGAAGGTTTGTTTGCAGAACAAAGCCAACTGCGTGTGGGTCAGAATAACAAGAGTTGGGAAGGGACCTGGGAGGTCTTCTAGTCCAACCCCCTGCTTAGGCAGGAAACCCTACCCCGTTTCAGATAAATGTCTGTCCAGTCTCTTCTTAAAAACTTCCAGTGTTGGAGCATTCACAACTTCTGGTGGCAAGTAGTTCCATTGGTTAATTGTTCTAACTGTCAGGGAATTTCTCCTTAGTTCCAAGTTGTTTCTCTCCTTGATTAGTTTCCACCCGTTGCTTCTTGTCCTGCCTTCAGGTGCTTTGGAGAATAGCTTGACTCCCTCTTCTTTGGGGCAGCCCCTGAGATATTGGAAGACTGCTATCATGTCTCCCCTAGTCCTTCTTTTCATTAGACATACCCAGTTCCTGCAACCGTTCTTCATATGTTTTAGACTCCAGTCCCCTAATCCTCTTGGTTGCTCTTCTCTGCACTCTTTCCAGACTATACACACTGAACTGAATTTTTAAATTTAATAACTCTATTGTTTCAATGTTTTCCTTTGCAATTTATTCAATGTCTGTAAGCCACCTTTGGTGAAATGGGTGCAGTGGTGAAATCTATTTTTTTTCCCTACCGGTTCTGTGGGCGTGGCTTGGTAGTGGTGGGATCATGTGACTGGGTAGCGGTGGCTATGTAGTCATGTAACTGGGGGGTTTCAAAAGACAGAAACTCACTGGACCAGCGGGTTGGACTAGATGACCTTCGGGTCCCTTCCAGCTCTGGATTGATTGCTGTGCTCTTTCAAGGTATCCTCTGAAGCTGCGTCTAGTGCCTCTCTCTCTCTCTCTCTCTCTCTCTCTCTCTCTCTCTCTTTCTTTCTCTCTCTCTTTCCTTCTTTCTTTCTTTCACAGCACCCCGTCCGGCAAAACCGGACCCCTAACAGGTAGTAAAAAATGCTTTGATAATTAAAAAAAAGTTCCCAGGATTGCACGCAACAGCTGATTGAAACAGCTGATTGTCGGAATATTTTTTAATTTTTTTTTAGAATTTTTTACTACCTATTGCCCGAACGAGTAGTAAAAAAATGCTAAAAAAAAAGTAAAAAAAAAAAAAGTTCAGATGATCAGCTGTGCCGGCGATCGTGGGAACTTTTTAAAGCATTTTTTTTACTACCAGTTCGGGCGAACCACCTCAAACCGGTAGCATTTCACCCCTGGATGGGTGACATAGTTCGATAAATAAATAAATACAGGTAGTCCTCAAATTACAAGCATCCCTTTAGTGACCATTCAGTCACAATGGCATTGCAAAAAGTGACCTATGACCGTTTTTCACACTTACGACCGTTGCAGAGTCCCCGTGGACACGTGATCGAAATTCAGACGCTTGGCCACTGACTCATATTTATGACGGTTGCAGTGTCCCTGGGGTGACAAGCCAAGTCAACCCAGAAGCCTGATTCTCTTAACAACCGTCTGGCTCACTCTACAACTGCAGTGACTCGCTTAACAACCGTGGCGGGAAAGGTCGTAAAATGGGGCAAAAGTCACTTTGCGATTGTCTCGCTAAGCGACAAGACGTTGTGGGCTCAATCGTGTTTGAAAATCAAGGTCTTCCTGCAAGTAAAGATATTTTGAAATTGGGGCTCTGGCTATAGCCATAAATGGCTAATTATTACCCATTTACGGCCTTGAGGGTACCTGGTGTCATCCTGCCACCTGTCTGAACATCCCATCTGATTTTGTAATGTCCTATCTTGGCAGGTGAGTATCCTGTCCAAAGTCCAAGCAGGATTTCAGATGCCTGGGGGGGTTTTTTTTCTCTCTCTCTCTTTCTGCAAAGGCCCCATTTTTCATTACCTGCCGTGTACCACGTCTTTGCAGCTGAAAATGACAACCAGGCCGGAGAGGGTGGCCATGATGGCTTGGACGGAAGAGACCAGCCTGGAGGAAGAAAGAAAAATTAAAGTCAGAATAAAGGGACGTGACCGAGAGGGAAGAGGGGAAATAGACAGGCAAAAATATGAAATATTTCTGGACGGAAACAAATGGAAACTTGCAACGGACATAGGGTGTAGGGTTAAACGAACTGGGTATGCTTAGTTCACAGAAAAAAGGAAGAGAAGAGAAGATAGGATAGCAGGCTAGAGTTATCTGGAGCAGTATTTTTCACACTTGGCAACTGAGGGGTGGACTTCAACTCCCAGAATCCCCCAGCCAGCATGCGTTGGGATTGGTGGACTATAACTCCCAGAACTTCCCAGCCAGCATGCTTTAAGAGGGGTGGACTATAACTCCCAGAATCCCCCAGCCAGCATGCGTTGGGATTGGTGGACTATAACTCCCAGAACTTCCCAGCCAGCATGCTTTAAGAGGGGTGGACTATAACTCCCAGAATTCCCCAGCCAGCATGCTTTAAGAGGGGTGGACTCCAACTCCCAGAATCCCCCAGCCAGCATGCGTTGGGATTGGTGGACTATAACTCCCAGAACTTCCCAGCCAGCATGCTTTAAGAGGGGTGGACTTCCACTCCCAGAATTCCCCAGCCAGCCTGCTTTAAGAGAGGTGGACGTCCATTCCCAGAATCCCCCAGCGAGCATGCTTTAACATGGGTGGACTCCAACTCCCAGAATCCCCAAGCCAGCATCCTTTAAATTGGGGGGACTTCAACTCCCAGAATTCTTCAGCCAGCAGATATCAAGCTTCAAAAGACGCTTTAGATATCTCTTCTCAGCTTGCCAACAAACTATGGGGGGAGGAAAGGGGAAGGGGTAGATAGAAATTTGGTTCCGGACGTCACGATGCCAGCCATGGGAACCAAGGACACTTCAGCAGGGGTTTACCAAGACTTTACCAGATTTTCTCATAACAATACCAAGAAACTTCATTGGACAATGTGACCTGGTCTTATAGGGGGAAGGAGGACCTGAACTTTTAGCTATGTGGGTCTGCGTGGGAATTAGCTAGATCTGGTTTTGCCCTCATCTGTTCCGATATGATGTAGTCAATAAAGTTTTGTGCTAGAGATTGGATTGTCTCGATCTTGCCTTGTTTGGGTTCATCATTCGGAACGATGACAGCAGACTTTAAGATATGTGGGTTTAACAACCACATGATTCACTTAACAATGGCAGATGATTTGCCTAACAACCATGGATCATAAAAATGTCCGTAACAAAGTTGGCAAAAACTGGCTGTAAAATCCAAAATGACTCGCTTAAGAACTGAAATTCTGGTCTCTGTTGCAGTTGTAAGTCAAGGATCCCTTGTATTCACATGTATATAGCAGCCCATCTCACAGGAAGGGACTCTGGAGGGCGTACAATAATCAATAAAAACGTTGCACAGATTAAAAACTGGCATTTTATAGCATGGTGGATCCTGCCCTAGGAATTGATCTAGAAAACCTCTAATATTCCTTCAATTCTATTGAAGGGTGCTAGTTTGATCTAGTGCAGCGGTGTCAAAATCGCGTCGTCACGTCGTCATGTGACGTATCGCGACTTTCCCCCCTTCAGTGAACCGGGATGGGCGTGGCCAGCGTGTGACGCATCTGGCGCACGGACCGCAAGTTTGACATCCCTGATCTAGTGGCTAAGGAACCAGACTAGAAAGCAGGAGACTGTGAGTTCTAGTCCCACCACAGCCATAAAAGCCAAGTAGGTGACTTTGGGCCAATCACCAGGAGAAGGTGAGTTCTAGTTCTAGTTCCACCTCAGTCATGAAAAGACGACTGGGTGACTGACAAAGCCTGCCAGATGTTTAAAAAAAACATCCAGAGAGCCTCCATATGCATGACCACTCTACCTCTCCATATCAATTAACAGGGAAAGCTACAACATTTTATTTATGTAACAAAAGAATGCACGTGGATGAATGAGTAAATCACCAAACCCTCTAAATCACAAAATAGAAAACAAAATTAACATAACCAGAAGAAAAATAAGCTCTGTTTGTATTTTTGTATCTGGCCAGCTACCGCAAGAACCAGTAAGGACAGAATCATGTTTTCCTCAGCTTGAGTATAAATTGGTTTCCGTCCGAAATAAGCATTTGAGGCAGATTCTGAGGGAATATTTGGAGGGGGAAAAAAAATCACAAGATCAAGGTCAATTTGAGGCAAATTGACAGAGGGACCAGTGACCCAGACAGGAGATGGACTTTGTTTCTCACTGGTCAGATTTGAGGATGGGATAAATACAGATCTGTCGCAATATTTTAGGACGGTGTTTCTAAATCTTGGCAGGTTTAAGCTGGGTGGATCTCAATTGCCAAAATCCCCCAGCCAGCCTGCTTTAAGAGGGGTGGACTTCCACTCCCAGAATTCCCCAGCCAGCAATGCTTTAAGAGGGATGGACTTCCACTCCCAGAATTCCCCAGCCAGCCATGCTTTAAGATGGGTGGACTTCCACTCCCAGAATTCCCCAGCCAGCCATGCTTTAAGAGGGGTGGACTTCCACTCCCAGAATTCCCCAGCCAGCATGCTTTAAGATGGGGGGACTTCCACTCCCAGAATTCCCCATTCAGCATGCTTTAAGATGGGTAGACTTCAACTCCCAGAATTCCCCAGTGTGTCTGGTTTAAGATGGTTGGCCTTCAACTCCCAGAATTCCCCATTCAGCATGCTTTAAGATGGGGGGACTTCCACTCCCAGAATTCCCCAGCCAGCAGGCTTTAAGATGGGTGGACTTCAACTCCCAGAATTCCCCATTCAGCATGCTTTAAGATGGAGGGACTTCCACTCCCAGAATTCCCTATTCAGCATGCTTTAAGATGGGGGGACTTCCACTCCCAGAATTCCCCAGCCAGCATGCTTTAAGATGGGAGGACTTCAACTCCCAGAATTCCCCAAGCATGCTTTAAGGTGGGGTGAAATCCAGCAGGTTCTGAGAGGTTCTGGAGAACCGGTAGTGGAAATTTTGAGTAGTTCGGAGAACCGGCAAATACCACCTCTGGCTGGCCCCAGAGTGGGGTGGGAATGGAGATTTTGCAATATCCTTCCCCCAGGAGTGGGGTGGGAATGGAGATTTTGCAGTATCCTTCTCCTACCATGCCCACTAAGCCCCACCACGCCCACCAAGCCACGCCCACAGGTAGTAAAAAAAAATTTGGATTTCACCACTGCCTTCAACCCCCAGAATTCCCCAGCCAGTATGCTTTAAGAGAGCTGGACTTCCACTCCCAGAATCCCCCAGCCATTTATTTACAAATGGTTAAACGTATTTCCAAAACAAGGCCGGATTCCAAGAAACGCAAAATGAAGGTGGCAGAGGAAAAATAAAAACCCAGAGAGAAAACAAGGAAGGTCCTCCCCAGGAGCGGGGATGAGCTAGATGACCTCAAGAGAACCCTTCCAACTCCCCCTTCATTCGAGGGGGAATCTGCAGTTGGCTGAGCCCGTTTATCCAAGGAAAGCAACACAGCCTGCCTTTGTCAGGCGACCCACTTTCGACTTCACGCCGCTGAGTTTCAAAGGCCTTAAATGCCCAAATCTTTCCTTTCCCGCGCCCCAAACATTAAAAAGAGCAAGGAAAGAAGAAAAAAAAAAAACAGCTTAAAAATTGCAAATCACGTCTAAAATTCACATGACAGAGGCAGTCCTCAACTTACGACCACAGCCTCAAATTTCCATGGCTAAGCGAGACAATGATTGAGTGAGGTCTTGTCCCGTTTTACGACCTTCTCTTGCCACAGGCGTTAAACGAATCACTGCGGGTGTGAAGTCAGTCACACCGTTGTTAAACGAATCTGGCTCTCCCCCCACCCCCCGTTGACTCTACTTGTTGGAAGGTCGCAAAAGGGGATCACATGAGCCGCCTCCCCCCCGGGGACACTGCAACCGTCATAAATATGAGTCAGTTGCCAAGCGACTGAATTTTTGGTCACGCGACTATGGGAATGCTGCAAGTGCGAAAAATGGTCACAAGTCTGGTTTTTTCAGCGCCGTTGTAACTTCGGTCGCTAAACGAATAGTTGTAAGTTGAGAACGGCCTATTTGAAGAAGATCTCCCAAAACTACAGGTCCTCCTTGCGTTACAACCGTTTGGAAGTTACGACGGACGCCGAAAAAGTTACTTATGATCCTGATTCAAAGTTTCCCCCTTACTTTACCCATGTTCACATGGCCACATTTTAGGCACTCGGCAATCAGCGTAAACCAGCATTTAGGGCAGTTGGTGGCATTGCACCTTTTTTTCTTTTAAATGCCTCTGACGATCTAAGCTGAGTTGCCTGATATTCAGAGGCATTTAAAAGAAAAAAAGCCTCTGATGATCAGGCAACTCAGCTGGGATCCTCAGAGGCATTTAAAAGAAAAAAAGCCTCTGACGATCAGGCAACTCAGCTGGGATCGTCAGAGGCATTTAAAAGAAAAAAAAGCCTCTGCCGATCAGGCAACTCAGCTGGGATCGTCAGACGCATTTAAAAGAAAAAAGCCTCTGAAGATCAGGCAACTCAGCTGGGATCGTCAGAGGCATTTAAAAGAAAAAAAGCCTCTGACGATCAGGCAACTCAGCTGGGATCGTCAGAGGCATTTAAAAGAAAAAAAGCCTCTGACGATCAGGCAACTTAGCTGGGATCGTCAGAGGCATTTAAAAGAAAAAAAGCCTCTGAAGATCAGGCAACTCAGCTGGGATCATCAGAGGCATTTAAAAGAAAAAAAGCCTCTGATGATCAGGCAACTCAGCTGGGATCGTCAGAGCCTTTTGAAAGCATTTTTTTACAACCTCTTCGCCGAAGAGGTTGTCGAAAAAATGGTTTTAAAAGTAAAAAAAAAAAAAAATTGGCCACGCCTACCCAGTCACATTACCCCCACCGCCACCAAGCCACACCCACAGAACCGGTAGTAATAAATTTTAGATTTCACCGCTGCTAATTGGGTCATGAAACATCTGTAAAAAAACAAGCAAGCTCAGAGAGCGCCAAAGATCACACAGTCCTCGCCCCCACCATTTTTACCTCCCCCCTTTCTCCTCTCTGCAATCCCCGCTCCCTTCTGGCACTGATGATGTTCCCTAGCTGGGTCACGAAACGTCTTCAAGAAAAACACCAAGTTTAAAGAGCACCCAGGACCCCTGAGCCACAAATATTCTCCTTTATTGAAATAACGCCCCATAGCAAACAATGGGCTTGCTTAACAACTGCACTGTTCACTCAACAACCACCGCAAAAAAAACAGAAATCATAAGAATGGGATTTGTGATGACCCACTTAATGACTGCCGTGATTTACGACCGAAATTGTCCAATACTCGTAGGCCAAAAGCTTTATTTTTTTGGAGATGAAGCCAGGAACCAGGTGTATCTCAGGTGTGGGTTTTTAAACTGGGAAAAGGAGGGCAGGTTTTGGAGGACAAGAAACGCCGTGCCAGAAATAACTCCCGGTTGAATCCGGCAAGGTCGCTGTGTCCGGATCGCCGTGTAAATATCCTTAAATCAATAACTTTGGCTTTCCTTTCATCCTACTCTTAATCTACTCTGGGTCCAAATTTGCACAAGGGCCTCCAGCGTTTTTCAGACATTCCTTCCTCCAGGTTTACTCCTCTCTTTTCCGGGGAGAGGTCTCGTCGGGCAGATCAAAGAAGGCACCCCAAAATGTAAGCAAAAAGAGAGGGACACACAATAAAAAATTTTTTGTTGGTTTTTATTTTAAAAAATGCCGTTTCCAGGAATCAGCTGTATTGCTCCTGACGGCAAGGAGTGGGGAGAAAAAAAAAAACCTTGTCGGCTCTACCGTAGAGCCTCCAGCCTCAGGAGCAGTCTACCTCCAAATATCGACGGCAGCGCGGAGCAACGATGATGGAAAGTCGTTTGTCTCCAGACCTCACATAAGTAGTAGTATTTAACTGGAGGGTTTTATTTTGTGTGTGTGTTTCTTTTCTTTTCTTTTCTTTTCTTTTCTTTTCTTTTCTTTTTTTCTTTTCTTTTCTTTTCCTTCTCTTCTCTTTTCTTTTCTTTTCTTTTTTCTTTTCTTTTCTTTTTTTCTTTTCTTTTCTTTTTTTCTTTTCTTTTTTCTTTTCTTCTCTTTTTTTCTTTTCTTTTCTTTTCTTTTCTTTTCTTTTCTTTTCTTTTCTTTTCTTTTCTTTTCTTTTCTTTTCTTTTCTTCTTTTCTTTTCTTTTCTTTTCTTTTTTTCGTCCTGGTTAACCGAATCCACCCCAAAGTCAGCAGGGGAGAAGGAAGTGAAGCAATTCTATGAATATTTTTTGAGCTCTGGCGGTGACTAAATTTCCCCCTGCTTTTAAACCGAAATCCAGTGGGGAATTTTTGCAGAAATTCACATACTGTAGCTACCGGTTCACCCAGCACCGGAAATGTGCATGTGCACCACGGCAATTCGCTTGCACATGCCATCTACACATCCATGCAGCATCGAACAACACGGCAATTCGCTCACACGTGCCGGCCGCGCATGTGTGCAACGTCAAAAACACAACGATATAGGACGGGATTTGCGCTCGGACGGGTGGCCTCACCCGCAGGTCACTATTACCGGTTCGCTTGAACCGGTGCGAACCGGCTGAATCCCATCTCTGGGATGTGTGTGTGTTAAGCCTGCTTTTTTCCTTCTCCCTCCCCGTGTGTTTCACCTCGCGTGTCGTATTTTTTCCCATCTGCAAAACCCGACAATCGCACTCTCTTTATGCTACTGATTTTTGCAAACTGGTCTCGGAAACCTTTTGTCCCAAAAGCAAGATAATTCTTCCCTTAACAAGGTTTTTTGTTTGTTTGGTTGGTTGTTTTGTAAAACAAAAATGTCCTCCGGCTAACCTCCTCCAATATTAAGGAATACACGTAGTCCTCGACTTACAACCGTTTGTTTAGTGACCGTCCAAAGCGACAATGGTGCTGAAAAAAGTGATTTATGACCAGTATTTGCTTACTTTCCCTACTGGTTCGCAAATGTGAGAGCATGTGCCCGGCCTCAAATACGTGCCTTTTTCATACTTACAACCGTTGCAATATCCCCAGGATCACGCCATTAAAATTCAAACACTTGGCAACAGACTCCTTTTTATGACGGTTTCAGTGTCCCGGGGGGGGTAGTCACGTGATCCCTTTTGCGACCTTCTGATAAGCCAAGTCAGTGGGGAAGGCGGATTCGCTTAACAGCCGTGTGACCAGGGGTAAAATGCTCCCTGTTCGAACCGGATCACCTGATCCGGTAGCGATGGTGGCGGGTGGTTCGGAGAACCGGTAGCAAAAATCCCTGCGCACCCCCCGCCCACTACCATGCCCAGCTGAGCCACACGATCATCAGAGGCTTTTTTTTTTTTTTTACACTTTTAAAAGCATTTTTTTTTACCTCTTCCGACGAAAAAATGCTTTTAAAAGTAAAAAAAAAAAAAGCCTCTGATGATCGCGTGGCTCAGCTGGGATCGTCAGAGGCTTTTCAAAGCATTCGGCAGAAGAGGTTGTAAAAAAATGCTTTGAAAAGCCTCTGATGATCCCAGCTGTGTTGCCTGATCGTCAGAGGCTTTTTTTTTTTTCTTTTAAAAGCATTTTTTTTCAGCCGAAGAGGTTGTAGAAAAAATGCTTTTAAAAGTTAAAAAAACAAAAGCCTCTGATGATCGCGTGGCTCAGCTGGGCATGGGTGGGGGAGAGGCAGGGATTTTTGCTACCACCCGCCGCTATCGCTACCAGATCATGTGATCCGGTCCGAACCAGGAGCATTTCACCCCTGAAGTATTATAGCCCTTGTTTAGCGATCTTTCGCACCTATAACAGCGATTTTAAAAAGTAACTTTGCAATCAATCCTGGCACTTATAAACTTTGCGGGTCTGTACAGCTGAAGTATAGGCAATCCTGGTTTAATAATGGTAATTAGGAGTGAAATTTCTGTCACTAAACAGTAAGGTCGTATAGCGCAAGAGCAGTTCCAGCAGTCCTGGTTACTGCTATTAAACAAAGATGTCCTATTATAACATGACTTCTGACTTCCCGCTGGCTTCCCCATTGCCTTTGCATATGGGAAGCAGGCAGGAAATTCACGGATAACAATCCTATCGTTCAGTGCTTTTGCAAGTTCAAATGGGCATTGTTAAGTGAGGACCACTTGTTAGATCATAAGACCAGGCATGGTTTCACTTAACAATTGCTCCACTTAACAACCAAATTGCAAGTCCCAATTGTGGTCACTAATCGAGAACGACTCGTACACTCACTCTGAGGCCAGTGGGTGTTCTGGTGTGAACCCCCAAAGCAGCATAATATGTGGGAATCCTGAATTGGCATTTTCCTTGGACGCAAACCAGCGGCGCATAAAATACAGGTAGTTCTCAAGTTACAACAGTTTGTTTAGTGACTGTTTGAAGTGACGGCACATTTTCGACCATTGCGTTAACCCCATACGCACGAGATCAAAATTCAGATGCTTGGCAACTGGTTCAAATTTACGACGGGGTCATGTAATCACATTTCGTGATCCTCTCCCAAGCAAAATCAACGGGGAAGCCTTAACATTCTGATTAACACCAGCTGTCTGCAATTACTGTAAGTTCGAATCTCACCAGGCTCTTTTCTTTCTTTTATTTGATTTCTATACCGCCCTACTCCTGAAGGACTCAGGGCGGTGCACAGCCAAACAATAAAACACATCCATACAAAATTTAAAAGTAGAATAAAATCAAATTAAATAATTTTGGCCCCGACAAATTTAAAACCCCAAACTATTTTAAAACCAATTTTAAAATTGAATATATAAAATACTAAAAGATATTTAAAAATTAAAAATCTTCTATAAAAGAGGGAGAAAATTAGGCTCAAGGTTGACTCAGCCTTCCATCCTTTCTAAGGTAGGTAAATTGAGGACCCAGTTTGTGGGGGCAATAAACTGACTTTCTATAAATATACAAAAAGTATGAAGGCTATTGCTTAACGCATTGTAAGCCGCCCTGAGTCTCCGGAGAAGGGCGGCATATAAATCAAATTAAAAACAAAAAAAAAAAAAACAACACCTCCAGCGATTCACTTAGCAACCGTGGAAAGGAAAGTCATAAAATGGGGCCGAAATCACTTATCTACTGTCTTGCTTAGCCACGGGAATTGTGGTCGTAAGTTTGAGGACTGGACATTTTTTCCCGCACAAACGAAAAAGGCAACCCAAAATCCAAAATTGTGCACCGCTGGGGCTCTAAGGCTGAAGCCCCTTGATCAAAAGTATTCAGGTGCTGTATCTCACCTTAAGCAGCTGGGAAATGACAACCGCCCACCAGTTACAGGTAGTCCTCGACTTAAGACCACAACCACCGCCGTTGTTAAGTGAACCGTGCAGTCATTCAGCGAATCGGGCTTCCCCACTGTCAGAAGGTCACAAAAGATGATCGCATGCAGAAGTGGGTTTTACCATCAGTTCCCCGCGCATCAAAAATGTGCATGGATGCCTTCCGCGGATAGCTAAATAGGACAGCATAGCGCCAGGGCAGGTCGCCTCTACTGCTTCGCCCGAACCGATCCGAACCGGCTGAATCACCACCCCCTGATCACATGACTCTGGGAGATTGCAACCGTCGTAAGTCCATGCCCCTTGCCCAGCGCCTGAATTCTGATCACATGACCATGGGGATGTTGCAATGGTCGTGTGAAACACAAGTCCCTTTTTTCAGCGCCATTGTAACTTCAAACAGTCACTAAACGAATCGTCGTCAATCAAGGACTATCGGGTACATTTCCCGATGTGCGACCTCGTTCTATCCCAAATGTTCTTCCGAGCCTCTCTTAAGCGGGTGGCTCATTTGCGGCTGGGAGAAACAGCCCGACGCGTCAAGCAGCTAGATCTCAGTGAGGAGCAATAACTTCAAGGTGAGAGATCTGAAGAGAGGGAAATTCCTTGTTCATTCTTCTCGGCGGTTTGGTCTGTCCCAATCTAGGTGTTACTCAATTAGATCTGGTTAGTCACAGACTAAAGTTGACACATTCTCTCTTGGGAGGAGGTAGACACACTAATTGTCAAGGGGCCTCTCCCTCCCTGTGGGTGCACAACAACACAACTTATTTCCTTGCATTAATCCAAGGCGCACCTCAGCTCAAGGGCAAGAAAGATACCACGGGTTTCAAATTCCTTGGCCCTAAAGCTTTACTCCCACGAGCAAACATCCGGGCCCCCAGCATATTCTTCTCGGAATATCTCTTACAACGTTCCTGCGAGGTTGCGCTGTCAGACAACAACTGCCCCCCCCCCAAGGCATTAAATGTCAAAAAGTGAGGAGGATTTGAACTCGGGTCTTCTATTCCTAGGCCAGCGTTTTAAGCAGGTAGTCCTTGACTTACAACTTTTCATTTAGTGACCGTTCGAAGTTACAACAGCACTGGAAAAAAAAAGGGGCCCATGACCGTTTTTCACACTTACGACCGTTGCAGCAACACGATCGAAATTCGGACACTTGGCAACTGGCATGTACTTAGGACGGTTGCAGTGATTTCCCTTTTTTGGCGACCTTCTGACGAACAAAGTCAAGCCAGATTCGCTTAACAACGGTGTTCCTAACTTAACGACGGCCGTGATTCGCTTAACAACTGTGGCAAGGAAGGTCGTAAAAAAGGAGCAGAACTCACCTAACCTCCGTCTCGCTTAGCAGCAGGCATTTGGGGCTCCGTTGCGGTCGTAAGTCGAGGACTAACTGGATGACACTGGACGCTGGCGAATGGCAAGCGTTTGCGCCAACACTGGAATACAGGTATCCTATGAGTTAAGATCGCAATGGAGCCCCGCCATAATAATCATAAGGCAAGTCCAGAGATGGCATTCAGCCGGTTCCAGGGCTGAAATGCTCCCGGTTCAGACCGGATCGCCCGATCCGGTAGCGATAGCGGCGGGTGGTTCGGAGAACCAGTAGCAAAAATCCCTGCCCCCCCCTCCTGCCCAGCTGAGCCACGCGATCATCATAGGCTTTTTTAAAAACTTTTAATAGCAATTTTTTCTGCAACCTCTTCGGACGAAAAAAATGCTTTTAAAAGTAAAAAAAAAAAAAAGCCTCTGACGATCGCGCTGCTCAGCTGGGATCATCAGAGGCTTTTAAAAGCACTTTTTCTACAACCCCTTAGGCCGAAAAAAATGCTTTTAAAAGTTTTTTTAAAAAAGCCTCTGACGATCGTGCGGCTCAGCTGGGATCGTCAGAGGCTATTAAAAGCTTTTTTCTGCAACCTCTTAGGCTGAAAAAAATGCTTTTAAAAGTTTTTTTAAAAAAGCCTCTGATGATCGTGCGGCTCAGCTGGGATCGTCAGAGGCTTTTAAAAGCACTTTTTCTACAGCCTCTTCGGCCGAAAAAATGCTTTTAAAAGTAAAAAAAAAAAAAAAAAGCCTCTGACGATCGCGCAGCTCAGCTGGGATCGTCAGAGGCTTTTAAAAGCATTTTTTTCTACAACCTGTTTGGCAGAAGAGGTTGTAGAAAAAATGCTTTTAAAAGTAAAAAAAAAAAAATTGGCCACGCCCACCCAGTCACTTTACCCCACCACCACCAAGCCACGCCCACAGAACTTGGAGTAACAAATTTTACATTTCACCACTGGCCGGTTCGTGAGAACCGGTAGCAGCGACTGTGGGTGGTGTAATGTCGCCCTATTTAGCCACGTTTTCGAAGCCGGACGCATGCACCGATGGCGTGCGCGGCAAACCGGTGGTAAGAATATTGGATACCCACTGCGGGGCAAGTTGGTCATAAACTGAGTCTGTCCTGTGACTGAACTTTTGACGTTAAGCAACCATGAGTAAGTGTTAATTAGATCGATGGTTGCTTCACTTCCGACCTCAGACAGGTTATTTCAGCTGTCGCCACTTGCAACGATCTTATTCACACATCTTACCGTTGTAACAACAATGGCAGTCTTTTCGGCCATCGATCCACGTCTGTCATCACGCCCAAGGAAACGAGGAGAGGGAATTCCTACCTAATGAGATCTAGAAACTTGCTGAAATGGGACGATGTGAACCGGTGATTGGGAAGCAGAGTAGAAATGGTATTCAGCCGGTTCGTCCCAGTTCTGGTAAACCGGTAGCGGAGATCGCGGCTCTATGCTGTCCTATTTAGGGATGTTTCTTTTTTTTTATAAAAAGTTTTTTATTAGCAGTTCAAAATTAGAAACATTGGACATAGATACGACTGTCCACTTGCAAAGCTTTCAAGTTGCCATGAGCAGGAGGGAGGGAGAACTGATGGAGCTGATCGATTTCCCTAACTGAAGCTGCATTCCATAGATGCTTTTTTACCGCAATCAGTCGGAGGGTGTTAGGTTTCACAGCCAGCCAAAGTGGTTAATTGGAGAATGTGATTTATGACATGGCCAGGGAGGAGGGGAGAGACAGGGTCATAGGGGAACGTAAATCTACGTGGGATTAGTTCTAACTGCACCCGAGTATTGCCGAAATGGTGCTCCTAATAAATGACTGTATTTCTTTTGAAGTTTGGCTCATGGCTCATAAATTAAGTAACCCTTGACTTACAGCCACAACTGAACCCAAAATTTCTGTTGTTAAGTGAGACATTTGTTAAGTAAGCTTTGCCCCAGTTTATGACCTTTCTTGCCACCGTTGTTAAGCGAAGCATTGTGGTTGTTAAGTGAGTAACAGGGTTGTTCAGTGAATCCGTCTTCCCCATTGACTTGGCTTGTTAGCAGGTCCCAAAACAGAATCAAATGATCCCAAGATATTGCGACCGTCGTAAGTATGAATCGGTTAGTCAAGTGTGTGAATTTTTATCACGTGTCCACAAGGATGCCGCAACGGTCATAAGTGTGAAAAAGTGCTGTTGTCGTTTTGAATGGTCACTAAGTGAATGGTCGTAAGTTGGGAACGCCTGTAATATTTAATGTTTTGTTCCTAAAATGTAATCACATGTAGTCCTCCACTTACAACCAGAATTAGGACTAGGATTCCCATTTCTAAGCAAAATTGTTCTTAAGTGAGTTGCGTCTGATGTTACAACCTTTTTTGCCACTGTTGTTGAGCCAATCCCTGTGGTTGTTAAGTGAATCACCTGGTTGTTAAGTGGATCCAGCTTCCCCCATTGACCTTGCTTGTGGCGATCACATGATCCTTCATGCTGAAACTGTCATAAATACAGGTAGTCTTCAACTTACAACAGTCCATTTAGTGTCGGTTCAAAGTTACAACGGCACTGAAAAATATGACCATTTTTCACAGATACAACCTTTGCAGCATCCCCAGCATGGGTCACGTGATCAAAATTCAGACGCCTGGCAACCGATTCATACTTACGACCGTTGCTGTGTCCCAAAGTCACATGACCACCTTTTGGCGACTTTCTCACAAGCAAAGCCAACGGGGATGCCAGATTCACTTAACAACCATGTTACTCACTTAACAACCATGTTACTCACTTAACAACTGTAGCAATTCACTTAACAACGGTGGCAAGAAAGGTCATAAAATGGGGCAAAGCTCACTTAACAAACACCTCGCTTAACAGCAGAAATCTTGGGCTCAATTGTGGTCATAAGACGAGGACTACCTGTTACATGCCAGTTGCTAAGTGCCCGAATTCAAGACCATAGGGATGTTGTGAGGGTCGTAAGTGCAAGGACCAGTCACAAGTCAAGTTCTCACTGCTGTGGTAACAGTCACTAAGTGAATCTTTGTAAATTGAGGATTGCTTGTGTATGCCATTTTCAGGATGGAGCCACTAATTGTACCACGAAGCAAAAGTGAGGCTTACTACTGGTATTTGTTATGTGTAAAGTTTGCTAGCTGAACCATGAGGTAAATTTTGAATTAATACTTCCTCCTTTGATCCGGATTAGAACCCAGATCACCTCATCTTCCTCAATTTCCTGGTCAGAAGGGAAAACGGGACACTGTGGAGGAATTTGTAATGTCCTAAGGGGCTCCCAGAGAATTAGAGGTCATCCTCAATTTACAACCATTCAGTTAGTGACTGTTCCAAACGGCACCGAAAAAAACGACTTACGACCATTTTTCACACTTTACGACTTGCGGACTTCAACTCCCAGAATTCCCGAGCCAGCCACGCTCAGGAATTCTGGGAGTTGACATCCACGCGGTCATAAAGGGGCCATACAGGTAGTCCTCGACTTACAACCGTTCATTTGAAGTTACAACAGCACTGAAAAACCCGAAACGGCGACCATTTGCTCACACTTAACGACTGTTGCAACGTCCCCTTGGTCACGCGATCAAAATTCAGACGCTCGGCGACCGACTCGTATTTATGACGGTTGCAGTGCCCCGGGGGTCTTCCTTTTGGCGGCATTCTGACAAGCATAGTCAATGGGGAAGCCCAGATTTGCCGAAGCACGGCGTTCCTCTCTTAACCACTGCAGGGATTGACTTAACAAGCGTGGCAAAGAAATGCCATAACACGGGGCAAAACTCACTTAACCGCTGCCTCTCTCAGCAATGGAAACTTTGGGCTCCCTTGCAGTCGTAAATCGAGAACTTTTATGCCAAGGTTGGCATCTTCTTCACACAGCAGGTTTCATCCTTTCTTAACTCAACCCGGTTTTTCTTTCTTTTTCTTTCTTTCTTTCTTTCTTTCTTTCTTTCTTTCTTTCTTTCTTTCTTTCTTTCTTTCTCTCTCTCTTCTTCCTTGTTTCTTCTTTCTTTTCTTTCCTCTCTTTCTTTCCTTTCTTTTTTCCTTCTTTCTCTCTCTCTCTGTCTCCCTCTCTCTCTCTTTCTTTCTTTCCTTCTCTCTTGCCTCACTAGGTGGTTCAGTGGCTAAGACACCGAGCAGATTTCATCCTTGCTTAACTCAACCCGGTTTCTTTCTTTCTTTCTTTCTTTCTTTCTTTCTTTCTTTCTTTCTTTCTTTCTTTCTTTCTTTCTTTCTTTCTTTTTCTTTCTCTCTCTCTTTCTTCCTTCTTTATTTCTTTTCTTTCTTTTCTCTTTCCTTTTCTTTCCTTTCTTTCCTTCTTTTTCTCTCTCTGTCTCCCTCTCTCTTTCTTTCTCTCTGTCTCTCTTTCTTTCTTTCCTTCTCTCTTGCCTCACTAGGTGGTTCAGTGGCTAAGACACCGAGCAGATTTCATCCTTGCTTAACTCAACCCGGTTTCTTTCTTTCTTTCTTTCTTTCTTTCTCTCTCTCTTCCTTCTTTTTTTCTTTTCTTTCTTTTCTGTTTCCTCTTTCTTTCCTTTCTTCCTTTCCTTCTTTTTCTCTCTCTGTCTCCCTCTCTCTTTCTTTCTCTCTCTCTCTCTTTCTTTCCTTTCTTTCCTTCCTTCTCTCTTGCCTCACTAAGTGGTTCAGTGGCTAAGACACCGAGACTGTCGATCAGAAAAGGTTGGCAGTTCGGAGGTTCGAATCCCTAGTAGGGGTCTCCTGCCTGAGCAGGGGGTTGGACTAGATGACCTCCAAGGTCCCTTCCAACGCTGTTACTGTTACTGTTACTCTCACTCTCTCTCTTCCTTCCTTCCCTTCCTTCCTTTTCTTCTCTTTCTCCCTCTCCCTCCCTCCCTCCTTTTCTTTCTTTCTCTCTCTCTCTCCCTCCCTTCCTCCCTATCTCTGCAGAAGGACCAAATCTTGGCCGTGCCAAGCCAGAAGCCTGCAGTCCTTGGCACAACGGGGCTTTTTTTTGGGGGGGGGAAGCAGTAGCTTCCCCAACCTGGCGCCCCCCATCTGCGGGGCGGGAGGGGGGAAAGAGAGAGCCCACCCCCAAGATCCCACCCCTCGGGAAGGAGCGGGACGGGGGGGGCTCCGCTCTTCCCCAGCCCCTCGCCCCCCTCTCACCCTCCAATCCTTCCGCAACTCAGCTTTTCTTGCGCAAGCAACAGGTTCGATCCCCGCGAAAGCGCTCTCTGCAGCTTCTCTCGGCTGAGCCCGCCGCCCCCGCTGGCTATTTTTGCACGGCTTCCTGAGCAGATCCGGGTCGGGGGAGGAATGGGGGGGGGGTCTCCCGCCGCCTTCCTCCGGGGATGCTGCCCGGCTTCCTCCCCCGCCTGGTGCCAGCCGGTACCTGCCGCTGAGAAGGATCCGATCTTTGAGGCTCCATGCCGGCGCCAGCCAACGCAGGCTGCGGATGCAAGCGGCGAAGAGAGCCGGGAAGAAGACCAAGCCCAGGGCCAGAGTCTGCCACATCCCAACGGGCCGCCGGCTTTGCTCTGCTCCGCCCGGCCTCCAGGAGCTCCCGGAGCCTCTCGCTCGGCGCTCCCCGCCCCGGCGGGGCAAGAGGCAGGCACGCACTCCGGAGCCAGCCGCTCCCCGCGGCCCAACGCCCGCCCAGACCCGCCCTGGCCGGCTGTTTGTCAACAGCAGGCCGGGCAGTGGAGGAGAAGGCGGAGGAGGGCGGAGGGGAGGGAGGAGCTGCCGCCGCCGCCGCCGCGACCGTCGGCCGAGACAGACGGCCGTCGGAAGGGAAGGGCGCGGGGGGCTCGAAGGCGACCGGGGCGCTTCCTCTCTCCCTCCCTCTCCCTCCCTCTTTCTTTCTTTCCTTTCTCTCCCTCCCTCTTTCTTTCCTTTCTCTCTCTCCCTCCCTTCTTTCCCTTCTTTCCTTTCTCTCTCTCCCTCCCTCCCTCTTTCTCTCTCTCTCTCTCTCTCTCCCTCTCTTTCTTTTTCCTTTTTCTCCCTCCCTCCCTCTTTTTTCCTTTTTCTCCCTCCCTCTTTCTTTCTTTCCTTTCTCTCCCTCCCTCCCACATTCTTTCTTTCCTTTCTCTCCCTCCCTCCCACATTCTTTCTTTCCTTTCTCTCCCTCCCTCTTTCTTTCTTTCCTTTCTCCCTCCCTCCCTCTTTCTCTCTCCCTCTCCCCCTCCCTCCCTCTTTCTTTCTTTCCTTTCTCTCCCTCCCTCTTTCTTTCCTTACTCTCCCTCCCTCTTTCTTTCTTTCCTTTCTCTCTCTCCCTTTTTCTTTCCTTTCTCTCTCTCTCCCTCCTCCTTTTCTTTCTCTCCCTCCCTCCCTCCCTTTCTTTTTCCTTTTTCTCCCTCCCTCCCTCTTTCTTTCCTTTCTCTCCCTCCCTCCCTCCCACATTCTTTCTTTCCTTTCTTTCTTTCTTTCTCCCTCCCTCTTTCTTTCTCTCTCTCCCTCCCTCTTTCTTTTTCCTTTTTCTCCCTCCCTCTTCCTTTCTTTCCTTTTTCTCCCTCCCTCTCTTTCTCTCACTCTCTCTCCCCCTCCCTCCCTCTTTCTTTCCTTACTCTCCCTCCTTCTTTCTTTCCTTTCTGTCTCTCCCTACCTTCCTTCCTCCTTCTTTCTCTCCCTCCCTCCCTCTTTCTTTCCTTTCTCTCTTTTTCTTTCCTTTCTCTCTCTCTCCCTCCCTCCTTTTCTTTCTCTCCCTCCCTCCCTTTCTTTCCCTTTTCTCTCTCCCTCCCTCCCTCTTTCTTTCTTTCCTTTCTCTCTCTCTCCCTCCCTTCCTCCCTCTCTTTCCTTTCTCTCTCCCTCCCTCCCACATTCTTTCTTTCCATTCTTTCTCCCTCTCTCTTTCTTTCTCCCTCCCTCCCTCTTTCTTTCCTTTCTCTCTCTCCCTCTTTTTCTTTCCTTTCTCTCTCTCTCCCTCCCTCCTTTTCTTTCTCTCCCTCCCTCCCTCTTTCTTTCCCTTTTCTCCCTCCCTCCCTCCCTCCCTCCCTCCCTCTCTCCCTCTTTCTTTCTCTCTCTCTCTCTCTCTCTCTCTCTCCCACCCCGCCCCCTTGCTTTCCCATTCACCGAGACCCCACCCGTCCCCCACTTCTCTCCCCACTCCACGCAGGATTCGCTGCAAGCAACGGCCCGGTTCTGGAGTGGAGTGGAGTGGAGTGGGGGGGGGGTCGTGGTTCGACTAGAACGCGGTCTGCGCCGCGAGCAGTGAAAGTTCTATCGGAACGGCTACGGGAAGTCAACGTTCTATAGTGGAACGTTGGAGAGGCGAGCGTTCCAGCCGGTCGAAACGCCAGACTTCTGAACGTTCCATACAAGCGCTGGAGAAGCCTTTGAGCGTTCCATCCGGTCGTCGAACGCTAGAACTCTGAACGTTCCATGCAGCCGAACGCTGAGACCCCGAGCGTTCCATCCGGCCGAACGCGGGAGCTCCGAACGTTCTATCCCGTGGAACGCTGGAGCTCTGAACGTTCCATGCAGCCGAACGCTGAGACCCTGAGCGTTCCATGCCGCCGGCTATTCAACCGCGATCCCCGAGACTGCGGGAGATGGCTTCCCCTCCCACTCAAGGGCCCCCCTCACTCAAAGTGGCCCCTCCACGCGGAAAGAGCAGGGAACGTTTGCTTTAAGATACAAACTTCCTCGGACCACCCGCCACAATGTATCTATTGGGGAGGGGAAAAAAAGGGGGGGGCTGCATTCCTGTAATTCCCGACCCCCGGTTAGATTTCCAGGAGGGTTTCCCGCCACCGAGATCGCAGCTCGTAACCGTCTCCCCACGTTGTTTTTAAAATCCCCAGCAAATACCAGTCTGTGTTTGGGGATCGGGAACCGCGTTCCTGCCAGGATTAAACCTGATTGGGCAGATGGTGGATTGAGAGATGCCCACCGCGGGTTTCGGCCATTTGTTTGAATGTTACTTGTTGGGTGGATATTTTGTTTTTAAACCGGATTAAAGATTGTGTGTGTGTTGCAGCCAAACCGAAGCCTAACCTGGACAAAAAGCAATCAAAAAGAAAATTTATAGCCACACTGAGAAAAATCCACAATAATTTTTTAAAAAAGCATTTGTACTGGAGCTGGGCAACTCCAGGTAGTCCTCAACTTACGACCATAACTGAGCCCCAAACATCTGTCACTAAGCAAGACACTTGTTCAGTGAGATTTATCCCCGTTGTACGAACTTTCCCGCCCTATTCGTTAAGCGAATCGCTGCGGTTGTTAAGTTAGTAATGCAGTCGTTATGCGAATCTGGCTCCCCCCATTGACTCTACTTGTCAGAAGGTCGCCAAAGAGTATCACGTGACCCCGGGACGCTGCAACCGTCATAAATACAAGTCAGTTGCCAAGCATCTGAATTTTGATAATGTAACCATAGGGACACAGCGATGGTCATAAGTGTGAAGAATGGCCATAGTTCGCTTTTTTCAGTTCTGCTGTAACTTCAAACGGTCACTAAACGAAGGATTGTAAATCGCAAACTACCTGTATGGCCCCTTTATGACCGGTGGACTTCAACTCCCAGAATTCCTGAATATGGCTGGCTTAGGAATTCTGGGAACTGAAGTCCACAAGTCATCATAGTTTCCCTTCCCGATCTGAATAGACAGCACCTCCCCATGTCATCTTTGGCTCTGCGGATCAGGTGGCATATACATTTAATAAATCCGGTAATCCTCGACCTATGACCACAATTGAGCCCCAGTCATCTGTTGTTAAGTGAGACCTTCGTTAAGTGAGTTTTGCCCCATTTGATGACTTTTCTTGCCACAGTTGTGAAGTGAAACATTGCAGTTGATATATTACTAACCCGGTTGTTAATTGAATTTGCTGGTCAGAAGATCTCATTTTCGCTGTCAGGGAAATTCCTCCTTAGTTCCAGGTTGCTTCTCTCCAGGATGAGTTTCTTCTTGTCCTCTTTTCTGTGGCAGCCCCTCAAATATTGGAAGACGGCCATCAGCCCACCTTATCATGTGACTTCAGTAAGATAATATTTATTTGCAGCTGTGGATTGAACTGGGAAAAGCTTGCTCCTTTCTGAGTTTCCTTCTTGGCTTCCAGATGTTTCATTTATCAATAGATAGACGGGGAGAAAACACCATTCAAAAGAGACCCCCCCAAAAAAGGGTCATATAATAGATGTGGGTATATGCATAATTTTGTATTTATTTATTTATTTATTCATTCATTCATTCATTCATTCATTCATTCATTCATTCTGTCAGCACTTCAAGCTGCAGTTACTCTAGTGCTGACATAAGAAGGAGAAACGGAGGCATCTGGAAAGGGACGTTTGATTTTTCACCTACTTCTTTTCCCTGGAGATAATATCCCCTAGGAGATGGGATGGGAGGGGGGAAATTCCTTTGAGCTGGAGCAGTAGATTAGGGGTAGAGTGACTTGGAAGATGGCCAATGAGTGCAGGGGAGTGGGGAACGGAAAGGGAGGGTTTTGGGTCAGTGGAAGTCAGTGTTGGCTGCGATGAGTCGGAGTTAGAATGTCGTGCTTAATAAACGGGAGTTTTTCTTCAAAGACTTTGTTTGAAATGCAATTTATTTGAGACGACCTCGAAACCTGACACATTCATTCATTCATGTTTACAGTAGTGGCCAAAATTGTGGAAACCTTTTGGGAAAAGTTGTATTTTTGAGGTTTGATGGCTAATAACACCACTTTTTTTTTAATGGAGTTTCAAGATAATCCTATTCCATGGTTGGAATGGCCTGGGAAGAGCCCACACCTTAACCCCATTGAAAATCTATGGAGCCTTAATATTGAATATACTTACCGCGGCAAGAATAGAATTTGCTCAAAAATGGAAGTGTAAAGAAATACCTGTCAGACTGCGGTGCTATCTCAAAATTAAATGAATTTCCAAACTGCCAATCTTTAAGGAAATCTTTCTTTAATTGAGCTCAGCCACTGGATCATGACTCCGCGTGGACAAGACTGACCTTTTGCCTCCCAATCCCTCCCTTTCCGATCCCCAAATCTCTGCTTCTCATTGGCTGTCTTCCAAGTCATTCTTCAGACTACTTTTCCTCGTCATTTCCCAGGAATGTGCCCCCTCCCCTCATTTCCACGACAACCGGGCTTCAAAGGGATTTAGCAGGCAAAAGTTTCAGAGTTTATCTCTCGCTCTCCTCTGCTCTCTCTATGCCAGCGTTGAAACGCTGACAATACCCTCAGAAGAAGAAGTAATACACAAAATTTACAGCTATGCAGCGATGGACAGACTTACCTTAGAACTCAAAGACAAAAGTGAATCAACATACTATGAAGTCTGGAATAAATTTTATAATTGGTTAGATTTTTTTTAAAATTTGATTTATATGCCGCCCTTCTCCGGAGACTCAGGGCGGCTTACAATGCGTTAAGCAATAGCCTTCATACTTTTGTATATTTTATACAAAGTCAGCTTATTGCCCCCACAATCCGGGTCCTCAATTTACCTACCTTAGAAAGGATGGAAGGCTGAGTCAACCTTGAGCCTGGCGAGATTCGAACCTGCAATAATTGCAGGCAGCTGGTCTTAATAACAGGGTGCTTTAGACCACTGTACTGCCAAGGCTCTTCTAGATAAGAGGAAGAATGCCAAAAACAAGGGATAACGAATATCTGGAAATGTATAGATCAATATATATCAATATATCAATGTATATTGAATTTGTGAATGTAATATAGGTTTATTAAATACATGCATAGTTGTTTAGGAAGTAAAATACTGCATACTTGGTATATAATGAAATAGGAGATATGTAAATTTGTATCTAGATCAAGGAATAGATTACTTATTAACTTGATTTAGACGCAAATGTTAAAAACCAGAGACGTTGAGCAATGTCCATTGTTTTACTTTTAAAACTAATAAAATATTTTTTTAAAAAAAGAAAGAAAGAAAAAGAAAATCTAGGGAGCCAACTAAAGAAACCTTGTTAGTCAGAAGCGACCCGGCAATAAAACCCAGTTAATAGAAGCCATCATTCTATCTTGGTTTCACATGATAACAGCTGCAGAACTAAAACTTTGGGTTCACTCCATGGGAAGACTGAGTGGCGTAGGAGGCTAATGCCTCCTACTAAGGCAGCATTTAACATCCAGCTGCCTGCAATTACTGCGAGTTCAATTCTCACCGAGTTCAAGGTCGACTCAGCCTTCCATCCTTTCTAAGGTGGGTAAAATGAGGACCCGGTTTGTGGGGGCAATAAGCTGACTTTGTATAAAATATACAAAAGTATGAAGACCGTTGCTTAGCGCATTGTAAGCCGCCCTGAGTCTCCGGAGAAGGGCGGCATATAAATCAAATTAAAAAAAAAAAAAAAATAGAAACCGAGGTAAGTAAACCATTCATTGAGTTACCACGGCACTGAAAAAACTGGGTTTCACACTTACGACGGTTGCAGCATCCCCATAGTCACGTGATCAAAATTCGGGTACTTAACAACCGACGTGTAATTATGACAATTGCAATGTCCTGGGATCGTGTGATTCCCCTTTTGTAATCTTGTCACGGGCAAAGTCGAAGGAGAAGACAGATTCGCTTAACAACCGTGTTCCTCACTTAACAACTGCAGTGATTCGCTTAACAACCGTGTTCCTCACTTAACAACTGCAGCGATTCGCTTAACAACCGTGTTCCTCACTTAACAACTGCAGCGATTCGCTTAACAACGGTGGCAAGGAAGATCGTAAAGCAGGGCAAAACTCACTTAACAACGGTCTCACTGAGCAACCATTGTGGTCGTAGATCGAGGACGACCTGTAGCCTTTAGTTACAGGCTGTCTCAAATTATGCAGTTGTAAAAGCAGGAATACAAATGAAACTAGAACACTGTCGGCTAATGTAATATGCAGATTAAATATTTTATTTGCTTATGATTGAGCATTTACTATGCTTAACCTAGATACTAAATGAACCCCTTGTTGGGTCCATTGCGTAAATTAAACTATCAACTAATCAAACTGGATTACACAACATGCTAAAACATGCTCACATATTAGCGTGTCCTCGTTCGGTCTTTACCTGACCTGATTATGATTCTGGGATCACCTGGTGGTCTCCCATCCACCAAATACTAGTTATCTTCAGTTTTTCAATATCAGCCAAGGTATAAATGTCTAGGGAGGTTAAATGATGAAAGCAGAGTTGCCCTGACATGAATCAAGTTCCCAACCCACAGGTAGTCCTCGACTTCTGACCGTAAAAGGGGTCGGAAAATTGGTCCTTAAGTGGTACAGAATAACAAGAGTACAGGTAGTCCTCGACCTATGACCCACAATTGAGCCCAAAATTTCTGTGGTTAAGTGAGACCTTTGTTAAGTAAATTTTGCCCCAGTTTACGACCTCTCTTGCCACCGTTGTTAAGTGAATCGCTGCAGTTCATAAATTATTAACCTGGTTGGTAAGCGAATCTGGCTTCCCCGTTGCCTTTGCTGGTCAGAAGGTCGCAAAAGTGGATCAGCACGAGCTTGGGATACCGCAGCGGTCATAAATATGAGTCAGTTGCTAAGCAGTTTAATTTGGATCACGTGACCACAGGATGCTGAAACGGTTGTTGAGTGTGAAAAACGGTCGTAAAGTCACTTCTTCCCATGCCGTTGTAACTTTGAATGGTCACTAAACGAACGGTTGTAAGTCAATCTGTAGCAGGACTCGAAACACTTTGGCTTCCCAGCAACGGGTTCAGACTTACGACCGTTGCGTGTGATCCTTTTTTGTGACCTTCTGAACAAGCAAAGTCTATGGGGAAGCCCGATTCACTTTAACAGCGGGGTTACTCACTTAACTGCAGTGATTCGCTTAACGACAGCGGCAGGCAAGGTCGTAAAATGGGGGCAAAACTCAACTAACAAATGTTTCACTTAACAACGTAACCAAAACTGGGCTCTATTGTGGTCGTAAGTCGAGGACTATCTGTATTTTGTTAGGTTACCACTTTTAATGTTGCACAGTTAAAAAAACAACAACCAATTCATCGCAATTAGTCAAGCCAATTGTGTGTTGTGTCTACCCGAACTGCTGTGAATGACAAGCCAAGCTTTGCCGTGTAAGCACCCGACTGCCTTCATTCAGCCAGCTATATTTTTTAACGGTTTATTTGTTTAAACTAGAACGTATAACACCACCCAACTCCTAATTTATGAGTCTGAGAAGCAGTATAAACTGCCACAAAATAATGTATTGTATACAAAGCATGGGAGACCGATAGGTCTGCCTTCCTCCCTCCCTCCCTTCCTTTCTTTCCTCTTCTTTCTTTCCTTCCTTCCTCCCTCCCTCTTCCTCCCTTCCTTCTTTCCTTTCCTCTTTTCTTTCTTTTTCTTCCTTCCTCCCCTTCTCTCCCCCCTTCCTTCCTTCCTTTCCTTTTTTCTTTCCTCCCTCCCTCCCTCTTCCTTCCTTCCTTCCTTTCCTGTTCTTTCTTTCTTTCCTTCCTTTCTTTTTCTTTCTCTTCCTTTCTTTCTTCCTTTCTTCCTCTTCTTTTTCCTTCCTTCTTCCTTCCTTTCCTTCCTCTTCTTCTTTCCTTCTTCTTTTTCTTTCCTTCCTTCCTTCCTCCCACTCCATCCCACCTTTCCTTCCTTCCTTCCTTTCTTCCTTCCTTCCTTTTTCTATTTTCTTCCTTCCTTCCTTTCCTTCCTTTCCTTTCTCTTCTTTCCTTTCTTCCTTTTTTCTTTTCCTTCCTTCCTTCCTCCCACTCCCTCCCACCCTTTCTTTCTTCCTTCCTTCCTTCCTTTTTCTTCTTTCTTCCTTTCTTTCTTTCTTCCTTCCTTTCCTTCCTCTTCTTTCATTTCTTCCTTTTTTCTTTCCTTCCTTCCTTCCCCTTCCCTCCCTCTCTTCCTTTCTTTCTTTCTTCCTTTCTTCCTTCCTGCCTTGCTTTCCTTCCTCTTCTTCTTTCATTTCTTCCCTTTTTCTTTCCTTCTTTCCTTTCTTCCCCCTCCCTCCCTCTTTCTTTCTTTCTTCCTTCTTTTCTTCCTTTCTTTTTTGATTTTTACCCCACCTTTATTACCTCATAAATCAAGGTGGCATCCATTTAATTATTTGTTTTTATTTTATTAATTTTATTTATTAATTTATTTATTTTATTAATTTATTTTATTAATTTTATTTATTTATTTTATTAATTTGTTATCACACCTTTATTATTTTTACAAATAACCTATCCAACACTCCTTCCTCCTCCTATTGTCCCCTCAACGACAACCCTGTGAGGTTGGTTGGGTTGAGAGGGAATGATTGGCCCGAAGACACCCAGCTGTCATTTCATGCCTTTAGCAAGACTAGAACTCACAGCCTCCTGGTGATTGGCTCAGTCACCCAATTGTGGTGGAGTTTTTTTTTTGTCGGCTCATTTGTGGTTATAAGTCAAGAACTATCTGTATAAGGAAATGCAACCTGTGGATTTCAGGGTGGTCTCCTATCCAAATAGTCACCAGGTCCAACTTTCAAGATTAGCCAATATCAGCTAGATGTCCCTGCTATCTTCATCACCATGTTCAAATGATCTTGTGAAAACTCATCATATAAGTTGGGCCCAGTCACTCTCTCACGCCCGCCTACCTCACAGGATTGTGGTTGTGAGGACAAATAAAGGAGAGCATGGTATGTATGTTAAATCAAATACCAGAAGGAAAAGGAGGACTCGAGTCATTATTTTGATTACAAGTTGTTGGATAATTTGTGCTAAAATTATACCTTTGGCTACCATGTGAAACCATCACAATTAAAAACATTTTAATTGTTTGGGTGTGTAGATCGAGATTACAGATCCCGGTATACATCTCGACAAAAGTATGTTCCTCCTACGTGTCACCCCACACAAAAGGTTTTCCATTGTTGCTTTAAAAAGCGGTGAGTAAATTCAACTTGGCCACTTTAAGATGAGTGGACTTCAGTTCCCAGAGTTCTCCAGTCGAGGACTGCTTTAAATGAAAAAAAGGGGCAAAGTGTGTGTGTGTCTATGTGTGTGTGTGTGTGTGTGTGTGTGTGTGTGTGTGTGTGTGTACCATCAAAATTAAATATACATATATACATAAAACATATCCATATATTCATATCCCCATATCCATATCTATCTATCATCTGTATGTCCATCCATCCATTATCTATCTACCTATCTATCTATCATGCTTGCGGTGTCTTGGGTGTGAAGATAGACAGACAGATAGATAGATAGATAGATAGATAGATAGATAGATAGATAGATAGACAGATAGATAGACAGATAGAAATGGATAGATGGATGGATGGGTGGATGATAGATAGACAGATAGATAGATAGATAGATATGGATAGATGGATGGATGGATGGATGGATGATAGATAGATAGATAGATAGAAATGGATAGATGGATGGATGGATGATAGATAGATAGATGGATGGATGGATGGATGGATGATAGATAGATAGATAGATAGATAGATAGATAGATAGATAGATAGATAGATAGATAGAAATGGATAGAAGATAGATGGAGGGATGGGTGGATGGATGGATGATAGATAGATGATAGATGATAGATAGATAGATAGAAATGGATAGATGGATGGATGGATGGATGATAGATAGATAAATAGATGACTAGATGGATGGATGGATGATAGATAGATAGATAGAAATGGATAGATGGATGGATGGATGGATGGATGGATGGATGATAGATAGATAGATAGATAGATAGATAGATAGATAGATAGATAGATAGATAGATAGATAGAGTCAGTCCTGGAAGTCATCTTTTACTTTGGACCTTTCGAGGAACTTCTAGGCTTGGAGTCTTCTTTCGCTGGGGGGGGGGGGGGGGGCTGTTACTTGGAATCCTGACAGATAGATAGATAGAGTTATATAGATAGATAGATAGATACAATATATACCTATAGATATATAGATTTAGAAATAGAGATGAACAATTGGTCTCCTGGGTCAATAGGCCTGTTTTCCAGCTGTGCTAATTGTTATAATCACCCTCCATCCAACCCTTTGGGGACTCAAGTCAATTATCCTCCGTTTGTTTCAGTCTCTCGGGGCTAAGAGGGGCCAATCCACCGCTGAATTGATTTCCCAGGACACGAGTAGATTTATCGCAGCAAAGCTATGAGGTCCCTGCCAGAGCCTCCCGGGGGAATTGCCGCTGAGTGTGAAACGCCAGGCCTCTCGATAACCATCTGCGCTCGAATTCCTCGCGTCTCTTTCTCGTTCTACGCAAAGAGCTGGGGGGGGTGAGTCTCCCCGGGGGGGGACGGGAGACACGGTCTGGATCGGTTCCTTGTTTTTTAAGCCGCCTGATCGTAAAGTGAATAATGTGAATAATATAATAATGTGAATAATGTGAATGCTATAGGGCCGTGATGGCGAACCTATGGCACACATGCCACAGGTGGCACACGTAGTCATATCAGTGGGCACGCCAGCTCAGCTCTGGCACACATGCGCGTGCTGGGCAGCTGATTTTCGGGTCTTCTGGGCCCACCAGAAGTAGGGAAACAGGCTGTTTCCTGCCTCCGGAGGGCCTGCGGGGGGTGGGCAAGGCCCGTTTTTCTTTCTCACCTGGTTCCAGATCCTCTCTATGCATCTGGGGAGGGCGAAAACAGCCTTCCCCACCCCCTCAAGAGGCTCTGGAGGCTGGGGACAGCAAAAAAGTCACTTCCTGTCCAACCAGGAGTTGGGAATTGGGCCGTTTCAGGCCATCGCATGCCAGGAGCAGGGGGGAAGGGAGGGTTGCGCGCACATGCGCAGGGTGGGGCGCATAGAATTATGGGTGTGGGCATGTGCACATGTGAACCTGCCCCGCCCCCCCTCCCCCTGCTGGCACGCGATGGCAAAAAGGTTAGCCATCCCTGGTATAGGGTCAGCTATATGAACACTGGAGGACTCTCTTTATTCACATTATTATAAAGAAAGAAATGTGCTTGTTCAGAGATTACACTAAGTCAGCTAAATTCCATTCTTGGCAACGTATCTTTTGAGGGGCCTATCTGTCAAAGATGCAAGGACCATATGTAATATACTATATACATTGCTAATATAGTGAATCTGGCTTCCACATCACCTTTGCTTGTCCGAAGGTCGCAAAAGGGGATCACGTGACCCTCACGGGACACTGCGACCATCATAAATGCGAGTCAGTTGCCAAGCATCTGAATTTTGATCACATGACCACGGGGGGGGGATGCTACGACGGTCGTAAGTGTGGAAACTGATCCTAAGTCACTTTTTCCACTGCTATTGTAACTTCGCACGGTTGCTAAATGAGCTGCTGTAAGTCAAGGAGTATCTGTAATGTAAAATAATAATAATAAAAAAATAAAAATAAGTAAATAGGAATAAAGTAAAACAAAGCAAAGCAAAATCAATAAAAATAATAAAATAAAATATAAAATAAAATAGAATAAATATAAAATAATGAAATAATAAAATAAATTAAACAAAATAATAATAAAATAAATAAAATAAAATAAATAAACTAGAATAAAATAATAAAATAAAAAATAAAAAATAAAATAATTTATAAAAAATAAAATAAAATAAACTAGAATAAAATAATAAAATAATTTTTTTTATAAAAAATAAAAAATATAATAAAATAAACTAGAATAAAATAAAATAATAATAAAATTAAATTAAATTAAAAAAAATAAAAATTAAAATAAATAAAATAAAATAAATAAATAAATAAAAAGAAAAGAAAAGAAAAGAAAGAAAAGAAAAGAAAAAAGAAAAGAAAAGAGAAAAGAAAAGAATGAAATAAACAATACAACAAAACAAAACAAAATACTTTTGCCCTCTTTTGGTTGTTTGATTTGCACGGCTTAACTGACTTTTCCATATTTCCCATTTGGTGCCTTCACAAACTGCTCTTAACGCAGCTGTAGCTCACACTATCAATAGACAAAACTTTGTCTACAGGAAGAGACAAAACAGCCTGAGGGGCATTTGCATCACAGACCACTTCTTATCTTCTTATTTAATTAGCAATTTTATGATGTTTGTGTGTCTATATTTTTCTTGACTGTACACCGCCTTGAGTCCTACGGGAGAAAGGCGGTATAGAAATATAATAAATAAATAAATAATAAATAAATCTGTTTTATGAAAAAGCACCTTGTGATTATCGGCCTAGCTCTAGGATAGGATTTGGGAGGAAAATGCAGAAGAATTTTGAAATATGTCACCGAGGACCGGGATGCAGTTTCCGATTATACGGTAGGTAGTCCTCGACTTACGACCACAATGGAGCCCAAAATTTATGTTGTTAACTGAGAAACATGTTAAGGGAGATTTCCCCCATTTTACGACCTTTCCTGCCACAGTTGTTAAGTGAATCAATCACTGCAGCTGTTAAATTAGCAACACGGTTGTTAAGTGAATCTGGCTACCTCGTTGACTTTCCTTAGAAGGTCGCAAAAGGGGGGAGGGTCATGTGACCCCGGGACACTGCAACTGTCATAAATGTGAGTCAGCCGTCAAGCATCCGAAGGTAAATCACTTTATTGTTAAAGACTTGGAAGTAGGATTTGGGAGGAAAATGCAAGGGAATTTTGAAATATGCCACCAAGGGTATGCAGGAAAAGAAGCATTGGACTGGCCTTCAAATCTGGCACCTACTGGCGGTTTGCAACTTACGACGGTTCATTTAGTGACCAAAAAAACATCCTACAGTAAGTTGCATTTTTTCCAGGCTGTTCAAACACTTCAAACAGTCACTTAAAGGAACGGTTGTAAATCCAGAACTCCCTATATAGGGCTGCGTATCCTGGGACATCCGTACCTCGTGGTCACAGCTGCTGGTTGAATCTAAATAAATGCATAAATAAATAAATGCATGAATAAATGTATAAATGAATGAATGAATGAATACGTATGTCTGCTTTCTGTTCTGAGCCTGCCTTAGCAGAAGCAAGAAACAGACTCCTTGTCACGAAAAAAGTCTCTTTGTTTACCTCTTATGAATTATTTATTTATTTATTTATTTATTTTTATTAAATTTATATCCCGCCCTTCTCCCCGAAGGGACTCAGGGTGGTGAACAGCTGAGAATTAAAATAACATACAATATAAAAGTTAAGATAATTAAAAATAAATTAAATTAAACGGCCTCCCAATTTAAAACCCCTAGCTATACAATTAAAAAACTAACCCATAAAACCTATTCAGGCCAGGAATTCAGGAATTAATTGCATTCACCCACCGAAAAGTCCAGGCAAGAGTCCTTCAAGGAGTTAACGGCAGCAACAGTTAACTTATCAGTTCTTTGCGATAATTGCCAGGCTGGGAGCTCCCAGCCGAAAGGCTGCCAATTAAGTTCTGGCAAGCAGTCTTTGTGGCACGAAACACAATGAGCAAAATCTTCAGAAATACGAACGGTTGTCTCCTACGACCACCACTCCCCTTTCCTTCTATTTATTCTCCAGCCAGGGAGGGGCCATTCAGCGTCCACTTGTGCCTTGCTTCCCGAGTCGACTCCTTGTCCTCCGTTGCTCACCTCTCCTAACTGCTCTACGCATACGTGAATCTGGAACAGGCCCCAGCTGTTCTTCCTCCTCACTCATATCAGCCTCCAAAGGCAGCTGCCTCTCCGGTGGCTGGGAAATGTCGGACGGCCCTGGCTCTATCTCTGCGTCCGATGCAGAGCATCCATCAGAGCCTTCCCCAGACTCCAGAACTGGCCCCAGTTCTTCCCCAACCTTCTCATCATCCGAGTCTGCCGTCAGCTCTGCTGGCAACTGGCGGACCACAACACTTTCAATTTCAATTGTTTCAATTTGTATACCACCCTTCTCCAACAGGACTCACTCTACCCCATAAGCACAAAGTGACATTGTGGTCCCGAAGTCCGTTAGCGTGACGTCAGCTCTATAAGGTAGACCAGACGAAGAAACCGATGCCACACGGGGGGAACTCCTCGACTTATGGCTTTCCACTTAGTGACTTGGCTGTGCTTTAACTTTGCTTCTTCGTTTAAAAAAGCAAAAAAAGAATCGCATTCGCTTTGCAAGGGCTCTCTGACCTTGGGGACGTTAAGACTGGCGGACTCCAACTCCCAGAATTCCGCAGGTAACTCATGACTGGCCGAGGAATTCTGGGAGTTGAAGTCCGCAAGTCGCCAAGGTTGGAGTCTCCTGCTTTAATGCAGGGGTGTCAACTCAAGACCCACGGGCCGAATCCAACCTGTGGGGTGCTTAAATATGGCCCACAGGGCTGGCTTGGAAATATCAAAGGACCGGCTTGCAGAGCCTCTGTGGCCCCCGTGTGACCCATTTTCGGCCCCCATGGTCTCCAGCAGCACACTCCTGGCTAAAAACGGGCCGCGCAGGACCTCCGCACGGGCTGTTTTCGGTCGAGAGAGTGCTGCAGTGGGCCATGGAGGCCGAAAACGAGGCCCCCTCCCGTGCCCTGTTTTGGCCATCAGGGTGCTGCAGGAGACGTCCATCGTCCGTCCATCCATCCACCGTCCATCGTCCGTCCATCCATCCACCGGCCTGCTGATCCAGCCCTCGAAGAAATCCAGGTTTTATTTATTTATTTATTTATTTATTTATTTATTTATTTATTTATTTATTTATTTATTTATTTATTTATTTATTTATTTATTTATTTATTTATTTATTTATTTATCAAATTTCTATACCGCCCTACTCCCGAAGGACTCAGGGCGGTGAACAGCCAAGATAAAATACAGATAATACAAATATTTAAAAAAATCCCTTAAAATTATTAAATATTTTGGCCGAAACACAAGATTAAAACACCCAATTTATAAAATCACATGAATTAAAAATTTAAAAGAGGAGAGTTAGGCCAGGCCAGCCTGCTGAAATAAAAATGATTTGAGAGCACAACGAAACGTGCGCAGGTCCGGGATCCTCCGTATCTCTGGGGGGAGCTCGTTCCAGATGGTAGGTGCCCCCACAGAGAAGGTTTCTTCCCCTGGGGGCCGCCAGTCGACACAGTTTGGCCGACGGCACCCTGAGAAGCCCCTCTTTATGGGAGCGTACTGGTCGGTGAGAGGCTATTGGTTAAGGTGACCAGACGTCCCGCTTTTGGCGGGACAGTCCCGCTTTTTAGCAATTTGTCCCGCGTCCCGCAGCGTTTCAAAAAAGTCCCGATTTTTCATTCTGCCTCCTCAGTCCCGCTGCCTCTTGAGCCCCAGCTGATGGCTAGAAGAAAAAAAAACTGTTTAAACTCTTGCCCGGGGCTTCAAAGGGCCGCCCTACAGGCAATCAGTGTAAAGAGTTCCTGAAGCAGTTTTTTTTTCCCCTAGCTAAGCTGCAGAAACGAAACCGAAACCAGGATCTTTGGTGGAATGTGACAAAATGAGGCAGAGAGAGATTTATTTTTATTTTTATTTTTCCTCCCCAAAAAAGGTAGGTGAAAAACTGCAAACAATGGGAAATTTAGGAGGAGAGTTCAAGATTTTAAAACACAAAAGAAAAAAAAGCTGTATTTAACTAGGGAATTGTAATAATTGAGATACTATTAATTGTATATTGTGTTGAAAGCAGAAATGTTTAAGTTGTGGTTCAGAGGAATATATGGGGGAAATTATTTGGTTTATTATTATTGGTAAATATAATTAATTGATTTGTAAGAAATTGGATTGCATGGAAATAATTGGAATATTCATGTTCATATTGATTAATATACAAAAAAGATAGTTTTATAACTAATTGATTTATATTAAAATGTTGAATTTGTATTAAACAACTGTATTACATAATTACATAATTAAACAATGTGAGGATGGATATAAAAATAGATGACAATGGAAAGGGGTATAATATAGAATAGAAGGGAAAAATTGAATTTGATTAAGATTAGAGATGAGGATGAAGGGTAATATTGGTTTTTTTAAAAAAATAGATGAGGAATAAATATGGCAAAAAGGAAATATAGAAATTGTAAATTTAATTGAAGTGACTAAACACTGTTTAAATTTGTGAACCGGCCAAATACTCTGTTCAAAGAAAATAAATTGTATGTTTGTATGTGTGTTTCTAATTACTGCTATTTATTCATATTTGTTCTCTTTTATTCTTTAAAGTTTAACCATTCATTCTTTATCTTAATATCTTAATATTTGTTTGGGGTTGGCTTTCTTCCCTTTCATCTTTTTTATTGTACAGCAATCTTTCTCCTCAAACCTACCACCTCTCTCTTTTCTTTCCTTCTTACTTTCTCTTCCCCCCCTCTTCTTCTCCTCCCTACTTCCTCTTCCTTTCTCCTTCTCCTCCTCTCTTCCTCCCCCTCTTACCCTCACTCCTACTCTAATTTCCCTTCCCTTCCTTCATCCCTCTCTATTGCTGTATCCTTTTGTGCATATGGACTACTCAGAGGGCTGAAAAAGTTATTTTTGACTGGTCCTCGCACTTTTGACCAGTCATCGAACTTACGACTGTCTTCACATTTTATGTTTTTTGCCCTATCTTGTCACCATGGTGAAGAGAAGCAGTTGTGAAATGAGTGACATGGTTGTTAAGGATGCTGCATGGGCATAAATGTGAGGATGGTCATAAGTGTGAGGACCAGTCAAAAGTGCGAGGACCTGTCAGAAATGACTTTTTTCAGCCCTCTGGTTAGTCCTTTCGTGCATATGGACTACTCAGAGGGCTGAAAAAGTTATTTTTGATTGATCCTCGCACTTTTGTCCAGTCCTCAAACTTACGACTGTCCTCACATTTTACATTTTTGCCCTATCTTGTCATCATGGTGAAGAGAAGCAGTTGTGAAATGAGTGACATGGTTGTTAAGAATGCTGCACGGGCATAAATGTGAGGATGGTCATAAGTGTGAGGACCAGTCAAAAGTGTGAGGACCTGTCAGAAATGATTTTTTCAGCCCTCTGGTTAGTCCTTTTGTGCATATGGACTACTCAGAGGGCTGAAAAAGTTATTTTTGACTGGTCCTCACACTTTTGACCAGTCCTCGAACTTACGACTGTCCTCACATTTTACGTTTTTGCCCTATCTTGTCACCATGGTGAAGAGAAGCAGTTGTGAAATGAGTGACATGGTTGTTAAGAATACTGCACGGGCATAAATGTGAGGATGGTCATAAGTGTGAGGACCAGTCAAAAGTGTGAGGACCTGTCAGAAATGACTTTTCAGCCCTCTGAGTAGTCCCTATACACATAGCCATGGCCACCCGGTCACATGACCAGCTAGCCACGCCCACCCAGTCACATGGCCTCCAAGCCACGCCCACACAATAAGCCACGCCCACAATGGTGTCCTTCTTACCAATGTTAAAATCTGTTCACCTTACCCTATACACATAGCCATGGCCACCCGGTCACATGACCAGCTAGCCACGCCCACCCAGTCACATGACCAGCTAGCCATGCCCACAAAATAAGCCACGCCCACAATGTCCCTCTTTACCAATGTTAAAATCTGGTCACCTTACTATTGGTGGCAGAAGGCGGTCTCGTAGATACCCCGGTCCGATGCCATGGAGCACTCTAAAGGTGGTAACCAAAACCTTGAAGCGCACCCGGAAGACCACCGGGAGCCAGTGCAGCTCGCGCAGGAGGGGGGGTCACATGGGAGCGCCACGTCGCCCTCATAACCACCCGCGCAGCCGCATTCTGGACCAGCTGGAGTCTCCGAGTGCTCCTCAAGGGGAGCCCCATGTAGAGAGCATTGCAGTAATCCAGGCGGGAAATAACGAGAGCATGAGTGACCGTATTTAACGAGTCCCGATCCAGAAAGGGACGCAACTGGCGAATCAGGCGGACCTGATAAAAAGTCCCCCTGGCCACGGCCGTCATGTGCTCTTCTAAAGACAGCCGTGAGTCCAGGAGGACAGCCAAGTTGCGAACCCTCTCCGTGGGGGCCAATGACTCTCCCCCAATAGTCAGTGATGGCACCAACTGACTATATCGGGATGTCGGAAACCACAGCCACTCGGTCTTGGATGGGTTGAGCCTGAGCCTATTCCTCCCCATCCAGATCCGCACGGCCTCCAGGCACCGGGACATCACTTCAAGGGCATCATTGGGGTGATCCGGGGTGGAGATGTACAGCTGAGTGTCGTCAGCGTACTGATGGTACTTCACCCCGAAACCACGGATGATCTCACCCAGCGGCTTCACATAAATGTTGAACAGAAGGGGCGAGAGGATCGACACCCCTGCTTTAACGAATCGCCTGCTTAAAGCAGCCACGACGATTGTACAAGCTTCTGGGCGAAGGTTGCCAAATTGAAGGCCGAAGGAATTTCTCTGAAGCCTGGATTTAAAACAGGGTCAGTCAAAATAGCTCCCGATTTGCACTCCGGCTGTTAAAGCAGGAAGGAAGTTAGGACAATGCTGGAGGCCGGTCACGACACTCCACACACCCTGAGACATGCAAATGTCTTCAATAGCAAAACAGAATTTCCAAGGAATTTCCCCACCTCTTGGAAGGATGCAGCTAATTATCTAAAGTCGTCGAGTACACTTAAACTTCTTTTTTCCCCCCCTAAGTCTAAGTACATTTTTCCGCAGCAAATCACCCAGCTTCTGGGTTTTTTTTCCAAAACAGAGAGTGCAGAACATCTTAGCAGGAAGAAATATTAATAGGGAGGCATCGAGAGCTCGACATCTGCCTTGTTCGTGCTTGTTTATTTATTAGGTTTTTATCCCAACTTCATTATTATATTGTTGCAATATTTTCAGGATCAGACTCAATAAAGATAATAGAAGTTAGAGATTTAAATATATTTCTCTTTAATCATAGTAGGCATTCTATATTCGCTGAATATTCAAGATAGAAGCAAGGAAAATGGTGAAGGTGGCTCCTTATATATACAAGGGGTGGAGCCAGGAATGGGAGTGGTAAATTATGAATACATTAAAGTCCAAGGAATAAATTAACCCCTGATATTCCATATATACATTATTTACACATTAGAGAATAAGGCATTTACATCTGACAAATCCCCCTCTAAATGCCGGTTCGTTATACAACACCAATTACATTCAGATTCAGGACAATATAATACATATAATTTAGAAGTTAAATATTTGTGTTGTTTAGAAGGTAAGGGCTTTGTTAATATGTCAGCTAATTGTTCAGAAGTATCACAATGTATTGCTTTGATGAATCCGTCTTGAGACAGTTGTCTCACGTGCTTAAATTTTATATCAATATGCCTGGACCTTTGTCCAATTGCATCGGATCTGGATATTTCAATGGCCGCTTTATTGTCTTCATGCATAATAAATGGTAAAGTAGGTTTCTTCCAAACATCTGTGATCAAATCATTGAACCATACAAGGTTATTTGCAGCTTTGGACAAGCAAACATATTCCGCTTCTGTGGTAGAAGTGGCTACCAGTTCTTGTTTACCAGTATACCAGTAAACTGGACAATCGTTCAATAGAAAAACATAACCAGAGGTACTCTTTCTGCATGATGTATCACCAGCCCAATCTGCATCAGCATAACAAGTAATTTTTGGTTCTTTGTCATTATTGGGTTCCAATATTAAACAAAAATCTAATGTACTTTTCAGATATCTTAGAATTCTTTTGACAGCTTCCCAATGATACAAGGTTGGTTTGCTAACATATCTTGACAATAAATTGAGAGGTAATGCAATATCTGGCCTAGTCCAATTAGATATATAAAGGAGTGAACCTATAACTGATCTGTAAAATGTGTTGTCTTTAAACTCAGGGGAAGATTCATCAGTGTTTCTAAGAAAATCAGTTTGCATAGGGGTGTCACAGGTTTTGGCATTATTTAAGTTACATTTGTTTAGGAGTTCAATGATTTTATCTTTCTGAGTAAGTTTGAATCCCCTTTTAGTTTTGTTAATTTGTACACCAAGGTATTTATTCACTTTACCTAGAGATTTCAACGAGAAGTGTTCGTTTAACTTATTTACAAAGATTTCCCTGCTTTCTTTATGCTTTCCAATATATAAAATATCATCCACATAAATTAATACAAATTCAATATTATCATTACTCTTTTTTACAAAGAAACAGTTATCAGCAGTGGTGGCGTTGAAATCCATGGTCTTAAGTACTTTTACCAAGCAATCGTACCATCTTTTGCCAGATTGCTTTAATCCGTACAGACTCTTATTTAATAACCAAATTTCGTTCTTATTAGTGTATTGACTGTGTGGTGCTCTTACATATATTTCCTTATCTAATTTTGCGTGTAAGTACGCAGTCTGTATGTCATATTGAAATACGTCCAGATTGAGTGCAGATGCTACTACAAGAGCTGTTTTGACACTCTCTGTTCTCACTGTGGGTGAATATGTGTCAGTATAGTCTTCTGGATATTTTTGTGCATAACCTTGTGCAACTAGTCTAGCCTTGTATAAGGTATTACCTCCTTCTAAGTTCTTAATTTTATAAATCCACCTGGTACCTATAATTGTTTTATCCTTAGGTGCGATCGCAGGTGTGAATACATTTAATCCTTGTAAACTTTCCATCTCTTTTTCCATAGCTAGTTCCCATTTTTCTCTTTCTTCACGGGGAAGTTTCAATACTTCCTCATATGTATTAGGTGTTATTTGTTCTCCATCCATATGCATTATGTAATCTTTGTATTTATTTGGTATTTGGTTTCTATTGTTTCTAATAGTTCTTTCAGGTTTGCTATGGTTGTCATGCAAATATCTAGCTTCCTTTTTTGTTAATGTGTCTGTCTTTATTTTATGCTGACTATTTGTCCAAGTTTTGGTTTTGTTCTTACTTTTGTTAATATTTTGATTTTCTGTTGTTCCTTCCTCGCAAGATATCGTATCTTTGCATTTATTAGGAAATATTTCATTAAGGTGCAATTTAGACCAATTGGCCTGCTCATGGAACACAGCTGTTCTGGATACTATAAATTTGTTATTATTATCAATGAATCTGTACCCTTTGGTTCCTGTTTCGTATCCCATGAATCTTAATCTCCTGGATACGTTTTCTCCCTTTCTCCTCAATTGTTTAGGTATGTGTACGTCTGCAGTGACTCCAAATATGTGCATGTGTGCTAATTTGGGTTTTCTATTGTACATCACCTCATATGGTGTCTTATTCACAATACTGGACCAGGTTCTATTTTGAGTGTAATTTGAATAATGTAAGGCCTCTGACCAAAATTGTTTGCCTAAACCAGCATCCTCTAATGTGCATCTAATCATGGTTTGTAGTGTGGAATTCTTTCTCTCTGCAATCCCATTTTGAAATGCAGAAAATGGATTGGACGTGAAATGTAGCATCCCTCTATCCTTTAACCATTGGGAGAATTCTTTAGACATGAATTCACATCCCCTATCTGTCATAATTTGTTTTATTCTGATATTATGTTGTGTTTCTATGCGTTTGTAGAATTCCTTAAATTTCTGAAAGGTTTCATCCTTGTGCTTTAATGTGTAAACAAAACCATAGCGACTGTAATCATCCACTATTGTTAGGAAGTAACGTTTTCTATAGGTAATTGATGGAGTTAATGGACCAACTAAGTCCATATGTACTAAATCAAAAATATTGTTAGTTGTTCTGTTAGATTTTTTTGGTCTGGGACTGGTTTTTAGTTTGGTGGATTTACATACTGAGCATTCCAAATAATTTTCACAATTTTTTATTTTGACACCTTCTGCGTGTTCAGTCATTTTTTGCACTACAGGAAAGCTTGCATGTCCTAACTTCCTATGTAAGATGTGAGCACACTCATCATGAATTGGTTTACCTATTTTTGGTTTCTTCTCATTGTGTGTATTTTTGTTATCATGAGTTATTTTACATTCATCATTGTCACTGTTACTGACATTTTCATCATCTGCTTCAATACAATCTTCCATATTTGAATCAATGTTATGTAACCATCTTTCTTTGGTTATCAGATAGGGTAGACCCCCTTTTATCATCACAGTGCCTACATTTGTTTTGTTCTTTTCTATAGTTGCTTTCCCTTTTGAGAAAACTATATTAATGTCAGATTCTCTGCTTAGTTTTATAGCACTTAGTATGTTGTGAGGTATTTCTGGGATTAATAATACCCCCTCTATTTTCCCTAAACCAGGCAAGGTCACATTTCCTCTGCCTAATACTTGAACCTTTTCTTGATTGGCTACCTTTATCACAAACTTATCTTCTGTAAATGAAGATAATATACTTTTGTTGTTAGTGGTGTGATTTGTTGCACCAGAATCAATAAGCCAATTATTGTTCTCATCTTGTTGTGTTCTGGTGCTGTCTTGTTTATTTAGCCCATTTAGTGACCCAGATTTTCTCTCTTTTGAATTTTCTCTACCCCCTCTACTTTCTCTGTAATTTGGTGGACTTCTATATTTGTGTCTATCTGTGGAAGACTGTCTGTAATTGTATTTGCTCCTATATTCTGGCCTATGTCTCTCCCTTGAGACTTTGGGGCAGTCTCTTCTACTGTGTTCCCTGGATCCACAATTATGGCATCTAAAGGCCTCATTATATTTATCTTGAAAGACTACTTTCCTAAAAGATTTGTGTTCTGTTTGGTTACTGGAACGATTTTTTCTTGAATTGTCTTCTGCTATCAATTTGTTAGATAGACTTTCTATTGATAAATATCCCAAATTAATGGTATCTAAGTGTGACATAAAGCTATCCCATGATGGATCAAGTGAATTGATAATAACACTTTTCATTGTTTGATCTGAAATCACTTCCCCCCTCAATTGCAGCTCAGCTCTTATCTTGTTTAGATTTATCAAATGCTCACTTATAGAAACCCCTGGTTTCACTCTAGAAGAAAAGAAATCCTTAGACATTCTTGTAGTTGTAGCTACGCTATCGCTGTGAAATAGATTAAACATGCATTGAATTATTTCTGATACAGTTAGGTTTGGTTTGATGCTATGATACATTGCAGGAGACACGCTAGATATTATTATGAAAAATGCTCTATGATGTAAACAATCTATTTTTAAAGTCCAAGGTCTTCTTGGAGGACTAGTTATAAAGAATAGTAAATTTTCTTTCATAAAAACAACCTGAAGCTGTTGATACCACTCTTGTAAATTAATGCCATCAACTCTAAGTTTTGGGAAGTCACTGGGTAAGTTCCCCACATTATTTTGTCCATTACTTACAACCTGAGGCAGTCCGTGGTCTCTCAAGTGCAGGAAATTACAGAACGGCATTGGGATGCTTGCAACGAGTCTGCGCGGTTCTCTGGCCAGTTCAAGTCTTTCGGAGCTGTCTACGTAGTTTTGCACATGCGCGTTGCTCATTTCTTCCTTGGCGTCGTCGTGGAAGGTTCTCTCCATTTCAGTTCTCTCGATCCGCTCCTCTTCAGATGAGTCGGTCTCTGGCTCGGTTTTTGGGGCTCTGGTGGTGGCGACGGTTCTTCTCTTTCTTTTGTGTGCGTTGGCACTCGATCCTGTCTGCGGTGTAGGGCGGAATCGGCATGGCTCTCTGGGCTCGGGCGTCGTTGCTTTCGAAGTCAGGATGGGAGTGTGCAGGTCTTGAGTTGTCGGTTTGATTTCTTGCTTCTTCGTTGATGTCTTGGAAATTTTCAATCTTGGCCCAAAAGCAGCAAAAAGTGTTTTCATTGCTGACTTTACTTGAGATTTTGTTAAATCGTCTTCACTTTCTGATTTTGGTTCATCTGAAGAGTTTGAGACTTCTTTTTCACTTTCTTCGTCTGATAGCGTTTTTCGCGCCAGAAATTTTGAACTGAGCGTTTTGATTGGCTCTGCTTCACTCTCTTTTGAAGTTCGTTGAAACCAAGATGGCTGCCATTCAAAATTTCGCGCGGGATCACATCTTTTCTTTTTTACAACTATTTTCTCAGTAGTCATTTCACTCACAGTTTTTTGATCTTTGGGTTTTTCTTTAATGACGTTTTTCTCTCTCGCTGCTCCGCTGTTCCTCAGCATCTCCTGGAGGTCTGCGATGAGGCTTTCATCATTCTTTTGGCTTTTTAGTATCTTTAATATCTCTGACCTGAGTTCGTTATTTTCTATTTCGATTTCTTCCTGGTCATTATTTTCACTCATCAGTTCTTCTTCTTCAGTGGTGTATTCTTCGGATTCTCTCGAAATCGCATTAGTGGATTCGTTGATCATCTCTTGATCAGTTTCTATTTCTTTGCTGTAGGCCCTGGTGTTGGGCCTATCTTTCTTGGACATTTTTTAATTACTTATTGAGTCAATTAACCATCCTCTGCTACCAGCTTGTTGCAATATTTTCAGGATCAGACTCAATAAAGATAATAGAAGTTAGAGATTTAAATATATTTCTCTTTAATCATAGTAGGCATTCTATATTCGCTGAATATTCAAGATAGAAGCAAGGAAAATGGTGAAGGTGGCTCCTTATATATACAAGGGGTGGAGCCAGGAATGGGAGTGGTAAATTATGAATACATTAAAGTCCAAGGAATAAATTAACCCCTGATATTCCATATATACATTATTTACACATTAGAGAATAAGGCATTTACATCTGACATATATAAGTAACTAAAACTCCCTGTCTCCTGGTGATGGACCCAAAATCCCCCAGCCAAGTTTCTTGCCTAAAGTGGGACTAGAATTCACTGTCTCCTGGTGATTGGTCCAAATTTACCCAGCTAGCTTTCTTACCTAAAGCAGGACTATAACTCATGATCTCCTGGCAATTGGGCCAAAGTTACTCGGCCGACTTTTGTGCCTAAAGCGGGACTAGAACTCGGAGTCTCCTTGAGATTGGCCCAAAGTCAGACAACTTAAGCTTTCGTGCTTAAGGCAGGACTAGAAGTCACCATTCTCTTCCTCCTGCTCCCTCTTTCCCCTTCCTCCTCCTCCTCTTTCCTTTCCTCTTCTTCTCTTCCTCCTCTCCACATATCCTGTTCCCTTCTAGCACTGATGTTGTTTCCTAGCTGGGTCATGAAACGTCTGTAAGAAACATTTCTTCTTTCTCCTAGTTCCTCCCCCTCCTCCTCCTTTTCCTCTTCCTCTTTCTCCTCCTATTCTTCTTCCTCTCCTCCTCCTCGTCCACCTTCTTCCTCTTCTTCTTCTTCCTCTGCTCCTCCTCCTCCTCCTCCCTCTCCTCCTCTTCTTCCTCTCCTCCTCATCCACCTTCTTCCTCTTCTTCTTCTTCCTCTCCTCCTCCTCCTCCTCCTTCTTCCTCTCCTCCTCTTCTTCTTCCTCTCCTCTTCCTCGTCCACCTTCTTCTTCTTCTTCTTTCCCTCTTCCTCCCCTTCTTCTTCCTCTCCTCCTCGTCCACCTTTTTCTTGTTTTTCCTCTCCTACTCCTCTTCTTCCTCTCCTCCTCTTCTTCTTCCTCTCCTCCTCCTTCTTCCTCTCCTCCTTCTCCTTCTCTTCTTCTTCTTCCTCTCCTCCGCCTTGTCCACCTTCTTCCTCTTCTTCTTCCTCTCCTCCTCCTCCTTCCTCTCTTCCTCCTCCTCTTCTTCCTCTCCTCCTCCTTGACCACCTTTTTCTTTTTCCTCTCCTCCTCCTCTTCTTCCTCTCCTCCTCCTCCTCATCCACCTTCTTCCTCTTCTTCTTCCTCTCCTCCTCCTCCTCCTCTCCTCCTCCTCCTCCTCCTCTTCTTCTTCTCCTCCTCCTCCCCTCGTTCACCTTCTTCTCTTCTTCTCCTTCTTCCTCTCCTCCTCCCCCTTGTCCACCTTCTTCTTCCTCTTCTTCTTCTTCCTCTCCTCCTTCCCTTCTTTCTCCCTCACTTTCCTACAATATATACTGCATGTATGCATGCCTGTCTCAGCTCAAGACAGCAAACAAACTTAAGTGTTCCTGCCCGAATTGAATTTGAATCGAATTAAACAAATAAAGCCAACAAGGAAATAAATTTGTCTGGACATGTATGCCCACGGGACTTGTAGGACTGGCCTGGCGTGACCAAAGAGACATGGCTTGGAAGCCTTGCAAACTGATTTATGCAACCTGATTTGCCAGTTAGGGAAATAACAACAGTTCGACTTTTCAAACAGGACAGATCAGAAAAGGCTGGCCCATTTTGGGACATTGTTTACCACCCTCCCCTAAGACATCTTTTATACATGTCTTGGTTTGCACAGGTGGAGCAAAGGTAAATAAATCACATTATCTTTTACTGAAGCTCAGCAAGATAGGAGTTCTTGTTCATTCATCGGGTATGTTGAGGTGACTTGCCACGAAGAATGCAGAGAAGAGCAACAGAGATGGTTAGGGGACTGAAGGCTAAAACAAATGAACGAATTTGCAGGAATTGGCTATGTTTAGTTTAATGAAAAGAAGGACTGAATGGAATAGAACAGTATAACAGTGTTGGAAGGGACCTTGGAGGTCTTACTTACTTACTTACTTACTTACTTACTTACTTACTTACTTATTTATTTATTTATTTATTTATTTATTTATTTATTTATTTATTATATTTCTATACCGCCTTTCTCCCGTAGGACTCAAGGCGGTGTACAGTCAAGAAAAATATAGATACACAAACAACATAAAATTGCTAATTAAAATTATTATTATAACATAGTTTGGCCCAATTAAATAGAACCTAAAATTAGATAGCATTTTAAAAACATTCACATGTTCATATGTTTAGCCCCGCTTGTTGGACCATCAGGGTTTTGAGGGCACGGTGGAAAGCACGGAGATCAGGGATATTCCGTATCTCCGGGGGCAGTTCATTCCAAAGGGTTGGAGCCCCCACAGAGAAGGCCCTCCCCCTGGGGGTCGCCAGTCGGCATAATTTGACTGACGGTACCCTGAGTAGTCCCTCCCTGTGAGAACGAACTGGTCGGTGGGAGGCTATTGGTGGCAAAAGACGGTCTCGTAGGTACCCAGGTCCTAAGCCATGGAGCGCTTTAAAGCTGATAACTAACGCCCGGAAGACCACCGGGAGCCAGTGCAGCTCGCGGTAGGAGAGGTGTTACATGGGCGCAATGAGCTGCACCCATAATCAATCGCGCGGCTACATTCTGGACCAGTTGGAGCCTCCGGGTGCTTTTCAAGGGGAGCCCCATGTAGAGAGCATTACAGTAGTCCATACGGGAGGTGACTAGGGCATGAGTGCGCAAGGCGTCCCGATCCAGAAAGGGACGCAACTGGTGGATCAGGCGAACCTGATAAAAGGCACCCCTGGCCACGGCCGTCAAATGATCTTCTAAAGATAGCCGTGAATCCAGGAGGACGCCCCCTCTGTGGGGAGCAAGATCTCATCCCCAATTGTCAGCGATGGTACCAGCTGACTATACCGGGACGCCGGAAGCCACAGCCACTAGTCTTCTAGTCCAACCCCCTACTCAAGCAGGAGACTCTTTAGACACATGGTTGTCCAATCTCTTCTTAAAACTCTCCAATGTTGGAGCATTCACAACTTCATTAAAGCTATTACACTGATTAATAGTTTCCGGAGAAGGGCGGCATATAAATCAAAATAATAATAATAAAAAAAAAATAGTTCTCACTGTCAGGAAATTCCTCCTTAGTTCTAGGTTGCTTCTCTCCTTGATTGGTTTCCATCCATCGCTTCTTGTTCTCCTTTCTGATGCCTATTAGAGAATAAGTCAACCTCCTCTATAAAGCCTTAGTAAGGCTACACCTAGAGTACTGCATCCAGTTTTGGTCACCACACTATAAACAAGATATTGAGACTCTAGAAAGAGTGCTGAGAAGAGCAACCAGGATGATTAGGGGACCGGAGGCTAAAACATACGATGAACAGTTGCAGGAACTGGGCCTGGCCAGTCTAGTGAAGAGAAGGACCAGGGGAGACAGGAGAGCATCTTCCAATATTTGAGGGGCTGCCACAGAGAGGAGGAAGGGGGTCAAGCTATTCTCCAAAGCAAAAGGAAGGAAGGAAGGAAGGAGGGAGGGAGGGAGGGAGGGAAGGAAGGTGGAAGGGAGGGAAAGAAAGAGAGAGAGAGAGAGAGAGAGAGAGAGAGAGAGAGAGAAAGAAAGAAAGAAAGAAAGAAAGAAAGAAAGAAAGAAAGAAAGAAAGAAAGAAAGAAAGAAAGAAAGAAAGAAAGACATCTGAATGAACCATAGATGGACAGAAGACATGGCTAGTCTAGTGAAGAGAAGGACCAGGGGAGACAGGAGAGCATCTTCCAATATTTGAGGGGCTGCCACAGAGAGGAGGAAGGGGGTCAAGCTATTCTCCAAAGCAAAAGGAAGGAAGGAAGGAAGGAGGGAGGGAGGGAGGGAGGGAAGGAAGGTGGAAGGGAGGGAAAGAAAGAGAGAGAGAGAGAGAGAGAGAGAGAGAAAGAAAGAAAGAAAGAAAGAAAGAAAGAAAGAAAGAAAGAAAGAAAGAAAGAAAGAAAGAAAGAAAGACATCTGAATGAACCATAGATGGACAGAAGACATGGCTAGTCTAGTGAAGAGAAGGACCAGGGGAGACAGGAGAGCATCTTCCAATATTTGAGGGGCTGCCACAGAGAGGAGGAAGGGGGTCAAGCTATTCTCCAAAGCAAAAGGAAGGAAGGAAGGAAGGAGGGAGGGAGGGAGGGAGGGAAGGAAGGTGGAAGGGAGGGAAAGAAAGAGAGAGAGAGAGAGAGAGAAAGAAAGAAAGAAAGAAAGAAAGAAAGAAAGAAAGAAAGAAAGAAAGAAAGAAAGAAAGAAAGAAAGACATCTGAATGAACCATAGATGGACAGAAGACATGGCTAGTCTAGTGAAGAGAAGGACCAGGGGAGACAGGATAGCATCTTCCAATATTTGAGGGGCTGCCACAGAGAGGAGGAAGGGGGTCAAGCTATTTTGCAAGGCACCTCTGAAGGCCAGACAAGGAATAATGGATGGAAACGGATCAAGGAGAGATTCGATCTGGAAATAAGGAGAAATTTTCTGACAGTGAGAGCAATCACCAAGGAGCCTTGGTGGCGCAGCAGACTAAAGTGCTGTTAAGTAGCACTTAGCTGCCAGCTGCCTGCAATTACTGCGAGTTCAAATCTCACCAGGCTCAAGGTTGACTCAGCCTTCCATCCTTCCGAGGTAGGTAAAATGAGGACCCGGATTGTGGGGGCAATAAACTGACTTTGTATAAAATAGAGCACCGCTTAGGGGGGGCCAAAAGCCCTACTAAGCAGGTATATACAAAAGTATGAAGGCTATTGCTTAACGCATTGTAAGCCGCCCTGAGTCTCCAGAGAAGGGCGGCATATAAATCGAACCAATAAATAAATAAATAAAATCAACCCATGGAACAGAAGTTGCCTTCGGAAGTTGTGGGAGCTTCATCACTGGAGGCTTTCAAGAAGAGATTAGACTGCTGTTTGTCAGAAATGGTGCAGGGTCTCCTGCTTGGGCGGGGGGTTGGACTAGATGACCTACAAGGTCCCTTCCAACTCTGTTAATTTATTTCTAATCATTTCTTCTCTGTGGCAGCCCTTTTGATATTGGAACATTGTTATCATATCACCCCTCCTCTTTCTTTTCTTTTCATTAAACTAGACATACCTGCAACCGTTCTTTGTTATGTTTTACTCTCCAGTCTCCTAACCATCCTTGTTGCTCTTCTCTGCACTCTTTCTAGATTCGACTGTGCTTTTAATTTATTTTACATTTAATTTAAATGTTTTAAATTGTTTTAATTGGTAGTGAGTTTTAATTGGGCCAAATTTATATGTCTTTTAATTGTTTTTTAATATTTGTCCTGCATGTTTTTTAATTCTGGCTGTACACCGCCCTGAGTCCTCAGGGAGAAGGGCGGTATAGAAATTAAATAATAATAAATAAATAAATAAATAAATTTTAAATTTATTTTTATTAAATACCGGTAGTTATTAATTGATTGATTAATTAAATGTTTATGCTAACTGTCTGTCACTATGCAAAGTGACTCTGGTCCGCTTACAATACAGTACTTTGCTTTTTTTTTTTTCTCCCCTGCACTCCTTAAGCAGAAAGCCCTCTGTACTTGCTCAGAGGCACTGGGGCCAGAGACTTTAAAAGCTTTAATTAGTTTTTTTAAAAAAAACCTCAAAACTCAATAACAAAACCAGAACGCGGCGCCAGCGCCACCTAGCGGCTCCCACTTTCTCCAGACAGGAACCTTGAGAGGGCGTGGCCCTCCGCCGCGCGCGGCGCTCATTGGCTGCGCTCCGTTCCGCGAGCCGCGCGTGCGCCGTGGGCCGGGTCCTCCAGCATCCCAGAATGCCGCTCTACCCGGAAGCCGCGCCTCCTCCTTCTCCTTCTCCTCCGCCGCCGCCGGCCGCCGCCGCTGTGCGGGGAAGGGAAGCCGGGATGGAGGACGAGGAGCTGGATTTGGCCGACGAGCTGGAAGCCGCCTTGCAGCTGGCTCCGGAGGTGCAGCTGGCCATCGAGCAGGTGAAAGGGGGCGAGGGGCGTGGCCGGGAGGGCGAGAGGGGCGTGGCTTGGGTGAGGGCGGAGCCTTAATATGCTAATTTAAACCGTTGGGAGAGGGAAGGGTGGGGGGGTGACTGAGGGGGGTCAGGGGGCTGCTTAGAGGGTCCATATTTAAGGGGGGGGCTTGTTGGGGGGGGCAATCTCTTTAGGCAAGGGACCCATAATAAGGGGACAGGGACCCCCTGAGATTTGGGGGCTGCTCAGGAGCTTTGGACTCCAGGTCCCAGCAGCCACAGCCAGATGGAGTTGGGTTAGGGGGTCCCTTTGGAGGTGGGGTTGTATCAGGAGTCCAGGGGAAGGCTGGGGTATCCATAGGGGTCCTCCAGACGGGATAAAATGGGTGTGTGGGTGGTCTGGATGCCTGTAGGAGGCAAAATGGGGGGGCAACACCCCAAAAAGCTTAATGGATTAGGTATCATTTTCCATCCCTATTGAGCAAGGTATATATATATATATATATATATATATATATATATATATATATATATATATATATATTTGTTTTCTGAGGTTTTCGCGGGTGTTTGTATGTAGGTCTTTGGTTATTCGGGTTTTCTCCCGCGTAAAATTGGAGGTTTCTTGGCAACGTTTCGACGAAGTCTCATTCATCATCTTCAGGCTGGTGTTCTTGGCTTCGTGCTTCTAGGAGCAATGCTTCTGTTTATTGGATTGTATTAGCTGATTGATCGATATAATAACAACAACAACAACAATAATAATAACAATAACAACTTTATTGTCATTGTACGTGTATACACAGTATAGCCATACAACAAAATTCACTTAACACCCAAAGACCAGGTCCAACACACATAACAATCCCCAAACACACTCCCACCCACCACAATTTCCCACCCCTAAACCACCCAAACATCCACACAACAGACCAGGGTGGATAAAAATCAATGATTTTTTTTTAAAAAATCAAAAAAATCAGATTTTTTTTGATTTAAATCGTATTTTTTTTATTTTTATCAAATTTATTTTAATAAAAAACTTTTGGGGTAAAAATCTATCGTAAGATAGTTTTCTATTTAAGATACATAAATAATTTAGTTTATTCAGCATGAAATGGAGCTTAGTTATGTAGCAGGAGGCTGTATATTCTGCAACACTGGGACTATCGGTGCGTCAACAGTGGGTCAAAGGAGTAGCAGAGATGACAGTTGCTCTTTAAAAATTATGATTTAAATCGAGTTGATTTAAATCAAGCCTTTTTACTAGTGATTTAAATCATGATTTAAATTGTGATTTAAATCAACTCGATTTAAATCAAATCCACCCTGCAACAGACCAAGTAATGCTGTCCAACAGTTCACTGATGGTGTCCCTTTAGTTCATTGTTGAGTGCAATTATAGATCTGGGATAAAAACTTCAGAAACGTGTGATCCGAGTTTTAATCATTCTTTATCTTCTGCCAGAAGGCAACAGTCCAAAAAGATTGTAAGGAGGATGGGAAGAGTCTCTGAGAATGTTGTGCAACTTCCTCAAACGGCGAGATGCGAAGATGTCGTCCAGGGCTGGTAGCTGGAGTCCGATGATATTCTGGGCAGTTTTAATGATTCTCTGTAGAGCTTTTTTGTCTGCTACAGAGCTGCTGCCATACTATGCAAGAATGCTGTATGTCAGGACACTCTCAATGGTGCTGTGATAGTAGCGCAGAAGTAGATGCTGAGATAGATTTATCTTCCCGAGGATTCTCAGGAAGTACAGCCTCTTCTGTGCCTTCTTCACAAGCATGTTAGCATTCATAGTCCATGAGAGGTCCTTCGAGATATAAATGCCCCAAAATTTAAAACTACGCACCCTCTCCACCTCCTCACCATTTATGTACAATGGTAAATGTACATCTCTCTTCCTCCTGAAGTCAATTATAAGTTCTTTAGTTTTTGTAGATAGATAGAGATGATAGATAGATGATAGATAGATGATAATGATAATGTTAGTTCAATTCACACCGTTCCATTTTTATCGAAAGCAGGTCGCAGGTTCAGGAACTCGAGGGAACTTAGGCAAGGAAACTTTGAAATGTAAAATGTTGATATGTTTGTCAAATATAGCAGTAAACAATTTAAAAAACACAGTGACAACTTAAATTTACTTTTAACCAAGTCACAGAGGAGTTATATAAAGCAAAACAAAAAAAAAAATCCGTATGTGGTCTCTTATCAGTCTTACATACGTGTTTCTTAATCTTGGCCATTTGAAATCATGTGGACTACAACTCCCAGAATTCCCCAACCAGGCATGCTGTCTCTTTGTATACTAGTAGCTTGCCTTGTCAGCCCCCTCTAGCACTGATGATGTTAGTTAGTTGGGTCATGAAATGTCTGCAAGAAAACAATGAAGCTCAGAGAGCACAAAGCGCCCCCATATCAGTGGTGGGTTGTTCCCGGTTCACAAGAACCGGTAGTAAAAATTTGTAGTAGTTCCAAGAACTGGTAATAACATTGGCTGGCCACGCCCCCGAACCGGTCCCCGGCCTGGTCGCCGCTCGCTTACCCCACCCACGTCATCAGAGGCTTTTTTTCTTTTTTTAAACTTTTAAAAGCATTTTTTTCTGCAACTTCTTCGGCCGAAAAAATGCTTTTAAAAGTAAAAAAAAAAAAAAAAAAGAGCCTCTCATGATCCCGCGGCTCAGCTGGGATCGTCAGAGGCTTTTCAAAGCATTGTTTTCTGTAACCTCTTCAGCCGAAGAGGTGGTAAAAAAAATGCTTTGAAAAGCCTCTGACGATCCTAGCTGAGTGGCCTGATCGGCAGAGAGGCTTTTCAAAGCATTTTTTTCTGCAACCTCTTAAGGTTGTAGAAAAAATGCTTTTAAAAGTAAAAAAAAAAAAAAAAGCCTCTGATGATCCCGCAGCTCAGCTGGGATTGTCAGAGGCTTTTCAAAGCATTTTTTTCTGCAACCTCTTCAGCCGAAGAGGTGGTAAAAAAAATGCTTTGAAAAGCCTCTGACAATCCTAGCTGAGTTGCCTGATCGGCAGAGGCTTTTCAAAGCATTTTTTTATGCAACCTCTTAAGATTGTAGAAAAAATGCTTTTAAAAGTAAAAAAAAAAAAAAGTTGACCACGCCCACCCAGTCACATTATCCCCCCACCAAGCCACGCCCACAAAATAAGCCACGCCCACAGAAGCGGTAGTAAAAAAATTTTAGAACCCCCGCCTGCCCCATATTTATTAGATTTTAACAAACAATACCAAGTAACTGCATTAACATAAATCCAAGATACATGCACGAAAAAATTACAATATTCAAAATGTAATGATGCTAAACGTCTTAAATTGTAGAACCTGTGTGATTTAATGTTTGCAATGGCGGTGCCCGCCATTCATTTAGTAACTTTTCTTCTTTCCTTGATTGTTAGGTATTTCCCAGCCAAGATCCGCTGGACAGGGCCGATTTCAACGCAGTGGAATACATCAATACTCTTTTTCCAACCGAGCAAGTGAGTTGAATCTACACTGCTGTATGATATTCATGTGATTTTGATTTATTTTCATATTTATTTATTTATTATATTTCTATACCGCCTTTCTCCCGTAGGACTCAAGGCGGTGTACAGTCAAGAAAAATATAGATACACAAAACATCATAAAATTGCTAATTAAAATTATTATTATAACATAGTTTGGCCCAATTAAATAGAACCTAAAATTAGATAACATTTTAAAAACATTCACATGTTCATACGTTTAGCCCCGCCTGTTGGAACATCAGGGTCTTGAGGGCACGGCGGAAAGCATGGAGATCAGGGATATTCCGTATCTCCGGGGGCAGTTCATTCCAAAGAGTTGGAGCCCTCACAGAGAAGGCCCTCCCCCTGGGAGTCGCCAGTCGGCATAATTTGACTGACAGTACCCTGAGTAGTCCCTCCCTGTGAAAACGAACTGGCCGGTGGGAGGCTATTGGTGGCAAAAGACGGTCTCGTAGGTACCCAGGTCCTAAGCCATGGAGCGCTTTAAAGGTGATAACTAACACCTTGAATCGCACCCGGAAGACCACCGGGAGCCAGTGCAGCTCGCGTAGGAGAGGTGTTACATGGGCGCAACGAGCTGCGCCCATAATCACCCGCGCGGCTACGTTCTGGACCAGTTGGAGCCTCCGGGTGCTTTTCAAGGGGAGCCCCATGTAGAGCCCCATATTCTTTTGTCTATGGAGATTTCTCAGTCACCCAGGACATGGTTGTCCCAAAGATGCTTTTCTCAAGAGGCAACTGGACTTTTTGGTTTTTCTTTGAAGACGTTTCGCTTCTCATCCAAGCAGCTTCTTCAGCTCTGACCGGATGGTGGGGAATGGAAGGATTTATACTCCTTGCAGACAGCTGGTCATTTGCGTCCTTTTAGCAAGTCATGAAGGCTAATGTAGGAGAACAAACCCATCAGGACAATATTCAGCACTCCGTTTAAAAGAAAAAGGCCACTCTTTTGAAGACAGCAAAGTCCACATTTTGGACAGAGAGTGTTGAGGATATTCTTGGCTCATAACCGATGTTGTGGGTTATTGAGCAGAGTATCCTTTGAGTATACGCATGAAAGCGGCTAGGAGTGGTTGTGAACAATCACAGTTAACATACAAACACACTGAGTTGTGGTAGTCTTTTACTTTTAGGAAAAAGTAAAGCAAAGTCCAAAAACAATCCAAGTCATACACAGATAAGACAAGAGTTAAAAGATCAATCCAGGAATATTTAAAGTACAAAGTCTTCTTACCAGTTGTAGTCATACACAATAAAAACAGTTCTTCTTGAGTTTCAAAACAGGAACAAGTTCAATATCAAAACATTCAGTAAATAGTAGAAAGCAACATGTAGCTAGGATCAAACAGTGATCATGCAGAGAGATGAGGTAGAGAGTTACAGCAAATAAGCAGGTAAAATGGTGTAGTGTCCACACAAGCCATGATTCAGACTTCCCTTAAGTACATTCGCTACAGAGCTTAGCCAATCAGGATACAGGATGAAGCAATACAGTCTTAAAGCAATATAATACCTTTTTGACTGCAAACATACATTGTTGGTTGGTTTATATATTGCCTGACCAACTAGTTAGACAAATAGCCATTTCCTAACAGAGAGGACTGCTGGTTTGAAAGAGGGGTCAAAGAGGCCATCTATGTCCAAATTGAACAGCCCTCTTTCAACAAAAGGGGAGGGATACCACATCATCTATCTCCAGTCTCCAACACAGTGGAGTACAGTGTGGAGTACAGAGATAGTACAGTGGTCTAAGCACCCTGTTATTAACATCTGCTGCCTGCAATTACTGCTGGTTCGAATCTCTCCAAGGCTCAAGGTCGACTCAGCCTTCCATCCTTTCTAAGGTAGGTAAATTGAGGACCCAGTTTGTGGGGGCAATAAGCTGACTTTGTATAAATATATACAAAAGGATGAAGGCTATTGCTTAACGCATTGTAAGCCGCCCTGAGTCTCCGGAGAAGGGCGGCATATAAATCAAATTAAAAAAAAAACCAAAAAACACAATCCTTTCAGCACTTCCAAGAAGGCTCCCCACCTATTTGCACCACTCAGGTGTCCCTGAAGACACAGACAAACCTCCAAGTGTCCTCAACGACTCTCTGAAAGGATGCAAATGACCAGCTGCCTGCAAGGAGTATAAACCCTTCACTTCCTCTCCAGCCAGTCAGAGCTGAAGAAGCTTCTTGGATGAGAAGCTAAACGTTGTCAAAGAAAAACCAGAAAGTTGGGTTGCCTTCATTAGTGCAATTCTGAGACTGCAAACGACGCCCATCAGAAAGTACAAATAGTCTTTGGCTAATTAGTGTTTGTTTAGTAGCAATAGCACTTACTTTTATTTTACTTTTACTTTTATTTAATTTGTATATCGCCCTTCTCCCGAAGGACTCAGGGCGGTGAACAGCCAACAATAAAATACATACATGCAAAATTTAAAAAACAGAACTAAAATCGAATTAAATAATTTGGCCCAGACAGATTAAAACCCCAATCAATTTAACACAGATTTAAACTTTGAAAATTAAAAGATATTGAAAATATTAAAATACTAAAATTGTTTAAAAATTGTTTAGAAAGAGGGAGAAAGTTAGGCCAGGCCCGCCTGGTGAAATAAAAAGGTCTTTAGAGCGCGGCGGAAGTTGCGCAGATCCGGGATCCTCCGTATCTCCGGGGGGAGCTCGTTCCAGATAGTAGGTGCCCCCACAGAGAAGGCTTTCCCCCTGGGGGCCACCAGTCGACATTGTTTGGCCGACGGCACCTGGAGGAGCCCCTCTCTATGGGAGCGAACTGGCCAGTGGGAGGCTATTGGTGGTAGTAGGCGGTCCCGCAAGTACCCAGGTCCTGAGCCATGGAGTGCTTTAAAGGTGGTAACCAAAACCTTGAAGCACACCCGGAAGACCACCGGGAGCCAGTGCAGGTCGCACAGGAGGGGTGTTACATGGAAGCGCCATGTCGCTCTCATTACCACCCGTGCGCCAGTTGGAGCCTCCGGATGCTCCTCAAGGGGAGCCCCATGTAGAGAGTGTTGCAATAGTCCAGGCGGGAGGTGACGAGGGCATGAGTGACCGTGCGTAAGGAGTCCCGATCCAGAAAGGGACGCAACTGGCGAATCAGGCGAACCTGATGAAAAATCCTCCCGGTCACTTAAACTCACATACCACCCCATAGTGCTTTACAGCACTCACTGAGTAAATTAAAGCATCAGTCTCTTTCCCCCAACAAACCGGGTCCTTATTTTACCGACCTCAGAAGGATGGAAGGCTGAGTGAACCAGTCAGGATCGAACTGCTGGCAGTGGGCAGAGTTGGCCTGCAAAGCTGCATTTCAACCACCAGGGCACCTAAAGGCACAATACTGGAACTGTCACTTCTTGTAGAAGGAGCGGAGTCAAGAGAGGGATTAGCCTGGAGTTGTTACGTTCCCACAAATGGTCCAAGTTCAACCCCTCTTCAACTCTGTTGACCCAATTTGGTGCTGATCGTTAGTTGACTAGATTCCTGTGTGGAGATAGTCCATGACCTACAACCATTTTATTGATCATTCGAACCAGTGGTGGGTTCCTCCCGGTTTGGCCCAGTTCCGCTGAGCCGGTAGCGGTGACGATATGACGTCACCGAACCGGTTCTCTTTGTTTGGGAGCTGCCCCCCCGTCCCCCCATGTTATTCTTACCTTTTATTTGCCCCCCCCAAAATCTATTGCTGCCTCCCGAGTCCCAGCTGATTGGCTAGAAGGAAAAAAACTGTTTAAACCCTTGCCGTGGGGCTTCAAAGGGCCGCCCTACAGCTGATCAGTGGTAAAAGGCAGTTTGGTGGTAGACCAGTGCCTCCAAAAACAAATGAGACCAGTACCTCTGCTAAATCCTAAAGAATTGTCACATGACCATCAAGCCACACCCACAAAGTAAGCCACGCCCACAGAACCAGTGGTAAAATAATTTAGAACCCACCCCTGATTCGAACAGCATATAGACTTATATACCGCTTCACAGTGCTTTTAGAGCCCTCTCTAATCAGTTTACAGAGTCAGCCTCTTGCCCCCCCAACAATCTGGCTCCTCATTTTACCCACTTCGGAAGGACGGAAGGCTGAGTCAACCTTGAGCCTGTCAGGATCGAACTTCCTGGCTGTGGGCAGAGTTTAGCCTGCAATACTGCATTCTTACCATTGCACCACCACAGCTTCATTCTTTCCTTCTCCTTCCTTCCTTCCTTCCTTCCTTCCTTCCTTCCTTCCTTCCCTCCCTCCCTCCTTCCTTCCTTCCTTCCTTCCCTCCCTCCCTCCTTCCTTCCTTCCTTCCTTCCTTCCCTCCCTCCCTCCCTCCCTCCCTCCTTCCTTCCTTCCTTCCCTCCCTCCTTCCTTCCTTCCTTCCTTCTCTCCCTCCTTTCTTCCTTCCTTCCTTCTCTCCCTCCTTTCTTCCTTCCTTCCTTCTCTCCCTCCTTCCTTCCTTCCTTCCTTCCCTCCCTCCCTCCTTCCTTCCTTCCTTCCTTCCTTCCCTCCCTCCCTCCCTCCCTCCCTCCTTCCTTCCTTCCTTCCCTCCCTCCCTCCTTCCTTCCTTCCTTCCCTCCCTCCTTCCTTCCTTCCTTCCTTCTCTCCCTCCTTTCTTCCTTCCTTCCTTCTCTCCCTCCTTCCTTCCTTCCTTCCTTCCCTCCCTCCCTCCTTCCTTCCTTCCTTCCTTCCTTCCCTCCCTCCCTCCCTCCCTCCCTCCCTCCTTCCTTCCTTCCTTCCCTCCCTCCCTCCTTCCTTCCTTCCTTCCCTCCCTCCCTCCCTCCTTCCTTCCTTCCCTCCCTCCCTCCTTCCTTCCTTCCTTCCTTCCTTCCCTCCCTCCCTCCCTCCCTCCCTCCCTCCTTCCTTCCTTCCTTCCCTCCCTCCTTCCTTCCTTCCTTCCTTCTCTCCCTCCTTCCTTCCTTCCTTCCTTCTCTCCCTCCTTTCTTCCTTCCTTCCTTCTCTCCCTCCTTCCTTCCTTCCTTCCTTCCCTCCCTCCCTCCTTCCTTCCTTCCTTCCTTCCTTCCCTCCCTCCCTCCCTCCCTCCCTCCTTCCTTCCTTCCTTCCCTCCCTCCCTCCTTCCTTCCTTCCTTCCCTCCCTCCTTCCTTCCTTCCTTCCTTCTCTCCCTCCTTTCTTCCTTCCTTCAGTATGTTTCTTTCCCCCCCCCCTTTTTTTTTTTTGCATTCGCTATTTTATTCCGGGACGCGGTGGTTCAGCAGCTAAGACGCTAAGCTTGTCGATCGAAAGGTCGGCAGTTCAGCGGTTCGAATCCCTAGTGCCGCATAACGGGGTGAGCTCCCGTTCCTTGTCCCAACTTCTGCCAACCTAGAGGTTCGAAAGCACAGAAAGTAGGAAAATAGGGACCACCTTTAGTGGGAAGGGAAGAGCGTTCCGTGCGCCTTTGGCGTTGAGTCATGCCGGCCACATGACCACGGAGACGTCTTCGGACAGCGCTGGCTCTTCGGCTTTGAAACGGAGATGAGCACCGCCCCCTAAAGTCGGGAACGACTAGCACATATGTTTTGGTTTTTTTTTAAATTTGATTTGAAACCCTACATCAGATATTATCCAACATCTTCTTAAAAACTTCCAGTTTTGGAGCATTTATAACTTCTAGAGGCAAGTAGTTCCACTGATTAATTGTTCTCACTGTCAGGAAATTTCTCCTTAGTTCTAAGTTGCTTCTCTCCTTGATTAGTTTCCACCTCTTGCTTCTTGTCCTGCCCTGTAAAATGTTAGTAAATATTAGTAAATATTTCAGAGTAACAGAATAACAGAGTTGGAAACGACCTTGGAGGTCTTCTAGTCCAACCCCCTGCTTCGGCAGGAAACCCTACACCACTTCAGACAAATGGCTATCCAATCTCCTCTTAAAAACTTCCAGTGTTGGAGCATTCACAACTTCTGGTGGCAAGCTGTTCCCCGGGTTAATTGTCCTCACTGTCAGGAAATTTCTCCTTAGTTCCAGGTTGCTTCTCCTCTTGATCAGTTTCCATCCGTTGCTTCTTGGAAAATAATCAAGGAGAGAAGCAACCTAGAACTAAGGGGAAATTTTCTGTCAGTTAGAACAATTAACAATTTATGATGAATATGTTTGAGGAATGTCGATTGGGGATCTGATTCAGCCGATGGTGCATAATGAAAAGATGACGTCCTGATTTTTCTCTTACAGTCTTTGGCCAACATTGATGACGTAGTGAACAAAATCAGATTGAAAATAAGGTAAGCGAAGGTGGGTTTGCTTTCTCTTCTAAGAGAGACGGCAACAATTTTTTTATTCCTTAAAAAGGAACATTTGTACAAGGGATTCTCAACCTTGGCAACATGCAGATGTATGGACTTCAATTCCCAGCATTCCCTAGCCAGCTGCTTGCCTGGGGAATTCTGGGATTTGAATTCCAGCCACCTTAAAACATGCTAGCTATGGAATTCTGGTAGTAGAAGTCTACTCATATTTAAAGAATATTGGCTGGGGAATTATGGGTGTTGAAACCTTCAAGCAGGCTGACTGGGGGATTCCGGGATTGGAAATCCTTCGAACCTAAAGCATGCTGACAAGGGAATTCTGGGAATCGGAGTTCACCCCTCCGCATGCTGGCTGGGGAATTATGGGCATAGAAGTCCACCCATTTTAATGCAGGCTGGCTGGGGAATTCTGGGAGTGGAAGTCCACCCCTCAAAGCATGCTGGCTGGGGAATTCTGGGAGTCTAACTCTACCTATCTTAAAGATTGCTGGCTGGGGAATTCTGGGAGTGGAAGTCCACCCCTCTTAAAGCATGCTGGATGGGGGATTCTGGGAGTGGAAGTCCACCCTTCTTAAAGCATGCTGGATGGGGGATTCTGGGAGTGGAAGTCCATCCCTCTTAAAGCATGCTGGATGGGGGATTCTGGGAGTCTAACTCTACCTATCTTAAAGATTGCTGGCTGGGGAATTCTGGGAGTGGAAGTCCACCCCTCTTAAAGCATGCTGGATGGGGAATTCTGGGAGTGGAAGTCCACCCTTCTTAAAGCATGCTGGATGGGGGATTCTGGGAGTGGAAGTCCATCCCTCTTAAAGCATGCTGGATGGGGGATTCTGGGAGTGGAAGTCCATCCCTCTTAAAGCATTGCTGGATGGGGAATTCTGGGAGTGGAAGTCCATCCCTCTTAAAGCATGGCTGGCTGGGGAATTCTGGGAGTGGAAGTCCACCCCTCTTAAAGCATTGCTGGATGGGGAATTCTGGGAGTGGAAGTCCACCCATCTTAAAGCATGCAGGCTGGGGAATTCTGGGTATTGGTCCACACATTTTAAAGTTGACAAACACTGGTTTATTGCCTCTGGTGATTTCACCAACGGAGTATGATTACTTGACATCGTCAAGAGATTATTCCAGTTTTCCTTTTCTAATTAACTCAGGCTTCTGGAGATAAACCTCCAATCATAAAAGTGGATTGCCAAGGACTATATTAATCTCAAAGCTTGAAATGTCTCGGCGTCTTTATTAGATTTGAGAATATCTCAGCAATCTCTTTTGCCAAAAAAAAAAAAATTGATTTGTTTGAATTATTTTTAGTCTTTTTATATATATATTTTTTCCCCTTCCAGACGATTGGATGATAATATTCGGACAGTGGTGAGAGCTCAGACCAACGTGGGGCAGGATGGCCGTGAGGTATGCTCCCATCTCTGCGTGAAATAAAAGATATAATGATGATTTGTCTCTTTTGATCTACTCTGTCCACAATCCTTATGCACAACAAGGTCTTCGGGTATATCTTTCCTGTACATCATCTCTGAACCCTCAAATTGCAGTTGAAGCAGATAAAATATTACTTAATAAGAAAATGTGACAATGCAATTCAGAGTTCCACCCACCATGTACAGTTAGTCCTCAACTTACGCCCACAATCGAGCCCAAATTCTTTTTTTGCCAAGCGAGACAGTTGTTAAGTGAATTTTGCCCCCATTTTACGACCTTTCTTGCCACAGCTGTTAAGTGGACCACCAGGGTTGTTAACAACACAATTGTTATGTGAATCCGGCTTCCCCATTGATTTTGCTTGTCAGAAGGTCGCAAAAGGGGATCACGTGACCCCGGGGGCAGTGTCTGCAACCGTCATAAATACGAGTCAGTTGCCAAGCATCTGACTTTTGATCATGTGACCACCGGGGATGCTGCCAAAGGTTTTCAGCGTGAAAAACTTTTTTCCAATACCGTTGAAACTTCAAATTCACTCTTTTCAGTGCTGTTATCATTTAGAACGGTCGCTAAATGAATTGTTATAAATTGAGGACTACCTGTAAGTCTGAATAGTTTCTCCTCCTTGCTGCTTTCAATATGTTTCTTTCCCCCCCTTTTTTTTTTTTTTTTGCATTCGCTATTTTATTCCGGGACGCGGTGGTTCAGCAGCTAAGACGCTAAGCTTGTCGATCGAAAGGTCGGCAGTTCAGCGGTTCGAATCCCTAGTGCCGCATAACGGGGTGAGCTCCCGTGACTTGTCCCAGCTTCTGCCAACCTAGCGGTTCGAAAGCAGGTAAAAAATGCAAGTAGAAAAATAAGGACCACCTTTGGTGGGAAGGGAACAGCGTTCCGTGTGCCTTTGGCGTTGAGTCATGCCGGCCACATGACCACGGAGACGTCTTCGGACAGCGCTGGCTCTTCGGCTTTGAAACGGAGATGAGCACCGCCCCCTAGAGTCGGGAACGACTAGCGCATATGTGCGAAGGGAACCTTTACCTATTATTTTATTCTGTTTTTGGGGGGGTCAGGGCGGACTCTGTCTCAGCTTGCACAAAATTTGCAGACGACACTGGGAGAGGGGGGGGGGAAAAGAGAATTTCCCCAACCTGCGTGTCTCATGGCCCCTTCCCAGCGAGGAGATATTAGCGGAATAACATTCCAGAACGGGGCGTCATGTCGGCTTTCCTCCGCCGTTTCAGACGGCGGCCGCGTCTGACGCCTTGGCAGGAGCTGGGGAAACGGATCCCCTTACAGCTGCGGTTGGCTGGGCCAGCATTTGTAGCTCGTGCAGCTGAGGGTGTTTCCCCCCCCCTTCAAAAAACCCTCCCCGGTTAGCATTTCACTTCCATTCAGATGGAAAATTATCCAGAGGGAAAATTATCCCTCCGTGCGTTGTGATGGCATGCTGGCAGCTGGTTCCAAGCCCTGGCCTCTTTATCTCCCACGATACCCTGCAGCTGTGATGGAGTGGAGGAATTCTGGGAAAGGGATCCGGGGTGGGGGTGGGGGGGGCACTCGGATTTATGTTGACGGAGCCTTGAGGGAATTGAGCGAGAAGTACCCGGTTTTTTTTTGCTCGGAATATAGGCTGGCTCTTGGTTTCTCGGTGAATTATTTGAATACCGTAATCCAGCGTTTCTCAAAACCTGCGCTGTTTTAAGAGGGTTGGACTTCAACTCCCAGAATTCCCAGGCCAGCATGCTTTAAGCTGGGTGGACTTCCACATTCCTTAAAGCAGGCTGGCTGGGGAATTCTGGGAGTTGGAGTCCATCCATCTTAAAGCATGGCTGGCTGGGGGATTCTGGGAGTTGGAGTCCATCCATCTTAAAGCATGGCTGGCTGGGGAATTCTGGGAGTGGAAGTCCACCCATCTTAAAGCATGGCTGGCTGGGGGATTCTGGGAGTGGAAGTCCACCCATCTTAAAGCATGGCTGGCTGGGGGATTCTGGGAGTGGAAGTCCACCCATCTTAAAGCAGGCTGGCTGGGGGATTCTGGGAGTGGAAGTCCACCCATCTTAAAGCATGGCTGGCTGGGGAATTCTGGGAGTGGAAGTCCACCCATCTTAAAGCATGGCTGGCTGGGGGATTCTGGGAGTGGAAGTCCACCCATCTTAAAGCATGGCTGGCTGGGGGATTCTGGGAGTGGAAGTCCACCCATCTTAAAGCATGGCTGGCTGGGGGATTCTGGGAGTGGAAGTCCACCCATCTTAAAGCATGGCTGGCTGGGGGATTCTGGGAGTGGAAGTCCACCCATCTTAAAGCATGGCTGGCTGGGGGATTCTGGGAGTGGAAGTCCACCCATCTTAAAGCATGGCTGGCTGGGGAATTCTGGGAGTGGAAGTCCACCCATCTTAAAGCATGGCTGGCTGGGGGATTCTGGGAGTGGAAGTCCACCCATCTTAAAGCATGGCTGGCTGGGGGATTCTGGGAGTGGAAGTCCACCCATCTTAAAGCATGGCTGGCTGGGGAATTCTGGGAGTGGAAGTCCACCCATCTTAAAGCAGGCTGGCTGGGGGATTCTGGGAGTGGAAGTCCACCCATCTTAAAGCATGGCTGGCTGGGGAATTCTGGGAGTGGAAGTCCACCCATCTTAAAGCATGGCTGGCTGGGGAATTCTGGGAGTTGGAGTCCACAAATCATAAAAGAGTCCAGATTCTCCACTCCTGTGTTAAAGGAAGAATGCAGAGATGCAAACACGCCCCCCCCCCTCCTAAATTCCCATTCCTTGACTCAGGAAATTCCTTGCATGGCCCATCCTGGCCTGACCACCTTGAATTCTTGGTACCCATCAAGAGGATGAGATGTTCGTGTGGATTGAATTGGTGGGGTCCTCGGTGTTTCAGTATGTTTCCTCTCCCCCCTCCCCCATCTTTCTCCAGGCTCTTGAGGAGGCCCAAAAAGCCATCCAGCAGCTCTTTGGCAAGATTAAAGACATTAAGGATAAAGCAGAAAAATCAGAGCAGATGGTGAGTCCTTTATTGTTTCTCCTTGATACTTACAGAGTGTGATTGATAACTCTTGGCTGCTGTATGAACGTTTTTTGTTGCTTAGGAATCTGTGCAAGCAAGCGAGTGAAGGAAGGAAGGAAGGAAGGAAGGAGGGAAAGAAGGAAGGAAGGGAAGGAAGGAAATGATAGAAAGAAGGAAGGTAGAATGGTGAAAGGAGGGAAGGATAGAAGGAAAGAGAATGGAGGGAGGAGAGAAGGAAAAAAGGAAAGGAGGAAGGGATAGGAAAAGGAAAAGAGAAAATTGAGAGAGGCAGGAAGTGAGGGAAGGAGAGGGAGGGAGGGGAAGGAAGGAAGAGGAAAGAAGAAAGGGAAAAAGAAGAGAGGAAGGAAGGAAGGAAAGAAGGAGATGAGAGAAGGGAAGAAGGGAGAATGGTGAAAACAGGAGGGAAAGAGGGAGGGATAGGAGAAGGAAGGAAGGGGTAACAGAATGGAGGGAGGGAAGGAGGAAGGAAGGAAAAAAGAGGAAAGGAGGAAGGGGCAGGAGAAGAAAGGAAGAGAAAATTGAGAGCGGCAAGGAGGGAGCGGAAGGAAGAGAAGAAGAGAAGGGAAAAAGGAAAAGAAGGGAGGAAGGAAAGAAGGAGATGAGAGAAAGGAGGAAGGGAGAATGGTGAAAACAGGAGGGAAGGAGGGAGGGATAGGAGAATGGAGGGAGGGAGGAAGGAAGGAAAAAAGGAAGGGAAGGATGAAGGGTTAAGAGAAGGAAGGAAAATTGAGAGAGAAAGGAAGGGAGGAAGGAAAAAAGGAAGGGAGAGGGAAGGATAGGACAAAGAATGACGGGAGAGGGAGTTGGGGAAGGGTAGGGAAAGAAAGGAAAAAAGGAAGGAAGGAAAGGAGGAAGATGACATAAAGGAAAAAAGGGATAATGGAGGGGAGGGAGGGAGGAAAGAAGGAGTAAAGGAATAACAAACCGTAGGCAGTATTTCACGCTTATATGATTTATTTCACTGAAGCCCAGGGTGAGTTTGATGGCGCTCAAATTTCTCGGAACATCAACACTTCTGAGAAAACAGGAGCTAAAAGCCTGCCTCTTCTACTGTACTTCCACCCCAGCATATAACTTGGGGAGGGGGGGGTGGGCTAGCTAGATGATCTCTGAAGTCCCCTTCCCTTATTTTGTGGATTGCGAGAGGCTGTTCCTGTCTCTTGAATCCTCTGCTTCCATCTTCTCCTAGGTTAAAGAGATCACCCGGGACATCAAGCAGCTGGACCACGCCAAACGCCACCTGACCACCTCCATCACAACGCTGAATCACCTCCACATGTTAGCCGGGGGAGTGGATTCCCTGGAGTAAGTGGATCTGGGATCCATCGTAACTTTTTAAGGGTGGCGAAGTGATCCGTCGTAAGTCGAGGACTACCTGTATAATAGTCTTGCTGCACTTAATACGCGAAAAAGCAATCCTCCACAAGTCTCTTCTAATAGTCTGTCCATTATCCCAGCAAAGAAACCCCCCCCCAGTTTCAATTGAATATTGTACAGCTAGTCCTCGATTTACAACGGTTCATTTAGTGATCGTTCAAAGTTACAACGGCACTGGGGAAAAAGGGAGCCGCGACCATTTTTTTTTTCACACTTAACAACCTTTGCAGCATCCCCAAGGTCATGTGATTTACTTACAAATGTTTGACAGCTGATTTATATTTATGACGGTCGGCGTGTCCCGGGATCACGTGATCCCCTTTTTACGACCTTCTGACTAGCAAAGTCCCAATGGGGAAGCCGGATTCACTTAACAACCAGGATACTAACTTAACAACGGCAGTTATTCTCTTAAAAAAAATGTGGCAAAAAAAAAGTCGTAAAATGGGGCAAAACTCACTTAATGTAGCAACATAAATTTTGGGCTCAGTTGTGGTCGTAGGTCGAGGACTACTTGAATTTTAAAATTCTTTATATCCCCATGTATAAAAGTGGTCCTTGACTTACAACCTTTCAAAGATACCACAGCACTGAAAAAAAGTGACTTATGAACATTTTTCACACTTACGACCATTGCAGTATCCCCATGGTCACGGGATCAAAATTCAGACGCTGGGGAACTGACTCATATTTATGACGGATGCTTTGATCCCGGAATCAGATTATTGCTTTTTTGCGACGTCCTGGCAAACAAAGTCAGTGGGAAAGCCAGATTTATTTAACAACGGTGGTAAGCAATGTCACCGAGATAGATATGGGGTAAAGTTCACTTAACAACTGTCTCGCTTAGCAGCAACTTCAGGCTTAGTTGTGGTCATAAGTCGAAGACTACTTGCATTTGAACCCAGATTTTTTAAGGTTTTTTTTTAAAAAAGTCTATCAAGTGTGATAAAACGGCCCTCGTTTTCTGTATTTCCAAAATAAATTTCAAAATAATTTCACACAGGTATTCTTTGACTTGCAACCATTCATTTAGTGACTGTCGAAAGTTACAATAAAACAATGCTTATGATGGGAGCAAAAATCAGATGTTTGACAACTGGTATGCACAGTAGTTATGACAGTTGCACTGTCCCGGGATCATTTGATCACCTTTTGTGACTTTCCCAGCTGGCTTCCGACAAGCAAAATCAATGGGGGAAGCCAGATTTGCTTAGTGACCTCAGGGTTCACTTAACGACGGGAGTTGATTTGCTAAACAACTGTGGCCAAAAAAGATCCTTAAAGTAGGGCAAAACTCAAGTCAAAAACCCACTTCTGCCTTGCTTAGCAAGATCATAGAATCCTAGGACAGGAAGGAACCTTAGAGGTCATCTAGTCCAGCCCCCTAACCAAAGCAGGAATCCTTATACCATTGTATAGGAAGAGTTCAAACGGAGTGGTGCGGTGGCCTAGTGGTGGAGCTCTCACCTCACAACGCGGAGGTTCTGAGTTCGATCCTAGGTAGAGGCAGATATTTCTCTCTCTGGGCACAATGAGAATATATCTGCCGAACAAAACTCCGCATTGGCAACAGGGAAGGGCATCCGGCCATGAAAACACTCTGCCGTCTCCATTCAGTTGCCCAGACTCCACCCTGCAAGGGATTATGGAGTCGTTAAATGAAGATGATAGGAAGAGTTCAAATAACAAGAAATTTTGAGGAGTACCTGTAAATTTTTTTTTGAAAGTTTTCTTGGGAGTCATACCGACGGTACAGGACTCTGGAGTTTCACGGGGTTAGGTTGTTAGTGATTTTGTCTCTTGCGGGGACCCTGTGCATGATTTGAGCACAGTGAAAGAACGAAGCTCCATGGGAAAATCATTGGCACCAGCCTCACTCATGTCTCTTTCCTTCTTTTTCTGCCACCTTAGGGCTATGACCAGGAGAAGGCAGTATGGAGAGCTTGCTAACCTTCTACAAGGTGTTGTCAACGTGCTGGAACATTTCAACAAATATATGGGGATCCCGCAGATCCGTCAGCTTTCCGAAAGGTAAGTACAGTCTCCCAGGTGCAGCCAGGGGAGTAAGGTGGACTCTTGCACGAGTTGAATTTTATGGTGGGCTCCTTGGTGCTCTTGGAGCTTGGTTGTTTTCTTCCTCCTCCTCCTCCTCCTCCTCCTCCTCCTCCTCCTCCTCCTCCTCCTCCTCCTCCTCCTCCTCCTCCTCCTCCTCCTCCTCCTCCTCCTCCTCCTCCTCCTCTCCACTTTTCATTCCACAAGCTCCACTCCTTTCCAGACTTGATGATGTTACCTAGTTGGGTCACAAAACAACCAAGCTCGGAGAGCACCAAAAACCTCTCGGTCCTCCTCTTTCTCCTTCTCTTTTTCCTCTTTCTTCTCCTTCACTTCCTCCTCCTCCCTTTTCATTCCACAAGCTCCACTCCTTTCCAGACTTGATGATGTTACCTAGTTGGGTCACGAAACGTCTGCAAGAAAACAACCAAGCTCCAAGAGCACCAAGGACCTCTCGGTCTTCCTCTTTAGATCTAAAGTTCTACTGCTTGAGCTTTCTTCAATACTTCGTCAAGACCTAGCATTGATATCTATAGTACTGTGACAGGACATGGTGGTATCTGCTAATGGTTATGGTTTGGAAAGGAAATTGGAAGAAGTTATGGAGGACAGATCTATTAAGGGCTGCGTCTTTGAAGTGTTGGGGTTGTTACCTGGCTCAGGAATAGCAACTGTTAAAAAGGGAGCGGTGCCGGGGTGGGGGAGTAAGTCTGTATCTCAAGCACGGGACCCTCCCAAGAGCATCTGGTGAACCACAAGATAATAGACCAAGATAGACCTTGGCAGGGCTGTCCTGACATGCTTCCATAAAGACAATTATCAAATGCATGGAGAAAGGCAGGGAGCTACGTCAATGGTATTTAATTAACCGACCTAAATTTCAGTGGAGTTAAATTTAGCGTTTGTCCCAGCTCCAGTAATTTTTTTTTTTTGAGTGCAACGGGACAAAAACAGCCCTTCTTAGTCTAACAGCCAGTTTCTTTAGTTTTTTTAATCCATACAGGTAGTCCTCCACTTACAGCCATTCATTGAGAGACCGTTAGAAGTTATGATGGCGCTGAAAAAGGTGACTTCCAATTGGTTCTCACCCTTATGACGCCGGGGCACTGCAACCGTTGTAAAGGCGAATCAGTTGTCAAGCATCCAAATGTAAATCACGTGACCATGGGGATGCCGCAACGGTCGTAAGTGTGAAAAATGGTTATAAGTCACTGTTTTCAGTGCCGTTGTAACTTCAAACGGTCGCTGACTAAACTGTTGTAAGTAGGGGACTACCAGTGTACACCAAACTAAATAGTCAAGTGTTTAGTGCAGGGGTCAGCAACCCGTGGCTCTGGAGCCACATGTGGCTCTTTCATCCCTCTGCTGTGGCTCCCTGTTGCTGGTCGATTCCACAATTGATAGGGCTTTCGGTTAGGACAGGTAGAGGAAAAAGACGTCGCACTAGGAGGAGACTCTGTGGTGGGGGAACCGGATTTCTGGTCGGCTCCAGAATTGAATGGGGGCTTCTGGTTAGGACCTTTGTGACTCTTTTGAGTGTTTAAGGTTGCCGACCCCTGTTTAGTGGATAGTCAGGTGTTTACCTCAGGATGCTCCTGTTGTCTGGATTTACCTCAGGATGCTCCTGCCTTATTGATTTTAAATAGTCAGGCAAGCATCCTGAGGTAAATCCACACAGCAGGAGCATCCTGAGATAAATCCACACAGCAGGAGCATCCTGACACAGCAGGAGCATCCTGATATAAATCCACACAGCAGGAGCATCCTGATGTAAATCCACACAGCAGGAGCATCCTGAGGTAAAACACACAGCAGGAGCATTCTGAGGTAAATCCACACAGCAGGAGCATCCTGAGGTAAATCCAGACAGCAGGAGCATCCTGAGGTAAATCCACACAGCAGGAGCATCCTGAGGTAAAACACACAGCAGGAGCATCCTGATGTAAATCCACATAGCAGGAGCATCCTGAGGTAAATCCACACAGCAGAAGCATCCTGAGGTAAAACACACAGCAGGAGCATCCTGATGTAAATCCACACAGCAGGAGCATCCTGAGGTAAATCCACATAGCAGGAGCATCCTGAGGTAAATCCACACAGCAGGAGCATCCTGAGGTAAATCACAGAGCAAACAGGTGTCACACAGAAGAAAAAGGTGGGGAGAAGGGAAACGCCCCCTCCACACCCACAGCAACCAATCACAGCACAGATTGCCTCACGCAGGAGCCAGCGCTCTTCAATCAGTCAGCTATAACTGTGTGTTCTGACTCATTGTACAACCCCACTGCTCCAGGTAGTCCTTGACTTACAACAATTCGTTCAGTGACTGTTCAAAATTACAACAGCACAGAAAAAAGTGACTTAATATTTTTCACACGACCGTTGCAATATCCCTATGATCACGTGATCAAAATTCGGGTGCTTGGCAACTGGTTCATATTTATGACCGTTGCTGTGTCCTAAGGTCACGTGATCTCCTTTTGCGACATTCCCACAAGCAAAGTCAATGGGGAATCCAGATTCACTTAACAAACATGTTACTAACTTAAAAACTGCAGTGATTCACTTAACAACTTGGGCAAGAAAGTTCACAAAATGGGGCAAATCTCACTTAACAAACATCTTGCTTAACAGCACAAATTTGGGGCTCAAATGTGGTCGTAAATCGAGGATTAACTGTACTAAATTTAAATATGTTAACAGATGAGAACACCTCCAAGTGGTCTTTCAGCCCTATGATTCTAAGTAATTTTGGGTTTAATGTAAAATATAGCATAAATGGTATTACAGGTAGTCCTCGACTTATAACAGTTCATTTAGTGACCGTTCAAAGTAACCACAGCACTGAAAAATGTGACTTATGACCATTCTTCACACTTACGACTGTTGGCACATCCCTGTGATCATGTGATCAAAATTCAGATGCTTTCAAACTGACTCACATTTATGACAGTTGCAGTGTTCCGGGGTCGTGTGATCCCCTTTTACAACTTTCTGATAAGCAAAATCAATGGAGAAGCCAGATTCACTTAACAGCCATGCAACTCATTTAACAACTCATTTAAATTGATTTTAAATTGGGTTGTTTTAATTTACGGCCAAAATATTTAATTATTTTAATACTGTTTTTTAAATTTTGTATGCTCTGTTTTTACTTAGGCTGTGCACCGCCTTGAGTCCTATTTGGAGAAGGGCGGTATAGAAATTTAATTAATAATAATAATAATAATAACAACTGCAGCAATTCACCTAACAGCCGTGGCAAGAAAGGTTGTAAAAAATAGGCAATTTAAAGCTCATTTAACCACTGTCTTGCTTAGCAACAGACATTTTGGGCTCCCTTGTGGTCGTAAGTCGAGGACTCTCTGTACTCCCTGTTTGCAAACAGGGCTCTGATATTCTTTTAGCTTTCAGTTATCGCTCTGGATGAAAGGACATCAGATCCGCGCCGTGATTCCTCGCTTGTCAAGCACCATCTTTTGGCTGAAGGCCAGTCCCATATTTTCTTCCGCAGCCCAAGGTTAACAGGAGTTTTCATGTTTTCTCCTTGACAGGGTAAAAGCAGCCCAGAACGAGCTGGGACAACAGATCTTGGCTGATTTTGAAGAGGCTTTTCCTTCCCAAGGCACAAAGGTGTTTATTTATTTTCTTTTAAATACCTTGATCTTTTCTGTTTGCAAAATTATCGCTAATGGCAGGAAGCTGCTTGCAAGGAAATCTGAGGTGCTGCAAAGGTTTAATGACCAAGGTCTAGACGAGGCATCTCCAAATTGGCAACTTGGCAATAAGGAGCCTTGGTGGCGCAGCAGACTAAAGTGCTGTTAAGTAGCACTTAGCTGCCAGCTGCCTGCAATTACTGCGAGTACAAATCTCACCAGGCTCAAGGTTGACTCAGCCTTCCATCCTTCCGAGGTAGGTAAAATGAGGACCCGGATTGTGGGGGCAATAAGATGACTTTGTATAAAAAAGAACACCGCTTGGGGGGGCCGAAAGCCCTACTAAGCAAGTATATACCGTATTTTCCGGCGTATAAGACGACTTTTTAACACATGAAAATCTTCTCAAAAGTCGGGGGTCATCTTATACGCCGGGTGTCGTTCTCCTGTAACCAGGCAGACCAGCCCGAAAGGCTCTGATGAGCCTTAAATGGCTCTGGCGATCCAAGCTCTGACGATCCCAGCTGCGTTGCCTGAGCCATGTAAAAGAAAAAAACTTTTTTCCTTTTATATGGCTCTGGCGATCCCAGCTGAGTTGCCTGCTAATCAGGCAACGCAGCTGGGATCACCAGAGCCATGTAAAAGGAAAAAAGTTTTCCCCCTCCAGCTTGCTTACCTTAGCTGCTAGTCGCAACGCTTGCCTTGCTTCGCTTGCCTGAATCCATTCCATCAGGAAGCCACTCCCTGCCTGCAATCAAGCAGGACTTCAACTCCCAGAATTCCTCAGCCAGCAAAACAAAGCTGGCTGAGGAATTCTGGGAGTTGAAGTCTACAAGTCTTAAAGTTGCCAAGGTTGGAGACCCCTGTTCTATTGGGTAAGTTTTTTCCCCCTTTGGGAGCTTTAAAAAAATAGTTAATTGGGGTTTTTCTTAGTTGTTCTTTTTTAGACCTAGCCATTTAAAGTTTAGGAAGTTTTAAATTTAGCTTTCATATAAAAATAAAAATAAAATAAAATAATATTTGTGCAGCTTTCTGAGATTTAGTGTGTTTCTGTAGTGTTTCACTCTAACTACACAAACATACAAAATCTCACAAAGCTGTATGTGGAATTTTGTGTGTGTAAAGTGTGAAAGTTGTTTTTTTGGGGCTTTTTGTGGCTGTGTGAGGTTCCTGCTTGTTGCAGGGTCTAGCACAGCTGCTTTTACATTGTGGGTGAGCCAGTTGATGTTTTTTAATTTTTATTTGGTGTGCGTTGGAAGAGGGGTAGTCTTATATGGCGAGTATAGCCCAAACCCTATATTTTAACAGGAAAATTTGGGGGTCGTCTTATACGCCCAGTCATCTTATATGCTGGAAAATACGGTACAAAAGTATGAAGGCTATTGCTTAACGCATTGTAAGCCGCCCTGAGTCTCCGGAGAAGGGCGGCATATACATCGAACCAATAAATAAATAAATAAGTAAATAAACTTTAAGAATGGTGGACTTGAATTCCCAGAATTCCCCCAACCAGCATGGCTGCCTAGGGAATTCTGGGAATTGAAGTCCACCCATTTTAAAGTTACTGAGGTTAAGAAACAGTGCAGTAGATTCTCCAATGGAAAAGAGGCCTGCAGCTTTTGAGCACTGCCCAGGTTTTTATCCCACCCATTTATTTCCTAAATAACTCAAGGCATACCTAATACTCCTTCCTGTAAGGTGGGGTTTGCCGAGAGAGAGTCACTGGCCCAAAGTCTCCCAGGTAACTTTTGTGCCTAAAGTGGGACTAGAACTCACAGTCTCCTGGTGATTAGCCCAAAATCACCCAGCTGGCTTTCCTACCTACCGTGTTTCTCCGAAAATAAGACCCTGTCTTATATTTTTTTTGAACCCTGAAATAAGCGCTTGGCCTTATTGCCATGCGCTCAAAAGCCTGATTGGGCTTATTATCAGGGGGTGTCTTATTTTGGGGGAAACAGGGTAAGGCAGGACTAGAATTCACCATCTCCTGGCGATTGGCCCAAAGTCACCCAGCCATTTTGATACCTAAGGCAGGACTAGAACTCACCATATCCTGGTGTTTTGCCCAAAGTGACCCAGCCACCTTCATATCTAAGGACTAGAACTCACCGTCTCCTGGTTTTTTTGCCAAAGTCAGCTGAGCTGGCTTTCATGCTTAAGGCAGAACTAGAACTCCGATGGCAGCAAAAGACCTGGCCAGCTTAACCCGCTGGGTTTCTTCGTTCTCAGCAGAGATCAGCTGGTCCCAGCAACGTTCTCCGTGATGCCTGTTTGGTCGCCAACGTCTTAGATCCCCGGATCAAGCAGGAAATCATCAAGAAGTTTATTAAGCAGCACCTCTCGGAGTATCTGGTGCTTTTTCAGGAAAACCAAGACGTGAGTTGGGCTCTTACGATCCTTCAAGCCTGGATAAACATTTTGAAAAAAATCCTTTGGGTCTTGCAGAAGCCCTGTGTTTTCCCGCTGTCTACGAAATCTCATTTTGATTGATGCCAGTGGTGGCATTTAGCCAGTTCGGATTGGTTCAGGCGAACTGGTAGTGGTGACCTACGGGTGGGCCCCCCCCCCTTGCCCTGGCGCTATGCCATCCTATTTAGCCATGTTTTCTAAGCCATGTGCACGGGGTGGCTTCAAAAATTTTAGCAAGGGCTTCTCTGCCCTGTTGCTGGGTGGGTGTGGCCATGGTGGGCGTGGCTAGTTGGTCTCCTGCACCATGGCGGGGGGTGGGTGTTTTTATTCTCCCCGGGCTCCAGAGGCTTTACTTGAGCCTCCGGGAGGGCGAAAACGGCCTCCCCAGGCTCCGGAGGCCCTTCCCGAACTTCCAGTAGGCCCGTTTTTCGCCCTCCCCGAGCCTCCGCGCACCCACTGCACTTACCTGCATCCAAAATGGGCTGCGTGGGGATCTCCTGGGAGGGGAGGGGAGGGGTGGGCGGGGCCAGCCACGAGTTGGGTTTGGGACAGGGGTGAAATACTACCGGTTCGGTCCAGTTTGCCCGAACTGGTAGTAACAAATGTGACTGGTTTGCCGAACCGGTAGTAAAAATGCTTTAAAAAGTAAAAAAAAAAAGTTCCGAAGATGGTGCGGTACAGCTGATCGTCTGAACTTTTTTTTTTTTTTTTTTTTACTTTTTTAAAGCATTTTTTTGCTACCCATTCGGGCAATAGGTAGTAAAAAAAATGCTTTAAAAAGTAAAAAAAAAAAAAAAGATTCCAACAATCAGTTGTGCCGCACAATCCTCAGAACTTTTTATTTTACTTTTAAAAGCATTTTTTACTACCTATTGGGGGGTCTGTGTTTGCTCCCAGGAGGCTTCCCTGAGGCCTGCTAGGCCAAAAACTGGGGGCGGGAGGGTGCTGTGAAAGAAAGAAAGAAAGAAAGAAAGAAAGAAAGAAAGAAAGAAAGAAAGAAAGAAAGAAAGAAAGAAAGAAAGAAAGAAAGAAAGAAAGAAAGAAAGAAAGACAGACAGACAGACAGACAGAAAGAAAGAAAGAAAGAAAGAAAGAAAGAAAGAAAGAAAGAAAGAAAGAAAGAAAGAAAGAAAGAAAGAAATTTAAAACTTGTGGACTTCAGCTCCCAGAATTCCCCAGCCAGCACTTGGCAAATTTAAGACTCGTGGACTTCAACTCCCAGAATTCCCCAGCCGGCTGGCTGGGGAATTCTGGGAGTTGAAGTCCACAAACCTTAAAGATCCCTGCAATAGAGCTACAGAGGTAGTCCTCAGCTTACAACCACAGTCGGGAGCCAAATTTATATCCTTTTTTTCCTCATGGTTCTTAAGTGAATCATGCAGTTGTTAAATGAATTTGGCTTCCCCCTTTGACTCCTCAGAAACTGGATTGGGATTTTTATATCTATGGAAATGATGTTCCTTCAGTTATGGAGATTTTCAGTCATCCAAGTTATGGTTGTCCCGAAGGTGCTTTTTCAAGAGACAACTGAATTTTCTTTGTTTTTCTTTGAAGACTTTTCGCTTCTCATCCAAGAAGCTTCTTCAGTTCTTCGGTCAGAAGCTTCCTCAGTCAGAACTGAAGAATCTTATTGGATGAGAAGCGAAACGTCTTCAAGAAAAAAAAAACTCAAGAAAGTCCAGCTGCCTTTTGAAAAAGCACCCTTGGGATATGTTCCTTCAGGGATTTGAGTGATTCACATCCCTTTAATAAACACTTCACGGTGTGCATTGTACATCTTGGTATCAACACAGAGGAGAAAAGACGGCCGGGCTGTCTTGTGTTCTCCCTCAGGTGGCTTGGCTAGACAAGATCGACCGCCGTTACGCCTGGATCAAACGTCAGCTGGTAGACTACGAGGAAAAATACGGCCGGATGTTCCCAGGAGAGTGGTGCATGACGGAACGGATCGCGGTGGATTTCTGTCATATTACAAGGTGGGATTCTAAAACGCGTTGCTTGCTCAATTATAGTAACTGCGAGATGGATCTTGGGAGTCCTAGTGGACAACCATTTAGATATGAGCCAGCTGTGTGCAGCAGCTGCCAAAAAAGCCAACACAATCCTAGACTGCATCAACAGAGGGATGGAATCAAGATCACGTGAAGTGTTAATACCACTTTGTAAGTACTACCTTGGTAAAACCACACTTGGAATCCTGCATCCAGTTTTGGTCGCCACGATGTAAAAAAGATGTTGAGACTCTAGAAAGAGTGCAGAGAAGAGCAACAAAGATAGAGTGGAGTGGAGTGGAGTGGAGTGGAGAGTGGAGTGGAGTGGAGTGGAGTGAATAGAATAGAATAGAATAGAATAGAATAGAATAGAATAGAATAGAATAGAATAGAATAGAATAGAATAGAATTTTTTATTGGCCAAGTGTGATTGGACACACAAGGAATTTGTCTTTGGTGCATACGCTCTCAGTGTACATAAAAAGAAAAGATACGTTCATCAAGAATCATAAGGTACAACACTTAATGATAGTCATAGGGTACAAATAAGCAATCGAAGCATAGAATAGAATAGAATAGAATAGAATAGAATAGAATAGAATAGAATAGAATAGAATAGAATAGAATAGAATAGAATAGAATAGAATAGAATAGAATAGAATAGAATTTTTTATTGTCCAAGTGTGATTGGACACACAAGGAATTTGTCTTTGGTGCATATGCTCTCAGTGTACATAAAAGAAAAGATACATTCATCAAGAATCATAAGGTACAACACTTAATGATAGTCATAGGGTACAAATAAGCAATCGAAGCATAGAATAGAATAGAATAGAATAGAATAGAATAGAATAGAATAGAATAGAATAGAATAGAATAGAATAGAATAGAATAGAATAGAATAGAATAGAATAGAATTTTTTATTGTCCAAGTGTGATTGGACACACAAGGAATTTGTCTTTGGTGCATATGCTCTCAGTGTACATAAAAGAAAAGATATATTCGTCAAGAATCCTAAGGTACAACACTTAATGATAGTCATAGGGTACAAATAAGCAATCGAAGCATAGAATAGAATAGAATAGAATAGAATAGAATAGAATAGAATAGAATAGAATAGAATAGAATAGAATAGAATAGAATAGAATAGAATAGAATAGAATAGAATTTTTTATTGTCCAAGTGTGATTGGACACACAAGGAATTTGTCTTTGGTGCATATGCTCTCAGTGTACATAAAAGAAAAGATATATTCGTCAAGAATCCTAAGGTACAACACTTAATGATAGTCATAGGGAACAAATAAGCAATCAAATCATATTAGGAAACAGTTAATATAAATCGTAAGGATACCAGCAACAAGGTTACAGTCACACAGTCGTAAGTGGGAGGAGATGGGTGATAGGAATGTGAGAAGATTAACAGTAATAGAAATGCAGACTTAGTAAATAGTTTGACAGTGTTGAGGGAATTAGTTGTTTAGCAGAGTGATGGCGTTCGGGAAAAAGCTGTCCTTGTGTCTAGTTATTCTGGTGTGCAGTGCTCTATAGCGTCTTTTTGAGGGAAGGAGTTGAAACAGTTTATGTCCAGGATGCGAGGGGTCTGTAGATATTTTCACAGCCCTCTTTTTGACTCGTGCAGCAGACAGGTCCTCAATGGAAGGCAGGTTGGTAGTAATTGATTAGTAATTGATGATTAGGGGACTGGAGGTTAAAACATGAATGATTGCAGAAAGTGGGTATGTCTAGTTTAATGAAAAGAAGGACTAGGGGAGACATGATAGCAGTGTTCTGATATCTCAGGGGCTGCCCCAAAGAAGAGGGAGTCAAGCTATTCTCCAAAGCACCGGAAGGCAGGAGAAGAAGCAACGGATGGAAACTAATCAAGGAGAGAAGCAACTTAGAACTAAGGAGGAATTTCCTGACAGAACAATTAACCAGATTGTTAACCAGATTCATTTAATGTCTTTGCTTGTCAGACAGTTGCAAATCACTTTATGACCTTTTTTGCCGCAGTTGTTAAATGAATCACAGCGGTTGTTCAGTTAGTTGCATTGTTAATTCGAGGACTACCTATACTCCATCATCCTGCAAAAAAAAATGACGCTGGGAACCATTTTCTGTGTTTGAATTTCCTGCAGCCATGCCGTGCGACTCCGGCATAAAAACTACTGACGGCTGAAATAATCACGAGAGAAATAAGTTGGCTTTGGGGATGCCCTTTCTGAGATCTTTGCCAAAAGCATGCCAGCAGATCAGCCACGAAAAAGAGTGGCTCGTGATTGTGCCCGTCGCAGCCAGCGGGGAGAAATTCCTGCCAGCGTTCCTGGGGAAGCAGCAATTAACATTTGGCGTCTGGAAGGAATACACCCCGAAAATTAAAATTACCCTAAAAGAAATAACATAAATGCCAAAGTGCAGGGCGAGTGGCTGCGAAAATGGGAATAATCTAGGCAGTCCTCGACATAAGACCACAATTGAGCCCAACATTTCTGTTGCTAAGTGAGACATTTGTTAAGTGAGTCTCACGGTTGTTAAGCGAATCTGGCTTCCCCGTCGACTTTGCTTGTCTGAAGGTCGCAAAAAGGGATCACATGACTCCGGGACACGGCAACCGTGATAAATACAGGTAGTCCTCGATTTACAACGGTTCATTTAGTGACTGTTCAAAGTTACAACGGCACTGGAAAAAGTGACTTACGACCGTTTTTCACACTTACAACTGTTGCAGCCTCCCCGTGGTCACACGATCAAACTTCAGAAACTTGGCAACTGATTCATATTTATGATGGTCCCAGCATCCCGGGGTCATTCGATCCCCTTTTGCGACCTTCTGACAAGGAAAGCCAATAGAGAAACCTGATTCCCTTAACAACCATGTGACTCACTTAACAAATGCAATGATTCACTTAACAACTGTGGCAAAAAAAAGTCGTAAAATGAGGCCTAACTCACTTAACAAATGTTTCATTTAGCAACATGCATTTCAGGCTGAATTGTGGTTGTAATTCAAGGACTACCTGTATGAGCCAGTTGCCAAGCATCCAAATTTTGATCACGTGACCGTGGGGATGCTGCAACGGTCATAAGTGTAAAAAATGATCATACGTCGCTTTTTTCAGTGTCGTCGTAACTTTCAACAGTCACTAAATGAACTGTTGTAAGTTGAGGACTACCTGTAAAACCCAAGCAATGGGATGATTTTAAAAAAGGCTATGGGGTTTTGCGTCATTTCGGTTGCAGATGCCACATGTTGGAACGAGTACAGGTAGTCCTCGATTTACAACAGTTCATTTAGTGACCATTCCAAGATACAAAAGCACTGAAAAAATGACTTTTGACGATTTTCACACTTACGACCATTGCAGCATCCCTGTGTTCATGTGATTTACATTCAGATCCCTGACAACAGACTCACATTTATGACGGTTGCGGCATCATGGTGCTACGTAATCCCCTTTTGCGACCTTATTCCAAAGCAAAGTCAAGAGGGAAGCCCGATTCACTTAACAATCATGTGACTAACTTAGCAACTGTAATGATTTGTTTAACAGCGATGTGACTAATTTAGCAACTGCAATGATTCGCTTAACAACCGGGGCAAGAAAGGTCGTAAAATGGGACAAAACTCACTTAACAAATTTCTCACTTAGCAACATAAATTGTGGTCGTAATTCGAGGACTACCTGTCCTGACGTGAGAGATTTTGCCTCTTTCTCCTTGCAGGACAGAGCTGGGGAAAATCATGCGCACCCGGGCAAGAGAGATCGAAGTCAAGCTTCTGCTTTTCGCCATCCAGAGGACTACAAACTTCGAAGGACTGCTGGCCAAACGCTTCTCGGGCTCCACGTTGTCAGAGACGGTGACGGTAAAAAAAAGGACCCCGCGTTTTTATAGGTTCCCCCCTCCTGCGGCTAGAGAGGGAGATCGCTGCGTACCTTGCCCCCCGTTTGCCAGTTTGTGCCCTCCAGTCCCGGAGCCAAGCAGGCCTGCGGGAAAAAGAAGGATTTTCTTCTCTCGACCGCTCGTTCTTCACGTCTGATCGACGTTAACGATGGAGCCCCCCAAAGTTCAGCGTGCGACAACTCGCCTCAGCACCACGGCAATTTGCCGCGGCCGACTTGACATGGCCACCTTGCGGCGGGACAATTCAGCAATTCAGTTTAAATACCGTGTTTCTCCAAAAATAAGACCCTGTCTTATATTTTTATGAACCCCAAAATAAGCGCTTGGTCTTATTATTTTGGGGCGCATGGAGCGAGACGGGGCTCCTCTTGCCATCTTACCTGATTTCCAGCTCTGTCTCCCTAACCCTAACCAGAGGAAATGGCGAGGACCAGCTGTGCATGAGGTTAAATATTTTCGGGTGAAGGCTTATTTTCAGGGGAGGGCTTCTTTTCGGGGAAACACAGTATTTAAAAATAATTTTAAAATGATTTTAATTTGTGTCATGCACATTTCAGTTTGTCTCTCCTTTGGCATCCTTTCTTTACTAATTCTGCTCCACTGTTTCTTCGATATTAGTGTAATTCTTCTTCCGTGGCAAGTTGGCCGTGTCGAGTTGTCATGGATCCCCAAGAGTTACTTACGACCCTGTTTCAAAGTTATGACATATGTCTGCCTGCCCCCATCTGCGGTCCGTAGGGCTATTTGCAGCATCTCCGGATCACATGACCACAATTTACATTTCCTCCCCCCCCCAAACTAGCATTTACTTCCGGCTTTTGGAAGAAAATGCTGTGTAGGAACGATGGGTTTGCTCTGGTGGCTCAGCAGACTAATTAACATCCACTTACATCTGCTGCCTGCAATTACTGCAAGTTCAAATCTCACCAGGCTCAAGGTTGACTCAGCCTTCCATCCTTTCTAAGGTAGGTAAAATGAGGACCCAGATTATGGGGGCAATAAGCTGACTTTGTATAAATATACAAAAGGATGAAGGCTATTGCTTAACGCATTGTAAGCCGCCCTGAGTCTCTGGAGAAGGGCGGCATATAAATCAATTTTTTTAAAAAAAAAATGACTGAGGGGTCTGCTTAATGACTGCTGTAAAAAAGGTCATAGCATCGACTCTGTCCTGCATTACAACTGTCACGACTTATGACTGTAACAGCCTGGCTCTATTGGGGTTTTAAAGTCTACTTATAGGTAGTCCTTGACTTATGACCACAGTTGAGCCTCAAGGATCTGTTGCTAAGCAAGGCAGTTCTTAAGTGGGTTTTGCCCCCATTTTACAACCTTTTTTGCCTCAGTTGTTAAGTGAATCGCTGCAGTTAAGTTGGTAACATGGTTGTTAAGTGAATCTGACTTCCTCATTGACTTTGCTCGTCGGAAGGTCGCAAAACGGGATCACACGATCACGGGACTCTGCAACCGTCATAAGTACATGCCAGTTGCCAAGCGTCCGAATTTTGATCACATGATCATGGGGGTGCGGCAATGGGGGTAAAAACGGTCATAACTCCCTTTTTTCAGTGCGGTAGGTAACTATGAGCAGTCACTAAACGAATGGTTGTAAGTTGTACGTGGATGCAATAATCCTGGGCTACTTTATGCACAAATTCGAGTTAAGGACAGACTTTGGGAACTGAACTTGTTCTTAAACTGGGGATTACCTGTGCTTCTTATCCAAGAGGAACCAGAAACAGAATAGACCTGGAGGGAACCTTAGAGGTCTTCTAGTCCAACCTCCTACTCAGGAGACACTATAAAATTTCAGACAAGTAGTTGTCCAATCTCTTCTTAAAAACCTCCAGGGATGAAGCACCCACAACTTTTGGTGGCAAGCGGTTCCACCAGTGGTGGGTTCCTCCCGGTTCGGCCCGGTTCGGCCGAGTCAGTAGCGGTGACGCTATGACGTCACCAAACCGGTTCTGCCGCCCCCCACGTTATTCTTACCTTTTATTTGGCCCTATCCCCAATCTATTGCTGCCTCCTGAGTCCCAGCTGATGGCTAGAGGGAAAAAAAACTGTTTAAACTCTTGCCCAGGGGCTTCAAAGGGCCACCCTACAGATGATCAGTGTTAAAAGAAAACAAATGAGTAGACCAGTGCCTGCAAAAATACATGAGTAGATCAGTGCCTGCAAAAAATAAATGGATAGATCGGTACAGCTCTGCAAGCAGTTAAAAGCCTGGTAGACCAGTACCTCTGCTAAATCCTAAAGAATTGTCACATGACCATCAAGCCACGCCCACAAAATAAGGCACGCCCACAGAACCGGTAGTAAAAAAAATTAGAACCCACCCCTGGGTTCCACTGGTTAACTATCCTCTGTCAAGTTTCCGAAAGATGCCCTAATTAATTCATGAGCCATGATCCAAACTTCAAAGGAAATATATTCATTTATTAGGAGCACCATTCCGGCAATACTCGGATGCAGTTAGGACTGATCCTACGTAGATTTACGTTCCCCTCTGACCCTGTCTCTCCCCTCCTCCCTGGCCATGTCATAAATCACATTCTCCAATTCATCACTTTGGCTGGCTGTGAAACCCAACACCCTCCGACTGATTGCGGTAAAAAAGCATCTATGGAATGCAGCTTCAGTTAGGGAAATCAATCAGCTCTATCAGTTCTCCCTCCCTCCTGCTTATGGCAACTTGAAAGCTTTGCAAGTTGACATCCTCACTGTTAGGAAGTTCCACCTTAATTCCAGGTTGCATCTCTCCTTGACTGGTTTCCATCCATTGCTTCTTGTCCTGCCCTCAGGTGCTTTGGAGAATAGGTTGACCCCCACTTCTTTGTGGCAGCCCCTTAAGTACTGGAATACTGCTATTATGTACCCCCTAGTCCTTCTTTTCTGCAGACTAGCCATACCCAGTTCCTGCAACCGTTCTTCATATGTTTTAGTCTCCAGCCCTTTAATCAACTTAGTTGCTCTTCTCTGCACTCTTTCTAGAGTCTCAACATCTTTTTTTGTAATGTGGGGAGCAAAACTGGATGCAATCCAGGTGTAGCCTTACTAAGATTTTATAAATTGGTACTAATATTTTGTGTGATTTTGATTCTGTGCCTCTGTTTATACAACCAAGGATTGTATTAGCTTTTTTGGCTGCCGCCGCACCTGGCTGGCTCATGTTTAAGTGATTCCCTCAAACTTCCCATCTTTCTCCGACAGAAAAAGCCGGATCCTCCCCCAGTCTCCACCAATCCTTTTCTTGAGGAAGAATCTGTGATGGATGAGGATGAAAGTCCATCAGAAAAGATCGACATTGACAAGGTAAATGTCTTTGTTTTCGAGATTTCACATCTCTTCCCCCACAAACAGGTGGGCCTTTTCCCTTCTCTCTTCCTTACATTGATATGCATTTGGACTACAATCCCCATCGTTCCCAGCTGTGCTGGAGACCCTTCGGTGAAGAGTGCTACAGCTCTCTCCTTCCCCTTTCCGGCTGTAGTCTTTTTTTTTTTAATTGCAATTTTCTTAGCTAGTGCAGGATATACCGTATTTTTCAGAGTATAAGACGCATCTTAGTTTTTGGGGAGGAAAACGAGAAAAAAAAAATTCTGCCTCTGCCTACCAGCATCCATCGGTATTTCATCTGGCTAGCGTCCTTGCAGCAAATAGCAAACAGCCTGGTCAGCTTCAGTACATTATCACAGCCTGATTCAGCACCAGCAGCTGATTGGAATACCCCCAATCAGCTGTTCCAGGCTGCAGGGATTGCCACAGACCATCGACGCCTCTGTGCCTCACATTTTTGGCCTCCACACGTCCCGTTTTTGGCCTCCACGCGTCATGTTTTTGGGTGGTTCCAGGTGGCGGGGGTCGGCAGCGGCGGGGATCCCCGCTCTCTGGAACCGTCTGAAAACGTGACGTGCGGAGGCCAAAAACGGGGATGTGCTGTGGCGATCCCCGCAGCCTGGAACAGGTCTAAAATGGAGTGTTCAGAGGCCGAAAGCGTGAGGCACGGAGGCGGCAATGTGCTGTGACGATCCCTGCAGCCTGGAACAGGTCTAAAACAGCGTGCAGAGCCAAAAACGCCACGCGCGGAGGCCGAAAACAGCTGATGGGTGGGGGCTGGCGGGTGGGCGGGGCTACATTAGATGTTTAAGACGCAGCCAAATTTTCACCCTCTTTTGGGGGGGGGGGGAAGTGCATCTTATACTCTGAAAAAGGTGCTTACAAGTAAGGTGCTTACTGTCAGACTGCGGTGCTATCTCAAAATTAAATGAATTTCCAAACTGCCAATCTTTAAGGAAATCTTTCTTTAATTGAGCTCAGCCACCGGATCATGACTCCGCGCGGACAAGACTGACCTTTTGCCTCCCAATCCCTCCCTTTCCGATCCCCAACTCTCTGCTTCTCATTGGCTGTCTTCCAAGTCATTCTTCAGACTTCTCTTCCTCGTCATTTCTCAGGAATGACGCCCCCTCCCAAAATTTCCACGACAACCAAGCTTCAAAGGGATTTTGCAGGCAAAAGTTTCAGAGTTTATCTTTCACTCTCCTCTGCTCTCTCTATGTCAGTGTTGCAACGCTGACACTTACCTTACTTGTAAGCACCTTCGATGTTTTCTTCAGGTAAGTCCTCAGTTTATAACCGTTTTTTTAAGCGACCAGTTATAAACATCTTGAATATTATCTTCAGTTAGCCCTCGACTTATAACCATTTGTTTAGCGGCTAGTTATAACTACCTTCAGTGCTTATATGGTCCTCGATTTATATCCATTCGTTTAGCGACCGTTCGAAGTTAAAACGGTGCTGAAAAAAGCGACCACCAGTCCTCGCATTTAAGACCCTCACAGCATCTCCATGGTCTTGTGATCATTACACACCCATTAAGACTGCATGTTAATATTGCATGTCTTAACAGCAGCAAGAATTGTATTCGCACGGCACTGGAAAAATGAGGAAATACCTGCAGAAGAGAGTATAATACTAGAATGTGCAGAAATGGATAGGTTGACATTAAGGATAAAGAAGATACAGAATACTTTTTAACATGGGATTTGTTTAATCAATGGTTAGACAATAGAGGTAGAAATTAGAAATGGAAAATTATGATTATGTACCCTGTTTCCCCAAAAATAAGACATCCCCTGATAATAAGCCCAATCAGGCTTTTGAGTGCATGCGCTAAAATAAGCCTCCCCCCCAAAAAAATAAGCCCTCCCCAAAAATATTTAAACACAGAGCTGGAAATCAGGTAAGACAACAAGAGGAGCTCCATCTTGGTCCACGCACCCCAGAATAATAAGACCTCCCCGAAAATAAGGCCAAGCGCTTATTTCGGGGTTCAAAAAAATATAAGACAGGGTCTTATTTTTGGGGAAACACGGTATAAGTAAATGCATCCAGATAATACATTGTTTACTAAGCACTTATGTATATAAAAGAAAAATGGATAAATACTATTATGTGTAAATAAATTGACCCAGAAAAAAGTATAAACTAAAAAAAAAAGAAATGAGAGACTGCAAAAAAACTCATATGTAGGAGAAAATCCATTAGGAACTGCAAATACAATATCAAAGCCAAAACATAGGAGAGAAAGAAAATAAAATTCCTTTAGAACTATTCAATAGTGTTTAATGCTGGTTTTATTGGGTCGCCCCCCCCCCCCACAATCAAGCACACGCAAAGAACAAAATTCTTTAGTATTTCATTAAAATGCACTGAGTAACTCAAAAACAGTAGGCACTAACTCTTAGCCAGACCCTAACTCTTTATGAAATTACAGAATAAGTGTAGCTAGTTTTATATAAATGATTAGCCCAGGAGGGAACTAATAAAATAAAAAGCAAGATACAGGTAAGCCTCGACTTACGACCACAATGAACCCCAGAATTTATGTTGCTAAGTGAGAAAACTGTTAAGTGAGTTTTGCCTCATTTTACGACCTTTCTGGCCACAGTTATTAAGTGAATCTGGCTTCCCCCATCGGCTTTGCTTGTCAGAAGGTTGCAAAAGGGGATCCCATGGCCCTGGGAACTCTGCAAACTGTCATAAATATGAACCAGTTGTCAAACATCTGAATTTTGATCATGTGACCATGGGGGAATGCTGTAACGGTCGTAAGTGTGAAAAACAGTCATAACTCCCCTTTTTAGTAACTTCGAATGGTCACTAAATGAGCTGTTGTAAGTCGAGGACTACCTGTAGTGGCATTCTTTTCCTTGGGACTCTGTAAAGGTAAAGGTTCCCCTTGCACATATGTGCTAGTCGTTCCTAACTCTGGGGGGCGGTGCTCATCTCTGTTTCAAAGCCGAAGAGCCAGCGCTGTCCGAAGACGTCTCCGTGGTCATGTGGCCGGCATGACTCAACGCCAAAGGCGCACGGAACGCTGTTCCCTTCCCACCAAAGGGGGCCCCTATTTTTCTACTTGCATTTTTTACCTGCTTTCGAACTGCTAGGTTGGCAGAAGCTGGGACAAGTCACGGGAGCTCACCCCGTTACGTGGCGCTAGGGATTCGAACCGCTGAGCTGCCGACCTTTCGATCGACAAGCTCAGCGTCTTAGCCACTGAGCCACCGCGTCCCGTTTGAGACTCTGTACTGGGTTTTATAATCTCTCTCTCTCTTTTATTTTCCTTAGCCACAAAAGCCCAAAATTCCAAATAATCCGTTCCATGGAATTGTTTCTAAGTGCTTTGAACCCCATCTGTATGTCTACATTGAATCTCAGGACAGGTGAGTGACAAGCAGGGGGGGGGACGGACGGACACAGAGAGCGGGATCGGAAAGCATGGCTCACTTACAAAAGAAAAAAATAAACCTAGACCTAGAGTTCAAGAAGTAGTGATAAAATACTTCAGGTAGTCCTCTACTTACAACAGTTCATTTAGGGACCGTTCAAAGTTACAGCAGCACTGAAAGAGAGTGACTCATGACCATTTTCACACTTAACGACCATTGCAGCATCCATCCCCCTGGTCATGTGATCAAAATTCAGTCAGACATTAAAAGTTAACAAAAATAACAAGGATAAAAAGAGACTAATAGGTAAATGGGATAGGGATGGGATTTTTCTCCTAACCATATATTGTGTCAGTTCCGATGGATGCCCTCATTAAATCATGAGCCTCCAGCTGAGCTTCAAAAGAAATCCAGTCATTTATTAGGAGCTTCATGTCCACACGTTCCAAGTGAAGCCACCTCTGCCCCCATGTAATTTACGACCCAATCTTGATCCTATTTCCCTCCTTCCCCCCAGGGTGTGTCATCAGTCACATTCGCCAATGGAGCAATTTTGCTGGTTGTAGAGATCACTCCCCTCCGGCCGCTGTGGGTAACCCTGGGAGTCAGCCTTGAGAGAGATATGTCTGGAATGTGCTGCTTCACTATTTTCCCATCCCACTTGCCTATGGCAACTCGAGAGCGGGCCAGGGATGCTTTGCGAATTGACATATTGTATATTTCTTAAACAAATTGTGTTTCTGCTTTTGTGGGTCATCAGAAACCTCGGAGAGCTCATTGACCGCTTCGTGGGGGACTTCAAAGCCCAGGGACCCCCCAAGCCGAACATGGATGAGGGCGGGGCCGTTCTGCCCAGCTGTGCCGACCTCTTTGTCTATTACAAGAAGTGCATGGTCCAGTGCTCGCAGCTCAGCACCGGGGAGCCCATGATTGCCTTAACTACCATATTCCAGAAATATCTGCGGGAATACGCCTTGAAGATCCTCTCCGGAAATTTACCCAAGTGAGTTTTGAATTGAATTGAATTGAATACAAGTAGTCCTTGACTTACAACAGTTCATTTAGTGACTTTTCGAAGTTACAACAGCACTGAAAAGGGTGACTTAAGACCTATTTTTCATACTTACGACTGTTGTAGCATCCCCATCCCCATCTAATTTACATTCGGATGCTTGACTGGTTCATATTTATGACGGTCACAGTGTCCCGGGGAGGGGGGGGGTCAGGTGATCCCCTTTTGCGACCCTCTAACAAGCAAAGTCAATGGAGAAGCCAGATTCATTTAACAGCCGCGTTCTTAACTGAACAACTGCAGTGATTCACTTAACAACCATGGCAAGAAAGGTCGTAAAATGGGGCAAAATTCATTTCCAAAATTTCTCACTTAGCAACAAAAATGTTGGGCTCAATTGTGGTTGTAAGTCAAGGACTACCTGTACTTTATTTGGCCAAATGTAATTAGACACACAAGGAATTTGTTCCCGATGTAGAAGCTCTCAGTGTACACGTAAAGCGACACAATAAAATAATAATAATACCAATAAAAGGGGGAATAAAGAAGATAACAAGTAGGATAAATAATATCACTTCAGCCACACTACCTGGGTAACTACACATAGCCATTAGACAGCACTGTGAGAAGTAGGTGTTCAACAGAGTGTTAAGCGAATACGACCGTCGTAAGATCGTAATTCGAGGACGATGTTTTTGATGTTGTGACTCCCATCCAGAGTGATCGGGAGTCGTGCGGCTGTCAAGGTTCCAAGTAATACATCCATTGCAAGCAAGACTCCGAGGCAATTGAATTCCTCAAAGGTTACTTTTGTTGGAAATATCATATTGGCACATATCTGGTGAAAAACCGACTCTGAAAACTCCCGCGGTTTTCACCATATTAAAAGTAAAAAAGATTTTCCACTTTCTCAAAACAATCAGTCGTATGGTCCAGTCACCGTGCTGTCCGTCAACCGGGTGGCATCACTCCGCCTTCTTTTGACCAGGTGTGAGAATGTCCTTGGTTCTCAAGAGAAAATATTTTGTTTTGGCTACAAAAATCCTTCTATCTCAAATCCCCCCTCCCTATCCCTGAGTGTGGCAGCACTGAAGCGGACCAAAATGGCTTCCGTCAGGTCAGCTTCAAGGTTGACAGCGGCAAGGAAGTTGGATAAATCATTATTCTCGTTTGCGACCGCAACAGGACCACGAACACCAGCGGCGGCGGCCTGACTATTACCAGCTTGCTAAAAGAGAAGGACGGTTCGGAGGTGGCCAAATTCACCTTAGAGGAGCTTTGCCTGATCTGTAGCATTCTGAGCACGGCCGAATATTGTTTGGCGACCACCCAGCAGGTAAGGGGACCTCAGCCGTCCTCCGAGACAGATCCCTGGGGCTTTGCGACATGCAAATTGGCGGGAAAACGGGGATACCATACCACCTTTGAGGCTGGTATCACAGCTTTGTATAAGAGCTTTGGTGGCGCAGTGGTTAGAGTGCAGTACTGCAGGCTACTTCTGCTGCCTGCCGGCTGCCTGCCATTTGGCAGTTCAAATCCCACCAGGCTCAAGGTTGACTCAGCCTTCCATCCTTCCGAGGTGGGTAAAATGAGGACCTAAATTGTTGGGGGCAATAGGCTGACTCTGTAAACTGCTTAGAGAAGGCTGTAAAACACTGTGAAGCAGTATATACCATATTTTTCGGTGTATAAGATGCGTTTCCCCCTCCCCCCCCACTAAAGTGGGTGGAAATGTCTGTGCGTCTTATACAGTGAATGTTGCCGAAGCCCCGCCCACCCGCCGGCCCACAACCTTTGGCCTCTACCTCCCAGCAATTTACCTCCTTGCAGCAAACAGCAAACGGTCTGGTCAGCTTCAGCACAGCCTGATTTAGCACAAGCAGCTGATTGTCAGTTGGATCGGCCTCCCGGAATCAGCTGTTCCAGGCTGCAGGGATTGCTGCTGCCGTCGCTGCCCATCGCTGCTGCCGCCTCCGCGCACCCCATTTTCGGCCTCTGCGCGTCCTGTTTTTGGCCCGTTCCAAGCAGCGGGGATAGGCAGCAGCAGCGATGGGGGTGATGGGCGGTGGCAATCCCCACAGCCTGGAACAGCTGATAGGCAGAATTCTGGGAGGCCGATCCAACCGCCAATCAGCTGCTTGTTCTAAATCAGGCTGTGCTGAAGCTGACCAGGCTGTTTGCTGTTTGCTGCAAGAAGGCAAATTGCTGGGAGGCAGAGGCAGATTTTTTTTCCCCTTGTTTTCCTCCCCAAAAGCTAGGTGCATCTTATACTTCGGAGCGTCTTATACTCTGAAAAATATGGTAAGTCTCAGTGCTATTGCTATTGTTATCCAGTCTTATTCCAGGCCTCACTTCCTAAAGTCAAAAAGAGTGCTGAAATACCATCTCATCTGCAAAAGGAAACCATTGAGTTTCAAGCACTTTTTTTTAAAATTGCTTTTAGATAATAACAGAAAACGGAAAGAAACAAAAGAGAAAAATAACTGGAATGGAAATACATACGTTCCTGAAAGAAAAAAATGCATAACGTGCTTAAAAAGTGAAAAAATTATATCATTATGATAGTTAATAGTTAAAATTCTATATATAATATAGTAAAAATAATATGAATATTCAAGTAAGTATATGTAAATTAGACAAGGAGACAGTGTTGGGGAAATTAACAAGGCTACTGCTAAACAGAATATTTTATCATTGATTCCTAATGTTTTATAACATTTCCAACACTGTTTTAAAGTTTTTACTCATTTTTGTACATTTTAACATACATTATTAACATTTGGCAGGTTTTTATCTTGTTACAGCTAGTGGTCAAAGAAATAAATAAATTGATGGATTGATACATATTAATTTTTAATACACATATCATAACATTATTTTTATAATTTATATAAGTTTCTTGCCCTCGTGGCTCTTGAGAAGTCTGACCTTCAGTCAGGATGCTTAACAGCCAAAGGAGGACAGTTGCAAATTTGGGGGAAGGAATTTTAATACGAATTGAGGATCAGGAGGGGGTGGTTATTCCCAGTTTTTTATTTGTCTTTTTGACATAGTTTTATAGTAGTAATCTGCAAGGACACCCATACAGGTAGTCCTCGACATACGACCACAATTGAGCCCACCATTTCTGTTGTTAAGTGAGGTATCTGTTAAGCGCGTTTTGCCTCATTTTATGACCTGTCTTGCCACCGTTGGAAGGTGAATCACTGCAGTTGATAAGTTAGTAACCAAGTTGTTAAATGAATCAGTGGGTCTCCCATTGACTTTGCTTGTCAGAAGGTCGCAAAAGGGGTTCACGGTCGCAAAACCGTCATAAGTACATGCCAGTTGCCAAGCGTCTGAATTTTGATCACAGGACCATGGGTAAGCTACAACGGTCGTAACTGTGAAAAGCGATCCTAAGTCACTTTTTCCAGCGCCGTTGTAACTTTGAACGGTCACTAAACGAACGGTTGTTAAGTCGAGGACCGTATTTGCCTTTCTGCTATTTTCTGGCTAGCGATACAGGTAGTCCTCAAGTTACGGCCATTCGTTTTAACAGCCGTTCAAAATTCCAACAGGGCTGAAAAAAATGATTTATGACCAATCCTCACACTTATTGTAGTGTTTCTGCTGTCACATGATCATGAATCAGGTGATTGGCAGCCAATAGTGGTTGCAGCATCCCAGGGTCATGTGATTGCTTCTTTCGACCTCGCCAGCTGGCTTCCGACAAGCCAAAGTCAACGGGAGAAGCCAGATTCACTTAATGACCTTGTGGTTCACCCAACTAGGTAACATCGTCAGTGCCAGAAGAGAGCGGGGTTTGTTGAGAGGAGGAGGAGGAGGACTGTGAAATCCTTGTGGCTCTCTGAGCTTGCCAGTTTTCTTGTAGACGTTTCATAACCCAAATAGGTAACATCATCAGTGTTTAGGGCCTGGGGTTCTGGAATAATTCCTTCTCTGTTCCTCCAGCTTGAAGAAAAGCTCAAGGAGAAAGTGGACGACAGCTTGGTTGAAAGAATCACCCTGATGGGAGAGATGGATACCTTCAGCACGTAAGTCCCCAGCGGCAGGACAATTAATTTAATTTATTCCTTTGATTCCTATCCCTTACAGTTGTTTATAAAAAGGTGCCGAACACACTTTAATACTCCTTCCTCCTCCTGTTTTCCCCAACAACAATCTTGTGAGGTAGGTTGAGCTGAGAGAAAGTGACTGACTGGCCCGAAGTCAGCCAGCTGGCTTTCGTGCCTAAAGCTGTACTAGAACTCACCGTCTCCTGGTGATTGGCTCAAACTCTCCCAACTGGCTTTCATGCCTGAGATGGTAGTAGAACTCACTGTCTCCTGGTGATTGTCCCAAAGTCACCCAGCTGGCTTTCATGCCTAAGGTGGAACTAGAACTCACTGTCTCCTGGTGATTGGCCCAAAGTGTCCTAGCTGGCTTTCATGCCTAAAGCTGAACTAGAACTCACCGTCTCCTGGTGACTGGCTCAAAGTCACCCAGCTGGCTTTCATGCCTAAAGCTGTACTAGAACTCACCGTCTCCTGGTGATTGGCTCAAACTCTCCCAACTGGCTTTCATGCCTGAGATGGTACTAGAACTCACCGTCTCCTGGTGATTGTCCCAAAGTCACCCAGCTGGCTTTCATGCCTAAGGTGGAACTAGAACTCACCGTCTCCTGGTGATTGGCCCAAGGTCTCCTAGCTGGCTTTCATGCCTAAAGCTGAACTAGAACTCACCGTCTCCTGGTGACTGGCTCAAAGTCACCCAGCTGGCTTTCATGCCTCAAGCTGAACTAGAACTCACCGTCTCCTGGTGATTGGCCCATAGTCTCCCAATTGACTTTCATGCCTGAGGTGGTACTAGAACTCCCAGTCTCCTGGTGATTGGCCCATAGTCTCCCAATTGACTTTCATGCCTGAGGTGGTACTAGAACTCACTATCTCCTGGTGATCGGGCCAAAGTCTCCTAGCTGGCTTTCATGCCTAAAGCTGAACTAGAACTCACCGTCTCCTGGTGACTGGCTCAAAGTCACCCAGCTGGCTTTCATGCCTAAAGCTGAACTAGAACTCACCGTCTCCTGGTGACTGGCTCAAAGTCACCTAGCTGGCTTTCATGCCTAAAGCTGAACTAGAACTCACCGTCTCCTGGTGATTGGCTCAAATTCTCCCAACTGGCTTTCATGCCTGAGATGGTACTAGAACTCAGTCTCCTGGTGATCGGGCCAGAATCTCCCAACTGACTTTCATGCCTGAGGTGATACTAGAACTCACCATCTCCTGGTGATTAGCCCGAAGTCTCCCAGCTGGCTTTCATGACGAAGGCAGGACTAGGACTAGGACGAAGGCAGGACTAGGACTAGTCACCCACAAGGGAGGAAGAAGAGAAAGAGGAGAAGGACTGTAGGCCCTAGGTGCTCTCCGAGCTTCTTTGTTTTCTTATAGACATTTCATGACCCAAGTAGGTAACATCATCAGTGCTAGACGGGTGCAGGATTTCCTCTCTGTTCATATACTTCTGTAGTGGCTTGTCCTGTCATTGTTTGTGGGTGCGTGTTTTCCTCCTTGATAATTTCTTTTTTTTTTTAATTTTAAAAAACAAACTTCATTGAATTTAAAAATATTAACAAGAAAAAAAAGAGAAAATATACAGATTTTCTCACTCATAAAGTTTACATTTTCAATCCACAGTTACACTAACATACTAAATACATGTGATTATATAAACACATATATACAAATATACAAACAGTGACTTATTTACCTATTCTATCTATCTGACAGTGCTTTTTTTTATTATTACTTGCATTTCCCCTAATTCTTATCTTTACCCTTTTTTCCTTTGGTTTATTTATTTATTTATTTAATTAAATTTGCCCTACTCCCGAAGTGGTATCCACTTATACCATCTATTCCATACTATAAAATATTTTGAGTCTTCCTTGTCTTTTAATTTCAGAGTTAATTTATCCATTTCTGCGCATGTGTAGATTTTTTGAATTACTTCCTGATCTGTTGGCATACATAATTCCTTGATTAGGTTGTTGTCTTTGATTGTTTGTCTGAATTTGTGGTACCTTAACGAAGGTCATTGTTACCAGGTCATTGTTGCTCTGGTACTAAAACTTAAAATCGATGCCTTTTTCTTCGTCTCTTGCAGAGTGATTTCCAGCAGCATCCAGCTTCTGGTACAGGATTTGGACGGCGCTTGTGATCCAGCCCTCACCGCCATGAGCAAAGTAAAATCTTTAAGGAATTTCAGAAGGATTTTTATGGTCTTTATAGCCAGCCCCGTCCATGCTCTGTGCAGAAATTTAACCAATTCTGCACAGTGGTGAAATCTAAAATTTGTTACTACCGGTTCTGTGGGCGTGGCTTGGTGGGAGGTGAGTAATGTGACAGGGTAGGCGTGGCCAACTTTGTTGTTTTTTTTTACTTTTAAAACCATTTTTTCTTCGGTGAAGAGGTTGTAAAAAAATGTTTTCAAAAGGCTCTGACGATCCCAGCTGAGTTGCCTGGTCGTCAGAGGCTTTTTTTCTTTTAAATGCCTCTGACGATCAGGCAACTCAGCTGGGATCGTCAGAGGCATTTAAAAGAAAAAAAGTCTCTGACGATCAAGCAACTCAGCTGGGATCATCAGAGGCATTTAAAAGAAAAAAAGTCTCTGACGATCAGGCCACTCAGCTGGGATCATCAGAGGCATTTAAAAGAAAAAAAGCCTCTGACGATCAGGCAACTCAGCTGGGATCGTCAGAGGCATTTAAAAGAAAAACAGTCTCTGACGATCAGGCCACTCAGCTGGGATCGTCAGAGGCATTTAAAAGAAAAAAAGCCTCTGACGATCAAGCAACTCAGCTGGGATCGTCAGAGGCATTTAAAAGAAAAAAAGCCTCTGACGATCAAGCAACTCAGCTGGGATCATCAGAGGCATTTAAAAGAAAAAAGGCCTCTGACGATCAAGCAACTCAGCTGGGATCATCAGAGGCATTTAAAAGAAAAAAGGCCTCTGACGATCAAGCAACTCAGCTGGGATCGTCAGAGGCATGTAAAAGAAAAAAAACACCCTTTTTTTCTTTTAAAAGCCTTTGACGATCCCAGCTGAGCCGCGCGATCATCAGAGGCTTTTTTTTTTTCTTTTAAAAGCATTTTTTCCGCCGAAAAGGTTGTAGAAAAAATGCTTTTAAAAGTAAAAAAAAAGCCTCTGATGATTGTGCGGCTCAGCTGGACATGGGATTTTTGCTACCGGTTCTCCGAACCACCCGCCTCCATCGCTACCGGATCGGGCGATCCAGTCCAAACCGGGAGCATTTAATCCCTGATTCTGCACCTCCTTGCCTTAGAGAACGTATTTAGTATTTTGGAAGTACTTTCTTCTCCCTTATCTTTTAGGGACTATTTTTATGTTTAAAAAGGGCCCCAGCCTTATTGAGGTTGGGGGAGAAATGCTCAATTCCTTTCTTGTTTCAAACCCTTCCCTTTTCGGCTCCTGGGAGGCTGTCGCAGTTGCTGAGAAAACCTGAAACTTGAGAATTGGGGTTTGGAGCTGCGGGAGGCTTTTTTTTTTTTTTTTTTTTAAAGAAAATGTCATGTTCAAACCCACAAAAGGCAATTTAAAAAGGGTGTAACATTTGCTAGATTGAAACTCACCCCCAAGGGAATTTTATCTGCCTGAAAGTTTTTTTTAAAAAAAAATGTGTTGTGGGTGGTGCGAACACGGGTTTGTCTGCCAAAAGGAAGGGAGAGAAATACGGAAGGTTTCGAGTCAATTTAGCCTGGGTTTGTAAAGCTTAAGTTTTCTCTTTTTTTAAACTATTGTATTCAAGTTGAAACAAAAATAGAGAAATACGAATAGGAGCAAAAATAGAGAAAGTTAAAGAAGAAAGTTAAAAAAAGAAGGAAAAAACTGCAGAAAGAGGAAAAATCGGTAAATGAGATGGGCAGCACATAAATCTAATAAATAAAAATAATATAATATAATAACATATATAATATGTGGAATGAACTGCCCCCGGAAATACGTAAGATCTCCGGCCTCCGGGTGTTCCGCTGTGCACTGAAGACCCTGTTATTCCGCCAGGCAGGGCTGTCAATATAATAATTTTAAATTGGGGTATTTTAATTTTTAGGGTTTTAAATCAGCCAAGTTTATTTAATTATTTTAATTTTTAATTATTGTTGTGTCTTGTGTTTTTAAATTGGCTGTACACCGCCCTGAGTCCTTCGGGAGAAGGGCGGTATAGAAATAAAATTATTATTATTATTATTATATAATATAATATAATTAATATAATATAATATAATATAATATAATATAATATAATATAATATAATATAATATAATATAATAATACAATACAATACAATACAATACAATACAATACAATACAATACAATACAATACAATACAATACAATACAATACAATACAATACAATACAATACAATACAATACAATACTACTGCAACGCTCTCTACATGGGGCTCCCCTTGAGGAGCACTCGGAGGCTCCAACTGGTGCAGAATGCAACCGCGCGGGTACTTATGGGGGCGACATGGCGCTCCCACATGACACCTCTCCTGCGCGAGCTACATTGGCTTCTAGTGGTCTTCCGGGTGCGCTTCAAGGTGTTGGTTCTCATCTTCAAAGCGCTCCATGGTTTAGGGCCCGGTTATTTTCGAGACCACCTTCTGCCACCGATAACCTCCCACCGGCCAATATGCTCCCACAGAGAGGGCCTCCTCAGGGTGCTGTCTGTCAGGCAATGTCAGCTGGCGACCCCCAGGGGGAGGGCCTTCTCTGTGGGGGCACCCGCCCTCTGGAATGAGCTACCCCCAGGGATACGACTGATCCCGGACCTCCGGACCTTCCGCCGGGCTCTGAAGACTTTTTTATTTCAGCAAGCCGGGCTGGGTTAAGAATCTTTTAATTGTTGAATTTTATGGGTAAGGGGTTTTAAATTGGGGGAGCCAATATAAATTTAATTCTTTTTTATAGTATTTTAATGTTTATATTGTATGTTTTTTAATTTTGGCTGTTCACCGACCCGAGTCCTTCGGGAGAGGGGGCGGTATAAAAATTTTAAAAATAAATACAATACAATACAATACAATACAATACAATACAATACAATACAATACCACACCACACCACACCACACCACACCACACCACACCACACCACACCACACCACACTTCCAACTTTTTTTCATGCAATAAAATAAGTTACAGCCTCAACCTTTGGCTTTATATTGCTAAAGGTTTCAAGCCGTTTCTATAACAACAAAATTTTGGGCCTAGTAGGCCTCCCTGCACTTATAACCCATAATGCAATGCGCACGCATCTCCCCATGCGCCCTGTGCATGCGCAGCAGAGACCCCAAAATCAGCCGGCCAGCGGGAGGCGCGCGCACATACACGGTGGAACTGAGCTTGGGGCAACCGCTCACATGCCCGCAGAGAGGCCTCTGCATGCCTGCCACCTTTGGCACGCGTGTGCCATAGGTTCGCCATCACGGAACTAGATGTTTCCTTCTCTTTAATTGGAACAATCAGTTTTCCCATCTCAGCAGGGGCGAAACGCACAACCCCATGCTGGCAGGGGAATTCTGGGAGTTGAAGTCCGCCCGTCTTTCGAGTTCTCAAGGTTGAGAAACAATGGAAGAGACTTAATATATTTCTAGCTGTGCCCTTTTTTGTTGTTGTTGTTTTTTTTAACTTTTGTTCTTTCATCGCCTCTGGTTGTCCTGGCTCGGTGAGTGCGCCCGAACCCGCACGTAGTTGGGTGAAAACCTGATTCACGCCGAATACATATTTTAAAGATAAGATTTTGGTTTTTATTTACTTTTCCCAGCCCGTCGCCCTTGGGCTCTTTCACCTGATTTTTTTTTTGTTTTTGTCGACACGCAGAGGTGAATATCACACGCTTCAATAAGATTAGCAGGGCAGTTTGATTTCCAAGAGGAATCAAGGAGTTTTTGGATGTGGGAATTCTCACGCAGCCCGGTTGAAACCCCTTACGCTAAGCGGGCATCTCGTCACCGTGGGAAAACATTTTTTCCGCTGCTGCGCAGAGGTTCAATTAGATAGTACAGGGCAGTGATGGCTAACCTTTTTGCCGTCGCGTGCCAAAAGCAAGGGGAAGCGCGGGGGGGGGGGTTGCGCGCGCATGTGCCCACACCCATAATTCTATGCGCCCCACCCCCGCGCATGTGTGCGTGACCCCCCACCCCCCGCGTTTCCCTCGCTTTTGGCATGTGATGGCGCGGCGGGCCCGGTAGGCCTATTTTTCGCCCTCCCCAGGCTCCAGAGCCTTTCTAGGAGCCTGGGGAGGACAAAAATGGCCTTCCCCACTTCCCTGGAGGCCCTCTGGAGGCCAGAAATGGCCTGTTTGCCGACTTCCAGTGGGCCCAGAAGGCCCGAAAATCAGCTGGCAAGTGTGCCAGAGCTGAGCTCACGTGCCAACTGATATGGCTATGTGTGCCACCTGTGGCCCGCGTGCCATAGGTTCGCCATCCCGGGTATAGGGAGTCCTCGGCTTACGACCACAATGGAGCCCAAAATTTCTGTCGCTAAGTGAAGACATTTGTTAAGTGAGTTTTGCCCCATTTTACGACCTTTCTTGGCACAGCTGGGAAGTGCAGTTGTGAAGTGCAGAAACAACTGCAGTTGTTAAGTTAGCCACAAGGCCGTTAAGGGAATCTGGCTTCCCCATTGACTTGGCTTGTCACCCTGCAGCCGTCGCAAATACGAATCCGTTTCCAAGCATTTGAATTTTGATCATGTGATCTTGGAGGGAGTGGGGGATGGTCGTAAGCGTGAAAAGCGGTCCTAGGTCACTTTTTTCAGCGTCGTAACTTCAAACGGTCACAAAGTGGACTGTTGTAAGTCGAGGACTGCCTGTAAGGAGGTTAGAATGCACGTTTAAATTTAGGATTTAAAAAGTTTAGGCTCCGGCCGACCTCACCTCGATTTCCTCACAAGGTTGCTGTGAATATGCTTCACGTGGAAAAGCAAGGGACTTGTAGGCGTCTCCAAAGCTCCTTGCAAAGAAGAGAAGGATTTTTTAAAAATAACAATAATCGGTGTAATCGATTGATGCGGCAATACCAGGGATTGTAGAATAGAAGACAATGAATTGAAGAAGATCAAAAAGCATCAAGGTCTGAAAATCATAGTTGGAAGATTATGGCATAATCTGGCTGTGGAGGTCCCAAGGGGTTATTCGCATACTGGGTGCCATACGAAAAAAATATTGGATGGTACCTGGAAAGTTTGGGCATTGACTAAATTTTCATCAGTCAATTGCAAACGGCCACACTGCCTGGATCTGCACATTCGTACTAGTTTGGAGTCAGTTTAGTATAGTAATTAAGGTGCTACCGTAGCTTAGAAACCAGGAGACTGTGAGTTCTAGTCCTGCCTTATGAGCGAAAGCAGGAAATGGTGAGTTCTAGTCCTGCCTTAGGCATGAAAGCCGATTGGGTGACTTTGGGCCAATCACCAGGAGACGGTGAGTTCTAGTCCCGGTTTAGGCATGAAAGCCGATTGGGTGACTTTGGGCCAATCACCAGGAGATGATGAGTTCTAGTCCCGCCTTAGGCATGAAAGCCGATTGGGTGACTTTGGGCCAATCACCAGGAGACAGTGAGTTCTAGTCCCGTCTTAGGCATGAAAGCCGATTGAGTGACTTTGGGCCAATCACCAGGAGATGGTGAGTTCTAGTCCTGCCATAGGCATGAAAGCCGATTGGGTGACTTTGGGCCAATCACCAGGAGACGATGAGTTCTAGTCCTGCCATAGGCATGAAAGCCGATTGGGTGACTTTGGGCCAATCAACCAGGAGACGGTGAGTTCTAGTCCTGCCATAGGCAGGAAAGCCATCTGGGTGACTCTCATCAGTCACTCTCTCTCACCCCAACCAACCTCACAGGGATTTTGTGGGAAAAATAGGAGGAGGAAGGAGTATTAGATATGTTTTCTGCCTTGAGTTACTTGCAAATAAAAGCAGGATAAATATCAAATAAATAAATAATTCTATAAAGCGACATTATGACATCTTAGCTTTTAAGGAAGACCTCGATATGAAGGGAGGCCAGTGCCAGCCGAAGGACGGGCAGCTGTGGCGCCACATGGCTGTGAACAGAGAATTATAATAGCATTAATACGTATAATAATAGTTTATCCCCTAAATGCGGCAGCCTGGGGATCCCTGCAGTTATTCTCTTAACTGTCCCAGCTTGGGTCAAGCTGTCTCCTTCTTACTTTTCTTATAATTGTTTGACAGTCAAACATTTTTTATTGAATTATAAAGTACTAGCTGGATAGCCGTGCTTCGCTACGAAACTATGTGATGGGGCTTGATAAATCAACACTTACAGCTTGAAAATTAATGAATAGTTACGATTGGTCTGTCCTCTCCCCTTCTCTCCCTCAGCTTTGCCCCACAGAAGCCTCCCCTATCCTATCCCCTTCTCTCCCTCAGACGTGGCCCACAGAAGCCTCCCCTATCCTCTCCCCTTTTCTCCCTCAGCTTTGCCCCACAGAAGCCTCCCCTATCCTCTCCCCTTCTCTCCCTCAGCCTTGCCTCACGAAGCCTCCCCTATCCTATCCCCTTCTCTCCCTCAGACGTGGCCCACAGAAGCCTCTTCTCTCCTATGCCCTTCTCTCCCTCCGCCTTACCCCATAGAATCCTCCCCTATCCTCTCCCCTTTTCTCCCTCAGCTTTGCCCCACCGAAGCCTCCCCTATCCTCTCCCCTTCTCTCCTTCAGCCTTGCCTCACGAAAGCCTCCCCTATCCTATCCCCTGGTTATTTGAAAGTAAAACTGAAACTGAAACTCCTCTCCTCTGCTTGTGTTTTGCATTTGGAACAGATTTCTTTTCAGGTGGGGAGGGGAAGCAGAACTCCTTAGCATCAGAGTGTGGAACAGATTATAAAATACAAAATACAATCTTAGAATTGTTACGGTCTTCGACAGATGCAGTGGCAAAACGTGGAGCACGTGGGAGATCAGAGCCCTTACGTGACGTCGGTCATCTTGCACATTAAGCAGAACGTCCCCATCATCCGGGACAACTTGGCCTCCACCCGGAAGTATTTCACCCAGTTCTGCATCAAGTTTGCCAAGTGAGTCCCTCGCTCGGGTTTTCAGCCTAAGGCAGGGGGGTCCCCAACCTGTGAGCTGCAACTCACCGGTGGGCTGTGAGGGATTTGCAACGGGGCTGCAGAAACAATTTGCAACTGTGTCCAGCGATCATGTGTGTGCGCTCACCCTCGCTTGCTCCATTTAAGTGAATGGCAGTCGCGCATGTCGGCCATTCGCCCTGAACCAACCCCCTCTGGGGAATTCTGGCTGGGGAATTCTGGCTGGGGAATTCTGGGAATTGAAGTCCACCCAGTGGCCAAGACTGAGAATTACTGGATGAGAAAAATCTGTTTTTCCTTTTAAGCTTCACGGAAAATATATCCTCTTCGTTTCTTCTCTTCTTTCTTGCAGCTGTTTCATCCCCAAGTTCATTAACCACCTTTTCAAGTGCAAGCCGATCAGCATGGTGGGGGCCGAACAGGTGAGAATCCAAGTTTAAATCTGAGGAAGGGGTCGTTGGGAAACAGCCGGTGTCTTCTGTCCTCCCTTCCCCCACACAGGCAAACACACAACCACGCACGCCTGCCAAGGTTTTATTATGCAATCAGACTAGAATCCCTTGCAGATAAGAGTTTTGGCATTAAACTGCGAAATGCCCGCCAAGTCAGTTTTCACTCACAGTAAGCAAGAGAGAGTTTATCCTCAGTCTGGTCCAGTAGCACAAAAGTAATCCACGAAGCAAGAGTTTAGCCAAGGTCCGATCCAAATATGCACAAGCCAGATTTCAGGTAACGCGATGTAACTCTCAGGTTTTTAACTTTGACCGTCACAAAGCCTGAAGAGCAATCACACCCACTGTCAGGTTTCGAGATCATCTCAAATAAATTGTGTTTCAAACAAAGTTTTTGAAGAAAAACTCCTATTTATTAAGCACGACATTCTAAATCCGACTCCATTGAAGCCAACACTGACTTTCAGATCCAAAACCCTCCCTTTCCATTCCCCACTCCCCTGCACTCATTGGCCATTTTCCAAGTCATTCTACCCCTTATCTACTGCTCCAGCTCCAAGGAATTTCCCCCCTCCCATCCCATCTCCTAGGGGATATTATCTCCAGGGAAAATAAGTAGGTGAAAAGTCAAACGTCCCTTTCCAGACGCCTCCGCTTCTCCTCCTTATGTCAGCACTAGAGTAAATGCAGCTTGAAGTGCTGACACCCACTTTTATTCCTTGTGGGGTGTGGCTCAGTGACTCAGCTCAACCTCGGGCCCTCCCCCGCCTCTTTCGTTGCTGCGCACGCTTCTCCCTCCGACGCTGCGTGGGATCAAGCCAGGATTCATCATCCTCGCTCCCTATCTGATATGCTTTCCTCCTGGCATATCCCAGGCTGTTCCTCTTGGCCTTCGGATGGAACCTGAGGCATTGCCAGAGAGGAGGGTCCTGGAGAGGGAGGCCTTATCAGTTCCTCCCCATCACCTTCTGAGTCCTCTTCCTCTGTTAGGACAGGCTCGGGAGTCGGGGTCACAACACGGCGGGAGGTGGCTCGATCCTTCTCAAAATGTTTTTCAGCCGTCTGAGTTTGTTGAACACGCTGAAAATCACAGCAAGACGTGTGTTTTCTATTTGAGGGGCTTGGGGTTTTCCTTGTAGATGTTTCATGACCCAACTAGGTAACGTCATCAGTGCTAGAAGGGAGCGGGGTTTGTTCCCTGTTGATATCCTTGCCGCGTCAGTGTTGGTGGGAGTGTCCTTGCGGATTGGGGGATTGTTTACTGTTGGATTGTTGGATCAGCACCCAGATATGCAGAGATTAACCCCAGGATTAATACCAGGCCAACCATGAAGCACTGATGATGTTACCTAGTTGGGTCACGAAACGTCTGCAAGAAAATGAGCAAGCTCAGAGAGCACCAAGGAGCCCCACAATGCTCTCCCCTCCTCCTTTTCTTCCTCCTCCTCCTCCCCCCCCGTAGCCCCCCCTCCCTTCTAGCACTGATGATGTTACCTAGTTGGGTCATGAAACATCTGCAAGAAAACCACCAAGTTCGGAGAGTACTAAGGACCCCACAGTCTTCCTCCTCCTCCCCCCCCCCCCGGTCTCCTCTCTTCCACTCTGTAATCCCCCCTCCTTTACACTGATGACGTTACTTAGTTGGGTCATGAAACGTCTGTAATAAAACAATCAAGTTCAGAGATCACCAAGGACCACACCGTGGTGGTTGTGCTCATCCTCCTCCCATTCCTCCCCGCAGCTCCTCCTCCCTCCTACACTGATGATGTTCCCTAGTTGGGTCATGAAACGTCTACAAGAAAACGAGCAAGCTCAGAGAGCACCAAGGACCCTACAATTCTTCTTCTTCTTCTTCTTCTTCTTCTTCTTCTTCTTCTTCTTCTTCTTCTTCTTCTTCTTCTTCTTCTTCTTCTTCTTCTTCTTCTTCTTCTTCTTCTTCTTCTTCTCCTTCTCCTTCTCCTTCTCCTTCTCCTTCTCCTTCTTCTCCTCCTCCTCCTCCTCCTCCTCCTCCTCCTCCTCCTCTCCACAAACCCCACTCCCTTCTTGCACTGATGATGTTCCCTAGTTGGGTCATGAAACATCTGCAAGAAAACGAGCAAGCTCAGAGAGCACCAAGGACGCCCACAATGCTCCCTCTCCTCCTCCTCCTCTTTCTTTTCCTCTTCTTCCTTCTCCTCCTCCCCACTTCTAGCACTGATGATATTACCTAGATGGGTCCCGAAACATCTGCAGGAAAGCCTTAAGAGAAACTCTTAAGGAATGAATTAAATCAGCCTGGCACCTCTACCCAGGTTGGTAACTGGGACGACTTCATGACGAAAGTCTTTGGGTGGCGCATCCAAAATTTGTTGAAAATTCTGGGTGTTGAAGTCCACCCAACTTAAAGTTGCCACGGCTGAGAAACACCGTGAAAAAGTTATAATAGAGGTAGTCCTCGACTTACAACCATTCGCTTAGTGACCGTTCGAAGTTACAGCGGCCAGGGTGGATAAAAATCAATGATTTTTTTAAAAAAATAAAAAAATCAGATTTTTTTTTATTTAAATCGGATTTTTTTATTTAAATCGGATTTTTTTGATTTAAATCGGATTTATTTTAATAAAAAACTTGGGGTAAAAATCTATCGTAAGATAGTTTCCTATTTAAGATACGTAAATAATTTAGTTTATTCAGCATGAAATGGAGCTTAGTTATGTAGCATGAGGCTGTATATTCTGCAACACTGGGACTATCGGTGAGTCAACAGCGGGTCAAAGGAGTAGCAGAGATGACAGTTGCTCTTTAAAAATTATGATTTAAATCGAGTTGGTTTAAATCAAGCCTTTTTACTAGTGATTTAAATCAAGCCTTTTTACTAGTGATTTAAATCATGATTTAAATTGTGATTTAAATCAACTCGATTTAAATCAAATCCACCCTGACAGCGGCACTGCAAAAAGTGATTTATGACTGTTTTTTTTTTACACTTACGACTGTGGCAGCATCCCCACAGATGTCGCGGGATCAAAATTCGCACGCTTAGCAACTGACTCATATTTATGACCGTCGCAGAGTGTTCCCGGGGGGGTGTCACATGATCCTCTTCCGCGACCTTCTGACAAGCGAAATCAATGGGGGAAGCCCGACTCGCTTTAACGACCGTGTTGCTCAGTTAACAACCGCGGTGATTCACTTAACAGCGGTAACCAGAAAGATCCTAAAAATGGGGCGAAACTCACGTTGCAACTGTCTCGCTTAGCAACAGAAGTTTTGGGCTGGGTTGCGGTCATAAGTCGAGTGTCAACTTGCAAAGCTTTCAAGTTGCCATGAGCAGGAAGGAAGGAGAACTGATAGAGCTGATTGATTTCCCTAACTGAAGCTACATTCCACAGATGCTTTTTTTACCGCAATCAGTAGGAGAGTGTTGGGTTTCACAGCCAGCCAAAGTGGTTAATTGGAGAATGTGATTTATTTATTTATTTATTTATTTATTTATTTATTTATTTATTTATTATATTTCTATACCGCCTTTCTCCCGTAGGACTCAAGGCGGTGTACAGTCAAGAAAAATATAGACACACAAACATCATAAAATTGCTAATTAAAATTATTACTTAGTTTGGTCAATTAAATAAAACCCAGAATTAGATCACATTTAAAAAATCATTCACATGTTCATATGTTTAGTTCATATGATTTATGACATGGCCAGGGAGGAGGAGAGAGAGAGGGTCATAGGGGAACGTAAATCTACGTGGGATTAGTTCTAACTGCATCCGAATATTGCCGAAATGGTGCTCCTAATAAATGACTGTATTTCTTTTGAAGTTTGGCTCATAGCTCATGAATTAATTAGGGCATCTTTCGGACTACCTATATCAAATTCATCTCGAAGTCCTGTACATACCCAGACAAGATTAATGCCAGACGTATGTTAGGATTTAAACCCACGCTACCTAAATTTGACTCCCGGTAGAAAGAGAGAGAGTCACCTCACATCCAGTTACTCCTTGTTTTATTTCACTTAAAAGTTAATGAAAATCAGTTTCAGTTTCCCAAAAGGTAGCTATTTATAGTCTCTTTAATTGTTTTACAATCCACATTGATCTGTGCACGTACACACACCCAAGGATGTGGCTTACAAGTGCAGGAGGACAAAGAATATATATATATATTTTCTTATTGCATTCCATCATTTAATTCACAGTCATTCCGGGCATGGGTATCTTAACAATATTTATTTGACAGCCTGTAGTGCTTTCATTTATTTATTTTTATGTAAGGACACGGTGGCTCTGTGGCTAAGACGCTGAGCTTGTCGATCGAAAGGTCGGCAGTTTCAGCGGTTCGAATCCCTAGCGCCGCGTAACGGGGTGAGCTCCCGTGACTTGTCCCAGCTTCTGCCAACCTAGCAGTTCGAAAGCACGTTAAAAAATGCAAGTAGAAAAATAGGAACCACCTTTGGTGGGAAGGGAACAGCGTTCCGTGCTCCTTTGGCGTTGAGTCATGCCGGCCACATGACCACGGAGACGTCGTCTTCGGACAGCGCTGGCTCTTTGGCTTTGAAACGGAGATGAGCACCGCCCCCTAGAGTCGGGAACGACTAGCGCATATGTGCGAGGGGAACCTTTACCTTTAGTGCTTTTATAAAACGATGATCTCTTCATCCGTGAGTGAAGGAAGAAAGCAAGGAAGGAAGGGAGAGATGGATGGATGGATGGATGGATGGATGGATGGATGGATGGATGGATGGATGGATGGATGTGGGATCCATGGTGCTTTCTGAGCTTGTTTGTTTTCCTGCAGACATTTCATGACCCAGCTAGGTAACATCATCAGTGCTAATAGGGAGTGAAGTTTGCTTTCACTTTATTTACTAGGGCAGTGTTTCTCAACCTTGGTAGCTTGAAGATGGGTGGACTTCAACTCCCAGAATCCCCCAGCCAGCAGCGCTGGCTGGGGGATTCTGGGAGTTGAAGTCCACCCATCTTCAAGCTACCAAGGTTGAGAAACACTGTACTAGGGGCTACTATATAAAATATCACTTCATCATCATTCCTATTATCTGCTTCAGCTGCTGCTGGACACTCACTCCCTGAAAATGGTCCTGCTCGACCTGCCGTCCATCGGCTCGCAGGTGGTGAGGAAGGCGCCCGCCAGCTACACGAAGATCGTGGTCAAGGGCATGACGCGGGCCGAGATGATCCTCAAGGTAGACCTTATTCTTGCTTCCAGACCATCTTGTCCTCCGAAGAATTCCTGAGGAAGGAAGCGACTGGCTACCTGCCTGAAGCCACCTTATAGGACAGAGTTTGTTTGTTTGTTTGTTTCCCTTACTGTTTTTAACAAATAACTCAAGGCAGCGCACGTATCTAATACTTCTTCCTGCTCCTATTTTCCCCAGAACAACAACTCTGTGATCAGCCAGCTTTCATACCTAAGGTGGAACTAGAACTCACCGTCTCCTGATAATTGGCCCAAAGTCATCCTGCTGGCTTTCGTGCTTAAATCAGGACTAGAACTCACCATCCCCTGGTGATTGGCCGAAAGTCACCCAGCCTGTTTTCATGCTTAAGGCGAGACTAGAACTCACCGTCTCCTGGTGATTGGCCGAAAGTTACCCAGTGTTTTCATGCTTAAGGCGAGACTAGAACTCACCATCCCCTGGTGATTGGCCGAAAGTCACCAAGTCTGCTTTCATGCTTAAGGCGGGACTAGAATTCACAATCTCCTGGTGATTGCCCCAAAGTCACCCAGCAGCCTTTCATACTTAAGGCAGGACTAGAACTCACCATCCCCTGGTGATTGGCCGAAAGTCACCCAGCCTGTTTTCATGCTTAAGGCGAGACTAGAACTCACCATCCCCTGGTGATTGGCCGAAAGTCACCAAGTCTGCTTTCATGCTTAAGGCGGGACTAGAATTCACAATCTCCTGGTGATTGCCCCAAAGTCACCCAGCAGCCTTTCATACTTAAGGCAGGACTAGAACTCACCGTCTCCTGGTGATTGGCCCAAAGTCACCCAACCTAAGGCAGGATTAGAACTCACCACATCCTGCTAATTGGCCCAAACTCACCCAGTCGGCTTTCATGCCTAAAATGGGACTACAACTCACTGTCTCCTGGTGATTGCCCCAAAGTCACCACCCTGCTTTCATGCCTAAGGCAGGACTAGAACTCGCCATCTCCCAGCTTCTAGCTTGTTGCTTTAACCACTAGACCGAACTGGCTCTCTCTCCCCTTCCTCTCCATTCTAATTGCGGGGCGTCTCGAGCTGTCGCTCACTTTTAAAGGCAACCGAGCGCAGAGTCCTTCCCCAAATTCCTTTCCCCGTTCCGGAGTTGAGGGCTTTTTGGCTTTTCCCAGGATGGGTTTTCTTTCGGCATTTCCAATTAGATCCTAGGCCAAGCTGGTGACAGCTGCTTCGTGCCTGCCTGGGTGGGGACAGGGAGGGGTTGCAGGAAATCGACCCTTGCATTTCCCACCCTCCCACCAAACCCCCCTGTCTAGAGCAGCTTCTCATATTCGGGGTTTGGCCTCCGGGATGCCGAAAGGCAGAAGCTTTTCCTGGAAAATCAGAAAGAGGCTGGAACCGGATGGGGGAAACACGGCCCGAGCTTCCAAAATTGCTTTTCTCAAAAGGCAAGGGGACTTTTCTGGTTTTTCCTTGAAGATGTTTCGCTTCTCATCCAAGGAGCTTCTTCTGCTCTGACCGAATGGTGCGGAAGGGAAGGATTGATTATAAATGACCAGCTGCCTGCAAGGAATATAAATCCTTCCCTTCCCCCCACCATCCTCCAGTCAGAGCGGAAGAAGCTTCTTGGATGAGAAGCAAAATGTCTTCAGAGAAAAAAACAGAAAGTCCAGTTGCCTCTTGAAAAAAAGCCCCTGTGGGACAACCGTGACCTGGATGACGGCGAACCTCCATAAACATGTTGTTTGGACTTCATCACCATCCATCCATCCACCCATCCATCCATCTATCATTTATCCATCTATCATTTATCCATCCATCCATCTATTTATCTATCCATCTATCCATCCATCCATCTATCTATCATCTATCCATCCATCCATCTATCTATTTATCTATCCATCTATCCATCTATCTATCATTTATCCATCCATCCATCTATCTATTTATCCATCTATCCATCCATCTATCATCTATCCATCCATCCACATATCTATCTATCATCTATCTATCATTTATCCATCCATTTATCCATCCATCCATCTATTTATCTATCCATCTATCCATCCATCTATCATCTATCCATCCATCCACATATCTATCTATCATCTATCTATCATTTATCCATCCATTTATCCATCCATCCATCTATCTATTTATCTATCCATCTATCCATCCATCTATCATCTATCCATCCATCCACATATCTATCATCTATCTATCATTTATCCATCCATTTATCCATCCATCCATCTAACATTTATCCATCTATCATTTATCCATCCATCCATTCATCTATCCATCTATCCATCTATCATTTATCCATCCATTTATCCATCCATCCATCCACATATCCATCCATCCATCTATCATTTATCCATCCATTTATCCATCCATCCATCTATCATTTATCTATCTATCTATCTATCTATCTATCTATCTATCTATCTATCTATCATCTATCCATCCATTCATCCATCTATCATCTATCTATCTATCTATCTATCTATCTATCTATCTATCTATCATCTATCCATCCATTCATCCATCTATCATTTATCTATCTATCTATCTATCTATCTATCTATCTATCTATCTATCATCTATCCATCCATTTATCCATCCATCCATCCACCCATCTACCTACCTATCATGAATCTATGGTCACTATGGATGACTTTATCTATCCATCCATTCATCCATCCATGTATCTCATCTATCTGTCTGTCTGTCTGTAATTCTCACATAGTTAGAATTAAGCCCCTTAAAAGCCATACAGGGAGTTCTCGACTTACAACAGTTTGCTTAGTGACCATTTGAAGTTACAACAGCACTGAAAAAAGTGACTCACACTTACGACCGTTTCAGCATCCCTCACGGTCACATAATCAGAATTCAGACGCTTGGCAACTGGCTCATATTTATGGCGGTCGCAGCGTCCCGGGGTCACGTGATCACTTTTTGCAAACTTCTGGCGTGCAACGTTAGTGGGGAAGCCGGATTGACTCAACCGCCATCTTACTAAGTTAACAACTGTACTGATCCCTCTAGCAATTCTTGGCGAGAAAGGTGGTAAAAAGAGGGCAAAGCTCACTTAACAAATTTCTCACTTAGCAACTTAAATTTTGGGCTCAGTTGTGGTCATAAGTTGAGGACCACTTGTATTTTTAATTTTACTTTGCTGGCTGGCACAGGGACAAAAGTGCAGCCAAGGCAGAAAAAAACCAGATTGGATGTTATTTTAGAGAGGAAATCCTTTTTTTTTTTTATGGTTTTGTTTAGAGCAGGGGTCTTCAAACTTGGCTTGAAGACTTGTGGACTTCAACTCCCAGAATTCTCCAGCCAGTTTTACAGCTCTCTCTAAGAGGTTTACAGCATATTTTCCCCCAACAATCTGGCTCCTCATTTTACCCACGTCAAAAGGATGGAAGGCTGAGTCAATCTTGAACTGATCAGGATCGAACTCCTGGCAGAGGGCAGTGTTTGCCTGCAATCCTGCATTCTAACCTGTTCTGTCCCCAACCACACGCACACACACCAACAGACATTCAAGAGTTAAAGACCAAACCAGCCGGCAAAGTCCTTTTCCTTATGATAATGGAACTTGGCAACAACCTAGTGGCTGCCTGCCAAGAGTTTATTATTTACGAAGAGGAGAGATAGCTTCTCCCCACTTCTGATACTTCAAAAGAAACAGCTCAATAATTACGGAGTCAATCAAGTCCAGAGATAATCCAGCAAAGTCTTATAGCAAAAGTCCGGCAATGCAGAATGGCGTGGAAGCTTTCAGCTTTGTTCGTCACAAGGTTTGACTGGCCACCACGCTCCCTTTTATACCCTGTGGGGTGTGGTCCAGTGACTCAGCCTAATCTCGGGCACGCCTTTTCTTCTGTTGCGTGCGCTTATCTCTGCGACGCTGGCGTGGATCCAGCCAAGACTCATTACCCTCATCACTGTCCATCTGTGGCTGCGTGGACGTGCTTGGCCCCGGCCCTATCTCTTGCCCTTCGGCGGACACCGAAGGCATTGCCAGAGAGGAGGGTCCTGGAGAGGGAGCCTTGCCAACTCCTCTCCTTCACTCTCGGAGTCCTCTCCTGACGATGACACAGGCTCAGGTAACGGAGCCACAACATAACCACTGTGCCACCGCGGCTCTTCTGATCAGCTGCTCTTCTGTCCCTGCAGGTCGTGATGGCGCCTCATGAGCCCGCTGTGGTCTTTGTGGACAACTACATCAAACTCCTCTCCGACTGCACCACTGACACGTTCCAGAAGATTCTGGAGATGAAGGTGAGTTGGGCGCCAGGGCAAGCGGGCAGCAAGAAAGGCCAGTGCTGTTCTATTTCTCTGGAGCATAACATGGGAAAGATGGCTGTTGAAGGACCTAGATCAGCGATGGCTAACCTTTTTCCCATCGTATGCCGGGGGGGGGGTGGCACACGCTCCTGGCACTCGATGACCCAGTAGGCCTGTTTTTCTCTCTCCCCAGGTTCCAGAGCCTTTCTAGGAGTCTGGGGAGGGTGAAAACGGCCTTCCCCCCCACCCCGGAGGCTAGAAACGGCCACTTTGCCAACTTCCGGTGGGACCAAAAGGCCCATTTTTTGCTGTCCTCAAGCTCCAGAGCCTCTCTAGGGGTCTGGGGAAGGTGAAAATGGCCTCCCCCCCCCCCCCCGGAGGTCCTCCGTAGGCTGAAAACGGCCCGTTTGCCAACTTCTGGTCCCACCCATTTCCGGTCCCATCAGAAGTTGGCAAACAGGCCATTTCCGGCCTCCGGGAGGGGTGGGGAAGGCTGTTTTCGCCCTCCCCAGACTCCTAGAAAGGCTCTGGAGCCTAGTTGGGGGCGAATCATTGGCCCCCACGGAGAGGGCGCGCAACTTGGGCGTCCTCCTGGATTCACGGCTGTCTTTAGAAGAGCACTTGACGGCCGTGACCGGGAGGATTTTTTATCAGGTTCGCCTGATTCGCCAGTTGCGTCCCTTTCTGGATCAGGACTCCTTACGCACAGTCACTCATGCCCTCGTCACCTCCTGCCTGGACTATTGTAACGCTCTCTACATGGGGCTCCCCTTGAGGAGCACCCGGAGGCTCCAACTGGCGCAGAGTGCGGCCGCGCGGGTGGTAATGGGAGCGACATGGCGTTCCCATGTAACACCCCTCCTGCGCGAGCTGCACTGGTTCCCGGTGGTCTTCCGGGTGCGCTTCAAGGTTTTGGTTACCATCTTTAAAGTGCTCCATGGCTCAGGACCTGGGTACTTGCGGGACCGCCTACTACCACTAATAGCCTCCCTCCGGCCGGTACGCTCTCATAGAGAGGGGCTCCTCCGGGTGCGGTCGGCCAAACAATGTTGACTGGCGGCCCCCAGGGGGAGAGCCTTCTCTGTGGGGGCACCTACTATGTGGAACGAGCTCCCCCCAGAGATACGGAGGATCCCGGATCTGCGCACCTTCCGCCGCGCTCTAAAGAACTTTTTATTCCACCAGGCGGCCTGGCCTAATTTTCTCCCTCTTTTTAAACAATTTTAATAATTTTAATTTTTAATATTTTTAATACTCAAAGTTTAAATTTGTTTTAAATTGATTGGGGTTTTAATTTGTCTGGGCCTTTAATTCGATTTTATTTCTGCTTTTTAAATTTTGTATATATGTATTTTATTGTTGGCTGTTCACCGCCCTGAGTCCTTCGGGAGAAGGGCGGTATACAAATTAAATAAAAGTAAAAGTAAAGTAAAGTAGTGAGAGAGAAAAATGAGCCTTCCCCACCCAACCCCTGAGGCCCTCCGGACGCAGAAAAAACCCTGTTTCCCTACTTCTGGTGGGCCCTGGGTGCCACAGGTTCGCCATCACGGACCTAGATTATCTGGGACCAGTTTGATTCTTCTTCTAGCACATCTGGATAAAAAGAAGACAAGACAGTCTGACTTTGCCCTGCTAAGCTTCATTTTAGAAACATTTAGACTCGGTATAATTCAGCTTTCCTGACGTCCCTTTTAAGAATCATGGTGGCTTTGCAGGATGAGACTCTCAAACGTCTCTGTCATTTGCCATCCTGAGGTGTGCCTGGAAGCATCTCTTCCAGATGTCCTGGGTTGTGTCTTCCAGATGTTTTGGTTGTCTTCCCTGTGTTCTGGAGGCACATTTTAGTGTGTCGTGGCTTGTCTTTCCCAGATGTTCTGGAGGCACGCCATCCAGATGTTATTGGCAGGCTAGATCTTCTGGAAGCACATCTTCCAGATGTTTTGGTTGTATTTTCCAGATGTGTTGGGTCATGTCTTCAAGGTATTCAGGAGACCCATCTTGAAGTTATGGGGTGTGCCATCCAGACATACTGGAGATATGTCTCCTAGATGTTCTGGGACATGTCTTCTAGAAGATCTAGAGGTGCATCTTCCAGATGCTCAGAGGCATGTCATTCAGCTGTTCCAGAGGAGTGTTTTCCAGATGTAATGGGGTGTGTCTTCCAGACATGCTGGAGCTATGTCTCCCAGATGTTCTGGGACATGTCTTCTAGATGTTCCAGAGGCACATCTTCCACATATTCTAGGTGTGTCTTCCAGTTGTGCTGGAGGTACATCTTGTAGATGTTCTGAAGGCATGTCTTCCAGATGTTTTAGGACACGCTTTCCAGGCTCTGGAACAGTGGTGGGTTGCTCTCGGTTCGCACTGGTTCGCAAGAACCGGTAGTAAAAATTTGTAATAGTTCCGAAAACCGGTAATAACATTGGCTGGCCACGCCCCCCCCCCGAACCGGTCCCTGGCCCGGTCGCCGCTCGCTTATCCCGCCCACCTCATCAGAGGCTTTTTTTTTTTTTTTACTTTTAAAAGCATTTTTTCTACAACCTCTTCGGCCGAAGAGGTTGTAGGAAAAAAAAATGCCTTTAAAAGCCTCTGGCAATCCCAGCTGAGTTGCCTGATCGTCAGAGGCTTCTAAAAGCATTTTTTTTTGCAACCTCTTAAGGTTGTAGAAAAAATGCTTTTAAAAATAAAAAAAAAAGTTGGCCACGCCCACCCAGTCACATTACCCCCGCCACCACGCCACGCCCACAAAATAAGCCATGCCCACAGAACCCGTAGTAAAAAATGTTAGAACCCACCCGATGTCAGCGTTCCAGCGCTGACATATGAAAAGAGAGGAGAAGCTTGAACTTTTGCCTACTTAATTCCTTTGAAGATTCTGTTTCCTCGGAGATGGGAGGAGGGGGGGACATTCCTGTGATCTGACGGAGATGGGATGAGGAGAGTGGCTTGGAAGATAGCCAATGAGACGCAGAGAATTGGGGATCGGAAAGGGAGGGATTGGGGGGCAAAGGTCAGTGCTGACCACGAAAGAGCCAGGGACAGATCACTGTCCTCAATAAAGAGAAAATTTCCTCAAAGATCGGCAGTTTGGAAATTCATTTATTTTGAGATAGCATCGAAACCTGACACCCCTGTTCTGGGACATGTCTTCCAGATGCCTCCAGATGTTCTGCAGGGACGCAACCTGTCCTTTATCATCCCCTTATCCTCTTTCTTTCTGTACGGCCTTCTCCATCAGTCCATCACGAAACAATAAACCACAGCCTTAGTTTATTGCAAAGCCCATGTTAGCTCAAGCTCTGAAGCCAAATGTGGCTCCTGAGTTTTGCCTGTAGCCGTGATGGCGAACCTATGGCACGTGTGCCACAGGTGGCACGCAGGCCCTCTTCTGTGGACACGCAAGCCATCACCCCAGTTTAGCTCTGCTGCGCGTGCGTGTTTGCCTCCCGCTGGCCAGCTGGGCGTCGGGTTTCTGCCACGCATGCGTGGGGGTTGGGGCACATGCAGGGGCCCTGCGTGTGCATGTGGGGGCCATTTGCACATTTATTTATTTATTTATTTATTTATTTATTTATTTATTTATTTATTTATTTATGTATTTATTTATTTATTTATTTATTTTATCTATCTATCTATCTATCTATCTATCTATCTATCTATCTATCTATCTATCTATCTATCTATCTATCTATCTATCTATCTATCTATCAAATTTCTATACCACCCTACTCCCGGAGGACTCAGGGCGGTGAACAGCCAAGATAAAATACAGATAATACAAACATTAAAAGTCCCTTAAAATTATTATTAAATATTTTGGCCGAAACACGGATTAAAACACCCAATTTGTAAAACAAATCAAACGATTTAAAAAATTTAAAAGAGGAGAGTTAGGCCAGGCCAGCCTGCTGAAATAAAAAAGTTTTGCGAGCACGACGAAACGTGCGCAGATCCGGGATCCTCCGTATCTCTGGGGGGAGCTCGTTCCAGATGGTAGGTGCCCCCACATGCATGGGGCGGGGCACGTACGGGGGTACGTGTGCACACACATGTGCATGCACGGGGGTGGGGCGCAGGCACGGGGGGCCATGCATGCATTGCATTTTGGGGGCTCGGGCACGCATGCACACGCTTTGGGCACTCGGTCTGGAAAAGGTTAGCCATCATTGGCCTATAGTGACCACCTCCTCTTCCTCCCTCTGTCCGTCTCTCCCCCACCCTCCGTGTCTCCACAGGGTCTCAAGCGAAGCGAGCAAAGTAGCATGTTGGACTTATTCCGTCAGAGGCTCCCGGCTCTTCCCTCGGGCGCCGAAACCGGCGGCTGCGTCTCCCTGGCGGCCCCCACGCCCGAGCAGGAATCTTCCCGTATCCGCAAACTGGAAAAACTGATCAAGAAGAGACTCTAGCTGCTCCCTAGCCCTTCTTCTTCTTCTTCTTCTCCAGCTGCTGAAGGCATCGCGGTCCAAACTTAAATCGTTCGTGGCAGGTTGTACCCCTACCCCATCGAGGGCCTTCCGGATAGCGGAAATCAGCCACCAGCTGTCTCCGGCATCCCGGCTTCCCCCGTCGTCTGTCTGGCTGGTCTCCCTGATGAATTGAAGTACGCCCCAAATCACAGGATGGTCCTAATCTTTGGCAGGAAGTTGATATTTTCCAAGGTCTTATCTCAAGATATGAGATCCCTGATATTTTTGCAAGGGTTAATTTTATATTTTAAGAGGTAACCTTGTAGGATGGTTGATCTGTGTCTCTGGGCGTGTTGGAATCTCCTTTTTGCAATGTTCCGAATGCAAAAAAAAAAAAAAAATTCTCCCAGGAACAGAGGGTTCTCCTTCTTCGTAGACCCCCTCGCTCCTTCCTCTTTCCGTGGGTGTTTTTTTTTCTCCGAGCTGTTTTCTGGCGTAACTCTGTGATGGTTTTTTTTCTGCTTCGTTACCTAAAAGCATTGTTTCCCAACCTCAGCAACTTTCAACTAGGTGGACTTCCAATTCCCAGAATTCTGAGAGTTGGAAGTCTACACAGTTTAAAATTGCCAAGATTGTGGGGGGGGGGGGAAAGGGACCTAGACAGTCTTTAAGTAGCTCAGAACAAAACTCATTGGGACCCAGTCTGTTTCAGAAAGTGTCAATTCCAGAAGAAATTTCAGTCAATTTCAAAATCAATTCCGGGAAATTTCATAGTCAATTTCAGGACAAAAAAAAAAAAAGCTGCAAAATTCAATTTACGTTTCATTCCTCAGCCCCCACTCAATAAACCCACTTGACAAATTAATAATTCCTTATTGGGTTCCTTCTACCCCTATCTCCCCACCATTGGTGGGGCAATCCTTTAAACACCCCACCACCCCCGCAATCTCCCATTTTTCTGCAATTCGGAGAGCAGAAACTAAACTTCTTGTCTCTTTTTCCACCGGCTCATTTGACCCGAGCCAAAATCTCTGCCGAGATTCATCCGGATCTCACCTACCTTGGATCCGGTCCAAACAATAAAAACCTCCCTTTCCTCCAGCCACATTTTATTAGCTACCTGGTTTTTGCCAGGATGAAAACATTCCGGATTTGCACCCAGCCTTTGGATCTTTCCGTGCTCTTTGCGTGTGTCTCTCTGTGTGCTTTTCAAAACTGCTTGCTGTTATGTGTGTATGTGTTTTTTTTTCTTTTTAATTTTTGCTTCCTCTGCCCTTCATTTGTCCCGAGCGGAACAAAGTTGTTTTTTTTTTGTTTTTGTTTTTTTTTTGTTCCTGAATTCCTGGATCTTTTTTTTTTTTTTTTTTTTTTTAAATATAACTTTTTTTTCCTTCCTGAGAATTTCTGGGATCTGGAACCACCCCAGATTTCTCATTTTTCCTTTTCTGCTTTCCAGAGACAAAAGCTTCGGGAAGCATTCGAGACCTTGCACTCCAAATTTTTAGCCAAGGTATCATCACTCCATGCTAGGGAAACACCCCCCACTCTCCCCCCCTCCCCAAAATTTCACTCCCTACAAAACCGGGGCATTCATTAAAAACAGGAAACCTCCCAAGACGGGGGGGGGGGGGGGGGGGCGGAGAGAGAGGTTCATTTTCCTTCCCCAAAATTCTTGCAGCTGCTGGAGTTTGCGTGTGTGTTTTTTTTTTTTTTTTTGAAAAAGGCGAGGGATTTTCTTCTTTAAGGGGCCTTTGGAGGTGGATCCCGTTTGCAAATTCTGGGGGTTTGAGGGAGGCCCGCAGACAGCCAGTTGCTGACCTCCCTTCCTCTTCCCCCCATGCATGCACCCTCAAAGCCAAAGGCCCTTCACGTCCCCAGGAAGTGGGGCAGGGTGCCATGCCCTTGGCCCGTTGGGTTGGGTTGCCATCCAGGGTGAGCAATGTTTGCCCAAGGTTGGCTTGCGAAAGGAAAAAAAATCTAATCGAGGAAGGTGTAACCGGGACCTGCCTGGTTTTTATGGAGAGCAGGGCAAGAGGGGCCTCCCAAGAGATCATCCGGCCTGCTGGCATCTCGGCCTTCCCCTCCCTCCCTCCCTCCCTCCCCCCCCTCCTCTCCTTCTGCCATCCGATTGCAGGAGGGTTGAAAAACAGGAAGGAGGGGTGGCCCTCTTGAGAAACCTCCTGCCTTGTAAATAGTAACGTCTTCTCCTTTCCTTTCCTTCCCTCCCTCCCTCCCTTTCTTTCTTTCGTTTGTTCTTTCTCTTCTCCCTTCCTTTCCTTCCCTCTTTCTTTTCTTCTTTCGTCCTCCTTTCCTTCCCTCACTCTTTATTTCTTTGTTCCTTTCTCCCTATTTTTCCACCATTCTTCCATCCCTCCCTTTTCTTTCTTTCTTCCTTCCTTCCTTTCTTTTTCTCTCCCTATTTTTCCATCCATCCTTCCATCCCTCTCCTTTCTTCCTTCCTTCCTTTTTTCTTTCTTTTTCTTTCTTTCTTTCTTTCTTTCTTTCTTTCTTTCTTTCTTTCTTTCTTTCTCTCTCTCTCCCCATTTTTCCATCCCTCCCTCCCTCTTCCTTTCTTCCTTTTTTCTATCTTTCTTTCTGTCTTTCTTTCTGTCTTCCTTCCTTCCTTTCTTTTTCTCTCCCTATTTTTCCATCCATCCTTCCATCCCTCTCCTTTCTTCCTTCCTTCCTTTTTTCTTTCTTTCTCTTTTTCTTTCTTTCTCTCTCCCTATTTTTCCATCCCTCCCTCCCCCTTTTCTTCCTTTTTTCTATCTTTCTGTCTGTCTTCCTTCCTTCCTTCCTTCCTTCTCTATTCCCTCTCCTTCCTTCCTTCCTTTCCTCCCTCCCTCCTTTGTTCCTTCCTTCCTTCCATCATCTATCTGTCTGTCTGTCTCTCCCTCCCTCCCTTCCTTCCTTCCCATTGATTTTAAACGGTTGCCTAATTTATCTCACCCTTTCTGGCTAATAATTAAGACTCCTCAAGTTGTACATTTCCTGTTAATAAAGTGGATTCTCCGGTCTCTTGATGAGTTTGGCTTCCATTTGTTGGGGTTTTTTTCCGTTCAAGGTAAAAGGATGGGGAACACCGGGTTAAGACTGAGCTCGGCGGCCATTTTGTTCTTATTCTCCTCTTTTGTCATTTCTTCCTCTCCTCTTTTGTTCTCTTCCTTTTTATTCTTGTCCTGGTCTCTCCCAGGCGAGACGGGCGGCTGTATCAATCCACATGACCAATGAAAATAAAGAAATAAAGATGGTGACAGGTAGCCCTCAATTTATGACCATCATTAAGATGGGAATTACGGTCGTAAGTCATTCTGGTCATAAGCCGAGGCGTTATATGAGAGACGTGACTGAAACCAACTTTTTGACATTTTTTGCGACGGGCGTTAAGCAAACACCGCTGGGTGTTTTTTCCCAGTTACAGGAAGGAAACGCCAGAAACCACCCCAAAAAAACCCTCATTGAAAATTGTGGTCACGTGACCGCCGACGCTGCAAACGGCCACACAGGTGAGCCCATTGCCAAGTCCCCCAAATATGATCACGTGACACTGTGTCTGTGTGTGTGTGTGTTTGTGTCAGCGTTACAAGTACTGCACCCATCGACCGCAGAACTCCGAGGCAGGTAGATTCCTCAAAGAACAAATTTATTGGATAGATCATATTGGCACAACTGGTGAAAACCGACTCTGAAAGTTCCCGTGGTTTTCACCCGATTAAAAGAGGAAATCTTCCCCCTTTTCCCTCAGTTATCAGTCACATGGTCCAATCGAGGTGCTGGCTGGTTGCTTGGTTACTTTGCTCCTCCTCTCCCAGCCACCTGCTGGAATGACCTTGGTTCCCACAGGAAAACTTTTTGCTTTGACTACAAATCCCCCCACTCCCTGTCTCTTCTGCCTTGTGACTGTGTGTGTGTGTGTGTGTGTGTGTGTGTGTGTGTGTGTGTGTGTGTGTGTGTTAAGCGACTGGTTGCCACTTGCCACAAATAACGTGAAGCTGAGCCTGCTGGTCGATTTCCTCCGAGTGGATTCTGCAAACTCCAAATGCTGCAACAGGTGATCCGGGTTCGAATGGCAGGCTAAGCCAGAGCTGGCCATGATGGGGGGGACAGGGTGGCCCAGAAGCAGGTGTGGCTTAGAAGTCTTGCGAACCCAGCCAGGGAGTGATCTCAGCTGAGCAGGAGGAACGCTCCCAATTTAGAGGGTCAGCAGTTACAACAGTTCCTTTTAGTGAGTATTCAAAGTTACAACGGCACTGAAAATAGTGACTTCCCCCCTCCCCACAGTTATGACCATTGCAGCATTCCTGTGGCCACATGATCAAAATTCAGACGCTTGGCAACTGACTCGTATTTATGACGGTTGTAATTCTGAACGGTCGCTAAATGTATTATTCGTTCGATAATAAATGAATTATTGTAAAGTGCTCTAGGACAACCTGTAATGGCTGAATAAAAGGATCAGATACTGTACAGGTAGTCCTTGACTTACAACCATTCATTTAGTGATCGTTCAAAGTTACAACGGCCGTGGAAAAAGTGACGTAGGACCGTCACGCGATTTACATTCAGACGCTTGGCAACTGACTCAGATTTATGACGGTTGCAGTGTCACGTGATCCCCTTTTGCGACCTTCTGACAAGCCAAGTCCATGGGGAAGCCGGGTTCACTTAACAACCGTGTGACTCACTTAAGAACTGCAGTGATTCACTTAACAACAAGAAAGGTCGTAAGATGACGTAAAATTCCATTCACGTCTCCCTTGGCGACAGAAATTCCGGGCTCCGTTGTGGCCGCAAGTTGAGAACTTGAAAAAGGGAGAAACGAAAAGAGAGTGCAAAACCGAAGTAAGAGAGAACTGAACGATAAAAGAAACAATGGAAAAGAACATCACGGGATTTGAGACTCGGCCCCGAAAAAGGACTACAAGGTCGTAAAAAGGGAGCTGTGATTTGATTTGAGAAAATTTGAAAAAAACCCATTCCCCCTTTTATTTATTTTATTTTATTTATTTATTTAATTTATATACCGCCCTACTCCCGAAGGACTCAGGGCGGTGAACAGCCAAACAGTAAAAATACATAGATACAAAATTTAAAAACAAAGTAAAATCGAATTAAACAATTTGGCCCAGACAAATTAAAACCCCCAATCATTTAAAAAACCGATTAAAATTTGCATAATTAAAAAGAGGGAAAAGATTAGGCCAGGCCCGCCTGGTGGAATAAAAAAGTCTTGAGAGCGCGACGGAAGGTGCGCAGATCCGGGATCCTCCGTATCTCCGGGGGGAGCTTATTCCAGATGGTAGGTGCCCCCACAGAGAAGGCTCTCCCCCTAGGGGCCGCCAGTCGACATTGTTTGGCCGACGGAGGAGCCCCTCTCTATGAGAGCGTACCGGCCGGTGGTACTGGTGGTAGCAGGTGGTCCCGTAGATAGAGGACCCTCTCAACTTTATTAGAATAGAGCTGGAAGGGGCCTTAGAGGTCTTCTAATCCAGCCCCCTGCTGAAGCAGGAGACCCTATACCAGTGATGGCTAACCTTTTTGCCATCGTGTGCCAGGAGCGGGGGGGGGGGTGTTAAGCGCACGCGTGCCCACACCTATAATTCTATGGGCCCCGTGCATGCAAGCACGACCCCCCTTTCCCCCCCCCCGCTCCTGGCACACGATGGCATGGTGGGCCCAGTAGACCCGTTTTTCTCTCTCCCCAGGCAAATGGGCCATTTCTGGCCACCGGAGGGCCTCCCGGGGGGGTAGGCTGTTTTTGCCCTCCCCAGGCTCCTAGAAAGGCTCTGGAGGCTGGGGGAGATAATAAAATGGGCCTTCCGAGGCCCTCGGAAGGCAGGAAACAGCCTGTTTCCCTACTTCCAGTGGGCCCAGAAGGCCCAAAAATCAGCTGGCCGGCGCGCACATACACGCTGGAGCTGAGCTCGTGTGCCTATCGATATGGCTAGGCGTGCCACCTGTGGCACACGTGCCATAGGTTCGCCATCCCGGCTCTATACCATTTCAGACAAGGGACTGTCGAGTCTCTTCTTAAAGACCTTTGGTGATGGAGCACCCACAACTTCTGGTGGCAGGCTGTTCCACAGGTTAATTGTCCTCACCGTTAGGAAGTTTCTTCTAAATTCCAGGTTGCTTCTCTCTCTGATTAGTTTCCATCCATTGTTTCTTGTCCTGCCTTTGGGGGCTTTGGAGAATAAATTGACCCCTTCCTCTTTGTGGCAGCCCCTCAAATACTGGAAGACTGCTATCATGTCCCCCCTAAATCCTTCTTTTCTCTAGATTAGCCAAACCGAAATCCTGCAACCGTTCTTCATACGTTGTAATCTCTGGGCCTTTGGCTCTCCTGCTTGCACCTGTCTTGTTCTTTGATGGAAACACCCAGCGAATAAATCCCATTAAATCACTCAAATGCTAAAATCGGCTTTCTTCTAAAGCTGGGGTCATTCAAGGACAGCTGATTTTTCCGGGCCGCAGAATGTGGCATTCCTACTGGTGGCGGCAACCGGCCCGTCGGTGAAGGATCCCCGCCTGGGATCCCAGACACCGAGGCTCTTGCTCGGCCCCTTTTCCACTCCCAGAGGAACAGAATGCGAATCTGGCGGGCTGGCTCAGACACCAGGTGCCAGCTTGCCTTAGAGTGGCATGAACCTTCAAAGGGTGACCTCGTGCATAGAGGACTTGCTTAAAAGTGGGTGCCCCCTGCATCTGGGGGGGGGGAGGAGTTGGCCAGGTAAGCCAAGGATTACCTATATCCTTTCCATTTCTGCAAACCGACATCTCTTGGAGAATTACCTGGTTTTTAGTTGAATAGTTTGGGATCCTAGTGGACAACCATTTAGATATGAGTCAGCCGTGTGCTGCAGCGGCCAAAAAAGCCAACACAGTTCTAGGCTGCATCAACAGAGGGATAGAATCAAGATCACGTGAAGTGTTAATACATAATATAATATAATATAATATAATATAATATAATATAATATAATATAATATAATATAATATAATATAATATAATATAATATAATATAATATAATATATAATATATAATATATAATATAATATAATATAATATAATATAATATAATATAATATAATATAATATAATAATATAATATAATATAATATAATATAATATAATATAATATAATATAATATAATATAATATAATATAATAATATAATGTAATAATAATATAAGGCCTTGGTAAGGCCACACTTGGAATACAGCATCCAGTTTTGGTCGCCACGATGTAAAAAAGATGTGGAGACTCTAGAAAGAGTGCAGAGAAGAGCAACAAAGAGGATTCAGGGACTGGAGGCTAAAGCATACAAAGAACGGTTGCAGGAACTGGGAATGTCTAGTTTAATGAAAAAAAGGACTAGGGGAGATTTTTTATTATTATTATTATTATTTGATTTATATGCCGCCCTTCTCCGGAGACTCAGGGCGGCTTACAATGCGTTAAGCAATAGCCTTCATCCTTTTGTATATTTATACAAAGTCAGCTTATTGCCCCCATAATCCGGGTCCTCAATTTACCTACCTTAGAAAGGATGGAAGGCTGAGTCAACCTTGAGCCTGGTGGGATTCGAACCTGCAGTAATTGCAGGCAGCTGGTCTTAATAACAGGGTGCTTTAGACCACTGTACTACCAAGGCTCTTAATATGATAGCAATGTTAGAATATCTCAGGGGCTGCCCCAAAGAAGATTTGGGGGTCAAGCTATTCTCCAGAGCACCTGAAGGCAGGACAAGAAGCTACAGACGGAAACTAATCAGGGAGAGAAACAACTTAGAACTAAGGAGAAATTTCCTGACAATGAGAACAATTAACCAGTGGAACAACTTGCCTCTGGAAGTTGTGAGTGCTCCACCATTGGAAACGTTTAAGAGATTAGACAACCATTAATTTGGAAATGTATAGGGTCTCCTGCCTGAGCAGGGGGTTAGACTAGATGACCTCCAAGGTCCCTTCCGACTCTGATGATGATGAGCCACATCTGCCTATCTCAGATCTTTAGGAAGGGCCCGCTAGGTGGACAAAAATGCCAAATGCAGTCTGAACTGAATCTGGGTGATTGTGTGTCGAACCGTAATACCAATAAAAGAGGGAGTAAATATGATAATAAGCCCTGTGGAATGAACTGCCCCCCGAAATACGAAAGATTTCCGACCTCCGGGTGTTTCGCTGCGCTCTGAAGACCCTGTTGTTCCGCCAGGCAGGGCTATTAACATAACGTTTTAAATTGGGGTATTTTAAATTTCTGGGATTTTAATTGGAGCCTAATTATTTAATGATTTTAAATTTTAAATTGTTGTCGTGTTTTTTGTGTTTTTAAATAGGCTGTACACCGCCCTGAGTCCTTCGGGAGAAGGGCAGTATAGAAATAAAATTATTTATTTATTTATTTATTTATTTATTTATAATAAGGATAAATAATAATACTACAGTCACACAAGGTGCGTTAATATACATAGACATTAGGCAGCATTGAGAGAATCAGGTGTTCAGCAGAGTGACAGCCTGAGGGGAAAAAACTGTTCCTGTGTCTAGTTGTCTTGGCCTGCAAAGCCTTAAAGCAGGAGTCTTAAATTTAGCAACTTTTAAGACTTGTGGACTTCAACTCCCAGAATTCCCCAGCCAGCACCTGGCAACTTTAAAACCTGTGGACTTCAATTCCCAGAATTCCCCAGCCAACACTTGGCAACTTTAAAACCTGTAGACTTCAACTCCCAGAATTCCCCAGCCAGCACCTGGCAACTTTAAACCTGTGGACTTCAATTCCCAGAATTCCCCAGCCAACACTTGGCAACTTTAAAACCTGTAGACTTCAACTCCCAGAATTCCCCAGCCAGCACCTGGCAACTTTAAAACCTGTGGACTTCAATTCCCAGAATTCCCCAGCCAGCACTTGGCAACTTTAAGATCTGTGGACTTCAACTCCCAGAATTCCCCAGCCAACGCCTGGCAACTTTAAGACTTGTGGACTTCAATTCCCAGAATTCCCCAGCCAGCACTTGGCAACTTTAAGATCTGTGGACTTCAACTCCCAGAATTCCCCAGCCAACGCCTGGCAACTTTAAGACTTGTGGACTTCAATTCCCAGAATTCCCCAGCCAGCACTTGGCAACTTTAAGATCTGTGGACTTCAACTCCCAGAATTCCCCAGCCAACGCCTGGCAACTTTAAGACTTGTGGACTTCAATTCCCAGAATTCCCCAGCCATCACTTGGCATCACTTGGCAACTTACTTGGCAACTTTAAGACCTTTGGACTTCAACTCCCAGAATTCCCCAGCCAACAATGCTTGGAGTTTGGAGACCCCTGCCCTATAGTGCCGTCCTGAAGGGAGTTGTTGAAACAGCCCAGGATGTGAGGGGTCTGTAGTTATTTTCTCAGCCCTCCTTTTGACCTGTGTAATATGGGAGGCAGACTGGTTGCAATTATACTTTTTATATTTTTGGAAAAGGATTCAACTCTTTGTATGAACCTAGCCAGGTTCCCCGTGGGTACCGAGTTCCAATCCCACGATGGGAACCTTTGTGGCCTCGAGAGCATTACCGTGTCGGAAAATGAGCTCAGAGAGATGCTCAGCTCCAGGGAGGCCCTTTCTTCGTCTCTGATTGGAAACCATCAAGATGAAACGCAGAAGAGCTGGCTTGCCTGGGCAACGGGGAGCATGGGAAAGGCACCTGTTTGTTCAGAGGTGGAGGGTAGAGTTTTCGTCCCTTCAAGCCTTCATTCGCGCTGGACACAAAAGAGATTGCAGGAGATGGAGTGGGAAATTCTCTAACGCCATCAAAAATCCTGCACACAAGGCAGAGGAAATGGAAAAAGAGCAAAGTAAAAGGGATAAAGTTATTATACATACATACATAGGTATATCTATCCATAGATGGATAAATGATAGATGATAGATAGATAGATGATAGATAGATAGATAGATAGATAGATAGATAGATAGATAGATAGATGAATAGATAGATGAATAGATGAATGGATGAATATATGAATGGATGAATGGATGGATGATAGATGACTAGATGGATGGATGGATGGATAGATGATAGATGGATGGATAGATAAATAGAAAGATAGATAGATGGATGGATGGATAGATAGATACAAAGATAGAAAGAGAGATATATCAATAGATGGATGGATAGCTAGATGAATGGATGGATGGATGGATGGATGATAGATAGCTAGATGAATAGATAGATGATGGATATGATAGATTAGATAAATGACTAAATGGATGGATGGATAGATGATGGATGGATAGATAGAAAGGTAGATAGATAGATAGATGATAGAAAGAAAGAAAGATAGAAGAATAGATGGATAGATAGATGAATAGATGGATGGATGGATGGGTGATAGATAGATGGATAGATAGAAAGATAGAAAGAAAGATAGATGGATGGATAGATGGATAGATGGATGGATGGATAGATAGAAAGAAAGATAGATAGATAGATAGATAGATAGATAGATAGATAGATAGATAGATAGATAGATAGATAGATAGATAGATAGAAGAATAGATGGATGGATAGATGGCTGGCTGGCTGGCTGGATAGATGATAGATAGATAGATGCATGGATAGATAGATAGAAAGATAGATAGATAGATAGAAAGAAAGATTAGATAAATGGATAGATGGATGGATAGATAAATGGATAGATGGATGGATAGATAGAAAGGTAGATAGATAGATAGATAGATAGATAGATAGATAGATAGATAGATAGATAGATGGATGGATGGATGAATAGATAGATGATAGATAGATGGATGGATAGTTAACCAAAGACCTACATATATATATATATATATATATATATATATATATATATATATATATATATATACACACACAAACACACACATATACAAATATATATATATATTTGCAAAGAGCATAACAAGTGCAAATTAATAATGAAAATTAAAAGCAGAAAAGAAAAAAAAGACAGAAATGCAGAAAGACTAAAAAGAAATGAAGAGAAGTAGAAAAAAAGAAGATTCTGAAATCCTTCGCAGTTTTCTTGCCTAAAGCGGGACTCGAACTCTCAGTCTCCTGGTGATTGGCCCAAAATCATCCAATCAGCTTTCATACGTAAGGCTGCAGCAGGACTAGAACTCATGGTCTCCCATTTTCTAGCCTGGTGCCTTAACCACTTAGCCTTCATAACGGACTGCCATCTGTCAGAAATGGCGTAGGGTCTCCTGCTTGGCCACGGGGGTTGGACTAGATGGCCTCCAAGGTCCCTTCCGATTCTGTTATTCTGTCTTTTAAAAGCTCAGCAAAACAGCTTAGAGAAGATAGTTGGACCTTAAAATACTGAACGCACGGCACCTTCACTGAAGTGACTCCATCTATTTATTTTTTTTCTATTAAATAGTAATAAAGTGCTTTTGACCTTTCAAAAAAAAAACACACGCCTTTTCCATGATGAGGGATGGTTGCGTGTGATTCACTGAAAAGTGCAAATTCCACACCGCTCCCAGCTGGCTGGTTGGAGGAGGCCTGTTTTCAATTTGAATTATTTTATGCTTGCAGATGGCTGCCCTTTGCGCCAATGTCCCTCCCGGAGACATCCTTTCTCCTTTTTTTTTTTTTGAAAAAAAAAATAAAATCATAATTTTATTGATTTAAAAAAATGGAAAGATAAGTCAAAAAAAAAAAAGAGAGAAAATGGAAAGAACGAAGTGACGAGGAACAACAACTGTCTTTCCTTGGTAAAGATATAAGTAAAACAAAAAAAAATTACCTCAAACTTTTATTCTATATCGAGGGTGTCAAATTCGATTTCATTTATTTATTTATTTGTTTGTTTGTTTGTTTGTTTCCATTTCTATACCGCCCTTCTCCAAATAGGACTCAGGGCGGTGAACAGCCAAAGTAAAAAACAGAACATACAAAATTTAAAAACAGTTTAAAATAATTAAATATTTTGGCCGTAAATTAAAACAACCCAATTTAAAATCAATTTAAAATTTTTTTGAGGGCCGCATCAGGGTCGTGTTTGACCTCGGGGTGTGTGTGACACGGGTTTCATGTCGGGGGCACCTGTGGTGCAGAGGTGGGATCCACTTACCTTCCCTACTGGTTCGCAAATGTGTGCGCCCGCATGCACACGCATGATTCGCTCGCGTGCGCCACCTTCCACGCGTGCTCGGCCTCCTGCTCATGCTCTTTGCTTGCGCGTGTGCCTCCCGCACATGCGCGCGGCCTCCAAAACTTGGCTAAATAGGACGGCGTTACATCCGGGCGGGTGGGTGGGGCCTATCACAGTCGGCGCTACCAGTTCGCTCAAACCGGACAAAACCGGCTGAATCCCACCACGGCTGTGGTGGCCAAGGGCTAAGGCAGGAACTAAAGCAAAACGGCATATTATATTCGGCATATAAGCCGAATAAATAAATAAATAAATAAAACGACCAGCCCCTTCACTTGGCCATTGCTTCCCCTGCTCCCCAAAACCTGGGGGAACCCCCCCCGCTTCCAAACTGGGCTGTATGAGGGGGGGCTCATCTGCCGGGGATGGGGGGTGTCCCTGGCTCCCCCCCACCAGCTGTCGGTGATGCTGGCGACCCTCCCCTCCCCTGAGCTTGCGTGGACCACTCCTCACTTCAAGGTAGGGCGGGGGTGTTGTCAAATCAGGGGTCTCCAACCTTGGGCACTTTAAGCCTGGCGGACTTCAACTCCCAGAATTCCCCAGCCAGCTTTGCTGACAGAGACCTTTGCTGGCTGGGGAATTCTGGGAGTTGAAGTCCTCCAGGCTCAAAGTGCCCAAGGTTGGAGACCCCTGATTGTAGATGACTCCCCCTCCCTCCTCTCCTGCTCTGGGATTCCCTCCCCCCTCCCTCTTGGCGAGGGGCGTGGCTTAGGCAGGCTCCACCCCATTCCCAGGACCAGCCTGGCATTGCATTGCATTGCAATTGCATTTGCATTTGCATTGCAAGCGGGCGGCCGGGCAGGCAGCAGCAGCAGCGAAGCCGGGCAGGGCGCAGCGATGGTGGGGCGGCTGAGCCTGCCGGAGGAGGCGCCGGAGCTGCCGGATTCCAAGCGTCGAACCGAGCGGGCGTTGGATAGTCCCGACTCCGGCTTGCCTCCCAGTCCCAGCCCGGCTAGCTGGCTCGCTCAGGGGCTGCCCGAGCCGGAGAGCACCACCAAACCACTGGCCAAGGTGAGCCGATCCCCCCCCCGCCCCACGATGGGAAAGAGTTGCGCCAGGTTTGCGCGCGATCCAACAGGGCGGGTGGGGAGGGGGGACTTTTTTGGAACCCCAGAAGTCGATGGACCCCCACCCCCACGCAAAAAGCCGATGGGAAAGAGTTGCGCCAGTTTTGCGCGCGATCCAGCTGGGAGGGGGGGAGTTGTTGCAACCCCAGAAGAAGCCGATCGACTCGCCACCCCCTTAGCAAAAAGGGAGCCTGGCTGAGCTTGGCAAGCGGGTGGATCCCGCAGTGGATCGGATCTAGTGGGGATCGAGCCAGGATCGCAGAGCCTCCCCACTCCCCTCCCCAGCAAAGGGAGCGAGGACAGCTGGACGGGTTGGAAGAGGAATTGAGGAGGGGAGAGGATGTCAAGGGAGGATCATTGAACCCTCCCAACTCTCCCGTACTCGGGTGGGGAAGAGGTGAATTTCCCCCACAATCTTAATCCGATATAAGCGTGGGAAACAGTAACGGAGTTGGAAGGGATCCGTGAGGTCATCTAGTCCAACCCCGACTTACAGGAGACCTGCACTAGGGATTCGAACTGCCAACTTTTCTGATCGACAAGCTAAAGGGTCTTGGCCACTGAGACAAACCTAGGATTGGGGGGAAACTTGCATTCCGGATCTTGCGGGGAGCTGTATTGGGGCACCCACGACTTCTGGTGGCAAGCAGTTCCACTGGTTAATTGTTCCCACTTTTAGGAAATTCCTCCTTAGTTCTAAATTGCTTCTCTCCTTGATTAGTTTCCATCCGTTGCTTCTTGTCCTGCCTTCAGGGGCTTTTTGGAGAATAGCTTGGCCCCCAAATCTTTTTGGGGGGCAGCCCCTGAGATATTGGAACGCTGCTATCACGTCACCCCTAGTCCTTCTGTTCTCTAGATTAGCCAAATCCAAATTTCCACTTTGAAATTGGGTCTGGGAAGAACCTTCCGATCCACCTGGTTGTAATCTGATTTTTCACTTATTTAATCTTCCTTCGTTTTCATACTTACCTGTTTTTAATGTTTTGTACTTTGGCTTTGACGGTGTTGTGAGCTGCCTGGAGTCACGCAACTGTGAAATTGGGGTACTACAGGTTTTGTCCTCGACAAGTTGCAACGGCACTGAAAAAAAAAAAGTGACTTACAACCGTCTTTCACATTTTACGACCGTCGCGGCGTTCTCTCCTGGTCACGCGATCAAAATTCAGATGCTTGGCCGCTGACTCATATTTATGACGGTTGCAGGGTGATTACCTTTCACAAGCAAAGGAAAAAGTTTCCGACAAGTGAACTCAACGGGGCAGCCAGATTGATTTAACAACCCGTGTTACTAATTTAACAAGTGCAAATGATTCACTTAACAACTGTGGCATGGAAGGTCGTAAACTGGGATTCCCTTAACAAATGTCTCCGCCGCAGAAACGTTGGGCTCCATTGTGGTCATAAGTCAAGGACTACCTCTATAAATTCTCTCTGTCTCTTGCCATCTGTCTCTCTATCTTTCTATCTCTGTCATCACTATTTATCCCTATCTCTCCGTCTGTTTGTCTATCAAGCTATCTACATCTATCTATCTCTCTCCAGCAATCACTCCATCTCTCTCTGTAACTCTGTAGCTCTCTCTCTTTCTCTCTTTCTCTCTCATTGATTGATTGATTGATTGATTGAAGAGCCTTGGTAGTACAGTGGTCTAAGGCACCCTGTTATTAAGCTGGTTATTAAGACCAGCTGCCTGCAATTACTGCAGGTTCGAATCTCGCCAAGGCTCAAGGTTGACTCAGCCTTCCATCCTTTCTAAGGTAGGTAAAATGAGGACCCAGTTGTGGGGGCAATAAGCTGACTTTGTATAAATATATAAAAGTATGAAGGTTATTGCTTAACGCATTGTAAGCCGCCCTGAGTCTCCGGAGAAGGGCGTCATATAAATCAAAATTAAAAAAAAAAATTTGATTGATTGATTGGTTCGATTTATATGCCGCCCTTCTCCGGAGACTCAGGGCGGCTTACAATGTGTTAAGCAATAGCCTTCATACTTTTGTATATACCTGCTTAGTAGGGCTTTCGCCCCCCCCCCCCAAGCGGTGTTCTTTTTTTATACAAAGTCAGCTTATTGCCCCCACAATTCGGGTCCTCATTTTACCTACCTCGGAAGGATGGAAGGCTGAGTCAACCTTGAGCCTGGTGAGATTTGAACTCGCAGTAATTGCAGGCAGCTGGCAGGTAAGTGCTACTTTAACAGCACTTTAGTCTGCTGCGCCACCAAGGCTCTTTTCTTCTTTTCTATCTCTATCTATTTATCTGGCTATGTGTCATCTGTCTATCAAATCTATCATCTATCTCTTATCTACAGTAGGGGCCAAAATTGTGGAAACCTTTTGGGGAAAGTGTATTTTCTAAAACTAGCTAATAACACCACTTTTTTTTTTGGGAGTAGTACCATAAAATTATGTATCAGTGGAAAGATAATTGAATCCAGAATGTAATGCAATAGCTTTTAGGAAGGATTTGCTCTTAGAATAGCAGTTACACTATGAAGAAGAAAAGTGACACACGTAGGAAAAATGAGATATACAAAAATTATTCCCATGTCAGTTAATCCTTAGTTGGGTCACCTTTAGCATGAATGACGGCCTTACAACGTCTTCCCATGGAGCGAACCACGTCTTTTAGTTCTGCAGCTGTTCCCATGTGAAACCAAGATGGAATGATGGCTTCTATTAACTGGGTTTTATTGCTGGGTCGCTTCTGATTAACAAGGTTCTTTAGTCGGCTCCCTAGATTTTCCATTGGGTGAAGGTCTGGGCTATTCCCAGGCCATTCCAGCAGTGGAATAGGATTATCTTGAAACTCCCCCCCCCCCCCAAAAAAAAAGTGGTGTTATTAGCCATCAAATATACAACTTTTCCCAAAAGGTTTCCACAATTTTGGCCACGACTGTATCATCTATCTATCCATCTATCGCTATCCCTCTACTATCCCTCTCTCTCTTGCTCTCTCTCTCTTGCTCTGTCTCTCTCTAGCTCGATATCTCTGTGTGTGTCTCTCTGTTTCTGTCTTTCTATCTATCTATCTATCTATCTATCTATCTATCTATCTATCTATCTATCTATCTAATCTATCTTCTATCCATATCTATCTTCTATCCATATCTATCTATCATCTATCTATCTATCTATCTATCTATCTATCTATCTATCTATCTATCTATCCATCTATCGGTATCCCTCTCTCTCTTGCTCTCTCTCTCTTGCTCTGTCTCTCTCTAGCTCGATATCTCTGTGTGTGTCTCTCTGTTTCTGTCTGTCTATCTATCTATCTATCTATCTATCTATCTATCTATCTATCTATCTATCTAATCTATCTTCTATCCCTATCTATCTATCTATCTATCTATCTATCTATCTATCTATCTATCTATCTAATCTATCTTCTATCCATATCTATCTATCTATCTATCTATCTATCTATCTATCTATCTATCTATCTAATCTATCTTCTATCCATATCTATCTATCTATCTATCTATCTATCTATCTATCTATCTATCTATCTATCTATCTATCTATCTATCTATCCATCTATCTATCCATCTATCTAATCTATCTTCTATCCATATCTATCTATCTATCTATCTATCTATCTATCTATCTATCTATCTATCTATCTATCTATCTATCTATCTATCTATCTAATCTATCTTCTATCCATATCTATCTATCTATCTATCTATCTATCTATCTATCTATCTATCTATCTATCTATCTATCTATCCCTATAGGACAGGCTTAAGTTCGAAGGACATTCCTCCAGCTTGATTGACATAATTCAAGAAATTAGCACGATGCCCTTGTAACGCAAGGGAGCATTTTATCAGAAGAAGGACCTGCCTACTGATTCGGTCACTGAAATGAGCCCTGATCCAGGGATCTTCCCAATGCATTGGCCTTTAAGCTAGCCATAAAGGGGACAAGGGGGTTGTGTGAATCCCAGCCACTGGGATTTTAATGGCTTGCCTTAAAAGGAGTGTTGGAAGTGCATCAGATTAAGATTAGATGAACAGAGTGGGAAGGGACCTTATAGGTCATCTAGTCCAACCCCCCGCCCAAGCAGGAAACCGTACATCATTTCTGACAGATGGCTGTCCGGTCTCTTCTCGAAAGCCTCCAGGGATGAAGCTCCCACAACTTCTGGTGGCAAGCTGTTCCATGGGTTGATTGCTCTCATTGTCAGGAAATTTCTCCTTATTTCCAGGTTGAATTTCTTCTTGGTCATTTTCCATCCATTGTTCCTTGTCTGGCCTTCGGGTGCTTTGGGAGAATAGCTTGACCCCCTTCCTCCTCTCTGGGGCAGCCCCTCAAATATTGGAAGATGCTCTCCTGTCTCCCCTGGTCCTTCTCTTCCCTAGACTAGCCATGCCCAGTTCCTGCAACCGTCCATCGCATGTTTTAACCTCCAGTCCCCTAAAATCATCTATCATGTGAATCTACTTAGGTTCAGGGAGAGGAAGAAAGCAGGAAGGATCCCCCCAAATATAAGAGGGGTTCATAATGTGACCTCGATCCCTCCCAGGACTGTAGCCAGGGGACCACACCAACTGCCTAGCTTAGAGATGTAGTCCTTGACTTACGACAGTTTGTTTAGTGACCAAAGTTACAGTGGCACTGACAAAAGTGACTTACGACCACTTTTTTCATACTTATGAGTGCTGCAGCAATCGTAAGCATTAACAAAGTCCCAGCGGATGGGCTTTGTAATACTTGAAACATGGTTTTTGTGTAATGAACCTGGGTTTTCTTGCATTTTAAATCGAAAAGCCAATTTAAAATACAAGAAAACGCCCGTTGATTAGCCAGTTGCAACCGTACTACCCAAAAACCATGTTTCAAGTATTACAAAGCCCATCCTCTGTGGCTCTCAGTGCTCACCGGATCAGAATTCAGGTGCTCGGCCACTGACTCGTATTTATGACGGTGGCAGTGTCCCAGGGTCACGTGATTGCGACCTTCTGACAAGCAACACTTCAATTGGGGAAGCCGGATTCACTTAACAGCCGTGTTAACTGACTGCAGGCGATTCACTTAACAACGGTGGCAAGCAAGGTCGTAAAATGGGGCAAAGCTCACTTAACAAATGTCTCGTTTAAGCAGCAGAAATTTTGGGCTCCGTCATGGCCGGGAAGTTGACGACTCCTTGTACCCACTGGGGAAATCCAATTTTTTTTTTACTACCGGTTCTGTGGGTGTGGCTTGGTGGGCGTGGCAGGGGAAGGATCCTGCAAAATCCCCGTTCCCACCCCACTCCTGGGGGAAGGATATTGCAAAATCTCCATTCCCACTCCACTCTGGGGCCAGCCAGAGGTGGCATTTGCCGGTTCTCCGAACTACACAAAATTTGCACTACCGATTCTCCAAACTGCTCAAAATTTCCGCTACCAGTTCGCCAGAACCTGCTGGATTTTACCCCTGCCTGTACCCCAATGTGCATTTTTTAATAAGAATCCAAAACTTTTTTTTAGTGCAAAAAAATCAAGTCAGTGCAGCCTTCCCAAACTCTCTTCTGGGAATTTTTAGGAGGGGGGGGCCCTGCAGTCTCAGCCCTCGAGCTTTGTCCCTTAAGCCTCTTGCCCCCCCCTTTCTCTCTCTCTCCCCGCAGCCCCCCACCCATGAGATCCCCTTTCCCTGGCCAGGAAAGACATGCCTGTGCCTGTGCAATCTATCGGTCGCCTTCACAGCTGCAAGCAACATTTGTTCGGCAACTGCTGTGTCGCCAACATCCGTAACCGGATTTCGGTTTGGGGGGGGGATGGGTTGTTGCAGGAGGTTGGGGGGGGGGTGTTGCAACCACAACTGTAGATCAGCTGGGGGTGGGTGGGGGGTGGGGTGGGAGGAAACCTAGACGAAATTCAGTTGTACCGTAGCCACTTCCTCTCCCCTTCCCGGTTTAATACTTTTGGATTACAACAACAAAGTCAAGAGGAAAAGCGACATGACTTCTCTATGAGTTTCCAATTTCACGGCGGAGGGGGGGCTTGCGAAGGCGCCCACGAGCAGAGGGAAGCCATGGATTGTGGCTAAATGATCTTACGGGTGAAGTGACGGCTTAATGGGAGAGGTCGGGTAGCGGGGGAAGGCACCAGGCTAGAAACTGGGAGTCCGTGATGTCTAGTCCCGCCGTAGGTATGAAAGCAGACCAATCACCAGGAGACGGCGAGTTCTAGTTCCGCTTTAGGCATGAAAGCTAGCTGGGGGGGACTTTAGACTCATCACCCGGAGATGGTGAGTTCTAGTCTCACATTAGGGATGAAAGTCAACCGAGCCAATCACCAGGAGATGGTGAGTTCTAGTCCTGCCTTAGGCATGAAAGTCATCTAGGAGATGGTGAGTTCTAGTCCTGCCTTAGGCATGAAAGTCATCTAGGAGATGGTGAGTTCTAGTCCTGCCTTAGGCATGAAAGTCATCTAGGAGATGGTGAGTTCTAGTTCTGCCTTAGGCATGAAAGTCATCTAGGAGATGGTGAGTTCTAGTTCTGCCTTAGGCATGAAAGTCATCTAGGAGATGGTGAGTTCTAGCTCCGCCTTAGCCATGAAAGCTAGCTGAGGGACTTTAGATTAATCACCAGGAGATGGTGAGTTCTAGTCTCACATTAGGGATGAAAGTCAGCTTGGCCAATCACCAGGAGATGGTGAGTTCTAGTTCTGCCTTAGGCCTGAAAGTCATCTAGGGGACACTGGGCCAATCACCAAGGAGATGGTGAGTTCTAGTCTCACATTAGGGATGAAAGTCAGCTGGACCAATCACCAGGAGATGGTGAGTTCTAGTTCCGCCTTAGGCATGAAAGCTAGCTGAGGGACTTTAGACTAATTACCAGGAGATGGTGAGTTCTAGTTCTGCTTTAGGCATGAAAGCTAGCTGAGGGACTTTAGACTAATTACCAGGAGATGGTGAGTTCTAGTTCTGCTTTAGGCATGAAAGCTAGCTGAGGGACTTTAGACTAATTACCAGGAGATGGTGAGTTCTAGTTCCGCCTTAGGCATGAAAGCTAGCTGAGGGACTTCACACTAATTACCAGGAGATGGTGAGTTCTAGTTCTGCTTTAGGCATGAAAGCTAGCTGGGGGGACTTTAGACTAATTACCAGGAGACTGCGAGTTCTAGTTCCGCTTTAGGCATCAAAGCTAGCTGAGGGACTTTAGACTAATTACCAGGAGATGGTGAGTTCTAGTCTCACATTAGGGATGAAAGTCAACTGAGCCAATCACTAGGAGATGGTAAATTCTAGTTCTGCCTTAGCCATGAAAGCTAGCTGAGGGACTTTAGATTAATCACCAGGAGATGGTGAGTTCTAGTCTCACATTAGGGATGAAAGTCAGCTGGACCAATCACCAGGAGTTGGTGAGTTCTAGTTCTGCCTTAGGCATGAAAGCTAGCTGAGGGACTTCAGACTAATTACCAGGAGATGGTGAGTTCTAGTCCTGCCTTAGGCATGAAAGCTAGCTGAGGGACTTTAGACTAATTACCAGGAGATGGTGAGTTCTAGTTCCGCCTTAGGCATGAAAGCTAGCTGAGGGACTTTAGACTAATTACCAGGAGATGGTGAGTTCTAGTTCCGCCTTAGGCATGAAAGCTAGCTGAGGGACTTTAGACTAATTACCAGGAGATGGTGAGTTCTAGTCCTGCCTTAGGCAAAGAAGCCGGCTGGGTGCCTTTGGGCCAGTCTCTCTCTCCTTCAGCCCGGCCCACCTCATAGGATTGTTGTTGTCGGGAAAATAGGAGGAGAAAGTTATGTTTGCTGCCTTCAGTTGTTTATAAAGTAATAAAGGCGGAATAAAAATCTAATATAAATGTATGTATATATTTTCTCAAAACGGTGCTCTCAGACTCCTGATTTCTGACTCTTATAGGCAGACATAGGCTCCCTCCTACAGTACAACAGCTATAAACAGAAAGGTTTGGGGTTCACCTAGTAAATCGGGCCCCATCATTTTCTGCACCCAGCCTGCTGCTGCAAAATCCTTTCGGAGCTGTCCCGGTCAGCGCTGCCCATTCTGAGCTGGAGAATCGTCCCTAAACTTTGCTCTCCGTTGAACGGAATATTGGTAGCTTAAGGTTGAACTGTGAGGTCTTTTATGTACTCTGAACATGGATAGCACTGATGATGTAACCTAGTTGGGTAATGAAACGTCTGTAAGAAAGCAACCAAGCTCAGAGAGCACCAAGGACCCCACAGTCTTCCTCTTCCTCCTCCTCCTCCTCCTCCTCCCCCTCCAACCCTAACTCCCTTCTAGCACTGATTGTTAAGGATATTGTTGTGTTACCAAACAGCAGAGTAAGTGCACAGAGAAACGGTACTGAGAGCAATGAATACAATACATACAAACTGGTTTAACAAAGCTTTTACTTTGTAGTGAAAAACAATTGCATAGTCTTTTAATCAATCCAAGACTTTAGCCATTCAAATCAGTCCGAAGTTACAGATATCTTCTTATTTACAAACAGCAGTAATTCACGCTGGTAACAAATCACGATGGTAGCATATCCAACCACGTCTTCACACGACAGTAACAGTCCCAATCAACAGTTCCAGTCAAGCAGCAAGTCAAGTAATGATGAGAGCAGGTCCAACAATGACTATAGCTCGGCTCTCTCCTTATATACAATTTACACTAGTAATTATCCACTTAAGATAAGTGAAGTTAGCAGTGCAATGACTCAATAGTACAATTAGGATAATTGCAGTCAGCATTCAGTCAGCAGTCATTAGTCATTACAATGACTCAGCATTACATTTAAAGTTACAGAATACATTTAAAGTGATAGAACACATATATTGCCCGTTAGACTTATACCATATCCTAACAGTGATGATGTTACCTAGTTGGGTAATGAAACGTCTGTAAGAAAGCAACCAAGCTCAGAGAGCACCAAGGACCCCACAGTCTTCCTCCTCCTCCTCCCCCTCCTCCCCTAACTCCCTTCTAGCACTGATGATGTAACCTAGTTGGGTAATGAAACGTCTGTAAGAAAGCAACCAAGCTCAGAGAGCACCAAGGACCCCACAGTCTTCCTCCTCCTCCTCCTCCTCCCCCTCCTCCCCTTCCAACCCTAACTCCCTTCTAGCACTGATGATGTAACCTAGTTGGGTAATGAAACGTCTGTAAGAAAGCAGCTGAGCTCAGAGAGCACCAAGAACCCCAACAATTCTCCTCTCCTCCTCCTCCTCCTCCTTTCTGCAAACCTCCCTCCCTCCCAGCACTGATGTTGTTTGCTAGTTGGGTCATGAAACGTCTCCAAGAAAACCACCCAGCTGAAGAGAGCACCAAGGGATCGCACGCTTTGCTTCGCTCCCTAACCTTAACACTGTCGTTCAGCCTCTCTCCTTTTTTTTTTTTTAGCCGAATTGCTAAAAGCCAAACGGCAGATAAACTGGATTTTTAATCCTCTCTTCGGTGCCCTCTTTCAACCCCCACCCCACCCCCCTCTCCAGTGGCATCGGTTTCTCCTGAAATGGCAGTTTTTTCCCTAACTGGAGAAACAAGGAACGGTTTGGCACGGGTGGGAATGCGGCTCTGCTTTGGCCCCAGCTCAGACAGGAACTCAAAATGGTTTCTACGCAGCTTGAAGACTGGATCGAATTAAAGGCTGGGAGTGGTTAGCAACCGGTTCCAGCCGTTTCTCCCCCGTGCCAAGACAGTAGCCCTTTCTGTTCCCAGTTGGAGACAGCCAGGTCAGTCCAACATTGCCGGAGTTCATAATTCACTCGTGGCTTTGATCACTGGACCTTAGAGAGGCTACGACAGTCATCAGGGTAAGGAGTGGTTGAAAGTCAGGGTTTGTTTTTGTTTTTTTCCTATGTCCTTGTAACTTTGGACGCTTTGTAAACAAATGGCTCTAAGTCGAGGATTATCTTTAAAGCATGCTGGCTGGGGAATTCTGGGAGATGAAGTCCACCCCTCTTAAAGCATGGCTGGCTGGGGAATTCTGGGAGTTGAGTCCACCCCTCTTAAAGCATACTGGCTGGGGGATTCTGGGAATTAAAGTCTACCCATCTTAAAGCATGCTGGCTGGGGGATTCTGGGAGTTGAGTCCACCCCTCTTAAAGCATACTGGCTGGGGGATTCTGGGAATTAAAGTCTACCCATCTTAAAGCATACTGGCTGGGGGATTCTGGGAATTAAAGTCTACCCATCTTAAAGCATACTGGCTGGGGGATTCTGGGAATTAAAGTCTACCCCTCTTAAAGCATGCTGGCTGGGGGATTCTGGGAGTTGAGTCCACCCTTCTTAAAGCATGCATGCTGGGGAATTCTGGGAGTGGAAGTCCAACTATCTTAAAGTTGCCAAGTTTGAGAAACCCTGGTTTAGCTGCTGCAAACAACCTGGGACAAAAATGAGCCAGCCCCACAGGAAATCTACAAAGCTGCACATCAAAAGCAAGACAGCATCTCCGGCTGGGGTTTCCCCGCTGGAATGTACATTATGCGTGCTGGGAAATAACAAACTGCCAGAGATGCTGCAAAGTGATTTTATTTCTTCTTCCAGAAAGTGGATTAGAGGCAGCTGTTGAGTTGCATGTGGAGTATTGCTGGTATGTCATGAACGACGAGCTGCAAGTAAATACGCTGGCTATGCAGAAGACATCAAATAGCTCATCTCCCATCTCACTCTCACCTTTTTCCTACGTGGGTTGGGACTCTCCCCTGCAATGCTTCAACCATTTTGCAGATACTGGTTTCGAAGATTCAGAGGGCAGATGGTCTAACTAAACCCCACAACTTTAAGACGGGTGGACTCCAACTCCCAGAATTCCTCAGCCAAAATGCTTTAAGATGGATGGACTTCAAATCCTAGAATTCCCCAGCCAGCATGCTTTAAGAGGGGTGGACTTCCACTCCCAGAATCCCCCAGCCAGCATGCTTTAAGAAGGGTGGACTTCCACTCCCAGAATCCCCCAGCCAGCATGCTTTAAGAGGTGTGGACTTCCACTCCCAGAATCCCCCAGCCAGCATGCTTTAAGAGGCGTGGACTTCCACTCCCAGAATCCCCCAGCCAGCCTGCTTTAAGAGGGGTGGACTTCCACTCCCAGAATCCCCCAGCCAGCCTGCTTTAAGAGGGGTGGACTTCCACTCCCAGAATCCCCCAGCCAGCATGCTTTAAGATGGATGGACTTCCACTCCCAGAATTCCCCAGCCAGCATGCTTTAAGAGGGGTGGGCTTCCACTCCCAGAATCTCCCAGCTAGCATGTTTTAAGAGGGGTGGGCTTCCACTCCCAGAATCCCCCAGCCAGCCTGCTTTAAGAGGGGTGGACTTCCACTCCCAGAATCCCCCAGCCAGCATGCTTTAAGATGGATGGACTTCCACTCCCAGAATTCCCCAGCCAGCATGCTTTAAGAGGGGTGGACTTCCACTCCCAGAATCTCCCAGCTAGCATGTTTTAAGAGGGGTGGGCTTCCACTCCCAGAATTCCCCAGCCAGCCTGCTTTAAGAGGGGTGGGCTTCCACTCCCAGAATCCCCCAGCCAGCATGCTTTAAGAGGGGTGGACTTCCACTCCCAAAATTCCCCAATCAGAATGTTTTAAGATGGATAGACTTCAACTCCCAGAATTCCCCAGCCAGGAGACACTCATCTAAAAGTTTCCTGAGTCTGGTAAACACTGATCTGTATTCCAAGAACAGCAATTCGGTTTAATGCTTTGTAATATAGATAGTCCTTGACTTACGACAATTGAGCACCAACCTTTCTGTTGCTAAGCCAGACAGTTGTTAAGTGGGTTTTGCCCCATTTTACGACCTTTCTTGCCACGGTTGTTAAGTGAATCACTGCAGTAGTTAAATTAGTAACCTAGTTGTTCAGTGAATCTGGCTCCTCCGTTGACTTTTCTTGGGAGAAGGTCGCAAAAGGGGATCACGAGATCCCAGGACACTGCAAGCGTCATAAATAGGAGTCAAGCAACTGAATTTTGATCACCTGACTGTGGAAGATGCTGCAAAAGTTGTAAGTGTGGGAAAAAAGGTCATAGGTCACTTTTTCCAACGCCATTGTAACTTTGGAGGGTCACTAAATGAACTGTTGCAAATCTAGATTACCTTTAATTGCTGAATAAAAGGATTAAGTATTTGTATTATTTGTATTGTATTTGGCTGGGTTTTGCTTGCTCTTGGGTCAGATGTGACTTTGTTCTTCTGAGTCTGTTTTTTCACATGTATTTTTTTGTCTCTCAAAAAAATTTCTTGTATTGATTGTTTTGTAGGACACCTCGTCTTCTCCTAACCCCCTGCGGCTCTGCCCACTCTCTTTTGGCGAAGGGGTGGCATTTGATCCGTTGCCACCCAAGGATGTAAGGTAGCTTATTTGTCTTTATATTGCCTTTTTTTTGGAAAGAAAGAAGAAGCAGCGAGGTTGAAAAGGAAATGGCTGAATGTATCCAAAGTTTAAGACCTATGGACTTCAGTTCCCAGAATTCCCCAGCCGTCTTAAAGCATGCTGGCTGGGGAATTCTGGGAGTGGAAGTCCATCCATCTTAAAGCATGCTGGTTTGGGAATTCTGGGAGTGTAAGTCCTCCCCTCTTAAAGCATGCTGGCTGGGGAATTCTGGAGTTGAAATTCACCCATCTTAAAGCAAGTAGCTGGGGAATTCTGGGAGTGGAAGTCCATCCGTCTTAAAGCATGCTGGCTGGGGAATTCTGGGAGTGGAAGTCCATCCATCTTAAAGCATGCTGGTTTGGGAATTCTGGGAGTGGAAGTCCACTCATCTTAAAGCATGCTGGCTGGGGAATTCTGGGAGCTGACGTCCATCCAACCATGAACTGAAGATAGTTCAGTCAGTGGCTACTAGAGAAAAACATGACCGAAATAGGAGACAGGCCCACAAAACAGCTCAATTCAAAGCTTATTAACCCCAATCCCAACTCAATGGATTCTAACCATGATATGTTGAGGGAACTCGAATGGCTTGGCACATCATGGTAATCCCATTAGCATTAAAATAATCCCAAACTTGATGGCTTACTACAAAGCTGTCCAACCTTGGCAACTTAAGAGACTTGTGGACTTCAACTCCCAGAATTCCCCAGCCAGCATGCTTTAAGATGGGTGGACTTCCACTCCCAGAATTCCCCAGCCAGCATGCTTTAAGATGGATGGACTTCAGCTCCCAGAATTCCCCAGCTACTTGCTTTAAGATGGGTGAAGTTCAACTCCCAGAATCCCCCAGCCAGCATACTTTAAGATAGGTGGGCTTCCACTCCCAGAATTTCCAAACCAGCATGCTTTAAGATGGGTGAATTTCAACTCCCAGAATTCCCCAGCCAACATGCTTTAAAATGAGTAAACTTCCATTCCCAGAATTCCCCAGCCAGCATGCTTTAAGATGGATGGACTTCCACTCCCAGAATCCTTCAGTCAACCGGCTTTTAAGATCAGTGGACTTCAATACCCAGAATTCCTCAGTCAGCATGCTTTAAATCATGGGACTTCAAGTCCCACGGAGTCAACTCAGCATCTTTCCTGAGGAATGCTGGGAATCGAAGTCCACTGTTCTTAAAGTTGCCAAGTTTGAAAGACATTAAGCAGCGCAGTGAAATGGGAACGGGTCTCAAGTTACAGCTTCAAATAGATCATAAAAACAGATTTCTTCGCTAAAAGAAACAGAACAGCTGTGCGAGTCAAACTTCTCCCTTGAAATCGTAAGCCTTTTGGAGATGGGAATCGTTTCAAAGTCTCTCTGCGTGGAATCCCACATAAAAAAAACCCTCCCATAATAGTCAGCTAAAATAACACTAAACGTGATTAAAAAAGACACAATAGGAATCTTCAAGGTTTAAGTCCTCGACTTACGACCCCAATTGAGCCCAAGATTTCTGTGGCTAAGTGAGACAGCTGTGAAGTGAGTTTTGCCCCATTCTTCAACCTTTCTTGCCACCGTTGTTAAGTGAATCACTGCCGTCAGTAAGACGGTTATTAAGTGAATCGGGCTCCCCCATTGACTTTGCTTGTCAGAAGGTCGCAAAACGGGATCACGTGACTCTGGGACACTGCATGATGCCATAAATGCGAGTCAGTGGCCAAGCATCTGAATTTTGATCACTGGACTATGGAGGTGCTGCAAAAGTTGTAGCTGCGAAAAAAGGTCGTAAGTCACATTTTTAGTGCTGTTGTAACTTCGAAGGGCCATTAAATGAACTGTTGTTAAGTCAAGGACTATCTTACTTCTAACTACAGATAGTCCTTGATTTACAACAGTTCGTTTAGTGACCATTACAAAATTACAGTGGCACTGAAAAAAGTGCCACTTATGACCAGTTTTTCACACCTCCGTCACAGCATCCCCATAGTCACATGATTAAAATTGAGATGCTTGGCAACGGATTCATATTTATGACGGTTGCAGTTTTCCTGGAGTCATGCCATCCCCTTTTTGCGACCTTCTAACCAGAAAAGCCAATGGGAAAGCCGGATTCACTTAACAACCGTGTTACTAACTTAACAACTGCAGGGATTCACTTAACAACCGTGGCAAGATAGCTCATCAAATGGGGCAAAACTGACTTCACAAATGCCTCATTTAGCAACAGAAATTTTGGGCTCAATTGTGGTTGTAAGGGAATGGCGCGGTGGCCCAGAGGTGGAAGCGCTCGCCTCACAATCAGGAGGCTGTGAGTTCGATCCTAGGTAGAGACCGATATTTCTCTCTCTGGGCACACTGAAAATATATCTGCTGAACAAAACTCCTCACTGGGGACAGGAAAGGCATCTGGCCAGTAAACGCTCTCCTAGCTCCATTCAGTTGCCCAGACTCCACCCCGCAAGGGATTATGGTGTCGTTAAAAGAAGATGATGGTGATGAATTGTGGTTGTAAGTCAAGGAGTTGCTGTATTTTTTCCTCCCAAGAAAATGATGTTAATCTGTATTTATTTTTTTCTTGCCCAGATACACCTCCTCGGTTAAGTATGACTCCGAAAAACACTTCATTAATAATGTTTACATGCCAGTCCGGCTCGGCCTGTCGTCTTGCAGCCAAACCATCATCTGTGTTCCCGACAGCACGTGGCGCAGTTACAAAGCGGAGGTGCAATTCCACCTTTGCAATCGACCTGGAAATTTCACAAGCACCACCATTGTGTACCCAAAGCACACCAAAACTGTGTACACCACTACCCTGGATTACAACTGCAAAAAATTCAACCGGAAATTCTTATCTAGCGTGGAATTGGAATCGTCCGGAAATGAGAACCACTCCGAAAGCTGCTGACTTCCAATTCTCTCTTGCTGAAATTCAGGTGGCTTCTACGCTGCCATCTTTTTCATGTTCAGAACTAAAAAAAAAAAAAATAGCATCAGAGTGACCTGTTGGACATCTGTACCACTATGGATTCAACAGGCAACAGGAACGAGGAAGGGAGAGCATCCGTCAACGGTTACTTTGCTTCCTCCTATTTGTTACAGGCCATGGAGTTAAAAAAAATTAAGCCTTTAACCGCTGATTGCTCCAAAACATAATTTTTTTTTAAAAAAAATCAAATTTCCCTCCCTTCATCCATGTTCTTACTTCTCGTCTTGTTGAGTTCAATGGGGGAAAAAAAAATCTGAACAGTTGATTGGAAGTGGTTGCAAAGTCGTCAAGCCGCCATTCCTATGAAAGGACCTGCAAAGTTAGCTGAAGCCCAAGGCAGGGGGAAGAATGTTTCCATGAATGGGAAAATGGGAGAAGAGAGAGAGAGATGGCATTTCAGAGTCTTTGGAAGAGAAAGCACTGCTTTTATAGAGACTTTCAAATAAATCTCGAATAACACCAGGAATAAATCAGCTTTCACCCGCCACTGATGTGGTGGAATTGAAAAAAAATAAAAAAATCAAGAGCTACTTTAAACCAGCATGGAATCCTTGTGTAAAGAATCTCACATTTCACCCACAGTCACATTAAAAGTTGGTTCCCTCATAAAATGCCCCTTTTTGCTTAAAAGTTCCCGTACTTCATTTTTGCTTTTATGTATAAAAATAGCAATTTCCCCACCCCTCTTTTCTTTTCTTTTTCTTTTTTTTTTTTTGCTTTCCCTTAAAAAAAAATGATTTCATTGGTGATTCTGATATTTTTTATACAGGGGTGAAAATCAGGATGTTTTTTCAGAGGGAACTTCTCTTAAGTAACTTAATTTTCCTCTTACTTAAAGTAAGAACTTTTAAGGGATTGTGGAAACTATGGTTTTCCTGATTTGGAGAGTTTTAAAAAACAAACCTTTTTAAAAAAAATCTCATCTTTTAAAGCCATTGTGATTTTAAGGCTAAATTCAGCACTTCCTTTGTTAAGTTAAAGCAATATTTTTTTTCAAACATGGCCACTTTAAAAGGGGGTGGGCTTCAATTCCCAGAATTCCCCAGCCAGCATGGCTGGCTGGGGAATTCTGGGAGTTGAAGTCCACCCATCTTAACGTTCCCAACTTTGAAAAACACAAGAGCTAAAAAGTATAATATATAGATTTTGCTGGAGTAGTTCCTAATTTTAGATGGATGTAGAATTTTTTAAAAAAATTAACTGTTCTTTTATTCAGGAGATTGGAAGAATTCAGAATGCCTGCAGGCAAGTTGTCTGAAATGATTTTACATTTAAAGAAAAAGACCAATGAGAGATAGATGTACTTTAACCAATATATCTTATTTGCTCAGAGGTGGTATTCAGCCGGTTCGGGAGAGCGGGTGAGGCCACCCACCTGCCCCGGCGCTATGCCGTTCTATTTAGCCATGTTTTCTAAGCCGCGTGCACAGTGGTGAAATCCAAATATTTTTATTACCGGTTCTGTGGGCGTGGTTTGGTGGGCGTGGCAGGGGAAAGATATTGCAAAATCTCCATTCCCACCCTACTCTGGGGCCAGCCAGAGGTGGTATTTGCCGGTTCTCCGAACTACTCAAAATTTCCGCTAGCGGTTCTGCAGAACCTGTCAGAACCTGTTGGATTTCACCCCTGCGCGTGCATGCGTGCAAGCCGCCCGCGTGAGCAAAGCGATGTGTGGAAGGCTACGCAGAAGGCGTGCGCGCGTTCATATTTTCGGCGCGCGGCGTACTGGTGGTAAAATAATATGAAACCCACCTCTGTATTTGCTCTAAAATTAGCTGTCCGTTCTTTCCCCGTGACTTTTGCTAGTTCTGTTTATTATAACGATCGAACAAAAGCATTTTTGATTCAGACAGGCCTTTTAATCATTAATTCCAAAACAATGAGACAATTAAATGCTACGGCTTCACTTTTGATTAAAAAAATTTACTTATCATGGGATAATTTATACAGACAAGGCAGAAGAGAGGAAAAGTAGGTAATTTCGTGCACTTGTGGGAATTAGCCATTCATTTTTGAGAAAGGGACAGCTGCAAAATTGTTTCCCAGGGTAAAGTTTTTACATCTGAAGCTCTTTTTCTTTTTTTTTTACATTCTTGAGTGCGGATTAAATGCGATGTGTGTTTTATTGTCTTCCAGCTGTTTTTTCTGTGTGAAACAAGTTGTGTTTTCAGGATCAATAACCCCTAATCACAAAATGAGAGAAAAATTAAGCAAAGGTTGAGAAACAAATATTTACTTTTGTGTTTTCAGGATCAATAACCCCTAATCACAAAATGAGAGAAAAATTAAGCAAAGGTTCAGAAACAAATATTTCCTTTTGCATAGGCAGTCACGTAACTAAGTTAAGGTTGGGTTTATCATGGTTTGTAAGAGAAGCCACAGTGGACTGTAAACCGTGGTTTAGGCATCTTTGGTGAACCCAGAAAATATTCATAAAAGTGGTAGAAAAAACATTCGAAAAAATGTGTGGTTTTTTAAAAAAAAAAACAGCCCACCTCAAACAGATTTAATGGATAGAATATTAATAATCTAAAATGTTGAGTGAAACTCAGTGCTTTAGCTTTAATTGAGAAAGTTTTTTTTGAAAGTGATAATAAGAAGGGAGAAGTATTTTGTGATATTTGTGTTAGGGCTGATTCGTGGGGAGGATTTTGTTGGAGCGAAGCTGTGTTAATTTATGACAATGTTCTCCAATTTTGGCAAACCTTAAAATGGGTGGACTTCAACTCCCAGAATTCCCCAGCCAACTAGGGGGAATTCTGGGAGTTGAAGTCTTTAGTCTTTAGTTAAAATTGCCAAGTTGGAAAAAAAAAATCAGGAATTAGTAGGACCTGTTTTGCCCCAAAAATTTTATTAAAACTTTGCGAGTCTTTTTAACAAAATTACACTATTTAACAAAACTTGGAAAATCTCTATACCTTTAAGTCAAATGTGTTAGGATTCTTGATTTTCACTCACGGGGAGGATTTAGAGCAAGTTGCTTGTTAGAACTGATTTTTTTTTATTTTTGCTGGATAGGAAACCTGAGAAGTAAAGAAAAAAGCTCATTTTAGGGAAAGCAGTACATTCCTTTATGCAAACATTGGATTTCTCCAGGCAGCTTCTCTAAAATAGCCTCTGGCTGAAAGACGAATCCAGTTTTGGAAGTCCTGAACTCAGGACAGGGTGCAAATAAATTATGAGATCTCAGCTATCACGTGCAGTTTTAACCTTGCCAAAGAGGGGAATAATAGAGTTATTCTTTAAAAAATAAATGTTCCTGAAAGGAGCATGTTAAGGGAAACTGCCGTGGGCTGTTGTAACCCAGCCAAAAACTTAAAAGTTGCTCCGAATTGCTGACACCAGCGATATTTCAAGCCAACTGCCTTGATTTTTTCCTCCCCTTCTGGCAGCAGAAAGGAATTCCTTAAATTTGTGAAAGGACCTGTTTGAGACCTGCCAGCTATTGTCTCTCTTGCGGCCTCGGGTTTAAAAAATGAGGAATATTTTAGTAGGGCACGGTGTTCCTTGTAAAGGAACATAACTCAAGTCATCGGCGGTGCATTCTAGCAACGGGTTTTGTTTTTTTTTTTTAATTTAAAAAAAAAAATCTAAAAGCTGTAAAACGATCCGAGGATGGAAAAAAAATTAAAAATAACAAGTTTGTTATGCTACTGCAAGTTTTACGGGAGAGCTCTGGTTATTTTCACTGTGCAAAAAAAAAAAAAGCAGCTTTCGGCTTTCTTTTTAAAATTGAGACTAGAATAGAGCTGGAAGGGATCTTGGAGGTCTTCTAGTCCAGCCCAGAGTTGAAATCCAGCAGGTTCTGGAGAACCGGTAGCGGAAATTTTGAGTAGTTCAGAGAACCGGCAAATATCACCTCTGACTGGCCCCAGAGTAGGGTGGGAATGGAGATTTTGCAATATCCTTCCCTTGGAGTGGGGTGGGAATGGAGGTTTTGCCGTATCCGTCTCCTGCCACACCCACCAAGCCACACCACGCCCACCAAGCCCCGCCCACAGAACCAGCAGAGCCCCCTGCTCTAGCAAGAGACCCCTATGCCATTTCAGATAAGTGGCTGTCTAGACTCTTCTTAAAAATCTCCAGTGATGGAGCACCCACAACTTCTTGTGGCAAGCTGTTCCACTGGTTAATTGTCCTCTTTGTTAGGAAGTTTGATTAGTTTCCATCCGTTGCTTCTTCTCCTGCCTTCTGGTGCTTTGGAGAATAGGTTGACCCCCTCTTCTTTGGGGCAGCCCCTCAAATACTGCACTATAAGCCTTGGTGGAGCAGCGGACTAAAGTGCTGTTAAAGTAGCACTTAGCTGCCAGCTGCCTGCAATTACTGCAAGTTCGAATCTCTCCAGGTTCAAGGTTGACTCAGCCTTCCATCCTTCCGAGGTAGGTAAAATGAGGACCCGGATTGTGGCGGCAATAAGCTGACTTTGTATAAAATAGAACACCTCTTAGGGGGGGCCAAAAGCCCTACTAAGCAGGTATATACAAAAGTATGAAGGCTATTGCTTAATGCATTGTAAGCCGCCCTGAGTCTCCGGAGAAGGGTGGCATATAAACCGAACCAATAAATAAATAATAAAGAAATATTGCTATAATGTGCCCCTTAGTCCTTCTTTTCTCTAGACTAGCCAGACCCAAATCCTGCAACCGTTCTTCATATATTTTAGTCTCCAGGCCTTTGATCAATTTAGTTGCTCTTCTCTGAATTTTTGGTAATCCTCGACTTACGAACATTTTTACCGATTGTTTAAAGTTGCCACGGCCCTGAAAAAAGTTTTTTTAGCTTTTTAAATTGTCAATGGGTTTTAGTTTGAATGTTTTAAATTTTGGGCCAAAGTCATGTAATTCTTTAAAAAAAAATTTAAATTTTGTATTGGTATGTGTTTTAGTTCTGGCTGAGTCCACTAGGAGAAGGGCGGTATACAAATTGAATGAAATAAAATAAATAAATAAATAAAAAGTGACTTATGGCCAATTCTCACACTTAAAAGATGGTTGTGATATTCTTAAGATACCATGATCAAACTTGTCCATGGATTTATGTTTACGACGGTTGTAGCATCTCAACGCTTACGTGATCAATATTTGTGATTTTTCCAGCCGGCTTCCAACAAGCAAAGTCAATGGGGTAAGATGGAAGCTGCCTGATTCACTTTAACAACTGCAGTGAATTCCTTAACACCTGTGGCAAAAAAAGGTCATAAAATGGGGCACGGTTTACTCAACCACCAGTAAGCAATGGAAATTCTTCGTAAATCGAGGACTGCATGCATATCCAAATGAAAACCGTCGTAAGTCAAGTTTAAGAAATTGTGCTTTTGCATTTTATTGGGCTGTTTTCCCATGTTAAATTTTTTTGCCATGATATTTTGTCCTGCAAAATTACTTTAAAAAAAATAAGTAAAAATAAGACTTGGGGGGGTTTACCTGCCCAGCCAAACTTGCAAGCCAGGGATCAAAAATTATCTGAAAGGGCCCTTAGATTCTGCAAGATAGATAGATGATAGATAGATAGATAGATAGATAGATAGATAGATAGATAGATAGATAGATAGATAGATAGATAGATAGATTCCTCCATGTTCATTTGACATGTTGTAACAACAGTTTTCTGTGGCCTCCTGGTGTGCATTTTGCACACACAAAGGCACACCTGGTGAGATTTTTCACCATCTGGCATTTTCCCAGCGTGAATTTCCCTAAAGACAGCATCAGTTTTCATAGGATATACAGAATAGATTTTTTTTAAAAAATACATCTGTTTTGCAAATATTACTCTCGAATAGGTGTGCCCCGGGTTCTTTTAAGTTGCATTGCTCAAGAGTTCATTTATAAAAGCTTTGCATAAAACCTTGGTGGTTTTTTTTTTAAAGAAAAAAGTCTCGCTCTTGTGTCATTTTCAATGTGAATGCTTTGAAATAACTTGTGTATTTTTAAAGGAGGTTTCAAATGTGCGATTTAAAGTTTGTCAGGCCAAAGATAATTGGCAATTGAAATCCCTCTTTTTCATGTCGTAATAAATTATCCGAAGAAAATAGCCTGAGCTGTGTTGTTGTATGACGGTGGTGGGTTAAATGTCTTAGCAACTTTCTCAACTTTTAAGATGCGTGGACTTCAACTCCCAGAATTCCCCTGGCAGCCGTGGTTTATAACCGTGATGGTGAACCTGTGGCACACGTGCTGGAAGTGGCGCACAGAGCCATCTCTCCGGGCACGCGAACCATCGCCTAAGAGCTTCCAGGTTCCGGTTTCTGGCCAGCTGGTATTCACGCACACGGGAGCGCTGGAAACTGGAAGAGCAGCTGCTCGGTGCGCATGATATTTCGGTTTCCGGCGCGTGCATCCGCACCGGCCACCTGGTCTTCCGGTTTCCGGTGCGCATGTATGCGCAAAACCAGCTGGTCAGTGAGCATGCACATGCTGGAAACTGGAAGATTATCTTCCCGGCATCGGCCAGCTGGCCTTCACACACGCATGTCCAGAAACCGGAAGACCAGGTGGCCGGCACACATCCGTGCACTGCAAATCAGAAGATCATTCTCCCAGTGCGCACATGCGCACCAGGCGGCTCCTCTTCTGGTTTCCAACACACACAGGCGCGCATTCGCTCCCATTTCAGCACTCGGTGCCAAAAATGTTCGCCAACACTGGTTTATAGATAGTCCTTGACTTACAGCCATTTGTTTAGTGACCGTTCAAAGTTACAACGGCACTGAAAAAAATGACGCATGACCAACTTTTTACACTTATGGCCGTTGCAGCATCGCCTCGGTCACATGATCAAAATTCTTGGCAACTTGGTTCATATTTGGGACGGCTGCAGTGTCCGGGGGGGTCATGTGATCCCCTTTTGTGACCGACAGGCCAAGTCAATGGAAAAGCCGGCTTCTCTTAACCACTGTGTTACTAACTTAATAACTGCAGTGATTCATTTAACAACTGGCAAGAAGAGTCGTAAAATGGGGGAAAACTCACCCAACGACGATCTTGCTTAGCAACGGAAATTTTCGATTCAATTGTGGTCGTAGGTCGAGGACTACCTGGGTAAGAAACATTTCCTAACAGAAGCAAAGAGTGTTTGAGAGAAACCTGTCCTTATATGTGTTTTATTCTTTCCCTTCCCAGGACTACAGGTAATCCTCGACTTACAACAGTTCATTTAGTGAGCATTCAAAGTTATGTTACTGAAAAAAGTGACATATGACCGTTTTTCACACTTACGGCTGTTGCAGCATCAACGTTCTCATGTGATTAAAATTCAGACGTCGGCAACTGACTCCTATTTATGACAGTTGCAGTGTCCTGAGGTCATGTGATCCGCTTTTGCGACCTTCTGACAAGCAAAGTCAATGGGAAAGCTGGCTTCTCTTAACCACCGTGTTACTAACTTAACAACTGCAGGGATTCACTTAACAACCGTGGCAAGATAGCTCGTAAAATGGGGGAAAGCTCAACAGCTGTCTTGCTTAGCAACAGAAATTTTGGGCTCAGTTGTGGTCAAAAGTTGAGGATGACTGTATTATCATTCCAGGAAGTACCGTATTTGCGTTTTTGAAAAATAAAAAATATACGCACCCGAGCCCTTGGATCTTATCTCTTGCTCTATTTATGCAAATAAATTTCTGTTCGTTCAGGTCCTGCCAATCTGTTTGCCATCCTGAACACACCTGTGAAGAATATCCCTTTTGTATGAATTTCACACGCTCCCCCTTCCTCCCCTCGCGCACAATTTATGCAAACACGGGGCAGGTGCGACTGTCAAACACAGCGTTTTATTCTCCAACACACAATTTGCAAAAACTGAAAAATACACCTGGATCATTGTGAGACCCCCCCACAGGCAAAAAAAATATATTATTAATAAGAATTCTGATCTCGTGCTTTGGCTGTAAAAATACAAAAATCGTGCTCAAATTCGGAGCGTTTCACAGAACTCCCTGAGATTTACTGGATGGCAACGTTGTCGGCTGCTTCTTTGGGGTTTTGCTACCTTGCTTCGAATTTGGACGCCTTTTGTTTTTGGTGGCCATGAGGGAGGATGATTTACTCTTGTGTAAGGAACGCTCTTTCTCTGCCTCGGGGACTTTATCCAGATCCGGCAGCTGCTGGCACGGAAAAGGCGAGTCCAACAGGGGGTTTTGCTGCAAGAATTCGCCGTAGCGTTTTCTTCGGCTTAACCGATAGTTGCACAGCCTTTCCTCTTCGGCTTCGGGGTCGTCCAAAACGCCGTCCCAGCGAAGGCTCTCGTTGGGCAGGACGGCGTCTCCTGGGGTTGAGATCGAAGTGGACGACGAGCAGGCCGAAAGCGAGTTCCTGGTGGCTTTGCCTGATCCTCGCCTGCTGTGACCTTCCTGCGGGGTCCCGTCGCACTTCCAGCGCTGCAGCAGATCCAGTGGAAATATGGCAAAAATGGATTTTTTCTTGACTTGGCTGGAATGTTTGTCTGTTTTTTTAAAAAAAATCAAAATCAAAAGTGAGCAATTTTGAATTTTTACAGGACAGGGGGTCCTTGACTTACGACCACAAGTGGGACCAAAATTTACACTACTAAGTAAGATGGATGTTAAGTCAATTCTGCCCAATTTTACCATTTTTGGCATGGCTTTTAAGCAAATCACTGTGGTACTTTTATTTTGTTTTATTCGCTCAGAGTTGAATGTTACACCCTAATATACAACCATGTCAGGGAATTTTGCAGCCGGTATCCAAATGGAGTCAGAGGTGCTGACATGTACTTGTATTTTTATGTAAATAAATATATTTTACAACTGCATACACAGCAAACTAGGAGCATCCTTAAGACAGAGCAGGAGCATCCTGAGGAAAATCAATAAGGCAGGAGCATCCTGAGGTAAATCCAAACAGCAGGAGCATCATGGGGTAAATCTACACAGCAGGAGCATCATGAGGTAAATCAATACAGAAGGAGCATCCTGAGGTAAATCCACACAGCAGGAGCATCCTGACATAAATCAACACAGCAGGAACATCCTGATGTAAATCTACACAGCAGGAGCATCATGGGGTAAATCTACACAGCAGGAGCATCATGAGGTAAATCAAGGCAGGAGCATCCTGAGGTAAATCCACACAGCAGGAGCATCCTGAGGTAAATCACAGAGCACAAAAGGACACACAGAAGAAAAAGGCGGGAAAAAAGGGAAACTCCCCCTTTACATCCACAGCAACCAATCGCAGTGCAGGTTGTCTCACGCAGGAGCCAGCACTCTCCAACTAATCAACCACTGTTATATGTTCTGGCTCACTGCACAACCCCACTGTTCCAGCTACTAAATTTAAATATCTTAACAAACTGTCTTGCTTAGCAATATAAATTTTGGGTTCAATTGTGGTCATAAGTGGAGGAGTACCTGTATTTCGATGGTATCCATTTCCCTTATCACCCAGGCCAACCATCAGTTTCCAGAGCCCATAGGAATCCCTCCGGACCATCCTTGTCATGCCAAAGGGATGGATCTGTGACAGGGGTGAAATCTTAAAATTTGTTACTACCGGTTCTGTGGGCATGGCTTGGTGGTGGTGGGGTAATGTGACTGGGTGGGCATGGCCAACTTTTTTTTTTACTTTTAAAAGCATTTTTTCTACAACCTTAAGAGGTTGCAGAAAAAAATGCTTTTAGAAGCCTCTGACGATCCCAGCTGAGCAGCACAATCGTCAGAGGCCTTTTTTTTTACTTTTAAAAGCATTTTTTCAGCCGAAGAGGTTGTAGAAAAAATATTTTTAAAAGTAAAAAAAAAACCAGCCTCTGATGATCGCGTGGCTCAGCTGGGCATGGGGGGGGGGAGCACAGGGATTTTTGCTACCAGTTCTCTGAACCACCCGCCATCGCTACCGGATCGGGTGATCCGGTCCGAACCGGGAGCATTTCACCCCTGATCTGTGAGCTTCCATGATAAATTTCCCTCAGTCCCTGATTATTGAATTACAGGTAGTTCTTGACTTACTACCATTCGTTTAGTGACCGTTTGAAGTTACTGAAAAAAATGGCTTATGACCATTTTTCACAATTACGACCATTGCAGCATCCCCACGATCGCGTGATCAAAATTCAGATGCTTGGCTGACTCATATTTATGATGGTTGCAGTGTCCCGGGATGGTCGTGATCCCCTTTTTGCAACCTTCTGACAAGCAAAGTCAATGGGCAAGCCAGATTCACTCAATAACCATATTGCTCACTTAACAACTACAGGGATTCATTTAACAGATCTGGCAAGAAAGGTCGTAAAATGGAGCAAAACTAACTTCAAAACGGTCTTGCTTAGCAATGGAAATCTTGGGCTCCACAGTGGTCCTAAGTCGAGGCCTACCTCTTCCTGCCATGCAGTTAGTACAGCCACCGACTCTGTGAGAATCCTAGAGGTTGCTGAGCTAAAAAATGGGATTGCTAATGGCCCCTTCAGAATAACAGGACTAGAAGGGACCTTGGAGGTCTTCTAGTCCAACCCCCTGCATAAACAGGAAACACTATAGCATTTCAGACCGGTGGCTGTCCAATTTCTTCTTAAAAGCCTCCAGTGTTGGAGCACCTACAATTTCTGGTGGCAAGCTGTTCCACTGGTTAATTTTTCTCACTGTTAGGAAATTTCTCCTTAATTCCAGGTTGTCTCTCCTTGATTAGCTTCCATCCATTATTCCTTGTCTGGCCTTCAAGTGCTTTGGAAAATAGGTGAACCCCCTCTTCTTTGGGGCAGCCCCTCAAATATCGGAAGACTGCTATAACGACTGAAACATCACTTAGGTTCTATGTAGCTACCCACCAGGGCCTGGAACAGTTTTCTTTTTCTTCTTTTTCTTGCTGACTTTCTTCTTGCTGGGCGAAGGGGGCAATTTTGCTGCCAGCTTGCCGCCTTTCGCTCCCTCCCCATCAGACATGGCATCCTGCCGGCTCGTCTCCATCCTTCCGGGAAACCGTTGTCGCCCGCTGAGCCTGAACCCAAGACAAACACAAAAATATATGTGTGGTTATTTTCCTTTCTCACAATTCTGGCGCTGCAGCCCCACACTTTAAAGGAATGGGGTGTCAAATCCCATCAGGGTGGATAAAAATCAATGATTTTTTTAAAAAAAATTGAAAAAATCGGATTTTTTTAATTTAAATCGGTTTTTTTTATTTAAATCAGATTTTTTTTATTTTTATCGAATTTATTTTAATAAAAAACTTTTGGAGTAAACATCTATCGTAAAATAGTTTTCTATTTAAAATACATAAATAATTTAGTTTATTCAGCATGAAATGGAGCTTAGTTATGTAGCACGAGGCTGTATATTCTGCAACACTGGGACTATCGGTGAGTCAAAGGAGTAGCAGAATGACAGCTGCTCTTTAAAAATTATGATTTAAATCGAGTTGATTTAAATCAAGTCTTTTTACTAGTGATTTAAATCATGATTTAAATCGACTCAATTTAAATCAAATCCATCCTGAATCCCATTGAGTTAAAAAATCGCATAAGAACGGAGTAACTATGCAGAGTGGGTTGGCAAAATACCCCCAAACCACCAACTAGCTGACATTCTCCCTGTTGCTATTATAAAGTAGTCCTTGACTTACAGCAGTCCACTTAGCGACCGTTCAAAGTTACGTCGGCACTGAAAAAAGTGACTTATGACCGTTTTTCACACTTATGACCTTTGTAGCATCCCCATAACCACCAAAATTCAGATGCTTGGTGACTGGTCTGTATAGCCAGCGGTTATGCACAACAACTCTCTGGGGCTGAGGACCCATGGATAGGCCTTTCTCCCCAAAGAGGCCTGCCTGGTCCCCAACATTAGCACCCTTTCGTTGCTGGCTGAAGGCTTTTCAATTCCCCCATGCTTTCTTTTTTAAAATGGCATTTTAATTCAGATTTAAGTTTTTAAAGTTTTAGCTTTTGGTGCCTGCCTTGAAGTGGCTAGCTTTGTCTAGTGTCTTTATTTTATTTTATTTTATTTTTAATTTGGTTTTACTGGGTAGTAAAACCCAGTAAACTCAAATGGATTTCTTTAATTTTTCATTTTTTTCTATTTTTTTCTTTTCTTCCTCCCTTCCCTCCCTTTCTACTTATCCCCCTCCATGCTTCCCAATTTACTGGCTGCCTTAATCTCTTTTTCCCCTCCTTTTCCTTCCTTTCCTTCCTTTTCCTTCCTTCCTCTCCTTGCTTCCTTCTTCCCTTTTTTCCTTCCTTCCCTTTCCCTCTTCTCTCCCTCTTTTCCCTTTCTTCCTTCCTCCTTCCCTTTTTTCCTTCCTTCCCTTTCATTCTTCTCTCCCTCCCTTCCTTTTCCTTCCTTCCTTCCTGCTTCCCTTTCTTTTTTCCTTCCTTCCCTTTCATTCTTCTCCCTCCCTTCCTTTTCCTTCCTTCCTTCCTCTCCTTCCTTCCTGCTTCCCTTTTTCTTTTTTCCTTCCTTCCCTTTCATTCTTCTCTCCCTCCCTTCCTTTTCCTTCCTTCCTTCCTCTCCTTGCTTCCTCCTTCCCTTTTTCTTTTTTCCTTCCTTCCCCTCTTCCCTTCCTCTCTATTCCTTCCTTCCTTCCTTCCTTTCCCTTCCTTTTCTTCCTTCCACTGTAAACTGCCCAGAGAGCTTGGCTATTGTTTAGTTTTAAAATGTATAACCGAATTATACATTTTATCATTATGATAAAATAGCAATAGCCCTTAAGACTTATATACTGCTTCACAGCCCCTCTCTAAGCCATTTGCAGTGTTAGCGCCTTGCTCCCCAACAATCTGGGTCCTCATATTCTATGAGCCCATTTAGTATTCATTTTAAATGTTAACATAGTATTAATTAAAAAATATTATCGCTAATAGCAGCTTGTTTTTACTTCTTACATTTTAAATTTATTAAACATTCATCCCTTTATTACTTAGCAAAAGTAGTAAAGAGATGAATGTTTAATACATTTAAAACTTAACAAATAAAAACAAGCTATGATTATATTATTATTAATTAATATTTATTAATTAATACTATGTAACATTTAAAATGAATACTGAATGGGCTCATAGAAGATGCTATCAAAATCTGTATTTTATTGATTGCTTTCATGAAACCTTCATTATTTGTTACTTTTATTCATTGGTCAGCTTTTTAATTACATTTTATTGATTACCTTATTGATTAAAAAGCACAATGGCTCCCTCCCCCCACCCTAGGAGGGGAGGGGGCGCCTCTCCTCCCCCCTCGAAGATTTTGGGGACCACCCCTCCCCCTCCTCTGTCCCCCCCCTTCCCTCCCCTCCCCCCTCAGGGTCTCCCCAGGATCCCCCTCCCTCTCCCCCTCCCCCCCACCCGCGGGAATTACACGCACGCGCGGGGAGGGGGACGTCCGCCCCCCTCTCTCCCCCTCCTCTCGCCTTCTTCTTCCTCCGCCGGCGCAGCGCTCTTTCGCCGCCTGTCGGTGGGTCGGCGCGTCTCCACGGCGACGCGTCTCCACGGCAACGGTGCTGCGTCTCGCTTGGAAACCGCCCTCCAGAGAGTCCATCCGCGCGGTGGGAACTGACGGAAAAATAGTCCCAGCAGAGAGAAGCCATGAAGCCCGGGGATTTGCACGAGGAAGGACACGCGTGCAATCGCGTGCAATGCGTATACTTTATTTTTAAAATAAATTTTATTGAGTATTTTACATTTTAAAACCAAACACACAATAGCAAAAGAAATCAAGAGACAAAAACAAAAACACATGTACACCAGACATTAAAATACAACGCTAACAACAGATATATACAATTTTACAACTTTCTGCATCGACTTTTGTCTTTACTCTTAGCTTTTATCCTCTCGCGCCTTCTCTTTATTTTTAAATATTCATAATTAACTGTTTTGTCAGCAGGATCATTATTTACATTTATATCCAGTATGTTAATATCTAATTTCACTTTATATTCTTATTTCTTAATTTGATTTCTGTTTTCCAACCATGTATAAAACCTATTCCACACTTTATAATAATCTGAGTCTTCTCTTTCTTTGATCTCCATCGTTAATTTATCCATTTTGGCGCATTCGAAGATTTTCTTTATTATTGTTTCTTCCGATGGTGTATTGGTCGACTTCCACATTTGTGCTAGAGTAATTCTGGCCGCTGTTAGAATATGCAATATAATATAAGAGATACTTTTTTCCATTTTTTCTATCAATCATTCCTAGGAGGAACATCTCTGGTTTAAAATCTATCTTTTGGAGTGTAATCTCTTCCAACCACCCTTTAATTTTATAACAACATTTCCTCAGCTTAGGGCACATCCACCACATGTGGTAGTATGTCCCTAGTTTGTGATCACATCTCCAACACTGGGGTGATAAATTGGGGTACATTTTTGCCAGTCTCGCTGGTGCTAAATGCCACCTATAAAACTTTTTATAGCTGTTTTCTTTGTATGATACTGCCATGGTCAATTTGTAATTTTTCTCCCACAATTTTTCCCATTTATCCAATTCTATGTTATGTCCAAAATGCCTAGCCCAACCTATCATTGTTTCCTTTACTATTTCTTCTTCCAATTTGTATCCTAATAAGTAATTAAAGATATTTGTAATCATTTTTCTTCCCGATCCTAATATTAATTTATCTAATTCCAATTGTTTCCTGTTTATGCCAAATTGTTCCTTATCTTTTTAAAATCTAGTTTTGATTTGTAAATATGGCCACCATTCCAAATTTATTCCTTGTTTTTTCAAATCTTGTATTGATTTTAATTCTCCTTTTGTGTCTAATAAATCTGCGTATCTTACCATTTTATCTAGGTCTGTGGTATTTGGATGTGCAATGCGTATACTTATTATTTATTATTAAACTCAGAAGGCCTGGAAAAGCTAAACAAAGCAGGGCGGGAGCTGATTGGTCCGGCGTTGAGAGGCTAACCGATATTAAGCCAGCATTTCTCAACTTTCTTTGGACAGATTTCTGATGGCGGACTCCCAACTCCCAGAATTCCCCAGCCGGCAATCTGAGCCTTGAGCTCCACCTTACAGGCAGTCCTCAGCTTATAACCATTCGTTCAAAGTTAGAGCGGCGCTGAAAATAGTAACTTATGACCATTTTTCATACTTATGACCGTTACATCATCCCATGGTCCTGTGATCGAAATTAGGATGCTTAAGCAACCGGCTCATATTTATGACGGTTACAGTGTCCCCGCGGTTATGTGATCCCTTTTCTGTGGCCTTCTGACAAGCAAAGTCAATGGGGAAGGCCAGATTCATTTAACGACCATGTCACTAACTTAACAACTGCAGTGATTCACTTAACAACCGTGACAAGAAAGATCGTAAAACGAGGCAAAATTCACTTCACAACTGTCTTGCTTAGCAATGGGAGTTTTGGTCCACAAACTACACATTCCTCTGTTGGGCACAGGGTTAGACTAAGCGACCTCTAGGATCCTTTCAAACCTCGTGTTTTTCATCATATAAAATCGATCGTGCCACCAATATTTTAGCTCAGCTGCTGCGCAGTCAGGCTCTGGGATGGGTTTATGCTGAAGGGTAACAATGGGACACTCAAACCTGCATTTGAATAAATCAGGATTAACATAGTGCTTGAAGAAAAATCCGGCCCGGTTCCAAGTCGGGAGAAAGGTGCTAGAAATAAAATGGAGGCCGCATGGAAGGAAAGACTCTGTTTATTGATGAGCAGTGCCAACCACAGCATGTAGTTCTGGGACAGCTGACAAATTGGTTTGATGAGTACATGGATTGTTATCGGGTTCTGAGATGCTCCAGGTGGGTTGGGCAATGTAGTGAGCCTTGTGTCTTTTGCTATTCTAATGGTGGTGGGTTAATCCTATTATTTCCTAGAAATCATGTCCTGTTCTTTGAATTTGAGGGGGGGAGGCTGTAAATTTTAATCCCATCAGCTGGAGCTGAAGGTGTTTTGTTTGTGAATAGATTGGCCCAGTCTTTCTTAATAGGCACAAAATATCCATCTCTAGACTTCAGGCATCTGCTGGAGGCTGTTGGGGCTGCTTTCTGCCTTTAAGAACACGTTTCTCCCTTTCTCCTTTGGGGAAATATAATATTCGGCCTCTTTTAATATTCCCCAAAACATTTCATTTGTGTGTGTGTGTGTGTGTGTGTGTGTGTGTCCTACAATAGCATGGGAATGTAACCACTCATGAAATTGAATAAGCTGATTTGTAACCACAAACGTGTTGCAAGTAGCTAGCAAGCTCTTGTCCAAAGTCTTTAATGCAGAACAGGCAAGAAATCCATGCCTGTGTGTGTATACACACAAACAAACCACATTTGCCCAGGAGCCTCTTGTAACCTTCTATTGAGGCATACTGCTTTCCATCGTTGCACACCCAGTTATTCAATTTACCGCCTTGCCTCCATTTGCACAAATCACGAACTAGCCAACCCTATGCTAGCCTAGCAAATCGTGTGTGAACGCAGCTTCCAAGCTTGCACCTTGCACGCCTAACGAGTCATGTGAACGCAGCTTCCAAGCCTAACGAGTCACCTGAACACAGCTTCCAAGCTTGCAACTCGCAAGGCAGAGGAATGTGGACCACGGATCGCTAGAACCTGTGTTCTCTCCTGTAGGAAGAAATATCCTTCTGGGTTCAGCTCCAAGTGGGGAAAAAGACACTGGAAACATGGAGACTGCTTGGAAAGATGGTTTAATGGTGGACAGGATCACATGGCTTGAGTTCCTGAACAGAAAAGGGGACGAGACGCAGTGAGTCCCCGGGTTTTATGCCCTCTCTGGCTTTGAACTTCCTGGGGCCCCGAAAGAGTATCCTGATTGGTTGTCAGACTCCCAGGGGGTGGGGGTCTTAGCTAGCCTTGCTGGCTGATGTAATCTTCCTCAGGTGCCATGTGGTGAGTTTCTGTTGCTATATGGATCCTATTGTGTTGCAGATGATAGTCCGTTGACAAATACTGAGTTTCTGCCTCTGGCCCCTTGACAAAGGGTGGGGGCAGGAAGATGGGAGCTGCTTCGTCTTTATCTTTATCTTTCTTTATCTTTATTTGATTCAGCCAAATTATTTAATTCGTTTTTATTCTATTTTAAATTTTTGTATTTATGTGTTTTATCCTGTGGTTGTTCACTGCCCTGAGTCCTTCGGGAGTAGGGCGGTATAGAAATTTAAACAAATAAATAAATAAAATAAATAAATATACCGCCCTATTCCCGAAGGACTCAGGGCGGTGAACAGCCAAAACAGTAAAAATACATAAATACAAAATTTAAAAACAAAATAAAATCGAATTAGACAATTTGGCCCAGACAGATTAAAACACCCCAATCATTTAAAAACTGATTAAAATTTATATAATTAAAAAGAGGGGAAAGATTAGGCCAGGCCCACCTGATGGAATAAAAAGGTCTTGAGAGCGCGGCGGAAGGTGCGCAGATCCGGGATCCTTTGTATCTCCGGGGGTAGCTCATTCCAGATCGTAGGTGCCCCCACAGAGAAGGCCCTCCCCCTGGGGGCCGCCAATCGACATTGTTTGGCTGACGGCACCTGGAGGAGCCCCTCTCTATGAGAGCATACGGGCCGGTGGGAGGCTATTGGTGGTAGTAGGCGGTCCCGTAGGTAACCAGGTCCTAAGCCATGGAGCGCTCTAAAGGTGGTAACCAAAACCTTGAAGCGCACCCGGAAGACCACCGGGAGCCAGTGCAGCTCACGCAGGAGAGGTGTCACATGGGAGCGCCATGTTGCTCCCATAACCACCCGCGCGGCCGCACTCTGTGCCAGTTGGAGCCTCCGGGTGCTCCTCAAGGGGAGCCCCATGTAGAGAGCGTTACAATAGTCCAGGCGGGAAGTGACGAGGGCATGAGGGACCGTGCGTAAGGAGTATTTAAAACATACTTCTCCATTTCTCATCCAGGGAAACATAATATTCTGCCTTTTTAATATTTCCCAAAATATTTCATTCCTCTAGGAAAGGGGTGGGTGCTAACTTCCTACACTCCAATTCCGGAAGACAGGCTAATGCCCGGGTTCCATGGGGTAGATTTTCTCCACCGCCGGTTTTCCGAATTCGAGCGAGGCGCATTCTAGCTCTGCTTCGAAAATTGCAACTGCCGCTAGAGGGCAGCAGTGCCGCGCAGGAGAGGCTGGGACCTTAGCAATGCGAAGAGGCTGAGGGGAAAAGATCATAGCTTGAGAATTTAGGACACGTCTGAAGGGTTGCAACTTGGGAGCTGGGCAAGAACCCGAGTGGGCAGGCGAGGTTACCAGATTTAGTTTGCAAAGGTCAACTGGGTGCTGCTGAGTGAGAGCTTTCTGTTGTATCCTGCTGCCATCATCTGCATCTGTGTGGTTCAGATGAGGAGCTCAGCGAGGGAGGGAGGGAAGAAGGAAGGAAGGAAGGAAGGAAGGAAAAGTGAAGAGGAAAAGAGAGGGAGAAATGGAGGGGGAACGGAGAAAAGAGGAAGGAAGGAAAAGTGAAGAAGAAAAGTGAGAAACAGAGAGGAAGGAAGGAAGGAAAAGTGAAGAGGAAAAGAGAGGGAGAAATAGAGGGAGGGAGAACGGAGAAAAGAGGAAGGAAGGAAAAGTGAAGAGGAAAAGAGTGAGAAACAGAGGGAGGGGAAGGAAGGAAGGAAGGAAGGAAAAGTGAAGAAGAAAAGAGAGGGAGAAATGGAGGGGGAACGGAAAAAAGAGGAAGGAAGGAAAAGTGAAGAAGAAAAGAGGGAGAAACAGAGGGAGGGAGAAAAGAGGAAGGAAGGAAAAGTAAAGAGGAAAAGTGAGGGAGAAATAGAGGGAGGGAAACGGAGAAAAGAGGAAGGAAGGAAAGAAGGAAACTAAGGAAGGAAAAGTGAAGAGGAAAAAAGAGGGATAAACAGAGGGAGGGAGAACAGAGAAAAGAGGAAGGAAGGAAGGAAGGAAAAAGAGAGCGGGAAGAAGGTGGAAGGAAGGGAAGGATATAAAGGAAGAAGAAAGAAAGAAAGAAATGGATGAAGGAAGAAAGGAAGGAAGGAAGAAAGGAAGAAGGAAAGGAAGAGAGGGAGGTGAGAAAGGAAGAAGGGCAAATATAGAGAAAAGAAGGAACGAGGAAGAAAGCTAAGATAATACCAACTTTAATCCATCTATGACAAACTCCCGATCTGATTACAGAGATAGGTAGCATCTCTGGCTGCGTTTCCTCATTCTCCTGCTCCCAGAATGGATGGGGTGCTGGAGATCATCTGGTCCAACCCCATTCCCGAGGCATACTGCAGCACCTCCAACAGATGCTTCCCTCCTTGCCCCCAGTTCTGTTTAAACCCCCTAGCCGAGGAGAATTCCCCCAACAGCCCCTGAGAAAAATGTGTGGCACTTCCATTGCACTATCCTAGGCGCCATCTTGACTTTTTTGACCTCCTTGTGCCCTAATATCGCATTTCACTTGGGGGGGCAGGTGCAAGCAAGAGCAGCTGGGGAAGGAAGGAAGGTCAGGAAAGAGAAGACCCAAACTCTACCTATGCTGCCTTTATTCACCTGCCCACCAGAGGGCAGCAGAGATGTACAAATGTGTTTTCAATGTGAGCCATTTTAAGAATTGACTTCAACTCCCAGAATTGTGTGTTGTTGTATCCCAGAATGGATGGGGTGTATGTCACCGAAAAAGGTGGTGCTGACTTAGGACCACAATTGAGCCCAAAATTTCGAACGCTAAAGAAGTCGGTTGTTAAGTGAGTTTTGCCCCATTTTATGACCTTCCTTGCCACCGTTGTTAAGTGAATCACTGCAGTTCTTAAGTTAGTCACATGGCTGTTAACTTTGCTTGTCAGAAGTTTGCAAAGATGATCACATGACCCCAGGACTCTCATAAATACAGGTCGTCCTCAACTTACGACCACAATTGAGCCGAGGGCTCAGGGAAGGGGCGGTGGGGTGGGCGGTTGTTATAAAGGAAGATCTTAGTCCGAGGGAGGCCACTGTACCTCAGGTAGCTGGATTTGAGTCCCTCCTTGTGAAGTGGGGCCGTGGGGTTCAGATGGGCCTGCTGATGGTGTACCTGGCTCCCTCCCGCGTAGCAGCGGCCCTGCCCGAGCTGCTCGACATGATAGCCGGGGTGGCGGTTGATACGCCCAGACTTATGGTTATGGGGGATTTCAACCTGCCAACTGTCGGTGAAACGTCGGAAGCGGCTCGGGAGTTCATGGCTTCCATGACGGCTATGGATCTGACCCAGTTAGTTCATGGCCCTACTCACACGGGGGGGGACACTCTGGACTTGATTTTTGCCTCAGGTCAGTGGCTGAATGATCTAGAAGTAGGGGACTTAGTCATTGAGCCCTTGTCATGGTCAGATCATTCACTCCTTCGACTGGACTTCTGTACCGCTACCCCCCCGCCGCAGGGAGGCGGAACCGGTTAGGTGGTTCCGCCCCAGGCGCCTGATGGATCCGGATGGATTCCAGATGGAGCTTGGGCCATTCCCTGAGGCTCTGGCACACGACTCGGCTGAAGACCTGGTGGCCGCCTGGGATAGGGCGGCCGCTGGAGCTTTGGATTGTGTCGTGCCTTTGCGGCCTCTGACCCGGTGCCGATCCCGTGTGGCTCCCTGGTTTTCCGAGGAGCTGAGGGAAATTAAGCGCCGGAAAAGACGGCTAGAGAGCGGTTGGAGGGCCAGCCGTTCCGAATCCGACCGAACACTGGTGAGGTCTCATATTAAGACCTACCTAGTGGCGATAAGAGCGGCAAAATCTGACTGTTTTTCCCGCTCTTATCGCGTCTGCAGATAACCGCCCAGCCACCCTGTTTAGGGTGACCCACTCCCTGCTCCATCTAGGAGTGAGGGAAGACCCCTTACAGGGTAGGGCTGAGGATTTTGTGCAATATCTGCATGACAAAATCGCTCAGATTCGGGAAGGCTTGGACTCTGACTGGGTAGGTTCAGACAGGGTGATGGAGGCGGGTCTTGAGAATGTTATCTGGGAGGAGTTTGACCCGGTGACTCCCGAGGACGTGGACAGGATTTTGGGCAGGCTTAGCGCGGCCACGTTTATTGGACCCGTGTCCCTCCTGGTTGGTGCTGGCCTCCCGGGAGGTTACACGAGGCTGGCTCCAGAGGATTATCAATGCTTCTTTGAGTGAGGGTTTCCTTCCCTCTGCCTTGAAAGAGGCGGTGGTGAGGCCCCTCCTCAAGAAGCCTGCCCTGGACCCGGCTGTATTAGCAAACTATTGTTCAGTCTCCAACCTCCGCTTTGTGGCGAAGGTTGTTGAGAGTGTGGTGGCGCGACAGCTTCCCTGGATGACACTGTCTATCTAGATCCATTCCAGTTGGGTTTCAGGCCTGGGTACAGCACGGAAACGGCATTGGTCGCATTGGTTGATGATCTCTGGAGGGCTCGGGACAGGGGTTGTTCCTCTATCCTGGTCCTATTAGATCTCTCAGCGGCTTTTGATACCATTGACCATGGTATCATGCTGCACCGGTTGGAGGGGTTAGGGGTAGGGGGCACCGTGTTGCGGTGGTTCTCCTCCTTCCTCTCTGACCGGTCACAGTCTGTGTTGGCAGGGGGGCAGAGGTCGACCTCGAGGCGCCTTGTTTGTGGGGTGCCGCAAGGGTCGGTCCTCTCGCCCCTTCTGTTCAACATTTATGTGAAGCCGCTGGGTGAGATCATCTGTGGTTTCGGGGTGAAGCTCCATCAGTACACTGATGACACTCAGCTGTACATCTCCACCCCGGACCACCCCAATGATGCCCTTGACGTGATGTCCCGGTGCCTGGAGGCCGTGCAGGTCTGGATGGGGAGGAACAGGCTCAGACTCAACCCTTCCAAGACTGAGTGGCTGTGGCTCCCGGCGTCCCGGTATGGCCAGCTGATGCCATCGCTGACTATTGGGGGAGAGTCGTTGGCCCCCACAGAGAGGGCTCGCAACTTGGGTGTCCTCCTGGATGCACGGCTGTCCTTAGAAGAGCATGTGACGCCTGTGGCCAGGGTGGCCTTCTATCAGGTTCGTCTGATTTGCCAGTCGCGTCCCTTTCTGGACCGGGACTCCTTGCGCACGGTCACTCATGCCCTTGTCACTTCTCGCCTGGACTACTGTAATGCTCTCTACATGGGGCTCCCCTTGAAGAGCACCTGGAGGCTCCAACTGGTCCAGAATGCGGCCGCGTGGGTGATTGTGAGAGCGATGTTAAGGATATTGTTGTTGTGTTACCAACCAGCAGAGTGTAGAGCACAGAGAAACGTTGCTGAGAGCAATGAATAAGAGATGTGCAAACTGGTTTATCAAAAGTTTACTTTACAGTGAAAAAACAATCTCATAGTCTTTAAATCAATCCAAGTCTTTGCCAGTTAAATCAGTCCAGTGATACAGATATCTTCTTACCACACAAACAGTAGTTGGTTAGAATAACAAACTCACTCTGGTTCACAAACCACGATGGTAGCAGATCCATCCAACCGACGATAGCACAATGGTTGCAACTCCACACACAATGGTAGCTTATCATCAACTGAATACGTTACAGTACCTTTCTTAAATGCTTCACAACCAGTAATTATCTAATTACAGCATGACTCAGCATTACAATGATTCAGCAGTAAAGCTTTAAAGTCACACAATACATATTCATATTAAAGTCACAGAACACATATATTGCCTGGACAACTTGTTAGGCTCAAACCATATCCTAACAAGCGACATGGCGCTCCCATGTAACACCTCTCCTGTGCGAGCTGCACTGGCTTCCGGTGGTCTTCCCAGTGCGATTCAAGGTGCTGGTTACCATCTTCAGAGCGTTCCATGGCTTAGGACCTGGGTACTTACAAGACTGCTGCTACCAATAGCCTCCCACTGGCCAGTACGCTCCCACAGAGAGGGGCTCCTCCGGGTGCCGTTGGTCAAACAATGTTGACTGGCGACCCCAAGGGGGAGAGCCTTCTCTGTGGGGGCACCTGCCCTCTGGAACGAACTGCCCCCCGGGATACGGAGGATTCCCGACTTGCGCACCTTTCGCCGTGCCCTCAAAACGTTTTTATTCCAACAAGCCGGGCTGGCCTAATCTTTTTAACTTTTTTAATTTAATTTTTTAAAATTTTAAAACGGGTGTTTTATTTGAATAGCTGGGCCAAATTATTTAATATGCTTTTAAATCGTTTTTAAATGTTATATTTGTGTGCTTTTACTTTTGGCTGTACACCGCCCTGAGTCCTTTGGGAGAAGGGCGGTATATAAATTGGAATAATAAATAAATAAATAAATAAAATAATAAATAAATGTTGCTAACTGAGAAATGTGTGTTAAGTGAGTTTTGCCCCATTTTATGACTTTTCTTGCCACATTTGTTAAGTGAATCACTGCGGTTGTTAAATTAGTCACCCGGTTGTAAAGTGAATCTTGCTCCCCCATTGACTTTGCTAGTTAGAAGGTCGCGAAAGGGAATCCCGTAATTCTGGGACACTGCAGCCATCATAAATGTGAGTCATTTGTCAAGCATCCGAATGTAAATCAGGTGACTGTTTGGATGCTGCAACGATCATAAGTGTGAAAAAGGGTCATAAATCACCTTTTTCTGTGCGTTGTAACTTCAAATGGTCACTAAGCGAATGGTTGTAAGTCAAGGACTACCTGTAATAGAGTGGCGAAGAGGTTAGACCCAGATTCAAGTCCATCTCAGCATGCAAACTCCTTGGACGACTTTGGGCCAGTCATTCTTTCTCAACTAGCCTACCTCACAGGGTTGTTGTAGAGCAGAGGTCTTCAAACTTGGCAGCTTTAAGACTTGTGGACTTCAACTCCCAGAATTCTCCAGCCAGCACAAGTCTTAAAGCTGCCAAGTTTGAAGAGCTCCGTTGTAGAGGATCCAACAAAGGGAAATTATAATCCAGATCGACCTACAACCCTAGGATCTCTTCGTGGTCTCCCATCTAAGCAGAAAATCAGCTTTTTAAGCTCAGCTGCAGATAAAATATCGTAATTTGCAGTGATGAACAATTGTGAGATTAAAATGAAGAGAAACCCCCCCCCAAAACCTCAAAAGTAAAGCAATGATCAGATTTTATTAGCAGAAGACACCAAATTCTCGCTCACGCTTTGCAAATACACCAGAAATATACTGTTCAAAAAAATAAAGGGAACACAAGCAGAAGACATCCGAGATCTGAATGAATGAAATAGCCTTATTAAATACTTTGTTCTTTACATACAGTAGTTTATACACTGCTCAGACAACTAAAGGGAACACAAAACTACTGTATGTAACGAACAAAGTATTTAATAAGGCTATTTCATTCATTCAGATCTCGGATGTCTTCTGCTTGGGTTTCCTTTATTTTTTTTGAGCAGTGTAATTCGGTGGAGAAAAATAAATTGGTTGCAAAAGGGGACAAAAAAAGGTCCCCACCCCCCACCCCCAGGTATTTGAAGAGGTTATCTGAGGAGGATGAGCATCCTCGTCCATCACTCTGGCTGGGAACCGAAGGGGACCACTTGAGAGATGAAGGTTGCCATGGCAACTGGCAGGGTTAGGCCTGGTTGAACACGGCAGGCCGGAAGCCTCGGCCTTGGCTTGGTGATGGAATAACTCTAGTTTAGAAGCATGAACCAGTTTTACAGAGAGGATATTTAGTCTCAAAACGTTCAAAAGGAAAGGGGGCATTTATATTATTTTTCGTTAAGTCCTCCCCTCTACTCAGCGCAGAAATATTATTATTATGATCTCTTTTATTCATTAAACATGAAACTCAGTCAAATGAACATTTAAAAATGCATCACGAACACCACTGACTGGTGCTAATGGTTGATACGGGTTGCTGCCAGCGTCCTAGGTTATCAACCAAATATCTTCTTAAAATATACGATGTTCAGCTTTTTGCAATTCCGCTGGTGTTATTGCAGGAAGCTGCAATTTCTTGATGTATTTTTGCAAAATTCTTGGACATGGTACCAAGCGCCCCAATGACGATGGGTATCACTGTTACATGTTTCATCCATAATTGTGTAGTTTCGATGGCCAGGTATTATTTTTATTATTATGATCTCTTTTATTCATTAAACACCAGTCAGAGAGCATGCGCAAGATGGCGGTCGCACGGTGAAAACGCTGCGCTCAGATGGAGAGTATTTTGGGACCCTAGGGGATACCACAGGGGCGCTGTTCATCAGCGACCCCTTATTTGGTCGGATGGGCCTGGGGCGAGGGTTTTGAGACCGTCCCCGCCCCTCGGTGTTTCCGGAGCCAGAAACGGCATGGAAAACCGGCAATGGAGAGCTGAGGCCGGGCCGCTTCTGACGCTGCCGAGAGCGGAGGTATGATGGCTTATCGATGGCGGCGGCGGCGAGCTCCGTTGGTGGAGCTCTGGGCGAGTTTTTGGGACTCCCCTCGCCCCTGGACATGCCTAGAGCAGGGGGCATTTGGCGGAGTGCTGTGGTTGCGCTGCCCCGACGCTTTTTATGCTGCCGAAAACGAGGGTATGGTGGTTAGTTCGGCAGCGGCTCGTCGGATGATGAAGGAGAAGGAGAAGGTGGAGGTGTGGCAGTGAGGGGGCGAGTGGCAGGCAGTCCGCGGAATTCCCATCTGCCCCACTCAGAGACTCCCCGGCGGCCCCTTGAAACTGGGAATGGCGGTTTGGACACCAGCGGGGGTGGTGAGGCCGGCCCTGATACTAAACGGGGCCGTGGCACACCCCACTGAAGTATTGGACGCTGTTTTCTCATCTCCACTGCCGGCGGAAGGGGCTTGCTGGGGGGTGAGAACTGAGAATGGAGTGGGCATAAGCGGTCTGCTGAGTCCGGAGATGAGAGACTCCTTCTTGGAAGATACTGTGGTGGCTGCAGAGGACCTGGAGGCCCCCTATGACATCTAATGGGGGCTGGAGCTCGGAAGCAGCTTGTTATCCCGGAAAAATCTGAGGAAGATAGGGTTGGTGGGAAATGGAGGGGTTTTTCCCCTTCGTATGCATACCAACCTCCTTCCTCCTACCCCCTCCTGGGACTTTGTTTGCCAAATAAAGGGCCTGTTATCCGCCCTGACTGAAGGAGTCCGCCCCCTTCTCCACCCCGTTTTCCCCTCTTCCCCTTCCCTTCTTTTTTCTCTTTCATCTGGACTGACTAGGATACGATCTGGAGCATAAGACCTTACCAAGGATTTCTGTCTTTGCCCCTGGCATGACTCACGGATTGACTGACTGATAAACTATCTCCCTCTGACCATGGGTCAGTTAATTGATGCAACTGCTGAGGGGTTCTTTATCACATCAGGACTTTCGCCACTGGGAGAAGTACTTTTCGATCTATGACCCTTTGAGGGTCCCACCGTGAGAGGGCGGACTGGACGCTGTTCCCATTGGCTGAAATTGTCAGAACCCTCCTACTGTCGTGGGAGGACAGTAGAGATACCAATGGTACATCATTGAACAATATGACCCCATGATACATCTTGAGACCCCTGATTAAGCTCCCTTCCTCCATCGCTGCACTGGGAGATGTACACGACTGCGGATTTGCTTGCGCTGCGAGACTCCCCCCTCTCGCAGATGTGGCCCTCATCGTTATCGAGGGCCCACCTCAATGACGGGCTTTGGGACCCAGAGAGGTGGCATGTGAAAACTAGGGGGTTGAGGGTTTTTTTATCAAATTTTTTAGTTAAATTTTTAAGGGGTCTCAGGGAGGGGAGGGTCAAATTAGAACTCAGGTTGTGGGTTTGGGGGAAAACCCACAAGGGGGGGGGTCGGGGTCGGGTCTGGCTGTGAAGCGCGGTGGGGGGGGTGGGCCCGGGATCGAGGGGGGGGTTACAGCTCATCCAGATAGTGTTTTGAATATCAATACTGTGGGTGGGAGGGGTAGATATGACGGGAGCAGGGGGCCATATCGTGTTAGGGGAGCTCGCACTCGCTGTTTACGAGCGATGGCGTGCTCCGGCCCCCAAAGCTCCACCCGTTTTCCAGGTTGCACAGACCCTCAGGGCCCGGGCCTTCGGCTGATGCTGTGCAATGCCAGGTCCGTAGTAAATAAAGCCCCCCTCATTTGTGATCTTATTCAGGAGGGGGGTGCGGACCTGGCAGGTGTTACGGAGACCTGGTTGGGCCATGAGGGGGGGGTTCCCCTCATTGAAATGTGCCCTCCAGGTTTCCTTGCCTTCCATCAGCCAAGGTCACAGGGGAGGGGCGGGGGGGGTAGCGGTTATCATTAAGGAAGGTCTGAAACCGAGGGAGGCCACTGTCCCTCAGACGACCGGCTGTGAATCCCTCCTCGTGAGATGGGGCCATGGGGTTCAGATGGGTTTGCTGATCACGTACCTGGCTCCCTGCCACGTGGCAGCAGCCCTGCCCGAGCTACTCAACGTCATCGCCGCGGTGGCGGTTGATACCCCCAGGCTTATGGTCATGGGGGATTTCAACCTACCGTCCGTGGGTGAGGCGTCTGAGGTGGCTCGGGAGTTCATGGCTTCCATGACAGCTATGGACCTGACCCAGTTAATTCATGGCCCTACACACACGGGGGGAAACACGCTGGATCTGGTTTTTGTCTCTGGACAGTGGTTGAGTGATCTTGAGATAGGGGATATAGTCACCGAGCCCTTGTCATGGTCGGATCACTCTCTCCTTCGTCTCGACCTTCGAACCGCTACACCCCGCCGCAGGGAGGCGGAGCCGGTAAGATGGTTCCGCCCCAGGCGCCTGATGGAACCTGACAGGTTCCAGATGGAGCTTGGGCCATTCCCTGAGGCTCTGGCACATGCCCCGACTGGAGACCTAGTGGCCGCCTGGGATAGGGCGGCCGCTGGAGCTCTGGACCGGGTCGTGCCTTTGCGGCCTCTGACCCGGCGCCGATCTCATTTAGCTCCTTGGTTTACCGAGGAGCTGAGGGAGTTGAAGCGCCGGAAAAGACGCCTAGAGAGCAGTTGGAGGGCCAGCCGTTCCGAATCGGACCGGACACTGGTAAGATCTCATATTAGGACTTACCTAGTGGCGATAAAAGCAGCGAAATGTAGCTATTTTGCTGCTCTTATTGCGTCATCAGATAATCGCCCGGCCGCCCTGTTCAGGGTGACCCGCTCCCTGCTCCACCAGGAAGCGCGGGAGGACCCCTTGGAGGGTAGAGCTGAGGATTTTGTTCAATATCTGTATGACAAAATCACTCAGATTCGGGAAGATCTGGACTCCGACTGGGTAGTCTCAGGAGGAGGGACAGGGGCAGGTCTTGAGAATGTTATCTGGGATGAGTTTGATCCTGTGACCCCTGAGGATGTGGACAGGATTCTGGGTAGACTGAACGCGACCACTTGTTTATTGGACCCGTGTCCCTCCTGGTTAGTGCTGGCTTCTCGGGAGGTGACACGAGGCTGGTTCCAGGGGATTATAAATGCTTCGTTGGGTGAGGGTGTCTTTCCTGCCGCCTTGAAAGAGGCGGTGGTGAGGCCTCTCCTCAAGAAGCCATCCCTGGACCCGGCAATGTTGGTAAATTATCGTCCGGTCTCCAACCTTCGTTTTGTGGCGAAGGTTGTTGAGAGTGTGGTCGCGAAACAGCTCCCCCAGCACCTGGATGAAACAACGTATCTGGATCCGTTCCAGTCGGGTTTCAGGCCCGGGTACAGCACGGAAACGGCATTGGTCGCGTTGGTTGATGATCTCTGGAGGGCTCGGGACAGGGGGTGCTCCTCTGTCCTGGTCCTGTTAGATCTCTCAGCGGCTTTTGATACCATCGACCATGGTATCATGCTGCACCGGTTGGAAGAGTTAGGAGTGGGAGGCACTGTGTTACGGTGGTTCTCCTCCTTTCTCTCTGACCGGTCGCAGTCTGTGTTGACAGGGGGTCAGAGGTCGACCCCGAGGCCCCTCATATGTGGGGTGCCGCAAGGGTCGGTCCTCTTGCCTCTCCTGTTCAACATTTATGTGAAGCCGCTGGGCGAGATCATCCGTGGTTTCGGGGTGGAGTACCATCAGTACGCTGATGACACCCAGCTGTACATCTCCACCCCGGATCACCCCAACGATGCCCTTGAAGTGATGTCCCGGTGCCTGGAGGCCGTACGGATCTGGATGGGGAGGAACAGGCTCAGGCTCAACCCATCCAAGACCGAGTGGCTGTGGTTTCCGACGTCCCGGTATAGTCAGTTGACGCCATCTCTGACTATTGGGGGCGAATCACTGGCCCCCACGGAGAGGGCTCGCAACTTGGGCGTCCTCCTGGATTCACGGCTGTCTTTAGAAGAGCACTTGACGGCCGTGACCGGGAGGATTTTTTATCAGGTTCGCCTGATTCGTCAGTTGCGTCCCTTTCTGGATCGGGACTCGTTACGCACAGTCACTCATGCCCTCGTCACCTCCCGCCTGGACTATTGTAATGCTCTCTACATGGGGCTCCCCTTGAGGAGCACCTGGAGGCTCCAACTGGCGCAGAGTGCGGCCGCGCGGGTGGTAATGGGAGCGTCATGGCGCTCCCATGTGACACCTCTCCTGCGCGAGCTGCACTGGCTCCCGGTGGTCTTCCGGGTGCGCTTCAAGGTTTTGGTTACCACCTTTAAAGCGCTCCATGGCTTAGGACCTGGTTATTTACGGGACCGCCTACTACCACCAATAGCCTCCCACCGGCCAGTACGCTCTCATAGAGAGGGACTCCTCCGGGTGCCGTCAGCCAAACAATGTCAGCTGGCGACCCCTAGGGGGAGAGCCTTCTCTGTGGGGGCACCTACCGTCTGGAATGAGCTCCCCCCAGAGATACGGAGGATCCCGGATCTGCGCACCTTCCGCCGCGCTGTGAAGACTCTTTTATTCCATCAAGCAGGCTTGGTCTAATCTCCTCCCTCTTTTAATACATAAATTTTAAATCTGTTCTTAAATTATTGGGGTGTTTTAATTTGTCTGGGCCAAAAAATGATTTAATTCGATTTTAACTGGTTTTTAAATTTTTGTATTTATGTATCTTATTGCTTGGCTGTTCACCGCCCTGAGTCCTTCGGGAGTAGGGCGGTATACAAATTAAATAAAATAAATAAATAAATAAATAAATAAATAAACACGAAACTCAAGTCAACTGAACATTTAAAAATGCATCACGAACGCCACTGACTGGTGCTAATGGTTGATACGGGTTGCTGCCAGCCTCCTAGGTTATCAACCAAATATCTTCTTAAAATATACGATGTTCCGAGTAGCGCAGTTTTTTGCAGTTCCACTGGTGTTATTGCAGGAAGCTGCAACTTCTTGATGTATTTTTATTATTATTATTATTATTATTATTATTATTATTATTATTATTATTATTATTATTATTATTATTAATTGGTTAATCTTTCGTGAGATTCACAGCCTTTGAGGCTGGTTAATAGCTCAGCAGCTCGAGTCCTAACCAAGGACCTAGGAACTGTTAAGGTATCGTCGGAGGATGTAAGCTGTTCCGAGTAAGGTGGTTTTTTGTAGAGTCAAAATGTTCAAGTCCGGCAAATTTAGAATTTCTAAATAGCGGGGTAGCCCTTTGGGTATTGCTCCGAGGGCTCCAATTATTATTATTATTATTATTATTTATTGGATAATCTTTAGTGAGATTCACAGCCTTTGAGGCTGGTTAATAGCTCAGCAGCTCGAGTCCTAACCAAGGACCTAGGAACTGTTAAGGTATCGTCGGAGGATGTAAGCTGTTCCGAGTAAGGTGGTTTTTTGTAGAGTCAAAATGTTCAAGTCCGGCAAATTTAGAATTTCTAAATAGCGGGGTAGCCCTTTGGGTATTGCTCCGAGGGCTCCAATTACAATCGGGACAACACACGATTTCTTTTTCCACAGTCGCTCAACTTCAATTTGTAAGTCCCGGTACTTTGTGATTTTTTCTTGCTGCTTATCTTCAATTCGTGCATCACCAGGTATTGCAATGTCAATGAACCATACTTTTTTCTTTTCAACTATTGTTATGTCAGGTGTGTTGTGGACCAAGTGCCTGTCAGTCTGAATCCTAAAGTCCCACAAGATCTTGAGTTTCTCATTCTCTAAAACTTTCTCAACCTGATGTTCCCAGTGGTTTTTGCTGTACTCAAATCCAAACTTCTGGCACAATTTCCAGTGAATGATTTTAGCAACACGGTCATGGCGTTGTAGGTAGTCAGTTTGTGAAATTTTGCTGCACCCACTGATCAGGTGGTCAACTGTCTCTTCTTTTTCATTGCAGAGGCGGCATTTGCTGTTGGTGGTAACATGTTGAATTTTTGCCTTCATACAGTTTGTGGCTAGGGCTTGTTCTTGAGCTGCCAAAATAAAGCTTTCTGTTTCTTTTTTCAGTACTCCTGATCTTAACCAGTTCCAAGTTAGTTTCTGGTCAGCTTTGCCTTCAATACTTTTCAAGTATTGGCCATGCAGAGCTTGGTCTAGTCCTAACAGCAGCTCGAGTCCTAACCAAGGACCTAGGAACTGTTAAGGTATCGTCGGAGGATGTAAGCTGTTCCGAGTAAGGTGGTTTTTTGTAGAGTCAAAATGTTCAAGTCCGGCAAATTTAGAATTTCTAAATAGCGGGGTAGCCCTTTGGGTATTGCTCCGAGGGCTCCAATTATTATTATTATTATTATTATTATTATTATTATTATTATTATATACACAACAATGTGAAATCACAGCTGTCAGTTCTATAGCTGGTGTTGGATTTCATATGCATCATATTATTGTTACTATTACCGGTAGACCTTGATTTACAGCCACAACTGAGCCCAAAATTTCCGTGGTGAATAAAAACCGTTGTTATGTGAGTTTTGCCCCCATTTTAGGACCTTTCTTGCCACAGTTGTTAACTAATCACCGCAGTTGTTAAGTTAGTGACGCAGTTGGTTAAGTCCATCTGGCTTCCCCATTGAATTTTCTAAAAGAAGGTCGCAAAAGATAGCACTGTTTACAATTGCGATGCACAGGTGCCATTACGGTTGTAAGTCGAGGACTAGCCGCATTCAAAAAGGAGAGCGCCAACAATGTTCGGGAAAAGCCCTTAGGTTCAGCATTCAGTAAGAAAACATCCAGTGTGAAACCGAACAACGGAATGCAGCAATTAAAGGTACAGGTAGTCCTCGACTTACGACAGTTCGCTTAGTGACCGTTCAAAGTTACAACATCACTGACAGACGTGACTTATGACCATTTTTCACACTTACGAACGTTGCAGCATCCCCACGGTCACAGGATTTACATTCGGATGCTTGACCAGTGACTCACATTTATGACCGTTGCAGTGTCCAGGGAATCACGTGATCCCCTTTTAACGACCGTCCGACAGGCCAAATAAATGGGAAGCCAGATCCATTTAACAGCGTGTTACTAACTTAACAGCTGCAGTAACTCATTTAACAACAATGGAAAGAAAGTCATAAAGTGAGGCCAAACCCACTTAACAAGTGTTTCCCTTAGCAACAGAAACATTGGGCTCCGTTGCGGTCGTAAGTCGAGGACTACCCGTATATGTAGCTTTTTGGGGACATGTCGTAACTTGTTTGTCGTTAAGCGACCCGTCGTAGGTAAGCAGAGATGGGTTTCACATAATTTTATCACCGGTTCACCGTGCACCAAAAATGTGAGCATGCTGCGTACCTTTTGCGCATGTGAGGGGCCTTCTGCGCAGGACTATTTTTCCAAGGATGTATTTTCCCAATCTAACCACAGTTCGGAGAACGGTCTCTGATGAGACATAATCTCTGTGTGCACGTCGGTACACAATCACTCCTAGTCGGTGGGGGGGGGGCGGTTTCAGCAGGTTCTGACCAATTCTGGAGAACCGGTAGCGGAAATTTTGAGTCGTTCGGAGAACCGGTAGTAAAAATTCTGACTGGCCCCCCACCCCCATCTATTCTCTGCCTCACAAGTCCCAGCTGATCGTGAGGAAACGGGGATTTTGCAGTATCCTTCCCCTAGATTGGGGAGGGAATGAAGATTTTACAGTATCCATCTCCTGGAGTGGGGAAGGAATGGAGATTTTACAGTATCCTTCCCCTGGATTGGGGAGGGAATGGAGATTTTACAGTATCCATCTCCTGGAGTGGGGAGGGAATGGAGATTTTACAGCATCCATTCCCTGGAGTGGGGAGGGAATGGAGATTTTACAGTATCCTTCCCCTGGATTGGGGAGGGAATGGAGATTTTACAGTATCCTTCCCCTGGATTGGGGAGGGAATGGAGATTTTACAGTATCCTTCCCCTGGATTGTGGAGGGAATGGAGATTTTACAGTATCCTTCCCCTGGAGTGGGGAGGGAATGGAGATTTTACAGTATCCATCTCCTGGAGTGGGGAGGGAATGGAGATTTTACAGTATCCATTCCCTGGAGTGGGGAGGGAATGGAGATTTTACAGTATCCATTTCCTGGAGTGGGGAGGGAATGGAGATTTTACAGCATCCATTCCTTGGAGTGGGGAGGGAATGGAGATTTTACAGTATCCTTCCCCTAGATTGGGGAGGGAATGGAGATTTTACAGTATCCTTCCCCTGGATTGGGGAGGGAATGGAGATTTTACAGTATCCTTCTCCTGCCACGCCTACCAAGCCACGCCACGCCACGCCACGCCCACCAAGCCACACCCACAGAACCGGTGGTAAATTTTTTTGAAACCCACTACTGACTCCTAGTGGACAATCCTTTAAACAGGAACAAGCGTGTGTGCCAGCAGCCAAAGGAGCTAATACGATCCTTGGTTGTATAAACAGAGGCATAGAATCAAAAACACGTGAAGTATTAGTACCACTTTATGAAGCCGTAGTACTTCATAGCCACACCTGGAATAGCCACACCTGTAGCCACACCTGGAGTACTGCAGGCAGTTTTGGTCACCACATTACAAAAAAAGATGTTCAGACTTTGGAAAACAAATCAGGTAAGAGCAACTGAGATGATCAAAGGCCTGGAGACTAAAACATACAAAGAACGGTTGCAGGATTAGGGTGTGGCTAGTCTAGATTAAAGAAGGACTGGAGACGGATGGACATGATAGCAGTATTCCAGTATTTGAGGGGCTGCCCCAAAGAAGAGGGAGTCAAGCTATTCTCCAGAACAGATGAAGGCAGGACAAGAAGCAATGGGTGGAAACTAATCAAGGAGAGAAGCAACCTGGAATTAAGGAGACACTTCCTAATAGTGAGGACAATTCACCAGTGGAACAGCCTGCCACCAGAAGTTGTGGGTCCTTTATCACTGGAGGTTTTTAACGAAGACACTGGACAGTCACTTGTCTGAAATGGTATATAGGATCTCCAGCTTGAGCAGGGGGCTGGACTAGAAGACCTCCAAGGTCCCTTCCAGGTCTATTCTGATTGATTCATTGATGCTCAGGGAAAGTGCCATGTGTTTAATGAACTGGATTTTGAGCTATGCGGGATCTATAGCCCAATTAGCCCAAAAAGAGCCTTGGTAGTACAGTGGTCTAAGGCACCCTGTTATTAAGCTGGTTATTAAGACCAGCTGCCTGCAATTACTGCAGGTTCGAATCTCGCCAAGGCTCAAGGTTGACTCAGCCTTCCATCCTTTCTAAGGTAGGTAAATTGAGGACCCAGTTGTGGGGGCAATAAGGTGACTTTGTATAAATATACAAAAGGATGAAGGCTATTGCTGAGCACATTGTAAGCTGCCCTGAGTCTCCGGAGAAGGGCGGCATATAAATCAAATTAAAAAAAAAAATAAAAAAAATTAACAAGTCAAATCTTTTAAAAGTTGATAACAGATGCTTTTCCCTTGGAGCTCCGTGGAGTGCAAGTCTTTGCATTTTGAATTTTCCCCAGGGGTCTTTTTGCAATTGGAACTGGCATTTGGGAGACATTTGTAAAACGTCTGGCTGTCAGGAACATTGGAATTCAGAAAGCGAATATTTTTTTTTTTTTTTTGCTTTAATTTGTATGCCGCCCTTCTCCGGAGACTCAGGGTGGCTTACAATGCGTTAAGCAATAGCCTTCATACTTTTGTATATTCATACAAAGTCAGCTTATTGCCCCCACAAACTGGGTCCTCATTTAACCTATCTTTGAAAGGATGGAAGGCTGAGTCAACCTTGAGCCTGGTGAGATTTGAACTTGCAGTAATTGCAAGCAGCAGATGTTAATAACAGTGTGCTTTAGTCCACTGTACAACAGGCTCTTTGCAACCACACAATGCTGACATTTGCTGTATAGGGCAGCTGTCTCCACAAGACTCGCGACGTGGACAAAAATGAACCCAATCTGGCTTTTGTGTCACTGCTCCAACATGAATAGAATAACAGAGTTGGAAGGGACCTTGGAGGTCTTCTAGTCCAACCCCCTGCCCAGGCAGAAAACCCTACACCACTTCAGACAAATGGTTATCCAACATCTTCTTAAAAACTTCCAGTGTTGGATCATCCACAACTTCTGGAGGCAAGTTGTTCCACTGATTAATTGTTCTCACTGTCAGGAAATTTCTCCTTAATTGTAAGTTGCTTCTCTCCTTGATGAGTTTCCATCCATTGCTTCTTCTCCTGCCTTCAAGGTGCTTTGGAGAATAGCTTGACTCCCTCTTCTTTGGGGCAGCCCCTGAGATATCAGAACATTGCTATCATGTCTCCCCTAGTCCTTCCAGTCATTAAACTAAGCATACCCAATTTCTGCAACCGTTCTTCATATGTTTTAGCCTCCAGTCCCCTAATTATCTTTGTTGTTCTTCTCCGCACTCTTTCTAGAGTCTCCACATCATTTTTTACATCGTGGCGACCAAAACTGAATGCAATATTCCAAGTGTGGCCTTACCAAGGCCTTATAAAGCGGTATCAACACTTCACGTGATCTTGATTCTATCATGAGTGTGGGTTAAAATCAGTGGTGGGATTCAAGTAATTTAACAACCGGTTCTCTACCCTAATGATTTCTTCCAGCAACCAGTTTGCCAAACTGCTACAGAAAGTTAACAACCGGTTCTCCCGAAGTGATGCGAACTGGCTGAATCCCACCACTGGTTAAAATGCATCGCAAGTCAGCCACGTGCCCAGAAACTTTTATTAAACTTTGATATACAGGAGGTAGTCCCCAATTTACCGTAGTTCGTTTAGTGACTGCTCCAAAATTACGACGGCACCAAAAATGTGACTTGGGACCGTTTTTTTTTAAAAAGTTACGACTGTCGCAGAATTCCTCACGGTCGTGTGATCCAAATTCAGACGCTTGCCAATTGGCTCATCTTTACGACAGTTGTAGCCTCCTGGCTGGGGTCACATGATCCCCATTTGCAACCTTCTGAGAATCAAAGTCAATGGGGAAGCCAGATTCACTTAACAACCATCTGACTCCCTGATCAACTGCAGTGATTCGCTTAAGAACAGAGGCAAGAAAAAAAGGTCATAAAGTGGGTTTAAAAACTCACTGAACAATTGTTAAGAGAAAAGGCTACATTGTGGTCGTAAATCGAGGACTCCCTGTGAAATATGATATTTATTTCCTTCCATTGCAAGGGAAGGATTTTAGCACCTCCATAAACTTATTTACAACAGGGGGAAAAAAGAAAATAGGAATCCACCCTTTTGAGTCACATTTCCTTCTTTCCGCCCAGCCGGATTCTGGCCTCTTCCTTTGGCCCCTTTGCACAGCTGTCACACCCTCGCAACAACACAAGTGGGGCAACGGCTGGGAAAGTCGACCTATCTCACCTGGCCTTTCCTGACAGCTGCAATCCGTTCCGGGAATCCAGGCCGGAGTTTGCCTCCCGCCCAACCACTGTCCGCCTTTGGACGGTTGGCCCCTGTATTTATTTAATGGTTGATTAGCAGCCTTGGTTATTCTTATTTTTTTTTTCCTCTCCAAAGCTTTGCAGTTCGTCGGGGGGTCTTGCACGCGTCTGGCGCTCCTGGACAAAGCCCCCCCCTCACTTCTCTCCAGCCTTCAGGTGAGTGTGCAATGCGTTGAGTGTGTCAAGGGCCGTGCAAAATTGGGGACTTTTCCTCTCGTTTTTTTTTTTTTTTTGCAAAAGGCACTTTACACGTGGCGGGTGGGTCGCCCCCTCCTCTAAATGCCCGGGGAGGGGTGCTGCACCCTTTGCAAAGCACCCCTTTTCTCTCCAGCCTTCAGGTGAGTGTGCAATGCGTGCAAAATTCCGACTTTTTCCCCCCTGTCCTTTTTTTTGCAAAAGGCACTTTTCTCTTCCCCCCCACCCCCAAAGAATAGAGGACGCCCCTTCCTCTAAATCCCTGGGTTTTTTTTGTGATTTTTTTTTTGTTTGCACCCTTTGCAAAGCACCAAAATCGTCTTCCCGCCTCTTGCTTTTCTCTCTCTCTATTTTTTTTTAAAAAAACTTTATTTTAAAAAGCAAGAGAAAGTAAAATAAAGCTTTGCTTCCTTTCGGGACACTCCCTCTTAATAAAGGCCGGAATAAAACTCGGGTTTTTATTTGCTCGGTTTTGTTTTTCCCAAAGTCAAATTTCCTTGTTGGGAAGCGAAGCCTTTGCAAACCTGTTGCTACTGCTTGGCAGAGCCGAAAACAGCGACGAGGCGGCCCGGCTGGGAGCTTACAAGAGCCGATGAAACTTCAAATCTTGCAAAAAGATTACAGCAGCTGATGGGGACGGGAGTCCTCGATTTGCGACCAGGAGGGAGTCCCAAGGTATCCATTGCTAAGCGAGGCATTTGTAGAAGCGAGCTTTGCCCCCTTTGATGGCATTTCTTGTCATGGTTGTTAAGTGAATCACTGCAGTTAGTTGTGAGGTTGTTAAGTGAATCACTGTAATTAGTTGCGAGGTTGTTAAGTGAATCACTGCAATTAGTCGCAAGGTTGTTAAGCGAATCACTGTAATTAGTCGCAAGGTTGTTAAGCGAATCACTGCAATTAGTCTCAAGATTGTTAAGCGAATCATTGCAATTAGTCGTGAGGTTAAGTGAATCACTGCAATTAGTCGCGAGGTTGTTAAGTGAATCACTGCAATTAGTCGCGAGGTTGTTAAGTGAATCACTGTAATTAGTCGCAAGGTTGTTAAGCGAATCACTGCAATTAGTCTCAAGATTGTTAAGCGAATCATTGCAATTAGTCGTGAGGTTAAGTGAATCACTGCAATTAGTCGCGAGGTTGTTAAGTGAATCACTGCAATTAGTTGCGAGGTTGTTAAGCGAATCACTGCAATTAGTCGTGAGGTTGTTAAGCGAATCACTGCAGTTAGTCACGAGGTTGTTAAGCGAATCACTGCAATTAGTCACGAGGTTGTTAAGTGAATCACTAATTAGTCGTGAGATTGTTAAGTGAATCGGGCTTCCCCCATGGACTTGGCTTGTTGGAAGGTCGCAAAAAGGGGATCACCCAACCCTTGCGGACATTGCAATGGTCATAAATACAGGTCAGTTGTGTCCGAATTTTGATCACGTGACGATGAGGGTGCTGAATTTTGTTCCATTTGTCGATTTTTCTTGCCACGGTTATTAATCTCAGTGGTCATTAAGTTAGTCCTATAGTTGTTAAGCGAATCGGGCTTCCCCACCCCATGGACTTTGCTAAGGAAGATGCTAAGTGAGTCGTTGTGCCCCATTTTACGACCTTTCTTGTCACAGTGGCAATTCACAGTTGTTAAGCCAATCATAGTTGCTAAGTGAGTTGTGCCCCGTTTTGCGACCTTTCTGGCCGCAAAAGCGAATCACTGCCGTTGTTAAGTTAGTCGCACGGTTATTAAGCGAATCGGGCTTCCCCATTGACTTTGCTTGCCAGAACACTGCAACCGTCATAAGTACATGCCAGGTGCCAAGCCTCTAAATTTTGGTTATGTGGCCACAGGGAATGCTGTGACGGTCGTGTGAAAAACGACGCTAAATCAGTGCCGTTGTAAACTTCGGTCACTAAATGAATGGTGGTAAGGCGAGGACCACCTGTAGCTAAATAAATTATAAAATCAAATGCGTTCACGGTTGTGGGGGGGGGGCGAGGTTGTTGTCATGGAGAGCCAATGGAGAGACGGAATAAAAATGGCGGTGCCGGGTCTTGTCCCAGTGGCCATGTTTTCTTTCCATCCTTTGGGACTGCAACTCCCAGAATCCCTAGCTTTCCATCCCATGGGAATTCTGGGAATCGCAGTCCAAACACCTGGAGGTGCCATTTTATGTGGGCGGGCGGGTGGGTGGATGGAAGAAATGTCTGGTCCTTCACCCTAATCTCCTGGCTGCTTGTTGCTGTGGCCTCTTCCTAGCAACCAGGGCTTGTTTGTCCAGGTTGCCATGGTTGCTTCCTGGCATAATCATAGTTACCCAGGTATTGGCAAGGAAGCTGAAGGGGGGGGGGGGTAGGTGCAAAACCAGGCCCGGACTTTACTCTGGATGGATTTAAGTTTTCCATTTGGTATTACCTTACCTGTCTTCCTGTCCTTGCCTCCCTCCCTCCTTTCTCCATATTTACTCTTCCTTCTTTCTGACCTCCCTCTCTTCTTTTCCTTCTTTCCTCCTCCCTCCCTCCCTTACCATTCCTTCTTTCTATTTTTGTTTCTTTTCTTCCTTACATTCTTGTTTTTCCTTTCCTCCTCTTCCTTCCTTTTCCTTTTTCTTCTTTCCTTCTTTCTTTCCTTCCTTCTTTCTTTCTTTCCTTCCTTCTTTCCTTCCTTCTTTCTTTCCTCTTCCTTTCTTTCTTTCCTTCCTTCCCTTCTTTCTTTCTTTGTTTCTTCCATCCTCCCATCCTTCCTTTCCTCCTTTCCACCTTTCCTTTTCTTTTTCTTTCCCCTTTCCTTTCCTCATTCCTTTCCTTTCCTCTTTTGTTTCTTTCCTCCTTCCTTCTTTCTTTCTTTCTTTCTTTCTTTCTTTCTTTCTTTCTTTCTTTCTTTCTTTCCTTCCTTCCTTCCTTCCTTCCTTCCTTCCTTCCTTCCTTTCCTTCTTTCTTTGTTTCTTCCATCCTACCATTCTTCTTTCTTTCCTCCTTTCCACCTTTCCTTTTTCTTTTCTTTTCTTTTTCTTTCCCCTTTTCTTTCCCCTTTCCTTTCCTCTTTCCTTCTTTCCTTCCTTCCTTCTTTTCTTTCTTTTCTTTCTTTTTTATATTTCTATCTTTCCTTCCTTTCTTCCTCTCTTTTCCTTTTCCCTCCCTCCCCTCCCTTTTGTCACCTCCTGCAAAAAGCAAAAGATATTCCAATAATGAGAATTATAAGGTCTCCCCAGTCAAAGACGGGACGTCTAATATCACAAAACTTAAATTTATTTATTTATTTATTTATTTATTATTAAATTTGTATACCTGCCCTTCTCCTTTCGGACTCAGGGCGGTGAACAACCAAAATAAAAACATTTGTACAAAAGTTAAAATAATTATTTAAAACTAATTAAATAGAATTTGGCCCATAATTTAATACATTCTACACCCATGCGGGATAGAAACGAACCATGCCAAATTAATCTGATGGTGCCCTTTCTCCGCTGTGCGACTAAAGCTTCTTGATTTTCTGGCTAGTGTGTCTCCTTTGCAAAGCCCTCTTTGCTTTTATTCCAAAAATATTCTGAGCTTTATTCTGACCTCACTTTCTACTAACTTCCCTTTGAGGTGAAAAGCCAAAGGAAGCTGGCTTGCTAAATTCCATCCTTCGGCATCCTGTTTATTTCCAAGAATGTCTCGTAGGCATCCTTTGGGAATAAAAGGGCAACCCCCTTCTGTCTGCCCCCTAAAAATAAATAATGGCAGGGCGAGGAGGCTGCGAAAGGCACCCAAAAGAGGCCATTTTGAGGAGTGGTCCTGTTTAGGAGGAGGGATATTTGTTGAGAAAGGGGGGCCCCATGGGACAAAGCAGGTCGCAACATTTATTTATTTCTTAAATTTATATGCCACCCATCTCAACCACAAGGGGACACTGGGCAGCTTGCAGTGTTAAAATTGGTGGTAAAATAACAAAAGGAATAGGAAGCTGAGGAGAATTCTGCCAGTTTCTCCCTCAAGATGAAACCATCTAAACCCTGCGCCCTCTAAAGCCTGCACTGCACTCTCATGAGGACTACAGCCTTGTGCAGTTTTATTTTCCATGGGCAGAGGGATTTTTAAGGAAATAAACCGGGCACCCAGTTAGAAAGGGAAGGCTTCCCCTCCATTGTCCCTTGTTAGGACAGCTAAAATGGGTTGGGAAGTTAGTCTGTCCTTCTCTTGCAGGTTTTGACCAGTGTTTCCTAATCTATGCTGGCTGGGGAATTCTGGGAATGGAAGTCCATCCCTCTTAAAGCATGGCTGACTGGGGGATTCTGGGAGTGGAAGTCCATCCCTCTTAAAGCTTGGCTGACTGGGGGATTCTGGGAATGGAAGTCCATCCCTCTTAAAGCTTGGCTGACTGGGGGATTCTGGGAGTGGAAGGCCACCCATCTTAAAGCATGCTGGATGGGGAATTCTGGGAGTGGAAGTCCACCCCTCTTAAAGCATGCTGGCTGGGGAATTCTGGGAGTGGAAGTCCTCCCCTCTTAAAGCACGCTGACTAGGGAATTCTGGGAGTGGAAGTCCACCCATCTTAAAACATGTTGACTAGGGAATTCTGGGAGTTGAAGGCCACCCCTCTTAAAGCATTGCTGGCTGGGGAATTCTGGGAGTGGAAGTCCACCCATCTTAAAGTTGCCAAATTTGAGAAACCTTGTTTTAAATTCTAAATGTTGCAAGTAGGACAGTCCGCCCTTTTTTCGTCTTGTGTGATGGAAGGGGGCACCATTTGGTGCTGGGAATCAGTGGTTGAGATCCCCCCCCCCCACTTTCCAACTGCCAAAATGGAGCCTTTTTGGCCCTGGGAACAGAATGGACTGGAAAATATGCTATTTCCTGCCTGCAAAAGAGGCCAAGGACAAACAAGCTATTTGCATTTTTGATAGTGCTCGGGTGAGGCAGTTGGGCAGAAAACTGGCCTTGACCATTGGAAGAGGCAGGAAAACTGGCATTTGAAGCATGTTTGCCTTTTCCCTTTATCAAAAAAGAAAGAACGTGTGAGAATATATTTTTCCACAGCCAAAAATCAGACACCGAACCGAACAAAACAATGAATCTTTCGCGGATACATCCATGTTGGATTTGAGGAAGCGCTCAACTTGCGAACATTCGCTTACTGACCGTTCGAAGTTACAACGGCACTGAAAAAAGTGACTTATGGCCATTTTTTTCCCACTTGCGACTCTCCTAGCATCCCTGTGGTTGCGTGATCAAAATGCAGACGCTTGGCAACTGATTCACATTTACGACGGTTGCAGTGTCGCGTTTTGCGACCTTCTGACAAGCAAAATCGATGGGGAAGCCGGATTCACTTAACAACCGTGTTGCTAACTTAACAACCGCGGTGATTCACTTAACAGCTGTGGCAAGACGGGTTGTAAAACCCCTTTAACTGTCTCGCTTGGCAACAGAAAAGTTGGGGGTCAATTGTGGTCGTAAGCTGAGGACTAACTGTACCCGAATCTAACAGTGTAAAATCATCCCCTTTTAGAGGGAAAAACGATCAAGAAACTGAGGTAAAATTTATTCTGTGCTTATTTCTGCAACCTGTTTTGTTCTACAGCTCATCCTCAACTTACAACGTTTAGTGACCGCTCAAAGTTAACCCCTGCACTAAAAAAAAAAGTGACTTATGACAATTTTTCACATTTACGACCCTTGCAGCCTTCTCATGCTCACTTGATTAAAATCTAGATCCTTGGCCACTGATTCATATTTATGACGGTTGCAGTATCCTGGGAGGGTTAAATGATCCTCTTTTGCAACCTTCTTGACAAGCAAAATCGATGGGGAAGCCAGATTCACTTAACAACCATGTTACTAACTGAACAACTGCATTTACTTAGCAACTGTAGCAAGAAAAGGTCGAAAAATTGGCCAAAACTCACTTAACAGCTGTCTTGCTTGGGCTCCATTTTGGTCACAAGTCGAGAACTGCCTGTACTTGTGGGTAAAAGTTGGTTTGTAAAATGTTAAAAAAAGTGATTGTATAGACTTATCATTGGATGTTTTTTAAGAAGAGGCTACTTTAGATAGTCACTTATCTGAAATGGTATAGATGTCACGGATGGCGAACCTTTTCAGGACCGAGTGCCCAAACAGGAACATGTGTGCATCTGCGTGGACCAGAGCACCGGAAGCCCGAAGACCAGCTGGCCGGTGCACACATGCCTGTTTTTTGGCCATTTTTGGCCATTTTCTGGGCCGTTTTCCGGGCTGTTTTTGGGCTTGAAAACACCCCAGAAAATGGCCTGAAAACGGCCCAGAAAAGGTCCAGAAAATGGCCTGAAAACAGCCCGAAAAACAGCTGTAAAAAGGCTTAAAAATGGCCTGGAAACAGCCTGGAAAACGGCCTGGAAAAGGCCCCCAAAAGGTCCAGAAAACGGCCTGAAAAAGGCCCCAAAAGGTCCAGAAAACATCCAGAAAACATCCAGAAAAAATCCAGAAAAACAGCTGGGAAAAGGCTTAAAAATGGCCTGGGAACGGGCTGGAAAACAGCCGGTAAACGGCCTGAAAACGGCCCAGAAAAGGTCCGGAAAATTACCTGAAAACAGCCGGAAAAAAGCCTGAAAACGACCTGAAAACGGCCCGAAAAACAGCCGGAAAAGGGCCTGAAAACGGCCCAGAAAAGGTCCGGAAAACGACCTGAAAGCAGCTGGAAAAACATCCGGAAAAAGGCTTAAAAATGGCCTGGAAACGGCCTGAAAAACAGCTGGAAAAGGGCCTAAAACGGCCTGAAAACGGCCCAGAAAATGCCCGAAAAAGATCTGGAAACAGCCTGAAAAACGGCCTGGTTTTGGGCTGTTTTCAGGCCATTTTCGGGCACTCCAGTGCCCACAAAGACCAGCTGGCTGGTGCACCGGAAACCAGAAGAGCAGCTGGAGACGGTGCGCGTGCCCACAGAGAGGGCTCTGCGTGCCACCTCTGGCACATGTGCCAGAGGTTTGCCATCACGGATATAGGTTCTCCTGCTTCAGCAGGGGGCTGGACTAGAAGACCTCCAAGGTCCCTTCCAGCTTATTCTATTCTATTCTATTCTATTCTATTCTATTCTATTCTATTCTATTCTATTCTATTCTATTCTATTCTATTCTATTCTATTCTATTCTATTCTATTCCATTCCAATTCCATTCCAATTCCATTCCATATTTTCTATTCTATTCTATTCTATTCTATTCTATTCTATTCTATTCTATTCTATTCTATTCTATTCTATTCTATTCTATTCTATTCTATTCTATTCATTACTTTTTCTCCAAAATAACTTCTCTCTCTCTCTCTCTCTCTCTGTGCAGGTTTGACTCCACTTTCTGCAGAGCCCACGGCTGACCGATCCATGGCAGAAACCATTTTTGGCAATGGGAACGACCAGTGGGTATGTCCCAATGACCGACATCTGGCTCTCCGTGCCAAGTAGGTGGTGGATCTGTAATTTTTCCCATCCTTTCATCAATCATGATCATAATTGGAAATTTTTCTCATTCCTTTAGGGAAACCTGCTCAGTCTTGCTTATAGAACTTAAATTTAAACAAGGTGTGACGATGGGGCCTTGGGGTCGATCTGCAGGTAGTCCTCGAGTTATGACAACAATTGAGGCCAAAATATCCCCTGCTAAGCGGGTTTGTTAAGTGAGTTTTGCCCCATTTTACGGCCTTTCTTGCCACAGTCGTTAAGTGAATCTGGCTTGTCAGAAGGTCGCAAAAGAGGATCACATGACTCCGGGACATTGCGATTGTCACAAGTACATGCCAGTTGCTCAGCGGCCTAATTCTGATCATGTGACCATAATTGGGAAAGCTGCAGTGGTTTTTTAATAGAATTACAGAGTTAGAAGGGACCTTAGAGGTCTTCTAGACCAACCCCTGCTCAAACAGGAGACCCTGCGCCATTCTAGACAAATGGTTGTCCAAACTCTTCTTAAAAGCCCTAAAAATGGTTATAAAAATGAAATTTGAAGCAAACCGTATTGAGATAACGCAAATGCTGCATTTAAAGAAACAGAAACCTCGATTGGCTGGGGAAAAAAAAAATTCAAAACTGGTTTGTTTCCTTTGCAGGCTTCAGACCGGTTGGTCAGTGCACACTTTCCAAACGGACCGCCAGAGGAAGATGCAAGCTCTGGATTCGAAAGAAATGGAGGTCATTCTGGCGGTCATCCGAAGAGCTGAGAAGCTGGACATAATCGAGCAGAAGAGAATTGGGTATTTGTCTGCTTGTCTGTCTCTCCCTCCCTCCCACTCTCTCTCTCTCTCTCTCTGTGTGTCTGTCTGTCTGTCTCTTCCTCTCCCTCTATCTCTGCCTATTTATCCATCCATCCATCCTCCATCACCTATCTTTCTCTTTCTCTCTCCCTCTCCCTCTTCCTCTCCCTTTCTCTCTTCCTCCCTCTCTCTCTCTCTCTCTGCCTGTTTATCCATCCATCCATCACCTATATCTTTCTATCTCTCTCTCCCTCTCCCTCCCTCCCTCTCTCTCTGTGTCTGTCTGTCTCTTCCTCTCCCTCTCTCTCTTCCTCCCTCTCTCTCTCTCTGCTTGTTCATCCATCCATCCATCCATCCATCCATCCATCAACTATATCTTTCTATCTCTCTCTCCCTCTCCCTCCCTCCCTCTCTCTCTGTCTGTCTGTCTCTTCCTCCCTCTATCTCTGCTTATTTATCCATCCATCCATCACCTATCTTTCTCTCTCTCTCCCTCTCCCTCTCCCTCTCTCTCTTCCTCCCTCTCTCTCTCTCTCTCTGCCTGTTCATCCATCCATCCATCCATCCATCCATCACCTATATCTTTCTATCTCTCTCTCCTTCTCCCTCCCTCCCTCCCTCTCTGTCTGTCTGTCTTCCTCTCCCTCTATCTCTGCCTATTTATCCATCCATCCATCCATCCATCCATCCATCCATCCCCTATATCTTTCTCTCTCTTCCTCTCCCTCTCTCTCTCTCTCTGTCTATCTGTCTCTTCCTCTCCCTCTATCTCTGCCTATTCATCCATCCATCCATCCATCCATCCATCATCTATATCTTTCTATCTCTCCCTCTCCCTGTGTTTGTCTGTCTGTCTCTTTCTCTTCCTCTATCTCTGCCTATTCATCCATCCATCCATCCATCCGTCCATCATCTATATCTATCATCTATATCTTTCTATCTCTCTATCTTCCTCCCTCTCTCTGCCTCTCTCTACACACACACACATACAACACACTATGTATATGGTGTATAAATTGTGGAAACCTTTTGGGAAAAATGTATTTTTGAGGTTTGATGGCTATAATAACACCACTTTTTTGGGGAGGAGTTTCAAGATAATCCTATTCCACTGCTGGAATGGCCTGGGAATAGCCCAGACCTTACTTAACCCAATTGAAAATCTATGGAGCCGACTAAAGAAACTTGTTAGTCAGAAGCGACCCAGCAATAAAACCCAGTTAATAGAAGCCATCATTCGATCTTGGTTTCACATTAGAACAGCTGCAGAACTAAAAGACTTGGTTCACTCCCTGGGAAGACGTTGTAAGGCCGTCATTTATGCTAAAGGTTACCCAACTAAGGATTAACTGACATGGGGATAATTTTTGTATATCTCGTTTTTTTCTACGTGTTTCACTTTTCTACTTTATACTTGTAACTGCTGTTCTAATAGCAAATCCTTCATAAAAGATATAATTTTATGGCATTACTCCAAAAATAAGTGGCATTATTAGCTAGTTTTAGAAAATACACTTTTCCCAAAAGGTTTCCACAGTGTTGGCCACTACTGTATATATATTAACAGATATCTATATTTATATATACGGTATGTATCAACAGATATATCTATCCGGTGAAATCCAGCAGGTTCTGACAGGTTCTGGAAAACCGGTAGCGGAAATTTTGAGCAGTTTGGAAAACCGGAAAATACCACCTCTGGCTGGCCCCAGAGTGGGGTGGGAATGGAGATTTTGCAATATCCTTCCCCCAGGAGTGGGGAGGGAATGGGGATTTTGCAGTATCCTTTCCTTGCCACGCCCACCAAGCCACACCACGCACCGTCCACAGAACCGGTAGAAAAAAATTTGGATTTCACCACTGCTCGCTCTCTCTCTCTCTCTCTCTCTCTCTCTCTCTCTCTCTCTCTCTCTCTCTCTCTCTCTCTCTCCATATTCATATATATCTCTGTTCATTCTAGTCACATCATCCTTTTAATGGATGAGCCAACAGGTCATCAGCTTGTCTGGTTGAAAAATAAATGGCTAAGCTGTTTTTTGTAGCCGGTTTTCCACCTTCTGGAAATAATTGAGATAATAATCCCCGCAGCGTTCAGCGGGGTTAATGCGCTTGCGTTCTTTGAAGCTTAAAAAAAAAAAAAAAAAAGATTGCAGCCGGGATGGCACTTCCAAAAAGAATTACAACCTTAAATTAAAAGACACCGAAAATTTGCTGCCGAGAAACCTTTTAGCCATCGATGCAAGTAGCTGCTCCTTAAATCCCTGAAAAATTGTATTTTGGGCGAGGGATAAAGTCACTTTGAATTTCGTGGTGGGCCGAGTCCATTGCAACTGTTTTTCTAGCTGGATTTTAAAAAAAAATTTTTTTTTTCTTTTTTTTTAAATCCAGTCACTTTTGTCATTGTCTGGGTCTTTGAATGAAAGCTATTTATCTCTTTTATCTGTCTGCTAAAGGATTTGGAAACCTTTTAACTTTCAAGGTCGGTGGCATTAAATCGGGCAGAAGGGATTTGAGGAAAGTAGCAGGGATTATGAGTTCTGGCCTGGAAGAAGTAAGCTGTAAAGTCTTGCACGTCTCACCGATTGTGCTTAAAGCTGCTGTAAGGTTGCACCTTACGTCTGTGTGAATTGGAAATGAAGACAGACGTTTTTATCTGCTGTGGCCTTAAACGTTGCCTGCGTTAGGAAGGACTCCTTTTTTAAAATATATAGCCAGGTTTTTCCTACGTAACCAAGGTTTTTCTGCAGCCCTAGCTCAGTGGAATCACATCCACTCGATTCTGGGCTTTTTTCTTTCTGGCAGCCAGCAAGTTCTTGCTGCCAGGTGAGAGACTTATATAGATCTATTTCTGGCTCGTTAGCCATCATCAGTAAGCCACACCCACATGTATCCTCCCTGTAAAGGTACAATATCTATTTTCTTACTTCTTCGTAGGATTTATGTGTGTTTTTCCTCTAGCCAGGTTTTTCCTACGTAACCAAGGTTTTTCTGCAGCCCTAGCTCAGTGGAATCACATCCACTCGATTCATATATATATATATATATATATATATATATATATATATATATATATATATATATATATATATATATATATATATATATATATATATATATATATATATATATATATATATATATATATATATATATATATATATGAATGCTTTTCAGCAGGATACAAAAAGCCCAGAAACTTGTGAATGAGATTTCACAGAACTAGGGCTGAGGAACAACTTAGCTTACGTAGGTGGAACCTGGCTAGAAAGAATATGCACATAAAAGCCTACGAAAAAAGAAAAAGAAACATTGTACCTTTACAGGGAGGATACTTGAGAAGAGGGTGTGGCTCACTGATGATGCCTTATAAGGCAGAAATAGCTATTTGAGTCTCCCAAATTGCAGCAGAGAGTTGATGCTTTTCAGCAGGATACAAAAAGCCCAGAAACTTGTGAATGAGATTTCACAGAACTAGGGCTGAGGAACAACTTAGCTTACGTAGGTGGAACCTGGCTAGAAAGAATATGCATATATATATATATATATATATGTAGGTCTTTGGTTATTCGGGTCTTCTCCCACGTAAAATTGGAAGTGTCTTGGCGACGTTTCAACAAAGTCTCATTTGTCATCTTCAGGCTGGTGTTCTCGGCTTCGTGCTTCCAGGAGCAATATATATATAATTGCTTTTAAAATAATGTCAAAAAAGGAAAAAACAAAGCTGAGATAATTGGGATTAAAAATGTATGTATATTGTCAAAGAAAAAGGAAGGAAAAGCAAGCATGGAGAGTGCTTTTTTTTTTAAAAAAAGTGAATGAATGAACAAAAAACCATGTAGGATATACCATTTTAACTAAACAAAAGAACAGAATAACAGAGTTGAAAGGACCTTGGAGGACTTTCTAGTCCAATTCCCTGCTCAGGCAGGAAACTCTATATCCATGATGGTGAACCTATGGCACACGGAGCCATATCTGTGGGCACGCGAGTATTATTATTATTATTATTATTATTATTATTATTATTATTATTATTATTATTATTATTATTATTATTATTTGGATTTATATGCCGCCCTATCTCCGAAAGGACTCAGGGCGGCTCACAACAATAAAACACACAAAGTTCAATATTTTTTAAAAAATACCCAATAAAACTATAAAGACCATTAAAATCCCCTCTAAAACCCCTTCAATCCAAGCCGGCCAGGCGAAATAGCCATGTTTTAAGGCCACGGCGGAAAGAGCGAAGGTCAGGGGCCACCCGGAGCCCCAGGGGGAGCTGATTCCACAGGGTAGGTGCGCCCACAGAGAAGGCCCGCTCCCTAGGGGTCGCCAGCTGACATTGTCTGGCCGATGGCACCCAAGGAGGCCCTCCCTGTGGGAATGCACCGGGCGATGGGGAGCTGTCATTGGCTGCAGATGGTCCGCCAAATACCCCGGGCCTAAGCCATGTAGGGCTTTGTAGGTGATTATCAGCACTTTGAATCTCACCCGGAGGGCAACTGGTAGCCAATACAGGTCCCACAGGAGGGGTGTAACATGAGAGTGTCGGGACATTCCCATCACTACCCACGCGGCTGCATTCTGCACCAGCTGAAGCCTCCGAGTGGTCTTCAGGGGCAGCCCCATGTAGAGAGCATTGCAGTAGTGTTGCCCTAGTTCAGCTCCAGCTGATTTCCAGGCCTACCAGAAGTCAGGTTGTTTCCGGCCTCCAGAAGGCCTCCGGGGTGGTGGGGAAGGCTGTTTTCGCCCACCCCAGGCTCCTAGAAAGCCTCTGGAGCCTGGGGAGGGCGAAAAACGGGCCCACCATGCCATCGCGTGCCAAAAGTGGGGTGAGCATGGGGTGGGATCACACGCATAAGCGGGAGGATGGAGTGTGGGGGTGCATTGAATTATGGGTGTGGGCACTCACGCATGGAACCCCCCCGCTCCCCTGCTTTTGGCACGCGATGGCAAAAAGGTTAGCCATCACTGCCCCAGTGGTGGGTTCCTCCCGGTTCGGTCCGGTTCGGCCGAGCCGGTAGCAGTGACAATATGACGTCACCGAACCGGTTCTCCCCCCCCGCCCTCCCTCCCTCCCCACGTTATTCTTACCTTTTATTTGACCCCACCCTCAATCTATTGCTGCCTCCTGAGTCCCAGCTGATGACTAGAGGGAAAAGAACTGTTTAAACTCTTGCCGCGGGGCTTCAAAGGGCCGCCCTACAGCTGATCAGTGTTAAAAGCAAACAAATGAGTCGGGTCGTAAGTGCGAGGACTGGTCGTAAGTGCGAGGACCTTCCAGAAATGACTCTGACCAGCTAGCCACGCCCACCTAGTCACATGATCTCCAAGCCACGCCCACAAAATAAGCCACGCCCACAGAACCGGTAGTAAACAAATTTAGAACCCACCCCTGCTACAAGGTCCCTTCTGACTCTTGTTAATCTGTAATCCGAATGAAAGGCCACCTTGAGAATCCCAGCGGGGAAATGCCGACGAATTTCGGGACCTTTCTGGTTCGATTTGCAGGCCGCGTTCTCGGGGCCTGTTTTGACGGGAGTCTCTGCCTTGCAGGCGCCTGGTGGAGCGGCTGGAGAACATGCAAAAAAACGTCCTGGGAAACGGATCGTCCCAGTGCCTTCTGTGCGGGGAAGGCCTGGGGTTTTTGGGGAGCACGGGGGTGTTTTGCCAAGACTGCAAAAAGGTAAGCCCCCTCCCTTTCCCTCCCCCCCCCCCCGCTTCGGGGTATGGCCTAGAACAGGGGTCTCCAACCTCGGCAACTTTAAGCCTGGAGGACTTCAACTCCCAGAATTCCCCGGCTGGGGAATTCTGGGAATTGAAGTCCACCGGGCTTAAAGTTGCCAAGGTTGGAGACCCCTGGCCTAGAAAAATATTTGTGGTGTTTTTTTGGAAGCGTCACCTGGCTTGGGCGACGTTTGAAACGTGCTTTGGGATATATTTTTTTTTGCAATCGATCCCGATAATATGTCTGCAATTCCGCTTCTTCCCACCTACCTTAACACAGGCAAGTCCTCGACTTAACCTTTCGTTTAGTGACGGTTCGAAGTTACAACGGCAACAAGAAAAGCGACGTGATTTTTCACACTTGACAACTGGTGCCGTGCAGGTAGTCCTCGACTTACGACCACAATGTATGTCGTTGAGGGAGACGGTTGTTAAGGGAGTTTGGCCCCCATCTCACAACCGTTCTTGCCACAGCTGTTAAGTGAATCCCTGCAGTTGATGAGTTGGTAACCCCGGTTGTTAAATGAATCTGGTTTACCCCATTGATTTTTTTTTTTTTTAATTTGATTTATATGCCGCCCTTCTCCGGAGACTCAGGGCGGCTTTCAATGCGCTAAGCAATAGCCTTCATCCTTTTGTATATTTATACAAAGTCAGCTTATTGCCCCCACAATCCGGGTCCTCATTTCACCTACCTTAGAAAGGATGGAAGGCTGAGTCAACCTTGAGCCTGGCGAGATTCGAACCTGCAGTAATTGCAGGCAGTCTTAATAACCAGCTTAATAACAGGGTGCCTTAGACCACTGTACTACCAAGGCTCGGTTCTCGTCGGTTCTCGTCGGAAGGTTGCAAAAGGGGGATCACGTGACCTCGGGTGCGACTGTCATAAGTATGAGTCAGTTGCCAAGCATCTGAATTTTGTTCACCTGACCCTAGGGATGCTGCAACGGTCATAAATGTGGAAAAAACGGCCATAAGTCACTTTCTTAAGTGCCGTTGTAACTTTAGGTAAAGGTAAAGGATCCCCTCGCACATATGTGCTAGTAGTTCCTGACTCTAGGGGGCAGTGCTCATCTCCGGTTCAAAGCCGAAGAGCCAGCGCTGTCCGAAGACCCCTCCGTGGTCCTGTGGCCGGCATGACTCAACGCCAAAGGCGCACGGAGCGCTGTTCCCTTCCCACCAAAGGGGGTCCCTATTTTTCTACTTGCATTTTTCACGTGCTTTCGAACTGCTAGGTTGGCAGAAGCTGAGACAAGTAACGGGAGCTCACCCCGTTACGCGGCAGTAGGGATTCGAACCGCTGAACTGCTGACCTTTTCGATCGACAAGCTCAGCGTCTTAGCATCTGGGCCACCACATCCCTTAGTTGTAACTTTAAGTGGTCACTAGACGAATGGTTTGTAAGCCGAGGGCTACCTGTGGTTTCCTGCGGTTGTCGAGTGATGGGATTTGTAGTCCCAACAGGTGGATGAGCAGGTTGTCTAGCCATTCTCCTATGCCTCTTCCTGCTCCGCCCCTCCCACCTTCTGACAGGCGATATCAATCAAAGCAGGAATTCTGCAGTTAATTTAGGCTATAGATTAACAGCCTTCTAATTATTCTTGGTCCTCCCTTTGAACTGTTAAAATGAACATTTTGGAAGATCCCCCAGGCTTTCCTATTTTTTTTAAAAAAAACAACTACCGGGGTTTTAATTAACTCTCAATAATCTCTGCAAAAAATGTTATTTATCGATTTATATTTTATTTATTCTCTGTACGGCCGTTTTGAATGGAAGGAAAAGCTGTTTCCTGGGTGATACGGCATTTTTTTTTTAATACTGTAGCGTGTGTGTGTGTGTCTGTTTATAAGTAATGACAAAGGAAAAGCACGCTAATGGATTTGCCAATTTTATAAGCTCCACAGGAGAGGGAAGGCTTGGTATCCAAATGCCAATTGAGCGCGATCATATTTTTTTTTTTACAGAGATAATAAGTAAAATTAGAAAACTGGAATTTGGGTTCCGAAGAAGAGGACAAAACCACTCAGCAAGCTCAATGAATTCGCTTTCACGGCAGCCATTCATTTAGTAACCGAGTGGGGCAGTGGCCTAGAGGTTGAGCTCTCGCCTCACCATCAGGAGGCTGTGAGTTCGATCCTAGATAGAGGCTGATATTTCTCTCTCTGGGCACCATGAGAATATATCTGCTGAAAAAAAACCTCCGCATTGGCGACAGGAAAGGCATCCAGCCAGTAAACACTCCACTCCATTCAGTTGCCCACGACTCCACCTCTCAAGGGATTATGGAGTCATTAAAAGAAGATGGGGAGAAACAGACTCAGGCTCAACCCATCCAAGACCGAGTGGCTGTGGTTTCCGACATCCCGATATAGTCAGTTGGTGCCATCACTGACCATTGGGGGCGAGTCGTTGGCCCCCACGGAGAGGGCTCGCAACTTGGGTGTCCTCCTGGACTCACAGCTGTCTTTAGAGGGGCATTTGACAGCTGTGGCCGGGAGGGCATTTTATCAGGTCCGCCTGATTCGCCAGTTGCGTCCCTTTCTGGATCGGGACTCGTTAAATACGGTCACTCATGCCCTCGTCACTTCCCGCCTGGACTACTGCAATGCTCTCTACATGGGGCTCCCCTTGAGGAGCACCTGGAGGCTCCAGCTGATCCAGAATGCGGCCGCGCGGGTGGTTATGGGAGCGACGGGGCGCTCCCATGTGACCCCCCCCCTCCTGCGCGAGCTGCACCGGCTCCCGGTGGTCTTCCGGGTGCGCTTCAAGGTTTTGGTTACCACCTTTAGAGCGCTCCATGGCCTCGGACCGGGGTATCTACGAGACCGCCTTCTGCCACCAGTAGCCTCTCACCAACCAGTACGCTCCCATAGAGAGGGGCTTCTTAGGGTGCCGTCGGTCAAACAGTGTCGACTGGCGGCCCCCAGGGGGAGAGGATTATAGACCTGCGCGCTTTCCGCCGTGCCCTCAAAACATTCCTATTCCAGCAGGCTGGCCTGGCCTAACCTCTTTTTAAACTGTTTTAAATTTTTAAATTTTAAATTTGTCTTATAAATTTGGGGTGTTTTAAAATTTTGTTTTATGGGCCAAATTATTTAATTGTATTTTAATAGTTTTTTTAACATTTGTATTATATGTATTTTATCTTTCGGCTGTTCACCGCCCTGAGTCCTTCGGGAGTAGGGCGGTATACAAATTCAATAAATAATAATAATAATAATAATATATGATGATGATTCATTTAGTAACTGTTTGACTTTGCAGCGGCACTGAAAAAAATGACTCTCAATCACTCCCCGTGCTTACGGACCGACATCACATCCCCATGGTCACAAGAGCAAAATTCAGGGACTGGGCAATCAGCCTGTGTCAGCGTCCCATAGTCACGTGATTGCCATTTGTGCAAAATGGGGCTTAACAACCATGTGATTCGCTTAACAACGGCAGTTGATTTGCTTAACAATCGTGGCAACAAAGGGGATAACATTGGCGGTAAGCCATGGAAATTCTGCTCTCCACGGTCGTCGTAAACCGAGGACTACCTCTATCTTGTTTTATCTTCCTGCTGGGGAGCCCAGTGAAGGAGAACAGGTGGTCCTTGACTTACGACTGCAATTGAGCCCAAAATGACTGTTGTTAAGTGAGACATTTATTAAGTGTGTTTTGCCCCCTGGTACGACCTTTCTTGCCACAGTCGTTAAGCGAATCCCTGCAGTTGATAAAAGTTAGTAACCCGGTTGTTAAGTGAATCTGGCTTCCCCGTTGATTTTGCTGATCAAAAGGGGGCAAAGGGTGATTCCCATGACCTTGGGACACAGCAGTGGTCATAAGTGTGAACCAATTGCCAAGTGCCTGGATTTTGCTCACATGATCCGTTGGGCTGCTACAAAGGTCGTAAGTGTGAAAACCAGTCGTAAGTCGCATTTTTCAGTGCCGCTGTAACTCTGAATGGTCACTAAATGAACTGTTGCACGTTGAGGACCACCTGTACTGAAGGGTCCTGTGCAGGGGGTTGGACTAGAAGACCTCTAAGGTCCCTTCCAACTCTGTTAGTCTGTATTCTGATCCCTTGCAGTTACCGCTTTTGAGCCAACATACCCAGGGGTGAAATGCTTCCGGTTCGGACCGGATCGCCTGATCCAGTAGTGATGGTGGTGGGTCGTTCAGAGAACCGGTAGCAAAAATCCCTGCCTCCCCCCCCCCCCCACGCCCAGCTGAGCCGCACAATCATCAGAGGCTTTTTTTTTTAACTTTTAAAAGCATTTTTTCTACAACCTTTTTGGGCAAAAAATGCTTTTAAAAGTAAAAAAAAAAAAAAAAAAAGCCTCTGATGATCGCGAGGCTCAGCTGGGATCGTCCAAGGCTTTTAAAAGAAAAAAAGGGTTGTTTTCTTTTAAATTAATATATATCCTTTTAATTGTTTTTAATGTTTGTATTGTATGTTTTTATCTGGCTGTACACCGCCCTGAGTCCCTCGGGAGAAGGTGCGGTATATAAATTCGAAATTAAATAAATAAATAAATAAATGCCTCTGACGATCCCAGCTGAATTTTTTTTTTTTTTTAATTTGATTTATATGCCGCCCTTCTCCGGAGACTCAGGGCGGCTTACAATGCGCTAAACAATAGCCTTCATACTTTTGTATATATTTATACAAAGTCAGCTTATTGCCCCCACAAACTGGGTCCTCAATTTACCTACCTTAGAAAGGATGGAAGGCTGAGTCAACCTTGAGCCTGGGGAGATTCGAACTTGCAGTAATTGCAGGCAGCTGACTGTTAATAACAGGCTATTAGCCAGCTGCGCCACCAGGCCCCAGAGGTAAGCCTCTGCCGATCGGGCAAAATGCTTTTAAAAGTAAAAAAAAATAAAAAAAAAATAGCCACGCCCACCCAGTCACATTACCCCCACCACCATCAGGCCACGCCCACAGAACCGGTAGTAACAAATTTTAGATTTCACCACTGCAAGTACCCCTTTTTCTGTACCTGTCCATTCGGTTTTTCTTGCCTAACCCTTTTTCGACCGAGGACCCCCTCCAGGTTGACATTTTTTCAGCCTCCCGTGACTGTTCAGCATCCTGCCGCGGATACGGCCGGCGGTATTAATTTACCGGCGCCGTGCAAGAGAAATGGTTATTCCATCTCGCTGTGGAATTGATTTTTTTTTCCTCCCCAATTCTCTTTTTTTATTGAGCCCTCCATTTGATTTTATTCCTTCTGTTTGGGCCTCGCAGCTCTTTTGAAATCTTTTTTGAACTGCTTTGCCCTGCGGGCTCATTCGGCTTGTCCAGATGGCTGGGAAAAAACAACGGCTGTGTCTATTTTATTTATTTATTTTTTTTTGCTGGCTGGTCTTGAAATCAGAAGACGGGGAAGTGTTGTGGCCCGCAGGCGGCCAGCAGAGCTGGCAGCAGAGTCGGATAGTGAGGAGGTTGGGGGGGAACATGGGCCAGTTCAGTGGTGGATTCCTCCTGGTTCAGCCCGGTTCGGTCGAGCCGGTAGCAGTGACGATATGACGTCACCGAACCGGTTCTCTTTTTCTGGGAGCTGGGCCCTCCTGCCCGCCCCCGTGTTATTCCTACCTTTTATTTCTTTATTTTTAGCCCAGCTGATACGTGCGGCAGAGTGGATTGCCACACCTCAGCTGGGCATATTCCTAACGCGCTCGCGCGAAGCGCGTGCACGAAGACAACCGGTAGTAAAGCCGGTTAGAACCCACCACTGGGCCAGTCCTGGGGACTGGGGAAAGCTCAGACGAGGGCTCTGCGTCGGAGGCAGAGAGGGAGGTAGACAGCAGCGAGGCAGCGGAACAACTGGAGCCCGTTCCCAGTGTGCGCATGCGCAGAGCTGCCAGAAGACAAGAACAAACTCAGAAAGCAGGGTCGACTCGGGAGTAACGCCACGCCTTGGAGGTGATTGGCCCCTCCCACAGGAAATAAAAAAGGAGTAAATAGGGAGTGGGATTTTTGCAGGAAACAATTCGTTCCGTGACTCCTTGAGAGACTCTGTGCCAAGTTTTGCCTTGTACTGCAGTTACGTGGCAGCTTGCCAAACGAGATAAGGTCTGTATTGATGAATATTCCTTTGGAAAACTGTTTGGACAAACCTTGCTGACCGCGAATGAACGTAATTCACAAGTCGTGTAAATAAAAGAGGTTTTGCCGGGACCAATTCTCACCTTCTGCTTGTTAAGGGAGCCCAGGTCAGAACAGGAAGAGAGAGACCTGCAAAGGCTAACGTTGCCTTGATGATTCTTTCTGGCCATAATCCAATTGCGGGAGATCGAAATTTCATTTTAATGTGTGTGTCTATGGGAGATTCTCGGCCATCCAAGTTGTGGTTGTCCCAAAACTGCTTTTTAAAGAGGCAACTGGACTTTCTTTAGTTTTGCTTTGAAGACGTGTAGCTTTGAATGGTTACTAAATGAACTGTTGTAAGTTGGGGACTACCTGTATTTGAACCTCTTGAGAGAGGGTACCTCAGGTGCATTGTGGGAAAATACTTTGGGTTCGAAGTGCCAATGTCCGAAGTTAAGAAAGTAATGCTTTCGTATGTCCTCAACTTATGACCACAATTCAACCCCAGTTTTCCATTGTTAACCAAGTTAGTTTGGAAAGTTTAATGACCATTCAAACTTACAGCAGCACTGAAAAAATTATGGACTTACGACCATTGCAGCATCCTTATGGTCACGTGATCAAAACTCGGGCGCTTGGCAACTGGTTCATATTTATGACGGTTGTAGAGTCCCGGGGGGGAATCATGTGATCCCTATTCGCGGCATTCCCAGCCGGCTTCTGCCAAAGAAACCAGATTTGCTTCAGGACCACACGATTCACTTTAACAAGTGCAGTGATTTGCTTAACAACGGTGTCAAGAAGGCTTGTAAAACGGGAAAATTCAATCAACCACTGCCTTGCTTAGCAACGGGCATTTTGGGCTCGATCGTGGTCGTAAGTCGAGGACCGCCTGGAAACTTGGGGGGAAATCTGTTTTTTTTGCAATTAATATTTATATTATTATTTCAACTTGCAATTATTATTATTATTATTAATAATAATATATAAATATTAATTGCAAGTTGAAATAATAATAATATAAATATTAATATAATATTATTTATTATTTCAACTTTTTCCTTTGCAGGAGGCAAGACATTTCCCCACATTTTTAGAGATTGATGCTTTCTCCCCCATGTCCCGGCCAACCCACCGATCCACCCACTGGTGTCACCAGTTTTGGATTGATTGGTTTTTTTCTCTCTCTCTCTCTCCCCAGAAAGTTTGCACAAAGTGTGGCATAGAAACGCCGGGTGCCCATAAGCGGCCCGTTTGGTTCTGTAAGATCTGCAGCGAGCAGAGAGAGGTGAGTTTTTGCAACGGTACGACAATTCTGATAATTGTTCTGGTAGGGGTGGATATCTTCATTTGCTGTTTGTCAAGGGAGATTATTTTGATCAGTTTTTCAACCTTGGCCCTTTAAAGACGTGCGGAATTCAACTCCCAGTTGGGAATTCTGGGAATTGAAGTCCACCTATCTAAAGCATGGCTGGCTGGGGGATTCTGGGAGTGGAAGTCCACCCCTCTTAAAGCATGCTGGCTGGGGAATTCTGGGAGTGGAAGTCCATCTTAAAGCATGCTGGCTGGGGAATTCTGGGAGTGGAAGTCCACCCATCTTAAAGCATCCTGGTTGGGGAATTCTGGGAGTTGAAGTCCATCCATCTTAAAGCATGCTGGCTGGGGAATTCTGAGAATGGAAGTCCACAAGTCTTAAATTTGCCATGATTGGAGACCCCTGCCTTCGATGGCAAGAAATGAACCAATGAGACACACTGGTCTGGACTCCTTTGAGGATTGAATAATAATAAAAATGATCTGTCTCTGATTCTTGTTTCCTACCATGTTATCAGCTACACGTTTATTTCTCCATGTTGTCTTTTCTTGTCCAATTTTAAAGAATAAATATCTTGAGGCAGGAATTCAGTCTGTTCTAATCCGTTGAGCACCAACTCACATTTTATTTTATTTTTCCAGAATGGAAAAATAAATTTATCACAGGGGAAAATGTCTTATCTGGCACAGTTTCCATAAGTCTAACACTTTTGTGTGTGTGTGTTTGTGTTTAAAGTGTGCCCTTGTTGAGTTTTTGATGAGTTTTTGCCGGCGGGCAGAAATTAAATTGAGTTTCAGGGTTTCGCCTTTCTTTCTGTGACAATTGCTCTTCCTTTTGTGCGAGGCTGTATAGATTAAAATATGTTTTAATACGTTCCCTTCATCCCTAATCTCTGTATTAAAATCTAAATTGGAAGAGAAAGTGCGCTCTTGAAAAAAATTGGACGGGGTAAAGTTGGTGACCGGCTTTCGTGACCTCTTATCATCCGTGAGGTTTCTATAGAATGCATTTACGGCAAGTCCTCGACTTACGACCACAATTGAGCCCAACATCTCTGTGGCTAAGCGAGACAGTTAAGTGAGCTTTGCCCAGTGGTTTCATTCAAATTTTTTCCCTACTGGTTCTGTGGGCGTGGCGTGGTGGTGGATCCTGTGATGGAGTGGGCGTGGCCAACTCAATGTCACTCACGGCCACTCAATCACATGACCCCACCAAGTCACGCCCACAGAACCCGGTAGGAAAAAATGTGTGTATGAGCACCAGAAGGGTTCATAGTGAATGCTGTGGCAGAGAGAAACCTGTTGTGGTCCGCCAGCAGCCCGTGGAGCTAGCAGTGGAGTCAGACAGTGAGGAGGCTGGGGAGGATTATGGGCCAGTCCTGGAGTCTGGGGGAGGCCCGGACGAGGGCTCCTCATCGGAGGCAGAGATGGGGCCAGGGCCATCTGGAAGTGATGCGCACACTCTGGAGCCTCCAGAGGCTGACAGCAGAGAGGCAGAGGAACACGAGGAGCCTGTTCCTAGTGCACGCATGCGCAGAACTGCCAGAAGGCAAGAGCAGCTAAAGCAAAAAGGACGACTCAGGAGTAAGGCTAAGAAATGATTGGCCCCTCCCATAAGGCTTAAAAGAGCAGCAAAGGCTCTTGGGCTCTTTGTAGGATAGCAACGTTGCTAAATCTGTTTCCAGTCGGCATCTCTTGTTTCTGAACTTCATGGGGCTTTGCCAAGAAAAGCCTTTGGCAGGGTGCCAAAAAAGATGAAGGTTTGGGATAAGCCTGAAGGACTTTTTCTGAAGGACTTGTATTGTAATTAATTTGGACTAAGCTGGGAATGAAGTATTTCTCAGCTGTTGTAATAAAATAGTTTTGTTTGACACTAATTGTGTCTTGTAATGATTAAGTGAGCCTAGGTCATAAGAAAACCGAACTTTTCTCCCTCCATTCACAGCGGAGCTGCTGCTGCCTTTATGGCCCACTCCTGGCCCCCCCTCCCTCCCGGGGACTACCTTAAAGGGACAGGCTGCAGCAGCTCCGCTGTGAATGGAGGGAAAAAAGTTCGGATTCTCTCTGCTGCAGCATTTATCGTTGAATGGGTAGAGTGGCCGGAAGGGGTGAGTGGTGACTGGGTGGGCGTGTTCGTACAAACCGGTTGAATTTCACCCCTGGCTTTGCCCCATTTTACGTCTTTTCATGCTACAGTTGCTAAGTGAATCGCTGCGGTTCTTAAGTGAGCAACACGGTCATTAAGGATACTGTAAAATCCCCACTCCCTCCCCACTCCTGGGGGAAGGATACTGTAAAATCCCCATTCCCTCCCCACTCCAGGGAAAGGATACTGCAAAATCCCCATTCCCTCCCCACTCCAGGGGAAGGATACTGCAAAATCCTCATTTCCTTCCGATCAGCTGGGACTTGGGAGGCAGAGAATAGATGGGGGTGGGGCCAGTCAGAATCTTTACTAACGGTTCTCCGAACTACTCAAAATTTCCGCTACCGGTTCTCCAGAACTGGTTAGAACCTGCTGTGAAACCCACCTCTGCCCCAGGTTTTTTCACACATGTGCACAAACTGCAAACGACTATCGGGGTCTCTTTTTTTCTGCCCAACCTCCCAAATTCAAGGTCGCTATTTGGAATTATTGTTTATTTTAAATTTTTATAGCCGCCGAGCCTGGGGGAGATTAAAATAAATTTTAAATAATAAGCACAACAGAGGTTCACAAACAACACCTATCCAATTGTTTGGAATTGGGTTGTTTTTTTCATAGGTGTTTTCTGCCTCCCCCCAAAAGTCTTCTAGACGGGATACCGGTGCTATTAAAAAAGGAACAATATTGAGGATATACCTACAGATGAACGTATCATTAGAAAAAATATTACCCTGTTTCCCTGAAAATAAGACCCAACCGGAAAATAAGTCCTAGCGTGATTTTTCAGAATGCTCATAATATAAGCCCTACCCCCCAAATAAACCCCAGTTAAGATTGTCAGTCAGATGGGTACATTTAGTACCGTATTTCCCCCCAAAATAAGACCTAACCAGAAAATAAACCCTAATGCATCTTTTTGAGCAAAAATTAATATAAGACCCAGTCTTATTTTCGGGGAAACCTGGTAGATTGTGGAGAGATGGATAGACTGACATTAATAATAAAAGATAAGGAAGAAACAGAATATTTTTTTAAAATGGGGTATGTTTTATCAATGGTTGGATAAAAGAGGTAGAACTTAGAGGATAAAAGATTATTGAAACATACAAGCAAATGAAGTAAAACATTTTTTACTATATTAAGTAAATTGTAGCATTTTAATTATGGATGATATTACAATTATTATTTTTACTACTAGTTTATTAATATTTTGTATAAACAAATATATCCAGACAATGCGCTTGTTTATTAAGCACCTATGTATTTTAAAAATGTATAAATAAAATATATTTTTTTTTAAAAAAGGAACAATATTAATCATTATTATGAAATGCTTTGGGAATGCGGCTACAAAGAAGTTTATTTTCCATAATTTTTACCCTGATTCACCTATACGGACAATCGGTTTTGCAAGATTCCGCGAACGTAGCTTTAACAATGAAGTCAATGATCTCATCTTCTTACGTTGGCTCTGTGTGGGAAGGCTGACATTAATTTTGCAAGCCTGAAAGCGAATGAATATTAAATGAATATTAAATAAAGTGAAAAAATGAATAAAAATAAAGGAGCAATCCGAATAATTGAACCCCTCTTTTTTTAATTTATGTTTTTAAATGTCGTCTTTAGGTCTGGAAGCGATCCGGAGCCTGGTTCTTCAAAGGCCTCCCCAAATGCATCCTGCCATTAAAAGAGACCAGCGGCAAAAAAGCTAAGGAAATCCACCTTCGGCCCCCTCCTCCTCGCCCGGAACCGTCATCGCTGGAGCTCCGGGGTAGCGGGACGGATCACACCTATACCTGGGCCAGAGGAAAAGGTTAGCACTCCCCTCCCCCCATGAGAGACATGGGGAACTTGGAAAACAGAAGCTCAACTTCAGCAATGTTAAGATGGATGGACTTCAACTCCCAGAATTCTCTAGCCAGCATGGTGGCAGGGGAATTCTGGGAGTTGAAGTCCATCTGTTTTAAAGCATGGCTGGCTGGGGAATTCTGGGAATTGGAGTCCACCCATTTTAAAGCATGGCTGGCTGGGGAATTCTGGGAATTGGAGTCCACCCATCTTAAAGCATGCTGGCTGGGGAATTCTGGGAGTGGAAGTCCCCCCATCTTAAAGCATGGCTGGATGGGAAATTCTGGAAGTGGAAGTTAACCCCTCTTAAAGCAGGCTGGATGGGAAATTCTGGGAGTGGAAGTTAACCCATCTTAAAGCATGCTGGCTGAGGAATTCTGGGAGTTGAAGTTAACCCATCTTAAAGCATGCTGGCTGGGGAATTCTGGGAGTGGAAGTCCACCCCTCTTAAAGCATGGCTGGATGGGAAATTTTGGGAGTGGAAGCCCACCCCTCTTAAAGCATGCTGGCTGGGGAATTCTGGGAGTTGAAGTCCCCCCATCTTAAAGCATGGCTGGATGGGAAATTTTGGGAGTGGAAGCCCACCCCTCTTAAAGCCTGCTGGCTGGGTAATTCTGGGAGTGGAAGTTAACCCATCTTAAAGCATGCCGGCTGGGGAATTTGGAATGTCCGGAATGGTAATAGGTCTCTTGCTTGAACAGGGGGTTGGACTAGAAGACCTCCGAGGTTCCTTTCAGCCCTGATATACGTTGTTCTAAGCAATTCCCTGTTTTACACATTTCCTAGCCAGAGGTCCCTTTGGGGTGGGGGGGGCAGCCTGCCAACTAAGTTTAGCTCAAAATTAGATGATAGGAAGGCAGTTAGATTGGCAAGGGGGCCCTTCATTCTTCCTCTCCATAATCTCATCTTCCCCATCCAACAGCTGCCTTCTGCAGATTTCCTCCCCGCAGGCTGCTTAAATAGCTGAAGGGGGGGTGCGGATTCCCACTTGTAAAGTGGGAACAATTTCCCAGTTCAAATAGCCACCCTGGGGTTTTTTTTTTGTCAGCTAAATTGAGGCTTGTACCTTTGCCTTCTCTCCCTTCAATTTGAGTTTGCAAGAAAAAAAGCAGAAATGCCAGATGACGGGTGGGTGGGAAGCCACGTAATGAGGTTTAGTGCTAATACACCCTCCTAGATTTTTTGGGGGGGGGATGGATGAGGGGTGGGAGGTGGTTTCCTTTTTTTTTTTCCTCCTTAAAGAAAAAAAAAGAACATCGGAATTGATTTAACAGCCACCATATGCGTGTTTGAGTCACGCTCTGCTTGTGACAGCTGCGAAGTCTCTGCAGGTTTCTGGGTGTTTTTTTTTTTTTTTTTAAGGGATTTTTATGAAGTTTCCAAAATAATAAAAAAAAAAAGGTAAAATACAAAGCCTCTGCGGATTTCTAGGTTTTGTGTTTTTTTTTTTTAAAAAAAGGATTTTATGAAGTTTCCGAAATAATAAAAAAGTCAAAATCTAAAATTACCGTAAGGGAGGGTAAAAAAGGAGTAAATGAGGTTAAAGGCCAACAGTGCAGTTCGTCCTCGTCTTATGACCACATATTAAGCCCAAAATTTCCGTTTTGTTCAGCAACACCGCTGTTAAGTGAGCTTGGGCCCATTTTATGACCGTTCTGGCCACCGTTGTTAAGTGAATCACTGCGGTTGTTAAGTTAGTCACACGGTTGTTAAGTGAATCTGGATTCTCCCTTGACTTTGCTTTGTCAAAAGCAGATCACATGACCCCGGGACACTGTAACGTCATTTATTTATTTATTTATTTATTTATTTATTTATTTATTTATTTATTTATTTATTTATTGATTGGTTCGATTTATATGCCGCCCTTTTCCGGAGACTCAGGGCGGCTTACAATGCGTTAAGCAATAGCCGTCATACTTTTGTATATACCTGCTTAGTAGGGCTTTCGCCCCCCCCCCAGCGGTGTTCTTTTTTATACAAAGTCAGCTTATTGCCCCCACAATCCGGGTCCTCATTTTACCTACCTCGGAAGGATGGAAGGCTGAGTCAACCTCAAGCCTGGTGAGAATTGAACTCGCAGTAATTGCAGGCAGCTGGTGCTACTTAACAGCACTTTAGTCTGCTGCGCCACCAAGGCTCTGTTACTATGAGTCGGCTGCCAAGAGTCTGAATTTTGAACACATGACCATGGGGATGCTGCAACAGTCATAAGTGTGAAAAACGGTCCTACGTCGCATTTTTTCAGTGCCGTTGTAACTTCGAATGGTAAGTGGACGACTATCTCTACATCATTTGATAAATATTTTCAAATTATTGAAATAATTCAGTGTAAATTTCAGTCCGTCCACCTATTTTCCCAATTTTCAAGCAGAATATTCAGTAACAGAGTCGGAAGGGACCTTGGAGGTCATCTAGTCCAACCCCCTGCTCAGGCAGGAGGCCTGTACCAGGGATTCGAACCGCCGAACTGCCGACCTTTCTGATCGACAAGCTCAGTGTCTTAGCCACTTGAGCCACCTGGTCACTTCCCCTTACAACAGTTCTTTTAGTGACCATTCAAAAATTACAACACGACTGAAAAAAAACTGGCTTATGAGCATTATTCACACTTAACAACCATTGCAGCATCCCGATAGTCGCGGATCAAAATTCAGACGCTTGGCAACTGACCCGTATTTATGACGGTCACAGTGTCCCGGGGTCATGTGATCCCCTTTTGCGACCTTCTGACAAGCAAAGTCAATGGGGAAGCCAGATTCGTTTATTTATTTATTTTATTTTATTTTATTTTATTTTATTTTATTTTATTTTATTTTATTTTATTTTATTTTATTTTATTTTATTTTATTTTATTATTTTATTTTATTTTATTTTATTTTATTTTATTATTTTATTTTATTTTATTTTATTTTATTTTATTTTATTTTATTTTATTATTTTATTTTATTTTATTTTATTTTATTTTAATTAAATTTATATCCCGCCCTTCTCCCCAAAGGGACTCAGGGCGGTGAACAGCCAAGAATTAAAATAACATGCAATATAAAAGTTAAAATAATTAAAAATAAATTAAATTAAACGGCCGCCCCAATTTAAAACCCCTAGCAATACAATTAAAAACCCCTAAAAACTTAACAACCGTGTGACTAAGAACTGCAGTGATTCACTTAACGACGGTGGTGAGAAAGGTTTTAAAATTGAGCAAAGCTCACTCAACAACTGTCTCGCAACAGAAACGTTGGGCTCAATAGTCGTCGTAAGTCGAGGACTACTGTACCTTTATATCCAAAACCTCCTGCTTATTTAAGCATAAAATCTGGACACATATTCCTCTTCCTGATTCATCGTCAATAACAATTTATGCACTTTAGCAATAAGATGTTCATCAACGGCGCATAAGTCTTTTTCAAAATCGGCTCCTTTCGTCTGTCAAAACAGAATTCTTTTTTTTTTTTTAATCCATTTTAAATCTTCCAAGCAATTGAGCGTACGTAAAAAAAATTGACAAGTAAAACCTTCCTTCCTTGAGATTTTCCCTTGTTTTTCAGACAGGCTTCTCTTCCAAGGAATGTTAATCGCTCGTCATATGTCAACCAAATGGGTTTAATTATCATTTTTCTCCTGAAGAGAAGTGTTCTGACCAACTCCTAAACATGACAAATCCTCTGAAGTGAACTCAAAAGTTTCCTTTATTAGGGGCGCCGGCAGCCCCGGCAAAAAGTTTCCTTCTCAGGCTAACAAGTCCGTCTGTCCGGAAGACGAATAGTTGTCTCCCACATCTACTCGTCTCTGCCCCCTGCATTTTATCCTCAGAGCTAGCAGCAATGGCTCTTCCGTCCCGAGGACCGGCCCATAGATTTCCACTGCTCTCCTCTCCTCTGCCTTCTGTGCATCCGTGTGTCAGGCACTGGACCCAGCTGTTCCTCCTCCTCCTCATCAGCCACCTCCAGTCCTGTGGGCTGTTGATTCTCCATCTGAGGGCTGATGGATGGCCCAGGCTCTGCCTCTGTCTCTCTCTGACAGCTCCATTCCCTCTTCCCTCTCGGAGCTCTCAGAGTTGCCTTGATGTCTCCTCCTCCTCCTCTGATTCGGCTGCTGGAGGGGCCGGCGGCCGACAGGCCACAACAAGAAGAGAATTTCTGTGGTTTTGGTTTATACCTGTTCCAAATTCTCAAAAAGCACCTCTAAAAAGGCACTACCATATTTTTCGGTGTATAAGATGCACCTTTCCCCCCCCTAAAAGGAGGTGAAAATTTAGGTGCGTCTTATACACCGAATGTAGCCCCGCCCGCCCACTGGCACCCACCCTTTGGCCTCTGCCTCGCAGCAGTTACCTCCTTGCAAGCAAACAGCAAGAAAAAAAACAACTCCTTTCAGCTTCAGCACAGCCTAATTAGCACAAGTTGATTGGATCGGCCTCCCGACTCTCCGCTGATTTGCTCTCAGCTGTTTTGCGCAGGGCTCTGCTGCTTGCTGCAAAGAGGTAAATTGCTGGAGCAGATTTTTTCCCCCCTTGTGCTAATCAAGCTATGATGAAAACGAAAATGAAAGTAAAGCAGGCTGTTGGCTGTTTGCTGCAAGGAGGCAAAATTGCTCAGAGGCAGAGGGAGATTTCTTTTTCTTCTTTTCCTCACCAAAAAAGGTAGGTGCGTCTTATACTCTGGTGCGCCTTATAGTCTGAAAAATACGGTACTTAAAATTTACATTCGTGTTAACTTTATCATAACTTAAGTAGCTGTGCCATCCAAATTTCAAGTCACGTCCCTCAACTGACAACAGTTCTTTTAGTGACCATTTGAAGTTACAACTACACTGAAAAAAGTGACTCGTGACCGTTTTTTCACACTTACGACCATTGCAGCATCCCTGCGATCACGAGATCAAAATTCAGATGCTTGGCAGCTGACTCATATTTATGACGGTTGCAGTGTCCCCAGGGTACTGTGATCCCCTTTTGCAACCTTCTGACAAGCAAAGTCAACGGGGGAAGCCGGATTCACTTAACAACCGTGTGACTCACTTAACAACCGCAGAGATTCACTTAACCACTGTGGCAAGCAAGGTTGTAAAATGGGGCAAAGCTCACTTAATAACTGTCTCGCTGGGCAAAGGAAATTGTGGTTCTAAATGGAGGACTAGCTGTACTATTAACTACTATTATTAACACCAACTTAAGTCCCCAGTTGATAACTCTTTTTTTTTTTTTTTTTTGAAAATATATCCTCAATGTATATAGGTAGTCCTCGTCTTACGACAGCAATTGGGACCAAATGTTTTGTCATTAAGCAGTGCAGTTGTTAAGTGAGACGAACCACGGCCTTCACCTTCCGCCATTTTATTTGTTTTCCTGCAGTTGTCTCCAGCGACAGCGACAGTGATTCTGAGATCAGCTCCTCCAGTTTTGACGATCGGTCCTTGTCCGTGGGATCAAAGGGTTTCCAGATCAGGAAGCACCCAGCAGACTCCGGTGAGCAAAACCCACTGTTAGAGAATGTGCAAATAGGCGTAATTGTGACTTCACACTTCTTGCAGTTACTGAATTAATCCATTGGGCGAGTTTACAGTAGACGATGAAAAGCTATTATATGTAGCCCTTGACTTATGACCCCAATTTTATTTATTTATTTATTAGTTTGATTTATATGCCGGTATATACAAAAGTATGAAAGCTATTGCTTAATGCATTGTAAGCCGCCCTGAGTCTCTGGAGAAGGGCGGCATATAAATCAAACTAATAAATAATAATAATAATAAAAGCTATTATATGTAGTCCTTGACTTACGACCCCAATTGAGCCCAAAATTTCAGCTTTTTTTTTTTTTTTTTTTGGATAGTGGAGATGTATTTTGGTTCATTCATTCATTCATTCGCTCGCTCACTCACTCAGTCATTCATTCATTCATTTATTCATCATGGACAGTGGCACAATGGTTAGAATCCAGTATTGCAGGCTAACTCTGCCCACTGCCAGGAGTTCGATCCTGACTGCCTCAAGATCGACTCAGCCTTCCGGGGTCAATAAAATGAGGATCCAGATTGTTGGGGGCGATACATTGACTCTGTAAACCGTTTAGAGAGAGCTGTAAAGCAGTGTAAAGCGGTATATAAGTCTAAATGCTATTGCTGTTCAATTTATATTTTTATTCATAAGGTCGACATCAAGGTCGACTCAGCCTTCCATCCTTTCTAAGGTGGGTAAAATGAGGACCCGGTTTGTGGGGGCAATAAGCTGACTTTGTATAAATATACAAAAGTATGAAGGCTATTGCTTAACGCATTGTAAGCTTCCCTGAGTCTCCGGAGAAGGGCAGCATATAAAAATAAATTTAAAGAAAAAAAAAATTCACTGGGATTTTGTCCTATTGGCTTCCTGTCCAGCAATAAGGCTGGTTTTCATACTCAAGATCACGTTAAATTTATTATTGTTATTATTTTTGCTTCCTCCAGTTTCCAGTGGCGAGGCTGCCCGGTCGCCAAGCGGGAGCACCGGTCGGACTCTGGGAAGCACCAAATCAGAAAGCCAAAGCAGTCTGGGCAGCGAGCGATATAGTGCCCCGGAGGGCTACCAGAGTGACCGTGAAGATGGCGATAGCGATACCGTCCGAAGCACTCCTGGTAAGTAGGGCAAAGAAAATTACCTTTTTTTTCCTGGCTAGGGATGTGTTGTGGCCTGCCAGTGGCCAGCAGAGCTGGCAGAAGATTTGGACAGTGAGGAGGTTGGGGAGAAATGTGGGCCAGTCCGGGAGTCTGGGGAAGGCTCGGACGAGGGCTCTGAGTTGGAGGCAGAGAGAGGGCCAGGGCCATCTGGGAGTTCTTTGCTGCCTCTGGAGTCTCCGGAGACTGACATCAGCGAGGCAGAAGAGCAGCGGGAGCCTGTTCCCAGTGTGCGCATGCGCAGAGCTGCCAGGAAACAAGAACAATTAAAGAAACAGGGTCGACTTGGGAGTAAGGCCTGGAGATGATTGGCCCCTCCCATTGTCAGGTTCCGGAATTCCGCGGTGAAATAAGACTCCAAACCAGAAGTTATCTGTGTTTTAGCAATCTTTATCCTCGGCTCTGGCACAAACCAACAAACACCCGTGGAGAATGGTTTATTGTCAGTGCTACCGCGCAGTGCTTCCCATCACCTTTTAAAGCTACCCGCTAATCCTGTGACTCCACCTCATACTCCCCTCCCCAATGTTAGTTACATTCCGTCATCGTGGGTATGATACACAAAGCTCCGCCCCTCCAGCTCGTCGAAACACTAAGGAATAGTCTTTAATATTAGAAGCCGCGTAGTCACTTCCGGGTTCGCCTCTCAGCTGTGCAGCGGCGATAGCGTTGGAGCTGCTAAAATGGAGGCTCCCTTAGCGGCAGAAATCCTATCCAAGGCTTTCATGTCCTGGCAGCTACTGCAGAAATGGCGAGCAGGGTGAAATCAGCAACGGTACGCAGTCTGGATATGACAACTGGTAAGCGGGGTTTTCCTTTCCCCCGCCCACCTGAATGACAACCACAATGCGTTGAGGTTGACACCCATAAGACATAAAAGAGAAGCGAACGGGACGTGAGCTTTTGCAGGAAGCAATTAGTTCATCTGGCCGATTCAAGGTTTGAAAGTTCTGTTTGTGACTCTGTGCCAAGTTTGGCCTTGTCCTGCATCTGGAAATTAGCTCTCTGGCAGCGTTCCACACGAGATAGGTGGGTGTTGATAACTTTCCTCTGAAAGACTGTTTCTCAAGCCTTGCGGACTGTAAATGAAAGTAATTTACAGCCGAATGAATTAAAGAGGTTTGCCGGGACTAAGTTTGTGCTGTTTAATTTTTAAGGAAGCCTAGATCAGAACCGGATGGGAGAAAAACACGGATTTGATTTGGTTGGGAGAAAAGAGGGTTATTACAGGTAGTCCTCGACTTACGACCACAATTGAGCCCAACATTTCTGTCGCTGGGTGAGTTTTGACCCATTTTGCGTGCTTTCTAAGTCAACCGCTGCACATGTTGAATGAATCATTTTGGTCATTAAGCGAGTTTGGCTTCCCCTGTTGACGTTGCGTGTCAGAACCCGGCTGGGAAGGTCACAAATGACGATCACATGACTCCCGATGCTGCAACCGTCATAAATGCAAGCCAGTTGCCAAACGCTCAAATTTTTATTTTATTTTTTTTGCAAAAAGTTTTTTTTTAATTTTTATTTTTCTCAGCAGACAAATTACATCTTTTCGGAACAGAGCCCTGATCCGGTCATCAATTTATACAATTTTTAATCTTCTTTAACAAAATTTTATATATTCCATTTTGGCATACCAATTATTTCTTAATCTTAAATCACCTATCTCAACTAATACCATCTTAAAAAAATTTACTCAAATTTACTTAATCAAAACAATTACCCTTCTATTACCCCCCCCCCTTTAAATCTTGATTCAAGTGCTCGAATTTTGATCACATGACCCCGGGGATGCCGCAGTGGCCAGAAGGGTGAAAAACGGTCGTAACTCGTTTTTTGAATGCCGTTGTAACTTCTAACTGTCACTAAACGAGTGGTCGTAAGTTGAGGGCTACCGTATTTCCCCGAAAATAAGACCCAACGGGAAAATAAGCCCTAGCGTGATTTTTTTCAGGATGCTCGTAATATGAGCCCTACCCCAAAAATAAGCCCCAGTTAAGATTATCAATCAGACATTACCAAAGTGCAAAATTTAAAGGAGAACTTTTATAAAATGTTTTATAGATGGCATCTAAACCCAAAAAAGTTATCTCGTATGTATCCGAATGTACAACTAAAATGTTGGAGATGTAATTGTGAGAATGCCACTTATTTTCACATTTGGTGGACATGTAAAAAGGTTAAAGCGTTTTGGATTAAAATCTGGTGGATTTTACAAAATATTCTTAAAAAGAGGTTGAAATTTACACCACAGCTGTTTCTGCTGGGTATAGTTACGGATTGTACAGTTATAGAGACTAAATTGATTTTGAACTTAATAACTGCAGCAAGACTGTTGGTGGCACAATATTGGAAGAAGCAAGATTTACCTACAATCCCAAGAGTGGACAATGAAAGTTACAAACCTAGCGGAAATGGCAAAAATCTCGGCGTACTTGAAGGATCATTCAAACGAAAGATATTTAAGAGACTGGAGAAGATGGATAGATTATATTCAAAATAAATACCGGAATAAGAAATTGCAGATAGGTTATGAATGATTATATAGATATTTGGTGTGTCTTTAAGTAATAAAGCTAGGCGGGTAATTAGGGAATTGAAGGAAGAGATGTGGAATGTCATAATTGTTTAGACTAGGATTGATTATGATTGTTGAAGGTTATACCCTGTAATTTGTTCTGGGAAGAGGAGGGGGGAGGGGGGAGGTTGAGGGAGGGAAGGGGGGGAGGAAATATGTAAACTTTTTGTAAAACTTTTCAATTAAAAAAAAAAAAGATTATCAACCAGACGGATGCATTCAGTACTGTATTTCCCCCCAAAATAAGGAAAATAAGTCCTAATGCATCTTTCGGAGCAAAAATTAACATAAGACCTGGTGTTATTTTTGGGAAAACACAGCAGGTGCATTGAAGACAGGCTGGCATAAAATCCTGCCACCGTTTATCCTTTCTTGGAAATGATCTAGCTATCTTAGCTAGGGTGTGAGCATATGGGTGCTTTGACTTGTGAAATTTTATACACAAACATACTGTTTTGCCAAGCGTCGGGGCAGCGATCGGGTGCCCAGGCAACTCGTTCTTGTAGATCCAGAGACCATGAGCCCTCCTATCAATTAAGAGGGATGTTAAGCTTTATTATGGTCTCAAGCAAACAGAGATAAAAAGCATGATATAAAAAGGCTCTGGGCAAGAGGATAACGACAGCAGAGATATCCCCGGGGTGACCATTTTCCTCGGCACCTAGTGCTAGGTTCTGTGCAGTAATTCACACAAGGAACACAACCTGAAGGATTTTAACAAATGGTTTTAATTACGGTCAGGAGACTTCAAGTCGGCTTTCGTGCCTAAGGAGGGACTAGAATTCATGTCTCCTGGTGATTGGCCCAAAGTCATCCAGTTCATGCGTAAGGCAGGACTAGAACTCACCATCTCCTGGTGACTGGTCCAAAGTCACCCAGTTGTCTTTCATGCGTAAGGCAGGACTAGAATTCACAATCTTCTGGTGATTAGTCCAAAGTCATCTAGTCGGCTTTCATACCTAAGGCAGGACTAGAACTCACTGTCTCCTAGTGATTGGCCCAAAGTCACCCAGTTGGCTTCCATACCTAAAGCAGCACTAGAACTTACAGTCACCCATTTTCTAGTCTGGTGCCTTCACCACTGGACCAAACGTGTTCTGGAAGCTCATGAGAAGCCATCAAGGTTTGGAGCAAAAGTTCTGTCAACTCGCAAAGCATCCCTGGCCTGCTCTCGAGTTGCCCCAGGCAAGAAGTGTGGGAAAACGAACTTTGCAGCTGCAGTGAAGGAGCACTTCAGTCAAAACAAAAGCACATTCCAGCCACCTCTCTGTAAAGGCCATCTCCACGGTTACTCACAGTGGCCGGAGGGGAGTGATCTCTGCGAAATTGCTTCATTGGAGAATATGACACACCTTGGGGGAAGGGGGGAAACAGGGTCAGAGCCGGGACGTAAATTAAGTGGGGTCAGAGTTGACTTGCTGTCAGGGTTCCAACCGATGTCCTAATCAAATCATGAGTCTTGAGCCAAGCTTCAAAAGAAATCCAGTTATTTATTAGGAGCTTCATGTCGGCACGTTCCAAGTGAAGCCAACTCTGACCCCACTTATGTCCCGGCTCTGACCCTGTTTCCCCCCTCCCCACCCCCAAGGTGTGTCATCAGTCACACGAAGCAATTTTGCAGGTTGTAGAGATCACTCCACTCCGGCCACTGTGGGTAACCGTGGAGATGGCCTTGATAGAGAGGTGGCTGGAATGTGCTTTTGTTTTGACTGAAGTGCTCCCTCACTGCAGCTGCAGAGTTCGTTTTCCCACACTCCTTGCCTGTGGCAACTCGAGAGCAGGCCAGGGATGCTTTGCGAGTTGACAAGTTCTGTATGCAACTACTTAACTGCAGCTAAGAAACAGGTCACAACATTTTGGACCAATAAAAGTTTGCAAGCAAACTGCAGGGCAAGTCCCAGCTAAAACCTCTTGCCGCTGTCCAATACCGAAACACAGTTGCCGTTCTTCCCAAAATTTGTCCGTGTGCTGATATGCTTTCCTGTTTTCCTCTTCTTAAAAAGCGAGAAGACGCGTCTTAAAATGTCGCTGGCGATGACGGATCTCCAGAGCTTGCCGCCTTTATCCTTACTCACCTTCCGCGTCGAACTCAAGGCGGACATTCAACCGAGGAATCGGAGGAAGAACGCAAACCGTTGCCCACATGGTCGACAACCACACCCTGCCACTCGGTCGCTCCTCTGCCTTCATTGCTTGCCAGCTGATCGGTCTTTTTGACACCCAGGAATAGCGAAAAAAAGGAGCCTTAAAAATTCTTGCAGTTGGACTTTCCATCCAGGGTGGTGTCGTATGGAAAAAAAAACTTGGATTCAGACCACAGATGCTGAGATTCCTCCATGTTCCCTGAAAATATTTTTTTTTCCTTTGAAAATGGCAGCGGGGTGCAACAGGACCGGGATAAAAAAAACTCGGAATTTGGGTCTCTGGATAATACTGTCTCACATCTGCACACTCACAAAACCCCTTCCTGATTTTGATCCCGTGTAACAAGGTGGATTTTTATTTATTTTAATTTTTTTTTTTTTGCATTGTGGGTTCCTCTGCAGTGCAAGGAGGGAAGGTTGAAGATGGAGCGACAGTCACACCTGCGGCTGGGAGGATGAAGAAAAGGCAGGTGTCCCTCACTAGGAGTTTGGTGGGATCTAGAATATCTGGCAGGAAGAGAGAGAAGGGAGGTCCGTTGGGGGCTGGAATTGGCGAAATCTGGATTTTACAAATAATTCAGCCACTGGATTACGTTTGATTTCTATAAATTAGGTTCTGTTGGTCAAAAAAAGTGGAAGTTGGATTTTCCTTTAAGAGGAGACTTCAACTCCCAGAATTCTCCAGCCGGCCATACTGGGGTTATGACTGAGGAATTATGGGAAGCCATACTGGAGTTAGCATAAAGCATAAGGAGTGGTGCGGTGGCCTAGAGGTGGAGCTCTCGCCTCACAATCAGAAGGCTGTGAGTTCCATCCTAGGTAGAGGCAGATATTTCTCTCTCTCTGGGCACAACGAGAATATATCTGCCGAACAAAACTCCTCATTGGCAACAGGGAAGGGCATCCGGCCATGAAAACACTCTGCAAGTTCCATTCAGTTGCCCAGACTCCACCCCGCAAGGGATTATGGGGTCGTTAAACGATGATGATGATACTGGAGTTAGCCATACATTCAACTCCCAGAATTCCTCATACTGGCTAGGGAATTCTGGGAGTTGAAATCCACCCCTTTTAAAATGGCTCAGGTTGAGAAACCTTGTTCTAATTATTATGGATTCCTGAGAATCGCCTTTTTAAAAAAAAATTCCTGTTGTTGCAATGGAGTTTTCTTAAACTCCTTTCTGCATATCTTTGTGTTGTATGTTGTCGGTTTCATATAAAGTATTTTTATTATACATGGAAGTTGCTCTCAGGATTATTCTTATTTTAATAGCCGAGATTGGCTATAATTGCACCAGATGGGGGGAAAATGTGTATATCCTTTTACTTGCCAAGACCACTTGCAGGTCAAAAAAATTCAAGAGGGCAGCCCAGTGGTGAAATCCTCCGCGGTTTGCTGTTCACTCATGCGCGGTGCGGAACAAACGCATACTGCATGTGTGTATGCACAGTGCAATCCAAATACATGCTGGACACTTTCTAAGGTAAATAGAACAGCTGGGGGGGGAACGGCTGTGCCACGCTATTTAGATTTGCTAGAAAGCAGGATTTCCTGCTTTCTAGCTAATATAAATCACGCGGCACAGCTGATCGTTGGAAATACTGGTTCAGACCAACCAGTAGCTTCTTTTTACTACCAGGAACCGGTAGCTTCTATCGCTACCGGTTCGCGAGAACCAGTGCGAACTGGTAGGATTTCACTGCTGGGTCAGCCCCCTGGCAACCAAAGCATAGTGGTGGGCAGTGGTTAGAAGGCAGTATTGCAGGCTAACTCTGCCCACAGCCAGAAGTTCGATCCTGACTCAGCCTTCCATCCTTCCGAGGTGGGTAAAATGAGGAACCAAATTGTTGGGGGGCAAGAGGCTGACTCTGTAAACTGCTTAAGAGAGGGCTGTAAAGCACTGTGAAGCAGTATATAAGTGTGATTGCTTAGGGAGGGAGGGAGGGAGGGAAGGAATGAATCTGTAGTGGGCATAGTTATAATGCAAGTTGGTGGGTGGGCAGTGGTTAGAAGGCAGTATTACAGGTTAACTCTGCCCACATCCAGGAAGTTCGATCCTGACCGGCTGAAGGTTGACTCAGCCTTCCATCCTTCCGAGGTTGGTAAAATGAGGACCCAGATTGTTGGGGGCAATATGCTGACTCTGTAAACTCCTTAGAGAGGGCTGTAAAAGCACTGTGAAGCGGTATATAAGACTTAAGTGCTATTGCTATTTTTGCATATGTGAATGATTGATTGATTGATTGATTGGTTCGATTTATATGCCGCCCTTCTCCAGAGACTCAGGGCGGCTTACAATGCGTTAAGCAATAGCCGTCATACTTTTGTATATACCTGCTTAGTAGGGCTTTCGGCCCCCCCTTAAGGGGTGTTGGTTTTTTTTATACAAAGTCAGCTTATTGCCCCCACAATCCGGGTCCTCAATTTACCTCCCTTGGAAGGATGGAAAGCTGAGTCAACCTTGAGCCTGGTGAGATTTGAACTCACAGTAATTGCAGGCAGCTGGTGCTACTTAACAGCACTTTAGTCTGCTGCGCCACCAAGGCTGTGTTATAGCACATTTTCAGAAAGGGTAGGACTTCAATTGCAAGTTGTGATGTCATCTTCACTTTTGGGAGCTTTCCTCCTTCCATCAAGCCCTTATTATCTGCCCCCGGGTGTTGTTTCCCCCCCCCCCAATCTCTTATTTGTAGGGTCCTTGGTGTTCTCTGAGCTTGGTTGTTTTCTTCAGCACCCAACTAGGTAACACCATCAGTGCGAGAAGGCAGTGGAGTTCTCTGTTTACGCCAATGAAGGAATTGCCAACTCAGACAATCAATAAATGACAATCGAATCAAGGAACCACCAAGAGCACACCTACCCAGGCAATGCTACGGACTCTGTTCAAGCATCTCGTATGTACCGTGTCCTTGAAAGAAGGGAGTGAACTGCCAATAATCTTTTCTACTGTCCTCACCACTCTCTGCATCGCCTTCCTGTCCGAAGCAGTTAATGCTTCCGAACCAGACTGTAATGCAATACAACAGGATGCTCTCGATCTTCCCTCTATAGCAGGGGTGTCAAACTCGATTTCGTTGAGGGCCGCATCAGGGTTGTGTTTGACCTTGGAGGGCTGGGGGGCGTGGCCATGGTGGGCGTGACACGGACTTGTGTTGGGGGTACCTGTAGTGGCCAAGTGCTTATGCAGGACTTCCCTGAGATCCTCCCTCCCTCACTCTCATTATTTATTTATTTATTTATTTTAATTTGATTTATATGCCTCCCTTCTCTGGAGACTCAGGGCGGCTTACAATGCGTTAAGCAATAGCCTTCATACTTTTGTATATTTATACAAAGTCAGCTTATTGCCCCCACAAACTGGGTCCTCAATTTACCTACCTTAGAAAGGATGGAAGGCTGAGTCAACCTTGAGCCTGGTGAGATTCGAACTTACAGTAATTGCAGACAACTGGTGTTAATCACAATGCTATCAGTCTGCTGAGCCACCAGGCTCCTTCCTTCCTTCCTTCCTTCCTTCCTTCCTTCCTTCCTTCCTTCCTTCCTTCCTTCCTTCCTTCCTTCCCCCCTCCCTCCCTCCCTCCCTCCCTCCCTCTTCATTCTCCTTCCTTACCCTCTTTCTTTATTTTTCCTTCCTTGCTCTCTTCCCATCTTCCCATCTTCTTCTCTCTTTTTTTGGTCTTTCCTCTTTCCCTTTCTCCTTTCCTGTCCCTTCTTGCATGCTCAAATGCAAAAGGGGAAACATTTCTCCTTTTTGTTTCGTTTTTAGTTTGTTTTGATAGCCCTCTGCCAGTGAAAACGGAGCTCAGGGGGGCTCTGCGCGGCCACCCCGCGCCCCATTTTCGGCCTGGATGGCCTACTGCAGCCCTCTGCCAGCAAAAATGCAGCCTGGGAGGCCACGCCCCCCCCAGCTCTCTTTTCGCTGGCAGAGAGTTGCAGGAGGCCATTGCGGTGTGAGGGGTCCATGCGCTAGCAGAGGCACCGTGGGTCAGGCCTTTGCTGTTTCCACGCCGGCCCCACGGGCCAAAACTAAGCACCCTGCAGGCCAGATGTGGCCCACGGACCTTGAGTTTAACACCCCTGCTCTATAGAAAGTGGTGAGGACAGTGGGAGGAAGATGTGCTATTTTCACGCAGCACAGAAAATGCAGGTGCTGCTGTGCCCCACTTCACCCGTGTTTCACTGTTGAGCAACCAAGCTAGCCTAGATCCAACCTAGAACTGAGGAGAAACTTCCTAACAGTGAGAACAATTAACCAGTGGAACAGCTTGCCTCTGGAAGTTGTAGATGCTTCATCCTTGGAAGTTTTTAAGAAAAGACCGGACAACCACCTGTCTGAAATGGTATAGGGCCGTGATGGCGAACCTATGGCACGCGTGCCACAGGTGGCACGCGGAGCCATATTGGTGGGCCCACGAGCGTTGCCCTAGGTCAGCTCCAGCACGCATGCACGCACTGGCCAGCTGATTTTTGGGCCTTCTGGGCCCAATGGCAGTTGGCAAACGGGCTGTTTCCAGCCTCTGGAGGGCCTCCGGGGAGGTGGGGAAGGCTGTTTCTGCCCTCCCCAGGCTCCTAGAAATCCTCTGGAGCCTGGGGAGGGCAAAAAACAGACCTACTGGGCCCACCATGACATCACATGCCAAAAGGAGGGGGAGCATAGGGGGGTCACGCACACATGCATGGGGGGGCAGGGTGCATAGAATTATGGGTTTGGGCACGCACGTGCGTGACCGCCCCGCACTCCCCCAGCTTTTGGCACGCAATGGCAAAAAGGTTAGCCGTCACTGGTATAGGGTCTCCTGCTTGAACAGGGGGTTGAACTTGGGGGTTCGCAGGGGTTCGGAAGAACCTCTAGCTAAAATTCTGTGCCGTTTGGAGAACTGCCAAATCCTACTGGCTGGGCCCGCCCTTCCCGCCCCTCCCAGGAGTCCCCACGCGGCCCGTTTTGGATGCAGGTAAGTGCAGGGTACACGCGGAGGCTTGGGGAAGGCGAAAAACGGGCCTACCAGAAGATCGAGAAGAGGGCGAAAGAGCCTCTGGAGCCTGGGGAGGCCATTTTCGCCCTCCCGGAGGTTCGAAAAAAGCCTCCAGAGCCTGGGGAGGGCAAAAACACCCCTCCTGCCATGGTGCACAAGGCCGACTAGGCCCCGCACACCATGGCCACGCCTACACAGCACCCAGGCAAAGAACCCCTTCCTAAAATTTTTGAAGCCCACCTCTGGTTGGACTAGAAGACCTCCAAGATCCCTCCCGATCTTGCTCTGTTTGGATTGAGCGATCGAGTCCCATTCTGCTTCTCGAGTCGCCGTCTTCCCACCCGACTGTGTTTCCAATTTTAGTCTTCACACAAAGGAAGCCGAGGCGGGAACGTTCTCTCCACCGGAACTTGGAGAAGCTGCCGAGAAGCCCACCCGCCCAGGATGATGGATTTTCAAGGTCCCTTTCCCCGCCCTTTGCTTTTTGTCTCCTCCTAACCATGGTGCCACCGACGTTCCATGTCTCATCCTTCTTCCACTTCTCCATCAATGCTGCTTTTGTTAGTATTTCTCTCCACCCCGTCCCGTTTTCCCCCGTTGGGTAGAAAACCCATCCAGGATAATGCGGCACTTAATCATCACCGCGAAGTTCTCTTTTGTGGCTTGCAGCTTGTCATCGGTGTCTGGTATTGAAAGCAGCTTCTCCACCGCGCCGGCTAAGAAAAAAAAATCTCGGCATTGTTTGCACGCCTCATCCGGCAAGCGCTCTCTCTATATATATCTGCACCTTTTGATCTGCATTCAGTCTCAAGGTTTTTTAAAATAATTGTCTTTCCGCTTCTCCCTTCACCCTCCCGCAATCGTACGTATCGTCCTTTTAAAAGCTCGGTGCAAAAAATTACATCTGCAATTGGTTTTCGCTTGGCAGTCGCCACCGGGTTTCTTGCAAACATCTGCCTTTCTTTTTCTTTTCTTTTTTTACCGGATTTCTGGATTTTTTTTTTTAATCCTTCGTTCACCGATGTTTAAGGGAGAAAAAGAGAGGCTCCTGGCACGCCTCCCCTTACAGGCGTGCCCACAACCATAATTCAATGCGTCTCCCCCCGCTTTTGGCACGCAATGGCACGGTGGGCCCAGTAGGCCTGTTTTTTTGCCCTTTCCAGGCTCCAGAGGCTTTCTTGGAGCCTGGGGAGGGCAAAAACGGCCTTCCCCAGCCCCCCGGAGGCCCTCCAGAGGCTGGAAATGGCCTGTTTCCCGACTTCCGGTGGGCCCGGAAGGCCAGAAAAGTAGCTGGCCAGCACATGCATGTGCCCTGGAGCTGAGCTAGGGCAATGCTCATGTGACCCAGATATGGCTCCGTGTGCCACCTGTGGCACGCGTGCCATAGGTTCGCCATCACGGCCCTACACCATTTCTGACCTATGGCAGTCCAGTCTCTTCATGAAAGCCTCCAGTGATGAAGCTCCCACAACTTCTGAAGGCAACTTCTGTTCCATTTGGTTGATGGTTCTCACTGTCAGAAAATTTCTCCTCATTTCCAGGTTGAATCTCTCCTTGGTCAGTTTCCATCCATTGTTCCTTGTCTGGCCTTCGGGTGCTTTGGAGAACAGCTTGACCCCCTCCTCTCTATGGCAGCCCCTCAAATATTGGAAGACTGCTATCATGTCTCCCCTGGTCCTTCTCTTCACTAGACTAGCCATGCCCAGCTCCTGCAACCGTTCATCGTATGTTTCAGCCTCCAGTCCCATAATCATCTTGTTTGCAAACCGGAGACAAGTTTTGCTAGAACTTCCAATCTACTTTTTTGTGTGTGTGTTATTTTTTGGGGATGGAGTAGATTTGGGGGTGTCAGGAGCAGGCATGTTTTGGGGTGTGTGTGAGGAAAATGAAAAAAAGCAAGGTGACAGCCACAACAATGCACTTGGAAGATTTCACGAAGTCTTTGACTTAGCACCATTCATTTAGCGACTGTTTTAAGTTACACCGGCACTGAAAAAAAAGGGATTCATCATCAGTCCTCGCACTTAAGACGGTTGCAACAGCCCCCATGGTCACGTGATCAAAATCCGGGTGTTTTATGGCCATCGGTCAAGACTTTTCTGATCTTCCCAGCCAGTTTCTGACCAGCAAAGTTGCTAAAGAAAGCTGGATTTGCTTAAGGACTGCGGGATTCACCTCCAGTGTTTCGCTTAACAACCGCAGCAAAGAAGGTCGTTGGGTGCGACTCACTTAACGACTGCTTTGCTTAACAGTGGAAATTCTGGTCGTAAACCAAGGACCCCCCCCCCCCGTATTCCCTTTTTATGTACAATTCTGCTTTTTTTAAAAAAAGTTTTTTTATTTTTTACACAAACACACATACAAATATACAATGTATTTTTTCTGAACAGAGTATTTGGCCGATTCACAAATTTAAACAGTTTTTAGTCATTTCAACTAAATTACAATTTCTATACTTCCTTTTTGCCATAATATTATTCTCTCTATTTTTTTTTAAACCAATATTACCCTTCATCCTAACCTCTAATCTTAACCAAATTCAACTTTTCCCTTCCATTCTATGTTGTACCCCTCAAATTTAAAATCTCACCTAATATGATTCCTAGTATTTCCTTATATTCCTTTATTATAATTACTGATGTTTTCCATTGTCATCTATTTCAATATCCATCACCTTAGTACAAATTAATTAATTATGTGGTGTTACAATCATTCATTTCTTATAGGAATAATAAACCCAATTGTTTTGTAGCATACATTTCCTTAAATAATACAATCCAACATCTTAATAAAAGTCAGTTAGTTTTATAGCTATTTTTTCTCTTTATATAATAATCATAAACCAAATAACTTTCCCCATATATAAATTCCAGGAATATAGACATGAATATTCCAATTATTACATTTTCCATACAATCCAACTTCTTAAAAAATCAGTTAATTATGTGGCCATCTTTTCTCTTTACATGATAATAATAAACCAAATAGCTACAATTCTGCTTTTTATAGGAAGATCTTAGGGGAAAAAAATTCTGCGAATCAGACTCTTGCTATCCTCACTTCTCATTCCTTTTTCTCTTTCTTTTCAGAACCTTATATAATTTTTTTCCTTTCTCTCGGATGTCTCCTTTTCTGTCTGACACCCCCGTTTATTTCTTCCAAATCCCCCCTCCCAACACCACCTCTAATTCTCTCTCTCTCTCGTTCTCACATGTCGAGTCACATTTTCGCTCCATCTCTCACGCGAGAAAGAAAATACATTTAAATATCTTTTTTTTGTTTTGTTTTGCACTTATCCATCCCACCAAATATGAATTCTCGTCTGCGTTTGGGATTGAGGTTTTGAGGTTGTCAGAGGCTGGGTGAAAATCTCACTTAATGGCCATTCTGTTGGGCAGAAAGATAAAAGAAATGTGACGGAGTGAAGGAAAACAGACCCCCCTCCGAACAAAGATTGGGAAGGTAGAACTAATTCCTCATCCTTGCTGTTGTGGGCAAAATTTATAGATTAACAGGGATCTTGTAGGTCATCTAGTCCAACCCTCCTGTTGGACTAACCCGTGATGGCGAACCTATGGCACGTGTGCCACAGGTGGCACGTGGAGCCATATCGGTGGGCACGCGAGTTCAGCTCCGGTGCGCTTGTGCGTGCTGGCCAGCTGATTTTCAGCCCTTCTGGGCCTACCAGAAGTCGGGAAACAGGTCGTTTCCAGTTTCTGGAGGACCTCTGGGGTGTGGGGAAGGCCGTTTTTGCCCTCCCCAGGCTCCTAGAAAGTCTCTGGAGCCTGGGGAGGGCAAAAAATGGGCCTACCGGGCCCACCAGGCCATCGTGTGCTGAAAGTGGGGGGGACCGCAGGTGTGTCACGCACACATGCACGGGGGCTGAGGCACATAGAAGTATGGGTGTGGGCACGCACACGGGCGACCCCCCCCCACCCTTCCCCCACTTTTGGCACACAATGGCTAAAAGGTTAGCCATCACTGCCCTACACCATTTCTGACCGATGTTTCTTCTCAGTTCCTTAACGCAGTGTTTTCTCATCCTTGGCAACTTTTAAGATGCGTAGACCTCTATTCCCAGAATTCCCCAGCCATGCTTCAAGTTGCCACGTTTGAAAGATGCTGGATTTGCATGATAACTGCAACCAGCATAATTTTGAGAGGCCTGGAGCAGTCGCTACCCCATCTCACACAGCATAGAAACATAGGGGTGGAAGGGACTTTGGAGGTCTTCTAATCCGGCAGGAGCCCCTATACCAGTGATGGCTAAACTTTTTCTCGTTGTGTGCCGAAAGCGCACGCAGGCATACACGACAACACACACACGTGCCGGCACCCATAATGCAATGCGTGCCCCCCCGTGCGCATACGCAATGCGTGCTCCCCCCGCGCATGCGATCCTCCTTGTCCCCCCATGCATGACCCCCCGCCCCCGTTTTTGGCCTAGCAGGCCTCCCTGCAGCCTCCTGGGCTCAAAAATGGGCCATGGGGGGTGAGCCGCACCCCCTCCCCCATACCTGTGGTGACCTAGGTTTCCTGAGTCATTAAAAGCCACGAGTCGTCCCAAAAAACTCTTTTATTGCAACAGCTGTGAATTACGTTCATTCACAGCTGAGTCCCAATTAGTTGCAAAAAGTCCCTCAGGAGAAGTCCTTCAGGATAATCACCAGCCTTTATCTCCTTTGACACGCTGCCAAAGACCTACTTGGCAAAGCCACACGGAGTCCAGAATCAAACAGAGATGGCGACTGGGAACAGAATTAACAACGTTGCTTTCCTGCAAAGGGCCCATGTGCCTTTGCTCCTCTTTTAAGCCTTATGGGAGGGGCCAATCATCTCCAGGCCTTACTCCTGAGTCGTCCCTTTAGTTTTAACTGTTCTTGCCTTCTGGCAGCTCTGCGCATGGGCGCACTAGGAACAGGCTCCTCCTGTTCCTCTGCCTCTCTCATGTCTGACTCTGGAGGCTCCGGAGTCTGCACATAACTCCCCGATGGGCCTGGCCCCATCTCTGCCTCTGACGCAGAGCCCTCGTCCGGGCCTTCCACAGACTCCAGGACTGGCCCATGGTCCTCCCCAGCCTCCTCACTGACTGACTCCGCTGATAGCTCCGCAGGCTGCTGGCGGACCACAACAATACCCCATTTTGGGCTTAGTAGTCTTCCCTGCAGCCTCCTGGGCCCAAAAACAGGCAGTGGGGGAGGCATACCCCCCCACGCCCTGTTTTGGGCCTAGCAGGCCTCCCTGAGCCTCCTGGGCCCAAAAACGAGCTGTGGGGGAGCATGCCGAACCCCCCACGCTCTACCCCCACCCCCGCACATGCGCACATGACCCCCACCCCGTGCATGCGAGTGGCCCCCCTGTGCATGTGCGCACGTCTCCTGCATGCGCCCTGTCCCCCGTGCACCCCAAAAATCAGCTGGCAGGCGGGAGGCGGCGTGCATGCATGGTGGAGCTGAGCTGGGCGAGAGGGCTCTGCGTGCCAGCTGTGGCACGTGTGCCATAGGTTTGCCATCACAGCCCTATACCATTCCAGACAAGTGGATTCACTTAACAACCAGGGCAAAAACGGTTGTAAAATTGGGCACATGCCGAGCCGCAGAGGGAACTTTTCCAATTTCAAACTCATCAAGGAGAGAAGCAACCTGGAACGAAGGAGAAACTTCCTGACAAGTGAGGACAATCGGTGGAACGACTTGCCTCAAGAAGTTGTGGATGCCCCAATGTTGGAGGTTTTTTAAAGAAGAGACTGGACAGCCACTTGTCTGGAGTTATATTATAGGGTCTCCTTCTTGAGCAGGGGGCTGGACTAGAAGACCTCCAAGGTCCCTTCCAACTCATTCTATTCTATTCTATTCTATTCTATTCTATTCTATTCTATTCTATTCTATTCTATTCTATTCTATTCTATTCTATTCTATTCTATTCTATTCCCATTCCATTCCATTCCATTCCATTCTATTCTCCTTTCCTTTCCTCTGTTCTGTTCTGTTCTGCTCTGTTCTGTTCTGTTCATTGCTATCCTATCCTATCCTCTATTCTATTCTAAATTTCCATTCCTTTCCTTTCCTTTCCTTTCCTTTCCTTTCCTTTCCTTTCCTTTCCTTTCCTTTCCTTTCCTTTCCTTTCCTTTCCTCTGTTCTGTTCTGTTCTGTTCTGTTCTGTTCTGTTCTATTCATTGCTATCCTATCCTATCCTCTATCCTATTCTAAATTTTCATTCCTTTCCTTTCCTTTCCTTTCCTTTCCTTTCCTTTCCTTTCCTTTCCTTTCCTTTCCTTCATTCTATTCTAAATTTCCATTTCATTCCTTTCCTTTCCTTTCCTTTCCTTTCCTTTCCTTTCCTTTCCTTTCCTTTCCTTTCCTTTCCTTTCCTTTCCTTTCCTTCATTCTATTCTAAATTTCCATTCCATTCCGTTCTGTTATCTTCTATTCATTGCTATCCTATCCTATTCTATCCTCCATTCCATTCCATTCCATTTTCATGTTCTGTTTTGTTCTATTCATTGCTATCCTCTCCTCTCCTCTCCTCTCTTCTCTTCTAATTCTGTTCTTATCCCTATCCTATCCTTGTGTTTGTGCAAAAAACAAGACACTCCCAATAATCTCTCAAAGTGACAGTTTCTGCTGAGTGATGCATCACAATTAGATGGAATTGATCTAATAAGGGCGGATGAAACGCAGCCCCTCCCCATTCATGTTTTCCTGCACAGCACACAGCTTAATTAAGTTTTACATCTGAGCTGCAAAAATGAAGCTACAGACTCTCTCTAAAGCCTTTCTTCATTCTCTCTCTCTCTCTTTTTTTAAAAAAAATATTCCCCTGCATTAGAGATAGTCCTCCACTTAACAATAGTGGCAAGAAAGGTTATAAAATGAAGCAAAACTCACTTCAGAAATGACCCAACTAGGTAACATCATCAAGTCTGGAAAGGACTAGAGTTTGTAGAATGAAAGGGGGGGGAGGGGGAGGAGGAAGAGAAGAAGAAGGAGGAGAAGGAGAAAGAGAGAAAGAAAAAGAGAAAGAGAAAGAGAAGGAGAAAGAAAGAGAGAAAGAGAGAAAGAAAAAAATAAAAAAGGAAAGAAGGAAAGAGAAAAAAGAAAAAAGAAAGAGAAAGAAAGAAAGAAAAAGAAAGAAAGAAAAGGAAATAGAAGGACTGAGAGGTCATTGGTACTCTCTGAGCTGGGTCGTTTTCTTGCAGCTAATGATATAATTTTATTGAGGTTTTTTTTATAGAACACAACGAGAAAGACTTGCAAACCTACCTTGTCCGAAAGAGGAATAAATAGAGAGAAAAATAAATAGAAAGATATACGAAGGGAAGGATTAATTTGAACCTCAAGCAACAAAGAAGACGCAGAGGCAGGAACGGTTTACAAAACAAACGCAGAATAGCAATCGGACCCAAAAAAATAAATAAAAATTAGTTTGCATTTCAATGCAGCGTCAGCCCCAATTCCAGATTTTCAAACCAGCAACATAAATAGAACCGAGTTATCATTCCGCGTTCACAGTTCTCTCGCTTTTGCAATGTTGACAACACAATAAATGCATCTTGGCGAAAAGACTTGTACCGAAAACTTCATGGACATTCACGAGAAGAATGTGCAAAATAATTAAAAGTATTCCCGGATTTTTAAAAAAAATTGTATACGCATTGACGACAAAGAGACGTACTTTTGGAGAAATGAACACGAAAATGCACCCCCCACCCCGTGTGAATTGCAAACTTTTCTTTAAATGAAAGAAACCCTCAGTTTCAGCAAACGACCAACTTGACAGATTTGCCGAACTGAGAATCTGAGAAAAAATACTGAATTTTCACACGTACACAAAGATGAGAAGCTGACAAAACCCAGATCTTGACACCTCTTCCCATCTTTAAAGCTGAATAATTTCTTCCGGTATCTGAAACTCAGCATGGGAACTGTAGTACGGGTAATCCTCGACTGACGACCATCATTGAGCCCAATATTTCTGTTGCTAAGTGAGACGGCTCTTAAGTACGTTTTACCCCATTTTATGAACCTTTCTTGCCATTGTTGTTAAATGAATTCCTGCAGTTGTTAAGTTAGTAATATGGCTGTAAAGTGAGTCAGGGCTTCCCCCTTGACTTTGCTTGTCAGGAGGTCGCAAAAAGGAATCATGTGACATCGGGACATGAAAACCGTCGTAAGTACATGCCAGTTGCTCTGAATTTTGATCACCAATGTTGCAACAGTCGTGTGATAAATGGACATAAGTCGCTTTTCTCAGTGCCCTTGTAACTGTGAATGGTCACTAAACAAACTGTCGTAACTTGAGGACTTTTTTGTCTCTTATGCCCAGGAATTTTTGACATCGCTCAAGAGAAAATCTTGACTCCATTTTGACCAGAGATATTTGATCTGTTCCATAAACCATCTGATGATCTCTAAATGTATGACCCCCTTCAGTTCCCGGCATTCCCCAACAGTACTGATAGTCCCTGACTTACAACAGTTCGTTTAGCGACCGTTCGACAAAAGTGACATAGGACCGTTTTTCACACTTAACAACTTTTGCGGCATCCCTGTGGTCATGGGACCAAAATTCGGACACTTGGCAAATTGACTCCTATTTATGACGGCTGCAGCATTCCCGGGGCGGGGAAGGGAGGTCACGTGATCCCCTTTTGCGACCTTCGGACAAGCAAAGTCAATGGGGAAGCCAGATTCACTTAACAACGGTGTTAGTAACTTAGCAACCGCGGCAAGAAAGGTCGTAAAAATGAGGCCAAACTCCCTTAACAAGCGTGTCGCTTAGCCACGGAGATGTTGGGCTCAATTGTGGCCGCAAGTCGAGGACTAACAGTAAAGAAATTTTGAAAAAAGGAGGAAGAGAAAAGAAAGAAAAAGAAAGATATAAACAAACAGCTTCCGACTCTTTTTTTTTTAACCGCAGTTATAAATGCATTTCTATTTGATCCGTTCTCTAATGCCAGAGTTTATCTCCCTGCTTTCCATATTTCAACCTTTCTAATCGCCAAAGCCATCAATCACACGCTCATTTTTCCTCCTTTTCAGCAAAAAGCCCATAACCGTTTCCCCGTCAGTGCCAAAGGTGGTAAGTTTGTTTTTTTTCTCCAATCAAACAAGTTAATTTTGCCAGCTCTGCAAATCCTGGCATCTTAAACCACCCCTGCCTTCCAGGTGGGCATTTAAATTTTTCCACCTTTGTGCACGGAATAATCTCAGCTGCGATTACCGAAAACAATTTTCCATCAATCCTTTTTTTGTCCAGTGCCTGTCCATGACAGGTAGTCCTTGACTTAACAATAGTTCATTTAGTGACAGTGGCCCTGAAAAAAAAAATCCGAAGGATTTAGAGATAGTATCGTGGAGAAGAAGGAGACTGATACAATACGGACTTAAAAGGAAAGATACAGAAAAGAAACAGGAAAACTCTAAAACAATTGTAGATTACGTAATCAGGGGGAAATAACTTTGTTAAGGTGTCTTAATCTATTAATCAGTCTATTGATATCGAAAAGGGCCTGGTGGCTCAGCAGACTGATAGCATTGTGATTAACACCAGCTGTCTGCAATTACTGTAAGTTCGAATCTCACCAGGCTCAAGGTTGACTCAGCCTTCCATCCTTTCTAAGGTAGGTAAAATGAGGACCCAGTTTGTGGGGGCAATAAGCTGACTTTGTATAAATATACAAAAGTATGAAGGCTATTGCTTAACGCATTGTAAGCCGCCCTGAGTCTCCGGAGAAGGGCCGCATATAAATCAAATTAAAAAAAAAAAGAAAAAAAGAAAGAGGAAAGAAAAGAAAAGAAAAATTTGAAAAAGTTGCTAAAGGATTAATGAATTGTAGATTCATGGATTTGAGATGAATGAACTAAAGTGATTTATATATCTATATATATATTATCTGTAAAAGATAAATATAGAATATAGAATATATAAATATAGAATAAATAATAAGATAACTATTGACATTTTTCATACCACGGCACAATCCCAATCACGTGCACAAAATTTGGATGTTTGGCAACGGATTCTTATCTATCTATCTATCTATCTATCTATCTATCTATCTATCTATCTATCTATCTATCTATCTATCTATTGGTTCGATTTATATGCCGCCCTTTTCCGGAGACTCAGGGCGTCTTACAATGCGTTAAGCAATAGCCTTCATACTTTTTTGTATATACCCGCTTAGTTGGGCTTTCGGGGCCCCCTAAGCGGTGTTCTTTTTTATACAAAGTCAGCTTATTGCCCCCACAATCCGGGTCCTCATTTTACCTACCTCGAAAGGATGGAAGGCTGTGTCAATCTTGAGCCTGGTGAGAATTGAACTTGCAGTAATTGCAGGCAGCTGGCAGCTAAGTGCTACTTAACAGCACTTTAGTCCGCTGCTTCCACCAAGGCTCCATGACGGTTGCAGTGTCCCCTGGTCATGAGATCCCCTTTTGCGACCTTCGGAAGACCTTCACTTCCAAGGATGGGATTAAAATTTACATTCTCCACCCAAATTCTAAGAACAGGACATGACCTTTTAGGCAGGGGTGAAATGCTACTGGTTCAGTCCGGTTTGCCTGAACCGTTAGTAAAAAATGTAAGGAAAAAAAAAAGGTCCAACAATCAACTGAATGACGCGCGATCGTCGGAACTTTTTAAAAAACTTTTTTAGCATTTTTTTACTACCGGTTCTCCAAAACCAGTAGTGAAAAATACTTTAAATTAAATTTAAAAAAAAGTTCCGAAGATCGCACGTCGCTCAAGTGATCATCGGAACTTTTTTTTTTTTTTTTTACTTTTTAAAGCATTTTTTTACTACCGGTTCTCTGGAACTTTAAACTTTAAAAAAGTGTTTAAAAAAGGCTCTGACGATCACAGCTGTGCCGTGCGATCGTCAAAGCCTTTTTTTAAAAAAAATGTTTTAAAAGCATTTTTTTACAACTTATTCGGCGAATAGGTTGTAAAAAAATGCTTTTAAAAGTAAAAAAAAAAAAAAAGGCTGTGAAGATCGCGTGCCACAGCTGATCATTCCCCCACCCGCGCGCTGTTCTACTTACCCCCTGCCTCCTTTTGGTGTGCACTGCGCGCACGCGCATTGCATTTGGTGCGTGGTGCGCACCGCTTGCACAGCTAGCAAACCAGTAGTAAACCGGTTCAGATTTCACCACTGCTTTTAGAGCATAATGTTCTGCCCCAGCTCCGGATTCCCAAGGATTGTGACACACACCAACGGTCCTTATCAAAGTTATAACGTACCAAGAATAAACAAAGTCCGGCAAAGGTTGGCAACCAGCCCAGAAGACAAGATACGATAAGACACTCACTCTCCAAAATGCTCTGTAATAATTAAACGTTGTTTCCAGCAAGAAATTACTAACTGCGTGTGACTTAAATAGGCTAAGGGAGTGGCCAATTATCCTCAAGCCTTACTCTCGAGGAGACCTCCTCCTCCTGAGTAGCCACTCCTGCCTTCTGGCAGCCCTGCGTGCTCGAGCATTGAGGAGAGGCTCCTCCGCTTCGCTCTCTCCACTTGAAGGAGCCTCTGGAGGTTCTGAAGGCCCAGGCGGAGTCTCTGCCTCTGGCACCACGTCCTCTTCAGCCTCCTCGCTGTCCGACGGGAGAGCCGGCTGCACAGGCTGCTGGCGCGACCCCACACCAGCCTCCTCCTCATCGGGATCAGCCACGATCCGCGCAGGCCGCTGGCGGGCCACAACACCTAATAGGATTAACCCACCACCATCGAAATAGCAAAAGACACAAAAGCATCTTCATTGAACAATCCCCAGACCAGTTCAAGGTGAAATTCTTTTGTTTTGTGAATAGGCTGGCTCAATCTTTCTTAACGGGCACAAAATATCTGCTGGGGGGCAGAGGGGGGTTATTAAGAAAGATTTGAGTCTTCCTTCCAGTTTTTAAGAGCATCTTTCTCCATTTCTCCCTTTGGAGAAATAGAATATTCCGCCTTTTAATATTCCTCAAAAATACTTCATTCTTCTAGGAGAGGGATGTGCGTGAGTGTTTTGGGTGGGGGGTGTGCATCTCTGTAAACGGGGCCTTAGGTGTGTTTTATCTACCCCCAGAAGTGTGAGTGGGGAGGGTGAAGAATGGAAGCTGGCTGCTTTTCCCCCCTCCCTTATCCAGGCTGCCCCCACTTAGAATAGAATAGAATAGAATAGAATAGAATAGAATAGAATAGAATAGAATAGAAAATATGGAATGGAATGGCATAGAATAGAATAGAAAATATGGAATGGAATGGAATAGAATAGAATAGAAAATATGGAATGGAATAGAATAGAAAATATGGAATGGAATGGAATAGAATAGAATAGAAAATATGGAATGGAATGGAATGGAATAGAATAGAATGGAATAGAAAATATGGAATGGAATGGAATAGAATAGAATAGAATAGAAAATATGGAATGGAATGGAATAGAATAGAATAGAAAATATGGAATGGAACGGAATAGAATAGAATAGAATAGAAAATATGGAATGGAATGGAATGGAATGGAATAGAATAGAATAGAAAATATGGAATGGAATGGAATGGAATAGAATAGAATAGAAAATATGGAATGGAATGGAATAGAATAGAATAGAATAGAAAATATGGAATGGAATGGAATAGAATAGAATAGAATAGAAAATATGGAATAGAATAGAATAGAATAGAATAGAATAGAATAGAATAGAATAGAATAGAATAGAATAGAATAGAATAGAATAGAATAGGAGTTGGAAGGGACCTTGGAGGTCTTCTAGTCCAACCCCCTGCCCAGGCAGGAAGCCCTACACCACTTCAGATAAATGGTTATCCAACATCTTCTTAAAAACTTCCAGTGTTGGAGCATTTACAACTTCTGGTGGCAAGTTGTTCCACTGATTAATAGTTCTAACTGCCAGGAAATTTCTCCTTATTTCTAGGTTGCTTCTCTCTTTCATTAGCATCCATCCATTGTTTCTTATCTTGCCTTCTGGTGCTTTGGAGAATAGCTTGACTCCCTCTTCTTTGGGGCATCCCCTGAGATACTGGAAAACTCAGATATTGGAACACCTTAGTCCTTCTTTTCATTAAACTAGACATTCCCAGTTCCTGCAACTCGTTCTTTTATCTGTTTTAGCCTCTAGTCCCCTCAGCATCTTTGTTGCTCTTCTCTGCACTCTTTCTAGAGTCTCCACATCTGTTTTTTTGTATCAACGCTTCACGTGATCTTGATGCTATCCCAGCTGCAGCAGCAGTCTATCTGGGAAGCTCCAGATGGAGGACCCGCGCCTCCCTTGCCATCCCCGAGGCTGGGCTGGCCGGACGGATCCCCCCTCTCCTCTCTAGCGGGACAGGGGTGGGGAAACTGGAGAGGCGAGGGCGTCGCTTCCTTGCGAGCCTCCAGTTCCAGCAGCAGTCTATCCCAAAAGCTCCATCTTCTTTCTTGCGCTATATCCGTCATCGGACGTTGGCAATCATGCTGGTGATCCTATTTTTAATCAACAGCCGCACGAAGCTTCCATACGGACTAGGAACATGGCCCGCTTGTCTTCCCGGAGGCTGGGCGACCCGGCCCGATCTCCCTCCCCTCTCTAGCGGAGGGTAGAAGGAGGGTGCTGGAGAGTCTTGGACGAGCCGCCTTCAGCCTCCCCCTTAGCCCGGCCCCTTCCTTCGAGCCTCCAGCCCCAGCAGCAGTCTATCTCGGAGTATGAAGATCGCCCCCTTGCCTTGCCCGAGGCTGGCCGATCTCCCTCCCTCTTCAGCGGCTCGTAAGTTGAGGGCTGCAGAAGCTTGGGCGAGCCATTCTCGATCGCCCCCTTGCCCGGCCCTTCCTCCGAGCCTCCAGCTGCTGCAGCAGTCTATCCCGGAAGGCAGACTTCGCACATACGGAGCACGAAGACCGCCCGCTTGCCTTCTCCGAGGCTGGGCTGGCCGGCCCGATCTCCCTTCCCTGTCTACGACCCAGGGAGCAGGTCTTTAGCCCGCTATCCGGCCCTTCTTTCATGCTTCGAGCCTCCAGCTCCAGCAGCAGTCTACCCCCGGAGTACGAACATCTCCCATTTGCCTTCCCGGAGACTGGCCGGGACGATCTACCTCCCCGGGTCTGCTTGCAGAGCCTTGAGCGAGCTATCCTCGGCCGCCCCCTTGCCGGCCTTTCCTTCGAGCCTCCAGCTCCTGCAGCAGTCTATCCCGAAGTATGAATCCGGCCCGTTTGCCTTCCCCGAGGCTGGCCGGCCCGATCTCCCTCCCCTCTCTAGCGGTTCAGGAGTCCGGGCTAGAGAGCCTGGAGCGAACCGTCCTCCACCGCCCCCTCGCCCGGCCCTTCCTTCGAGCCTCCAGCTCCAGCAGCAGTCTATCCCGGAAGACGGACTTCCTACATAACGAAGCACGAAGATCGCCCGCTTGTCTTCCCCGAGGCTGGGCTGGTCGTGCCGATCTACCTTCCCCGTCTACGACACAGGGAGCAGGTCTTTAGCCCGCTGCCCGGTTTTACGCTTCGAGCCTCCAGCTCCAGGAGCAGTCTACCCCGGAGGACGAAGATCGCCCACTTGCCTTTCCCTCCCCTCCCTAACGGCTCAAGAGTCGGGGGGGGGGGGTCTGCTTGCGAAGCATTCAGCGCCCCGCCCTCCCCCTTGCCCTGCCCTTCCTTCCTCCGAGCCTCCAGCTCCAGCAGCAGTCTACCCCGGGAGGACGAATATCTTCCGTTTGCCTTCGGGGAGGCTGGTCGGCCCGATCTTCCTCCCCTCCCTTAGCGGGGCAGAGGGAGGTTGCTGGAGAGTCTTGAGCGAGCCACCATCAGCCGTCTCCTTGCCGGGCCCTTCCTTCGAGCCTCCAGCTCCAGGAGCAGTCTACCCCGGAGGACGAAGATCGCCCGTTTGCCTTTCCCTCCCCTCCCTAACGGCTCAAGAGTCGCGGGGGGGGGGGAGGTCTGCTTGTGAAGCATTCAGCGAACAGCCCCCCGCCCTTGCCCTGCCCTTCCTCCGAGCCTCCAGCTCCAATAGCAGTCTACCCCCGGAGGACGAACATCTCCCGTTTGCCGAGACTGGCCATCCCGATCTCCCTTGCTTCTCTTGTCGGCTCAGGGCTCCTTGCAGAGCCTTTTCAACGAGCCATCCTCGGCCGCCCCCTTGCCGGGCCCTTCCTTCGAGCCTCCAGCTCCAGGAGCAGTCTACCCCGGGAGGACGAACATCTCCCGTTTGCCTTTCCCTCCCCTCCCTAACAGCTCAAGAGTCGGGGGGGGGGAGGTCTGCTTGTGAAGCATTCAGCGAACCGCCCCTCTCCCTTGCCCTCCCCCTTGCCCTGCCCTTCCTCCGAGCCTCCAGCTCCAGCAGCAGTCTACCCCGGGAGGACGAAAAAACATCTCCCCTTTGCCTTCGGGGGGAGCCTGGCCATCCCGATCTCCTTCCCTTCTCTTGCCGGCTCGGGGCTCCTTGCGGAGCCTTTGCAGCGAGCCCCGTTAGTCGGTCGCCCCCGTCGCCCCGGTCCTTGGCTGGGCTCGTTTGGGCAGGGCAGGAGCCTCCAACTCCAGCAGCAGTCTATCCGCGACCTACCTCCCCTCTCTAGCGGGGCAGGGTGTCGAGGGCTAGAAAACCTTGAGCTTTCTAGCTCTCAACCCTTGCCCTCCCTTTCCTTCGAGCCTCCAGCTCCAGGAGCAGTCTACCCCGGAGGACGAAGCTCGCCCGTTTGCCTTTCCCTCCCCTCCCTAACGGCTCAATAGTCCGGTGGTGGTGGGGGTCTACTTGCGCCCCGCCCCACCCTCCCCCTTGCCCCGCCCTTCCTTCTTCCGAGCCTCCAGCTCCAGCAGCAGTCTACCCCGGGAGGACGAAAAAAACATCTCCCGTTTGCCTTCGGGGGGAGCCTGGCCATCCCCGATCTTCTTCCCTTCTCTTGCCGGCTCAGGGCTCCTTGCAGAGCCTTCAGCGAGCCCGTCCTCGGTCGCCCCCTTGCCCTGCCCTTTCTTCCACCGAGCCTCCAGCTCCAGCAGCAGTCTACCCCGGGAGGACGAAGCTCGCCCGTTTGCCTTTCCCTCCCCTCCCTAACGGCTCAAGAATCGGTGGGGGGGGAGGTCTGCTTGTGAAGCATTCAGCGAACAGCCCCCCGCCCTTGCCCTTCCTTTTGCCCTGCCCTTCCACCGAGCCTCCAGCTCCAGCAGCAGTCTACCCCGGGAGGACGAAAAACATCTCCCCTTTGCCTTCGGGGGAGCCTGGCCATCCCCGATCTCCTTCCCTTCTCTTGCCGGTTCAGGGCTCCTTGCAGAGCCTTTTCAGCGAGCCATCCTCGGCCGCCCCCTTGCCGGTCCCTTCCTCCGAGCCTCCAGCTCCAGCAGCAGTCTACCCCGGAAGACGAAGATCGCCCGTTTGCCTTTCCCTCCCCTCCCTAACGGCTCAAGAATCGGGGGGGGGAGGTCTGCTTGTGAAGCATTCAGCGCCCCGCCCTCCCCCTTGCCCTGCCCTTCCTTCCTTCGAGCCTCCAGCTCCAGCAGCAGTCTACCCCGGGAGGACGAAAAAAACATCTCCCCGTTGCCTTCGGAGGGAGCCTGGCCATCCCCGATCTCCTTCCCTTCTCTTGCCGGCTCGGGGCTCCTTGCAGAGCCTTTTCAGCGAGCCCGTCCTCGGTCGCCCCCTTGCCGAGCCCTTCCTTCGAACCTCCAGCTTCAGCAGCAGTCTATCGCCGACCTCCCTCCCCTCTCTAGCGGGGCAGGGTGTCGAGGGCTAGAAAACCTTGAGCTTTCTAGCTCTCAACCCTTGCGCTCCCTTTCCTTCGAGCCTCCAGCTCCAGGAGCAGTCTACCCCGGAGGACGAACATCTCCCGTTTGCCTTCGGGGAGCCTGGCCATCCCGATCTCCCTCCCCTCTCTTGCCGGCTCAGGGCTGCTTGCAGAGCCTTCAGCGAGCCATCCTCGGCCGCCCCCTTGCCGGTCTCTTCCTTCGAGCTTCCAGCTCCAGCAGCAGTCTACCCCGGGAGGACGAACATCGCCCACTTGCCTTTCCCTCCCCTCCCTAACGGCTCAAGAGTCGGGGGGGGTGTCTACTGGCGCCCCGCCCCGCCCTCCCCCTTGCCCCGCCCTTCCTTCCTCCGAGCCTCCAGCTCCAGCAGCAGTCTACCCCGGGAGGACGAAAAAAACATCTCCCGTTTGCCTTCGGGGGGAGCCTGGCCATCCCCGATCTCCCTCCCTTCTCTTGCCGGTTCGGGGCTCCTTGCGGAGCCTTTTCAGCGAGCCATCCTCGGCCGCCCCCTTGCCGGTCCCTTCCTCCGAGCCTCCAGCTCCAGTAGCAGTCTACCCCGGGAGGACGAAGCTCGCCCGTTTGCCTTTCCCTCCCCTCCCTAGCGGCTCAAGAGTCGGGGGGGGGAGGTCTGCTTGCGAAGCATTCAGCGCCCCGCCCTCCCCCTTACCCTCCCCCTTGCCCTGCCCTTCCTTCCTCCGAGCCTCCAGCTCCAGCAGCAGTCTACCCCGGGAGGACAAAAAAAAAAACATCTCCCGTTTGCCTTCGGGGGGAGCAAGGCCATCCCCGATCTCCTTCCCTTCTGTCGCCGGCTCGGGGCTCCTTGCGGAGCCTTTTCAGCGAGCCCCTTTAGTCGGTCGCCCCCGTCGCCCCGGTCCTTGGCTGGGCTCGCTTGGGCAAGGCAGGGCTTGGGCAGAGCCGGTGACATCACCCTGACCGCCCACCCGCCGCCTGTACCCAGCCGCCTCCCTCCCTCCCTCCCTCCTTCCATCCATCCTCCTCCTCCTCCTAGCAGCCAGCAGCGTGGCCGGAGCGCTCGGCGCGGCAGAGCCGGGCTGGCGACGGCCTCTGCGGGCTCCTGGCGGCAGCAACAGCGGCAACAGCAACAGCAGCACCAGAGGCGACGCGGACGGCCCCAGCAGCAGCCTCCTTCTTCCCCGGGCGCCGCCCGCATGAGCCACCGCAAAGGCGACAAGCCTCCCATCAGCATCCAGGAGCACATGGCCATCGACGTCTGCCCGGGTCCCATCCGCCCCATCAAGCAGATCTCCGACTACTTCCCGCGTTTCCCCCGCGGCCTCCCCGCCGCCGCTTTGCTCACCCGGAGCCAGAGCTTGCAGCAACGCCGCGCTTCCACCTCGGCCGGCCCGCCTAGCCCGGCCGGGACCCCTCCGCCCCGGGACGACGAGGAAGACCTCGACCAACTCTTCGGCGCTTACGGCACCGGAGAGACCCCCAGCCCCGCCGGCAAAGCGCGACCCCCGGATCAGCAACAGCAACAGCAGCAGCAGCAGGAGGATCAGGACCCCCCTACCCATCATCCACCCCCGCCGGCCCGCCCGGAGGAAGAAGAAGAGGAAGCCGACGGCTACGAATCCGACGACTGCAGTAAGTTGCCCGGGTTGGGGATCCGAAGGGACCGCGCGTGGGAAAGGCTCCAGCGGCGTCGGAGGTGGGACGGGGCGCCCGCGGGCGCCCAAAGTCTGGGAAGGAAGGAAGGAAGGAAGGAAGGAAGGGATTTGCGCTTGGGCCGGATTTAGAGGCTAGGTCGGATAGAGTTAGATGTGTGTGTGTGTAGACACGTGTAGTGTGCCCCCCCGAGTGTGAGAGCCCAAAGTCTGGGAAGGAAGGAAGGAAGGAAGGAAGGAAGGAAGGAAGGAAGGAAGGAAGGGATTTGCGCTTCGGCTGGACTTAGAGGCTGGGTCGGGTAGGGTTAGATGTGTGTGTGTGTGTGTAGACACGTGTATTGTGCCTGCGAGTGTGGGAGCACGTGTGAATCTGGGCAAGAACCATGGGGTGATTTGTTAGTGGAGGTTTTCCGAGGAGAGACCGGACAGGCGTTTGTCCGGACTGGTATATAAGGTCTCTCCTGCTTGAGCAGGGGGTTGGGCTAGAGGACCTCTCAGGTCCCTTCCAACTCTGTGATTCTATATTTCTGAGATGCTCAAAAAATAAGGAAGGAATTTGCTGGCAGTGGCAGCGAACTTGTGAACTTGTGGAATCTCCGGAAATTATGGCTTCTCCAATTGACCGTTGGAGGTTTTGAAGAAGAAGAAGAGACTGGACAGCTGTTTGTCCGGAATAGGGTCTTCTGTTTGGGCAAGGGGTTGGACTAGAAGACCTCTAAGGTCCCTTCCGACTCTTTGTTATTCTGCTTTCCATTAAAGGCTTTCGATCAGCTTCTTGGACGCATGGACAGACCCCTCCCCTTGGTAGCAAACCTGGTGGGATTGGGGGGAAAGCCCCCACCAGCCTCTTCAAAGCTGCTGTTATGGGTGGCACTACAGCCAGCCAGATGTTAACCCCAGGATTTGGCATCTGTGGGCCCCCCCTCCCAATCGAGTCCTTCCCAAAAATCGGAGCGAACCAGATGGGGGTTTAATAATATTACAGGGATGGTTTGCAGGATGTCAAATCAAATCAAGCTTCCAGTCTGCAATTGACTGATAGGGGATTTGGTCACTGCCAAATGGTGTTCGAGGGATGCGCCAGATGTTTTGGGATTGTTATCGTCTTCTTACCCGCCTCCAAAGATCTCTGGATCTTTGCTGAAGGACCCTGCCCTCCTTCTCTGGCGCCCCGAGGTGTTCCTGGGGTCTCATTCATGCCCAAAGGCGCCTTACCTTTTCGGAGTGTTATTACCGCTCTTAATATCTATCTTTATATTCTATTCTAACTTCTATGATAACTGTATTATTATTATTAATAATAATAATAATAATAGTATTATTATTATTAATAATAATAATAGTATTATTATTAATAGTATGAATAATACCATTTTCCTTCTTATCATCTTCTTCACTACCCCTCTCTGTTTGCTATTACGACGGTGATGTTTATAAATTTGTCGTTTTGCGCGTACGTTGGAGAGCTGCTGCGCCGGAGACGAATTCCTTGTGTGTCTCTAATCAACACTTGGCCAAATAAAACTATTCTCATTTCTGATCCTCTGCAAAAAAAATTCCTTCCGGGTTCCAAAATACCTCCAAACTCTTGGGAGTTGTGCTTCCCTCCCTGGCTGTTTTTTTAAACCCCCCCCTCCTCAATTCTCCGATGCCCTCCTGCCCTCCCCTAGTTGTCCTTGCACTGCGAGAAAGACCACCTTGGGCGGGACAAGCTGGCAAAACACTGCGGCACTCACAAGCCCACTGCCCTCCAGCTGCCGCTGCAGCAGGGGGGAAAAAAACAAAAAACGCTTCCCAGCTTTCTCGCTTTCGGAAGGAAGGGATCTCCCACCCACCAATCCCCCCTTCCTCAAATCCCCCCATTTTTGAGGATTTTGCTGGAAACCACCAGTTGCTTCGCTTTGCAAAATCAACCCTTGCGCCTAGTGCAACACAGTGGGGTGCACCCCAGAGCTGGGAGCAGGAGAAAGGGACGAGGTGGGTGCAAACGTACATTCTGCTGGCAAGGATAATGGGATGGGTGGTCCCTTGAACCAGTGGGGGAATCTGGAATCTGTGCCTTGGTTCGGGATCTGTGTTAGGTTTTCGGGAGCTGCATTCCTGGTGGCAGTGAACAGGACACAGATGTGCCAGCTGTTTGTGCTGTTTGAGCGTTGGGTGTTTTTAAAGCAAGGTCTCAGCACCCAAGAGGTTGGGGGGGTCCGAAGACCCCGACCCCGACAATCCCATGCACAGAAATTCCGGTTGAATTCATGTTTTTTTGGAGCACAGGACTGGATACAAGATGCTAAGTGGCGAGAAATAAAAAACGCACAATTTTAAGATTTGGGTTTCTTCCTGTTTTGATCCTGTCCGCTGGGAACAGTGGTAATCCCAGTTACTGAAGGGAGTCAGGCAGGAATGAACCTGAATTGGGGAGGGGAGAGAGAGAAGGAGGAAGAAGAAGGTGTTTTTTGAGAAAAGAGCCAGTTTGGAGTTTGGAGAGAAAGGGATCCGGGCTTTTTAAGAGAGCCGCTTTGATATGGTGGTTAAGGTTTGGATAGACCGAAGAAGATCCAGGTTTTATTTATTTTATTGCTTTATATCTCGCCTTTATCATTTTTATAAAGGCGGTGAACATACACACACACACACACACAATGTTCCCTCATCCTCCTACTTTTCCCCGTAACAACAATCCTGTGAGGTGTGTTGGGCTGAGAAAGAGAGAGAGAGAGAGACGGAGAGAGAGACGGAGAGAGAGAGAGAGAGAGCGGCCCAGTTTAAATTCACTTCCTCTCTGGAAGCTCATTGGGTGTGACTAGGGCTGGTTATCCTCCCTCAACTCATCCTACCTCACAGGGCTGTTGTGATTGTGGGGATAAAATGCAGAAGGATTATTACCCAAATGAGTAGAAGTGAATTCGGGGAGAAAATGTAAAAACGAAACAAACACAGACACATGTATCTGTTTTATCTTGTGTATTTTTGTCTCATCTTTTCTCCCTAGTTTTTTTTTTCCCCCCCTCGACAACAACAATCTTATAGGGTAGGATGGGCGAAGTTGCTGATTTTTAACGATTTTCAGAGTTGCGTTGCTTGTTAAGTTGGACTGTAGATACTGTCTGCCTGCCAGCTTGAGCTGTTAAAAAAAAGGACTAAATAGCATAGAAGTTACTTCCTTTCCAGCTGTGATTAATTTTAATAGTTTTTAATTGTGAAATGAATAATTCTAATTGTTCTTTGAATTAAGATTGCCCCCTTCCCAATTAAGAAAAACCCTTTCAGCTTCTGTCTTGAAGGTAGAAATTCAACTGGCACAGTCCTCGACTTACAACCATTTATTCATTTATCGACCGTTACAACAGCACTGAAAAAATTGACCTGCAACGGATCCTCACACTTACGACCGTCGCAGCCGCCGCACAGTCGTGTGGTCAAAATTTGAAAGCTTGGCATCTGGCATGTACTTATGACAGTTGCCGCATCTCAGGGTCTCGTGATCCCCATTTGTGACCTTCCCATCCACAAGCAAAGTCAAAGATTCATTTAACGACTGCATGATTCACTTAACAATGGCAGTGATTTGCTTAACAACCGCGGGCAAAAAAAAGCTCATAAAATCAGACTCGCCGCGCTTAGTAAGTGTTTTGCTTTAGCAATGAAAATTCTGGCCCCAATTGTGGTCGTAAGTCGAGGATTACCAGTAGTAGAGAGAGCCTTACTGTTGAATTTCTGTTCCTGTGAAAAGCACAAAATCTTTTTCTGTCCCTCTCTCTTCTATACATTTAGTCCTTGATTTACAACAGTTCTGTTAGTGACCAAAGTGACAATGGCACTGAAAAAAGTGACAGGACCATTTTTCACAGTTACAACCTTTGTAGCATCTCCGTGATCGTGTGATCAGAATTCAGAGGCTTGGCAACTGGCATGTACTTATGACAGTTGCAGTGTCCCAGAGTCACGTGATCCCTTTTTGCGACCTGACAAGCAAAGTGAATGGGGAAACCAGATTCACTTAACAACCGTGTTACCAATTTATCAACTGCAGTGATTCACTTAACAATGGTGGCAAGAAAGATTGTAAAATGGGGCAAGGCTCACTTAACAGATGTCTCACTTAACAACAGAAACGTTGGGCTCAATTGTGGTCATAAATCAAGGACTACCTGCAAGGGGCCCGCTGCCATCCCTAGTTTTAAGATTTTTCAGAACAGGAAATTGTAAAATTGGAATTCCAGTCACTTTTGAAGTGTGGCGCGGGCTAAATTTAATCTGGTTTTTTTTTTTAGCGTTTTTCCCATTTTTAAAACCTTTTTAATATTTTAATATATTTAAACTGCAATGTATTTTTTTTAATAAGCCACCCAGACTCATTAGGGTGGCTATAGAAATTGAGAAAATTAACAAATAATAAAATCAATACATCCCTCCAAACATAATTTTACCTTTAGGTAGTCCTCGACTTACGACCGCAATTGAACCCAATATTTATGTTGCTAAGCGCGATTATTGGTTAAGTAAGACTTGCCCTGTTCTATGTCTTTTCTTGCCACATTTGTTACGTGAATTACTGCAGTTGTTAAGTGAGTCACACGGTTGTTAAGTGAATCTGGCTTCCCCGCCGACTTTGCTTGTCGCAAAAAGAGGACCACATGACCGGGGACGCTGCAACGGTCATAAATACGAACCAACGGTCCAAGCATCTGAACATAATTCACACGACTGTGGGGATGCCGCCACGGTCATAAGTGTGAAACACGCTCTGTGTCGTTGTAACTTTGAACGGTCACTAAACGAATCGTTGTAAATCGAGGACTACCTGTATTCGCAAAATCTCTTTAAGTCTGCAGCCCAGCCAGTCTGAACAGATGGTGAGAAAACTTAATAGTTTTAGCAGAGAGAAAATTCTGCTTTAGATCCTGGAGAGATTCGTAGGCTTCAAAAGCTATTTTTGCAGGTTGCGTTGATTCAAGGCGCCGGTCCTCAGGAAGGCTTTCGAAGGCTTGGGTCTCTAATTACTGCGGTACAAAGCAGGACTCGCTCTTTTTCTTCCCCTCAAGAGGATTAACAGCTTAGCTTCTTTTTTTTTAGAAAGTAAGACACCTTACCGGGTTCGTGGGATGGATTCAAGCTCGGTGCCTCCTTTTTTCGGCGCGGTGCAGCTTCCGAGGAGTTGTCGTTTTTCACTCCCAAACACAAGTGGTCCTTGATTTACAGCCGTTCGTTTAGTGACCTGTTCGAAGTTACAACGGCACTGAAAAAACCCCCGACTTAGGACCGTTTTCCAGACATACGTTGCAGCATCCCCCGTAGTCACCAAAATTCAGATGCTTGGCCTTTGGCTCATATTTATGACGGTTGCAGGGTCCTGGCATTACGGGATCCCCGTTTGCGACCTTCTGACAAGCAAAGTCAATAGGGAAAGCCAGATTCACTTAACAACCGTGCGACTCACTTAACAATGAGGGGTCCTTGGTGCTCTCTGAGCTTGGTTGAAGACATTTCATTACCCAGCTAGGTAATATCATCAATGCTACCCCATAGTGATTGTCCTCCTCCTCCTCTCCCCAAACCCCTTCTATCCCTGATGATGTTACCTAGTTGGGTAATAAAATGTCTTCAAGGAAACAACCCAGCTCAGACAGCACCAAGGACCCCTCAATCCTCCTCTTCCTCCTCCTCCTCTCTCCAAACCTCTCTCCCTTCTAGCACTGATGATGTTACCTAGTTGGGTCATAAAACGTCTGCAAGAAAACCACCCAAGCTCAGAGAGCACCAAAGACCCCCACATTTCAACCCCACCCTCCTCTCCCTTATTGGTGACTTAACAATTGCAAGCGATTCACTTTAACAACCGCGGCGAGGAAGGTCTTAAAACGGGGCAAAGCTCGCAACCACAACTGTCTTGCTTAGCTATGGAAACTTGGGAGGGGGAGACTTGATCGTAGAATCGGAGCTGTCCGCTCACTCCTCCGGATTTCACAGCACCCCCCCTTCTAGGAGTCAGCGCCGCTGATCCATCGCCTCTCTGGCTGCCAGCATCCTGTTCCTCAAAGGAGTTGATGAACGTGTTTCGGCTGCCAAGCGAGGAGAATCGTCCAGGGACGTGCATGGATGTTGGAGCAACCCCTCCATTTACGCATGGCAGGGTGTTTGTTCACCCCGTCTTGGCTGCCGGCCTAAGCAGGGCAGGTTGTAAGGCTGGCATTCGGCAAGAGCTCAGAACTCGAGCGATGGTGTTAAACCCCCCCCACCCTCTTCGGCAGAATATTCCCACGTTTGGATTGGAAGGCAGAAAGGAAGTTTAGCCTGAAAAGGATCAGGATAACTGGGGGACGTGGGACGTGGGACGTATAACTTTTGGAAATATTATCCGGTTCAGGACTGACTCCGGAGGCATCAACGCCTGCGAGCTTTCTAGTTCCCATTGATCAGTTTTGCACTTTACACTTTACACTTTATTTTATATTATTTCATTTCATTTCGTTCTGTTCTGTTCTGTTCTGTTCTGTTCTACTCTACTCTACTCTACTCTACTCTACTCTACTCTACTCTACTCTACTCTACTCTACTCTACTCTACTCTATTCTTTTATTTATTATTTATTTTATTATTTTGTTTTGTTTTGCTTTATTTTATTTTACTATTTTTATTTTATTTTTATATTATTATATTTTATTTTAATTTCTTTGTTTTGTTTTTATATATTTTTTTATTTATTTATCTTTTATTTATTTTATTTTATTTTATTTTATTTTATTTTATTTTATTTTATTTTATTTTATTTTATTTTATTTTATTTTATTTTATTTTATTTTATTTTATTTTATTTTATTTTATTTATTTGCCGCCCTGAGTCTTCGGATAGGGGTGGCATATAAATTGAATTAATTATCTTATCTTATCTTATCTTATCTTATCTTATCTTATCTTATCTTATCTTATCTTATCTTATCTTATCTTATCTTATCTTATCTTATCTTATCTTATCTTATCTTATCTTATCTTTTTATCCAGCAATGAATGACTGGGTCAATAAATTGAAGCAATGGGGGGGAAACTAATCAAGGAGAGAAACAACTTAGAACTAAGGAGAAATTTCCTGACAGAACAGTTAACCAGTGGAACAACTTGCCTCCAGAAGTTGTAAATGCTCCAACACTGGAAGTTTTTAAGAAGATGTTGGATAACCATTCGTCTGAAGTGGTGTAGGGTTTCCTGCCTAAGCAGGGGGTTGGACTAGAAGACCTCCAAGGTCCCTTCCAACTCTGTTATTCTATATTCTATCCCACCTTTATTAAATATTTTTACAAATCAGTGAAGACGGCAAACGTATTTCACACACCTTGCTCCTCCTATTTTCTGCACAACAACAACGCAGTTGAGCTGTGAAGTGGGTTGAGCTGAGAAAGGAGGGCTGCCCAAAAGTCACCCAGATAGCTTTCATGCCTAAATCGAGACTAGAATTTACCATCTCCTGATAATTGGCCCAAAGACATCCACTGGCTTTCATAGCTAAGGTGGGACTAGAAATCACATCGCCTAGTGATTGGCCCAAAGTCACCCAGCTAACTTTCATGCCTATGGCGGGACTAGAACTCACCTCACCTGGTGATTGGCCCAAAGATACCCAGCTGCCTTTCATGCCTAAGGCGGGACTAGAATTCACCTCACCTGGTGATTGGCCCAAAGATACCCAGCTGCCTTTCATGCCTATGGCGGGACTAGAACTCACCTCACCTGGTGATTGGCCCAAAGATACCCAGCTGCCTTTCATGCCTAAGGCGGGACTAGAATTCACCTCACCTGGTGATTGGCCCAAAGATACCCAGCTGCCTTTCATGCCTATGGCGGGACTAGAACTCACCTCACCTGGTGATTGGCCCAAAGACACCCAGCTGCCTTTCATGCCTATGGCGGGACTAGAACTCACCTCACCTGGTGATTGGCCCAAAGATACCCAGCTGCCTTTCATGCCTATGGCGGGACTAGAACTCACCTCACCTGGTGATTGGCCCAAAGATACCCAGCTGCCTTTCATGCCTATGATGGAACTAGAACTCACATCACCTGGTGATTGGTCCAATGTTACCTAGCTACCTCGGTGGGACTTGAACTCATGGCCTCCCGCTTTCTAGCATGATGCCTTAACCGCTAGACCAAACTGTCCTCCAAAATCCGCCATCGTTCAGATCCAGTTTCTTTTTGGAGGGGAAGGAGGTGGTGGCACGAAACGGGATCTTTCAGTTCCTTTATTCCTTGTGCCGCATTGCTTGCCCAGTTGGCAGTTTCACACCGCATAGCTTTTCATTGTCGGATTTTGGGCAGAGCACAATGATGCCACCAATATCTTGGCAGAGACGGGGCTGGCATCGGTGGCAGAAAGAAAGGATGAAAAATTGGGAGCCCATTGAGCACAGCACACAGACTTTTTTCCCCCAAGGTTTGCAACCAGCTGGGGGAGAATATATGGCTTGGAGGCAACGGGTGGCAGGTTTTGGACAATGCCAGCAGCATCGGGGGTTTTTTAGAGCATTGACATGATGGTCTTAACAACCTAGAAAAGTTTATTTATTTATTTTTTTTTCTTAAAGAAGGGAGCTGCATGGCTGGACGAAAATGAAAAGATGCAGAACGAATAGGATTCTGAGAATAAAACCAGAGTGGCATTGGCAGGAAAGAAAGTATTTAATGCACAAAGACATAAATGGGGGGTGGGGAGAGAGATTGAAAAAGAGTAAAGAGAGAGTTTGAAAGGGGGAGAGATTGAAAGAGAGAGAGAGAGAGAAATAGAGAGAGCGAGAGTGATTGAAAGAGATTGAAAGAGAGGGAGATTGAAAAAGAGAAAAGAGAGATTGAAAGAGAGCGATTGATAGAGATAGAGAGAGATTGAAGAGAGATTGAAAGAGATAGAGAGTGATTGAAAGAGATTGAAAGAGAGAGGGAGATTGAAAAAGAGAAAAGAGAGATTGAAAGAGAGAGCGATTGAAAGAGATAGAGAGCGATTGAAAGAGATAGAGAGAGATTGAAAGAGATAGAGAGAGATTGAAGAGAGATTGAGAGATAGAGAGAGATTGAAGAGAGATTGAAAGAGATTGAAAGAGAGAGAGGGAGATTGAAAAAGAGAAAAGAGAGATTGAAAGAGAGCGATTGAAAGAGATAGAGAGAGATTGAAGAGAGATTGAAAGAGATAGAGAGTGATTGAAAGAGATTGAAAGAGAGAGGGAGATTGAAAAAGAGAAAAGAGAGATTGAAGAGAGATTGAAAGAGATAGAGAGAGATTGAAGAGAGATTGAAAGAGATTGAAAGAGAGAGAGGGAGATTGAAAAAGAGAAAAGAGATTGAAAGAGAGAGCGATTGAAAGAGATAGAGATTGAAGAGAGATTGAAGAGAGATTGAAAGAGATAGAGAGTGATTGAAAGAGATTGAAAGAGAGGGAGATTGAAAAAGAGAAAAGAGAGATTGAAAGAGAGAGCGATTGAAAGAGATAGAGAGAGATTGAAAGAGATAGAGAGAGATTGAAGAGAGATTGAAAGAGATAGAGAGAGATTGAAGAGAGATTGAAAGAGATAGAGAGAGATTGAAAGAGAGAGACAGATTGAAAAAGAGAAAAGAGAGATTGAAAGAGATAGAGATAGAGAAATAGAGAGAGCGAGAGCGATTGAAAGAGATTGAAAGAGAGAGAGAAGAGAGAGAGAGAGCCAGCATAACCAGTTGTTTTGGTGGGGCTTCCTATTTGGCATTTCTCTAAGCCCTAAATGCAAATTGTTTATTTATTTATTAAATTCATTTATACCTCATCTTTATCCCTTTGGGTAAACAATTCAAGGCGACAGGAACGTACTTAAGGCCACCTGCAGAACAGAATAATTGTAAACTCAGGGCTGAACTGTGGGGTCCTTGGTGCTTTTCTTGCAGACGTTTCATAACCTAACAAGGTAATATCATCAGGGCTAGAAGGGAGGGCAGGTTTGTGGAAAGGAGGAGTCCTCCTCCTCCCCCTCCCCCTCCCCCTCTCTCCACAAACCTCCTCTTCCCTTCTAGCCCTGATGATATTACCTTGTTAGGTTATGAAACGTCTGCAAGAAAAGCACAAAGTCAGAAAGTACCAAGGACCCCACAGTCCTCCTCTTCTTCCTCCTCCTCCTCCTCCTCCTCCTCCTCCCCACTCTTCCTCCACTCTGCAAACCCCACTCCCTACTAGCACAGATGATGTTACTTAGTTTCTATCTTCCTCCCTTCCTTCTCTCCCTCCCTTTTCCTTCTTTCCTTCCTTCCTTCCTCCCTCCCTCCTTCCTTCCTTCTTTCCTTCTTCCCTCCTCCTTCCTTCCTTCTCATTCCCATTTCTCTCCTTCCCTCCTTCCTTCTCATTCCCATTTCTCTCCTTCCTTCCTCCCTCCCTTCCTTCTTCCCTCCTCCTTCCTACCTTCTCCCCCCTTCTCCTTCCTTCCTTCTTTCCTTGATTCCTTCCTTCCCCTTCCGATATACTTCCTTTCCTCTCTCCCTCCCTTTTCCTTCCTTCCTTCCTGCCTTCCTCCCTCCCTCCTTCCATCCTTCCTTCTTTCCTTCTTCCCTCCTCCTTCCTTCCTTCTCATTCCCATTTCTCTCTTTCCTTCCTCCCTTCCTCTTCCTTCCTTCCTTCCTTCTCATTCCCATTTCTCTCCTTCCTTCCTCCCTCCCTTCTTTCTTCCCTCCTCCTTCCTCCCTTCTCCCCCTTCTCCTTCCTTCCTTCTTTCCTTGATTCCTTCCTTCCTTCCTTCCCCTTCCGATATACTTCCTTTCCTCTCTCCCTCCCTTCTCCTCTCTTCCTTCATTCCTCTTCTTTCTTTCTTTCTTTCTTTCTTTCTTTCTTTCTTTCTTTCTTTCTTTCTTTCTTTCTTTCTTTCTTTCTTCACTTTCTTCTCTCAAATCAAATCTTTATAACAGTCATAGAGCAGGATAAGGAAGGTGGAATACAAACTTCTCCTAGTGATTGGCCCAGAGACATCTTCCAAAACTTTCTTTTTTCTTCTCTCTTTCTTATTTTCTTCTTTACTTTTCTGGGTAGCCTTTTAACTCGGCAAAGAAAAAAAAAATATCTTCCAACTAAAAATTTATATATTTAAACAAAATAGAGAGATGTTGACATTTTGAGGCCAAGTCTTGCCAGCCAGGAATCCTTTGGTTAGAAGGTGGTTTGGCGAATTTATAATGGTTAAGAATTTCTTGTATAGCTACATTTTTTTTCAGTCTGGGCTTTGATTCCCTGCAAGAGTGGCTTATATAAATAAGTAGACAGAGGTACGGATTAAAGGCAATTGCTGCATTTATTTCTTGGCCAACTGTTAACTCCGGTGAAATAATTTTATTCCTAGCATGGAGGTTGCACAAATTCATTTATATTATCAGTGGTTTTCAACCTGTGCAACTTTAAGAGGTGTGGACTTCAACTCCCAGAATTCCCCAGCCAGCAACGCTGGCTGGGGAATTCTGGGAGTTGGTCCACACCTTTTAAAGTTGTCCAGGTTGACAAACCCTCATTTATACATTGAAGAGGCTACGGTTCTTCAAAGTTTGAGATAAGGGCAGTTGTGGGATTCAACCAGTTCGGGCGAATCACTGCCGTTTTGGGTGCCCTGTGGGTGGCTGCCCACCTGCCTCATCCTATTTAGCCATGTTTTCTAAGCCATGCGCATGCGTGCCAACACATGTACATGTATGGAAGGCCACACACATGTGTGGGAGGGGCACGTGTGCGCTCACATTTTCGGTACCGGGCGAACCGATTGTTAAATTAAGTGAAGGCCGTCTCTGGATAAGGGATGCAAATTTTCTTCAAACCCATCGAAGTTCAGAGTTCAACGCCTTTATCGTCATTGTACATCACGTATACAACGAAATCGCTGTCCTCAGGAAGGGAAGGGAAAGCAGAGTAGGAGAGAAGGTAAGACAAGGGGGGGAAGAGAGAAGGAGAAGGGAAAAGGGGAAGTAGAGAAGAGAAGAAGAAGGTGGGGAAAGAACGTTGGAAGGAGAAAGTTGGAAGATGAAATGTGTCGTTAATAATTAAAAAGATAAGGGATCGGGGTTGCCTGAGCTCCACAATGGAAAACATTAAATTGGAAAATGAGTACAGCAATAGAGAGAGAGATGAAGGAATTGGAAGGGAGGAGGAGGGAGAGAGAGGGACGAAACGGAAGAGTAGGGAGGAAGGAAGGGAAGGGAAAGCAGAGTAGGAGAAAAGGTAAGACGGGGGGGAAGAGAGGAGGAGAAGGAGAAGGGAAGGGGAAGTAGGGAAGAGAAGAAGAAGGTGGGGAAAGAAAGTTGGAAGGAGAAGAGGGAAGAAGGAGAGGCTAGGTTTGAGGAGAAAGATTGCTGTACAATAAAAAAAAAAGAAGAAGAAGAAGTGGAAGAAAGGCAGCTCCGAACAAACCAATATAAATATATTAGGAAAAAGAATGAATTGTTAACGAATAAAAGAGGACCAATATGTACAACTAGCAAAGTTAGAACTTAGGGATAAATGAAGAAGGTGTTTATAGATGCAAGTATAGAAATACTGAGGTATATTCAAAAAAAAAAAAAAAAAAAAAAAAGGAAAGGAGGGAAGACGATATTGACAAAAATTGTAATTGAGTAAAATGAATTTGAATTTGACTAATTGTATATTGTAATTGTAAATTGTATAAGATAAGAAACGACCAACACTCTGTTCAAAAAAAAAAAAGAAGAAAGAAAGATATGGGTGAAGGTAGGAGAAGAGAAAAGAAAAAAAAACCCAATAAAACTTGTTTAATAAATAAATAAATAAATCGCTGTCCTCAACTTGTGAGCAGTTGTTCACTTGCTCCTCAATATAACAGGCGCTGTAGCAATGGATCCCTTCCCGGGCTGGACTAACTGATCTTTAAAGGTCCTTTTTAGTCTTCGATTCTGCCTCAAATGCAGCCTCCCTACGGGAACCTTTGGCTCACAGCAAACATCCTTGGCGCTGAATTAAAAACAGGTAGTCCTCAACTTACGACATTTAGCGACCGTTCAAAGTTGCGACCTCACGGAAAAAGAATGACTTATGGTTGTTTTTCACACCGTCATGGCATTCCCCCCCTCACGGTCATGTGGTCAAAAATTCAGGCAGTTTGGCAACAGATTCGTATTTACGACGGTCGCAATTCCCCCGGGTGTGTGTGTGTGTGTGTGACGTGACTGATTCCCTTTTGCGACCTCCTGACGAGCAAAGTCAGTGGGGAAGCCGGATTCGCTGAACGACCGCGTTACTCATTGAACGACGGCAGTGATTCGCTTAACGACGGTGGCGAGGAAGGTCGCAGAATGGGGCGAAGCGTCTTTACGAGGCAAGTGTCTCGCTTAGCAACGTACATGTTGGGCTCGAGCTGCGGTCGTAAGTCGAGGACTTACCTGTATCTCCCAAACTGATTTCCACCGATGCTTTGCGGAGAGGCTAACTACAATTCCCATCCTCCTGGGCCAGAAAGGCCCCCTATTCCTTGCTCCTCCAGGCTGGGGAAAAGTATCATAAGTAGGGCACGATTGCAGCCGGTTAGCTAAGCGTGACCGGCAAGGTTGGAAGTCTGAGGGGTTTTGGGTTTTTTTTTTGATAAAGTGTGAAAAATCAGCTTTTAACCTGCCAGGTAACAGCGGGGCGCACGGTTAGGACTTTCTCTGCATCAGCTACCCTGGAATTTTTGACAAGTTCTTTTTTCTCCTGGTAGCTATCAGCTTGTCTATTGATCCTTTTTCACACCGGCAGGACTCCCGTGGGAAAAATTTCAGCTTAACCAAAAAAAAGAAAAAGAGCCACTGTTTGACACGTGGAGAGCTTTTGCAGAGCTGGAAATGAATAGAATAGAATAGAATAGAATAGAATAGAATAGAATAGAATAGAATAGAATAGAATAGAATAGAATAGAATAGAATAGAAATAAGAATTAGGATAGAATGGAATGGAATGGAATGGAATATTTAGAATAGAATAGAATAAAATAGAAATTAGAACAGAACAGAATATTTAGAAAAGTATAGAATAGAATAGAATAGAATTAGAATCTTTATTGAGAATAGACTAGACTAGAATGGAATGGTAGCAATAAGAATTAGAAGAGAAGAGAAGAGAAGAGAAATTAGAACACAACAGAATATTTAGAATAGAACAGAACAGAATATTTAGAAAAGAATAGAATAGAATAGAATTAGAATCTTTATTGAGAATAGACTAGACTAGAATGGAATGGAATGGAATGGAATATTTAGAATAGAATGGAATAAAACAGAAATTAGAACAGAACAGAATATTTAGAAGAGAAGAGAAGAGAAGAGAAGAGAAGAGAAGAGAAGAGAAGAGAAGAGAAGAGAATAGCAATAAGAATTAGAATAGAATGGAATATTTAGAATAGAATAAAATAGAAATTAGAACAGAACAGAATATTTAGAAAAGAATAGAATAGAATTAGAATCTTTATTGAGAATATAATAGAATAGAATAGAATAGAATAGAATAGAATAGAATAGAATAGAATAGAATAGAATAGAATAGAATAGAATAGAATAGAGCTGGAAGGGACCTTGGAGGTCTTCTAGTCCAGCCCCGTGCTCAAGCAGGAGAATCCATACCATTTCAGACAAGGGACTGTTTAGTTTCTTCTTAAAAACCTTCAGAAATGAAGCACCCACAACTTCTGGTGGCAAGCTGTTCCACTGGTTAATTGTTCTCACCATGGGGAAGTTTTCTCCTTAATTCCTGGTTGCTTGTCTCCTTGATTAGTTTCCATCCGTTGTTTCTTGTCTTACCTTCGGGGGCTTGTTTGGAGAATAAATTGACCCCTCCTCCTTTTCTTTGTGGCGGCCCCTCAAATATTGAAATGCTGCTATCATATCCCCTCTAGTCCTTCTTTTCTCTAGACTAAACCCAAATCCTGCCACCTTTTTTTTCCTTTCCTCCGCCGGGAACTTTCCCTGCAGCATCTTTTCATCTTTAGAATGATAATTTTTTTTTTTAATGTCATCCAAGCCACATTCTTTTTTCATTCCTCCAGACTCCTCCGTTCTGGGTTGCAATTAAATCTTTTTTTTTTTTTAAAAAAAAAAAAGACAGACGGACCGAAATTTGCAGAGGCCGTCTTTAAATAGGCAACGCAAGCAGACTAATTGCTGGAGACATCAAAGGACGGGTGAGCTGGGGGGGAAATATAAATTCCGTTTATAAATTCCGCCTGGAGAAATGCTTCGTTTCTGATGAAAACCTCACCCAGCCGAAGCAGAGGCCGAAAAAAATTCAGGGATGGGATAGCACAGGAGAGGAGTCAAATTCCCCAAATCTTTTTGGGATCCAATACATACGCTGGTCTGTGAGCGCCATAAAGATTTGATCCGATTCATTTGTGATCAAATTTGGAATTGTTAATCCATTTGGGGCAAGGTAATATCAGGCTAAAACAGTGGTGGGTTTCAAATTTTTTTACTACCGGTTCTGTGGGTGTGGTTTGGTGGGTGTGGCAGGGGAAGGATACTGTAAAATCTCCATTCCTTCCCCAATCCAGGGGAAGGATACTGCAAAATCCCCATTTCCTCCCCACTCCAGAGGAAGGATACTGCAAAATCTCCATTTCCTCCCCACTCCAGGGGAAGGATACTGTAAAATCCCCATTCCCTCCCCACTCCAGGGGAAGGATACTGCAAAATCCCCATTTCCTCCCCACTCCAGAGGAAGGATACTGTAAAATCTCCATTCCTTCCCCAATCCAGGGGAAGGATACTGCAAAATCCCCATTTCCTCCCCACTCCAGAGGAAGGATACTGCAAAATCTCCATTTCCTCCCCACTCCAGGGGAAGGATACTGTAAAATCCCCATTCCCTCCCCACTCCAGGGGAAGGATACTGCAAAATCCCCATTTCCTCCCCACTCCAGGGGAAGGTTACTGCAAAATCCCCATTTCCTCCCCACTCCAGAGGAAGGATACTGCAAAATCTCCATTTCCTCCCCACTCCAGGGGAAGGATACTGCAAAATCCCAATTCCCTCCCCACTCCAGGGGAAGGATACTGCAAAATCCCCATTTCCTCCCCACTCCAGGGGAAGGTTACTGCAAAATCCCCATTTCCTCCCCACTCCAGGAGAAGGATACTGTAAAATCCCCATTCCCTCCCCACTCCAGGGGAAGGATACTGCAAAATCCCCATTTCCTCCCCACTCCAGGGGAAGGATACTGTAAAATACCCATTCCCTCCCCACTCCAGGGGAAGGTTACTGCAAAATCCCCATTTCCTCCCAATCAGCTGGCACTCAGGAGACAGAGAATAGATGGGGGCAGGGCCAGTCAGAATTTTTACTACCAGTTCTCTGAACTACTCAAAATTTCCGCTACCGGTTCTCCAGAATTGGTCAGAACTTGTTGAAACCCATCTCTGGGCTAAAAACACGAGAGTCCAACTGAAGCTTGTAAAAATGATGCAGGTTCTTGCTAAAAGGCCAGGAAATAAATACAGGCAGTCCTCCCATTTATGACCACAATTGAGCCCAAAATTTCTGTTGCTAAGTGAAACACTTCTTGAGTTGAAACTTCCACCATTTTACGACCTTCCTGACCACCGTTGTTAAGTGAATCCCTTAGTTAGTAAGACGGTTGTTAAGTGAATCTGATTTCCCTGTTGACTTTCCTTGTCACGAGGTCGCATGACCCCGGGATGCTGCAACCGACATAAATATGAGTCAGTGGCCAACCATCTGAATTTTGCTGACGTGACCATGGGGGAAGCTACAAAGGTCGTAACTGTGAAAAACGGCCGTAGGTCCCTTTTTTCAGTGCCGTCGTAACTTTGAACGGTTACTAAATGAACAGTTGTAGGTTGTAAGACCACCTGTATATAGATAACACACTAAAAGCCGTATCAAATAAAGACCAGTTTTCACACTTATGACTTAATCAGGCTTAATGACACCATGATTCAGTTAACAACGGCAGTGACTCCCTTAACGAATAGGGGCAGGAAAGGTTGTAAGGTGGGGAAGAAAACTAAGTTAAGCACGGCCATGCTTAGTGATGGAAATTTGGGGTTCAATTGTGGTCGTAAATCGAGGACTACGTGAAATGGTCTAGGCCTAGACCGGTGATGGTGAACCTATGACACACGTGCCACAGGTGGCAAGCGGAGCCATATCTGTGGGCACGCGAGCCCTAGCTCAGCTCCAGCACACATGCATACGCCGGCCAGCTGATTTTCGGGTCTTCTGGTCCCACTGGAATTCAGGAAATGGCTTGTTTCCTGCCTCCGGAGGCCCACCAGGGGGGTGGGGAAGGCCGTTTTGGCCCTCCCCAGGCTCCTAGAAAGCCTCTGGAGCCTGAGGAGAGCGAAAAATGGGCCTTCCGGTCCCACCGGAAGTCGGGAAATGGGCCGTTTCCGGCCTCTGGAGGGCCTCTGGGGATGTGGCGAAGGCTGTTTCCACCCTCCCCAGGCTCCAAGACAGCCTCTGGTGCCTGGGGAGGACGAAAAACGGGCTTACCTAGCCCACGGTGCCATCGTGTGCCAAAAGTGGGGGAGCGCAGGGGGTCGCGCAAGCATGTGTGGGGCGCATTGAATTATGGGTGTGGCCACACACGCACACGGCCCCCACCCCCACCCCCGCACATCACTGGCCTCGACCATTTCAGATAAATGGTTGTCAAATCTCCTGTAACTTTGAATGGTCACTAAATGAATCGTTGTAAGTTGAGGACTACCTGTATTCTGTAACAGAATAAGAGAGTTGGAAGGGACCTCGGAGGTCTTCTAGTCCAACCCCGTACATAAGCAGGAAACCCTATACCATTTCAGACAAATGCTTGTCCAATCTCTTCTTAAAAACTTCCAGTGTTGGAGCATTCACAACTTCTGGAGGCAAGTTGTTCCGCTGATTAATTGTTCTCACTGTCAGGAAATTCCTCCTTAGTTCTAGGTTGCTTCTCTCCAGTGGTGAAATCCGAATTATTTTACAACTGGTTCTGTGGACGTGGCGTGGCGGGCGTGGGTTAATGGGTGTGGCAGGGGAAGGATATTGCAAAATCCCCATTCCCTCCCCACTCCTGGGGAAAGGATATTGCAAAACCTTCATTCCCACCCCACTCTGGGGCCAGCCAGAGGTGGCATTTGCCGGTTCTCCGAACTACTCAAAATGTCTGCTACCGGTTCTCCAGAACCTGTCAGAACCTGCTGGATTTCACCCCTGCTTTTCTCCTTGATTCGTTTCCACCCGTTGCTTGTCCTGCCCTCAGGTGCTTTGGAGAATAGCTTGACCCCCAAATCTTCTTTGGGGCAGCCCCTGAGATATTTTAACACTGCTATCATGTCTCCCCTAGTCCTTCGTTTCATTAAACTAGACATACCCAGTTCCTGCAACCGTTCTTCATATGTTTTAGACTCCAGTCCCCTCATCTTCTTTATTGCTCTTCTCTGCATTTTTTCTAGAGTCTCCGCATCTTTTTTTACCTCATGGCGACCAAAACTGGATGGAAATATTCCAAATGTGGCCTTCCCAAGGCCTTATAAAGTGGTATTAACACTTCACGTGATCTTGATTCTCTCCCTCTGTTGATGCAGCCTAGAACTGTGTTGGCTTTTTTGGCAGCATTGCCAAAATGGGTACGTTTGAGAACGGGTGCCTTGTGGTGAGAATGCCGGTCTTAAAGAGATTTTGGCAAGGCTCTTCCAATTCGGCTTGTTATCTTTTCAGTGGTGGCCACAGATGAGACCGGTGGATCAGCTGCAGAGCTGTTGTTTTGATCCCGGAAAATCCTCTTACTTGTTTCTAATTCGGACCACCAGCCTTAGTTCCAAGCCTCCCCTGTCTTTTATGCTGTTACTTTTCTCCGAAAATCCAGAGCCCACACGGCAGGTGGTTTTGCAAGGGACCAAAATAAAATAAAATAAAATAAAATAAAATAAATTTAAAAAAATCACTCATGCTATCTTTGTCTTGTTTTTTTTTTAAAAAAAAAAACACCGTTTGAACGATGTTTTAAAAGGTGGCGAGGAAAACACACGTCCTTGAAAGCAGATTAAGGATGGCGGCTTAATCAATGTTTGTTGGAAAGAGCCGTTATCTTTGCCAGGGGTGTAAAAAGAAGAGGCAGGCCTTATATTTACGTTTAATGGTTTTTAAAAGTTATTTAATCGTTTTTGGTTTGCTGGCCAGAGTGGCGTTTGTGAGATTATGGGTTGTCTGTCTGTTTGTCTGTCTGTCTGTCTGTCTGTCTATCTATCTATCTATCTATCTATCTATCTATCTATCTATCTAATCTCCCTCTCTAATCTCTCTCTATGGATCTCTATCTATCTATCTAATCTATCTATCTATCTATCTATCTATCTATCTATCTATCTATCTATCTATCTATCTATGTATCTATCTATCCTACTTATCTGTCTACTTATCTATCTATCTAATCTACCTACCTATCTATCTATCTATCTATCTATCTATCTATCTATCTAATCTCTCTAATCTCTATCTATCTATCTATCTATCTATCTATCTATCTATCTATCTATCTATCTATCTATCTATCTATCCTACTTATCTGTCTACTTATCTATCTATCTAATCTACCTACCTACCTACCTACCTATCTATCTATCTATCTATCTATCTATCTATCTATGTATCTATCTATCCTACTTATCTGTCTACTTATCTATCTATCTAATCTACCTATCTATCTATCTATCTATCTATCTATCTATCTATCTATCTATCTAATCTCTCTAATCTCTATCTATCTATCTATCTATCTATCTATCCTACTTATCTGTCTACTTATCTTTCTATCTAATCTACCTACCTATCTATCTATCTATCTATCTATCTATCTATCTATCTATCTATCTATCATCTAATCTCTCTCTCTCTAATCTCTCTCTATCGATCTCTATCTATCTATCTATCTATCTATCTATCTATCTATCTACCTACCTACCTACCTACCTACCTACCTACCTACCTACCTACCTACCTATCTATCTTCTACCTACATATCTACTAACCAGTCTACCTACCGGTATATCTGTCTGCTGTTTGTCCATCCGTCCGTCCATCCATCCATCCATCATCTATCATCTCTCTCTTTTTGAACATCTTGTGAAAAGAAAGACTAGGGGTGACAAGATAGCAACTAATATTTGAGGGGCTGCCATAAAGAAGAGGGGGTCAACCTATTCTCCAAAGCACCTGAAGGCAGGAGAAGAAGCAACGGGTGGAAACTGATCAAGGAGAGAAGCAACCTGGAACTAAGGAGGAATTTCCTGACAGTGAGAACAATTAACCAGTGGAACAACTTGCCTCCAGAAGTTGTGAATGCTCCAACACTGGGAGTTTTTAAGAAGAGACTGGACAGCCATTTGTCTGAAGTGGTGTAGGGTTTCCTGCCTGGGCAGGGGGTTGGACTAGAAGACCTCCCAGGTCCCTTCCAACTTTGTTATTCTATTCTATTCTATTCTATTCTATTCTATTCTATTCTATTCTATTCTATTCTATTCTATTCTATTCTATTCTATTCTATTCTATTCTATTCTATTCTATTCCATTCCATTCCATTCCATTCCATTCTATTCTTGCAGTATAAACTATTGTCTCTCCTGCTTATCAATCAGAAAGACAAAAAATACCCCTTTCCCCAGCCCGCCAGAAAAAAGGAATAATGAATTTCAATAAATTAGCTGGAGAGCTTAAAAATAGATCATCTACAAAAGATTTTTTTTAAAAAAATGTATATGGCAGCGTGGAATACAAATGAAAACAGGAATAATCAATGGAGAAGCAGCTGAGAGCAATTAGGCAGGTAGTCCTTGACTAACGACTTCAGTGGAGCCCAAAAGCCCTGCCGCTAAGTGAAACACTTATTGAGTCAATTTTGCCCCATTTTACGACCTTCCTTGCCGCCGTTGTTCAGCGAATCGCCGCCATGGTTAAGTTAGTCACACGGTTGTTAAGTGAATCGCCTATCCTCAGAAGGTCGCAAAAGGGGATTGCGTAACCCTGGGACGCTGCAGCCGTCATAAATATGAGACAGTTGCCAAGCTTCTGAATTTTGATCACGTGACCATGGGGTGGGGTTGGGGGGGGATGCTGCGACGGTTGTAAGTGTGGAAAAACGGCCACAAGTCTCTTTTTTCAGTGCCGTTGTAATGGTCACTAAATGAACTGCTGTAAATTGAGGACTAATTGTAATTTTTTTTCTTTTATAATTAAGAAAATGAGGAATTAGAGAAAGGGTAGTGTTTGCAAAAGGAAGGGATGTTCAGGCTTTGGGATTTACCCAGCGTACCACGTGCCTAGTCTCCACAAAGGTGAAGAATATATAACAGATTAACCGAGTTGGAAGCAACCCTGTAGGTCCGTGATGACGAACCTATGGCACACGTGCCACAGGTGGCACATGGAGCCATATCTGCGGGCACGCGAGCCATTGCCCTAGCTCAGCTCCCCAGCTGATTTTCGGCTAGCCCGCCCACACCGTCCCTCCCCTCCCAGGAGTCTCCAATCAGCCCGTTTTGGATGCCAGGTAAGTACAGGGCTCGCACGGAGGCTCTGGGAGGGCGTTTTTGGCCTCCAGAGGGCCTCCGGGGGGGGGGGGGTTGAGGAGGCCATTTTTGCCCTCCCTAGGCTCCAAGAAAGCTTCTGGAGCCTGGGGAGGGCGAAAACCGGGCCTGCCGGGCCCACTGGAAGTCGGGAAATGGGCCATTTCCGGCCTCCGGAAGGCCTCCAAGGGGCAGGGGAGGCTGTTTTCGCCCTCCCCAGGCGCCAAGAAAGCCTCTGGAGCCTGACGAGGGTGAAAAAAGGGGATTACCAGAAATCTGGAAATGGGCTTCAGGGAGGCCTGCTAGGCCCAAAATGGGGCGTGGGGGGGGTCGTGCACGCATGCGCAGGGGGGTAGAGCACAGGGAGGCATTGAATTATGACCCCTTTGCGTTCCCCCTGCTTTTGGCACCCGACGGCAAAAAGGTTAGCCATCACTCTACACAGATGCTCTTCCATTGTGAGTTGTTCCTCTGGTTGTGTTGTGCTTCCTTTTTTAATAGTATCTGCCGCACAGATTTGCCGTTGGCGAGATGCTATGTAAATAGATTAAATAAAGAAATACGCAAAAAGGACAAGATGGTTTCAGTAACAGGCTGGAAAAGTTTTTATCATCGGTGCGTCCAAAAATATATATATATAAAAAAAAGAACAAATTCTCACGGATGCGTGGAGAAACAAAGCAATAACAGCGAAGTGTAAATCAAACAGATAATTGCGATTATAATTAAAAACACTGCCGCTGGCACGAGGAATCATTAAAGCGTCCCTTTTGCCTCGTTAGAAGTTTCAAGGTTTTTTGTTATGAGGAGAAGAGGCTGACGGGGTCTCTGATGCATTTGTGTGTCTGTGTGTGTGTTTGTGTATTTACATTTGCGTTGAGATGTGCTGGGGATGGCAGAAATATTCTTACCAAAAGGAACGAACAAAGACAAAGGGAGAACAGAAAAATTAATATTTATTTAGGCCGAAACCTTTGCGATACCGAATGCATTCATTAAGAATCTCTTTGCATTCTAACAATGAGGGCAGCCCGAGAGCTAGTAAATTAAATCCATGTTTCTCAACCTATGCAGTTTTACGATGGATGGAACTCAACTCCCAGAATTCCCAAGGCAGTAGGCTGGCTGGGGAATTCTGGGAGTGGAAGTCCACCCATCTTAAAGCATGCCGGCTGGGGAATTCTAGGAGTGGAAATTCACCCATTTTAAATCCAGCTGGCTGGGGGATTCTTTTTTATTTTATTTTTTTATTTTATTTTTTTATTTTATTAAATTTCTATACCACCTTTCTCCCGAAGGACTCAGGGCGGTGAACAGCCATACAATAAAACACATGAATTCAAAAATTTAAAATAGATTAAAAACGAATTAAATAATTTGGCTGAATTTAAAATACCCCAAAATTTAAAACAGATTAAAATTTATATTTAAGATTTATATTTAAAAGGGGAGAAGATTTAGGCCAGGCCAGGCCATTCTGGCAGTTAAAGTCCACCAATCTTAAAGCATGCTGGCTGGGGAATTCTGGGAGTGGAAATCCACCTCTCTTAAAGCAGGCTGCCTGGGGAATTCTGGGAATGGAAGTCCATCCATCTTAAAACATGCTGGCTGGGGAATTCTGGGAGTTGAAGTCCACCCATCTTAAAGTTGTCAAGGTTGGGAAATGCAGGTCTGAGTACATTCAGGCAGGATTAACCTGGCCTGCATGTTACTCAACTCCCATTGTGCAATGCATTACAAAATAGGATTCTCCATGCTTCTAGTCCTCACAGTTTTAATTCACAGACCTGGCTAATAAAGCTGGAATAATAATAATAAAAAAAACCATCCCAAATTTTCTTTCTTTCTTTCTTTCTTTCTTTTTTTTGCTTTAATTTATATGCCGCCCTTCTCTGGAGACTCAGGGCGGCTTACAATGCGTTAAGCAATGGCCTTCATCCTTTTGTATATTTATAAAGTCAGCTTATTGCCCCCACAATCTGGGTCCTCAATTTACCTACCTTAGAAAGGATGGAAGGCTGAGTCAACCTTGAGCCTGGTGGGATTTGAACTTGCAGTAATTGCAAGCAACAGATTTTAATAACAGTGCATTAGTCCACTGTGCTACCAAGGCTTTTTGCAATTTGGTAATGACCTCCAAATGAATTGGAATTTGAACTTTTCCTTTTGATGTTTCAGACAAGTGCCGACCATTTTTTTCCCCACAGATAAAGAGGATTGAGAGAAGTGTCTCTGTGTGAATGTGTGAGTACACCGATAGATGAGAATATTTCAGAGTTGAATTTGTAGGGTCCTAGAATTTGGTGGTTTTCTTGCAGAGGTTTCATTACCCAACTACGTAACGTCATCAGTGCTATAAGGGACAGGAGTTTGTGGAGAGGAGGAAAAAGAGGAAGAATGTGGGGTCCTTGGTGCTCTCTGGGCTAGGTGGATTTTTTGCAGACGTTTAATAACCCAACTGGGTAACATCATCAGGGATAGAAGAGAGTGGTGGGGTTGCAGAGAGGAGGAGGAGGAGGAGGAGGAGGAGGAGGAGGAGGAGGAGGAGGATGACATCTGTGGGGTCCTTGGTGCTCTCTGAACTAGGTGGATTTTTTGCAGACATTTCATAACCCAACTAGGTAACATCATCAGTCCTATAAGGGAGTGGTTTGCAGGGAGGAGGAGCAGGAGGAGGAGGAGAAGTGTGGGGTCCTTGATGCTCTCTGAGCTTGATGGTTTTCTTGCAGACATTTCATGACCCAACTGGGTAACATCCAGTGGTCAATTTCTACCGGCTCAGCCCGGTTCGGTTGAACCGGTAGCGATGACGGTGAGCTGAGAACGAACTGGTTCTCTCTGACGGTTAGCTTGGCCCTCCCGCCTGTCCCTGCGTTATACATACCTTATATATGGTGGTTTTTAGCCCAGCTGAAAGGCGCGGCAGAGCGGATTGCCGCGTCTCAGCTGTTCTGTAATATACCACGCTCGCGCGGAGCGCAAATTTGGCGTGCGCGCGAGCGAAGCGCTTGCATGATGCGAACCGGTGGTAACACCGGTTGAAACCCACCACCAGTAACCTCATCAGTGCTACAAGGGAGTGGAGTTTGCAGGGAAGAGGAAGAGGAGGAGGAGGAGGAGGACCAGAGGTGAATTCTACTTACCTTTACCACCGATTCGCAACAGGATCGTGTGAGCACGATCGCTTCGCTCGTGTGCGTGCCTTGCTTCTGCGCACGCACAGACGCTTCTGCACATCCGCAGATCACTGATAACGACATCCGGGGCGGTGGGCGGGTCCTCCTGCCGGTTTTACTACCGGTTCGTGCGAACCGGTCCGAACCGGAGACAACCCACCACTGAGGAGGACGAGAACTTTATCAATAAATTCCACATTTCTGAGAATGCCTCTTCGTTGTGGCAGAGGAAACGCAGGAGCCCACGCCGAGAGAATCTGCCTGGGGCAATTGGTACGACAGAGCGGCCTTTCATCTTTTATTATTATTATTATTATTTTCTCCAACTAATAAATGAAAAAAACATTTAATAATAAACGGTGTCAAGGGTGCGTTCTGGGATTGCTCTGCTGGCTCGGAGGCATCTGGAAAGGCAGATTTGTTTATTTCATTTAAAAAAAAAGAAAAAAAAACCACACACACATATGGCTGGGGTTTATTTTCCAATCTCGGGGTTTCTAATTAAAAGCCTGATATGAGGATTAATGTCAAGCGTGAAGCACAGCAGAAGGAGGGTGGCGGCAGCGGGGGGGGGGGGGAAGGGAGAGAGCAGATTGCAAAGGGACTGCGGTTGGCGCTAAGTGCCGGTCGCAGGACGCGAGCCAGTCCTACAGGGGTTGGGAAAAAACTAAGTTAAACATGGCCGTGCTTAGCACTGGAAATTTGGGGCTCAATTGTGGTTGTAAGTCGAGGACTATCTGAAATGACATAGGCCTAGACCCGTGATGGCGAACGTATGGTACGCGTGCCACAGGTGGCACACGGAGCCATATCTGTGGGCACGTGAGCATTGCCCTAGCTCAGCTCCAGCACGCATGTGTGCACTGGCCAGCTGATTTTCGAGCCTTCTGGGCCCACCGGAAGTCTGGAAACGGGCTGTTTCCAGCCTCCATAGGGCCTCCGGGGGGATGGGGAAGGCCGTTTTCGTCCTCCCCAGGCTCCAAGAAAGCCTCTGGAGCCTGAGGAGGGCGAAAAAACGGGCCTAACAGGCCCACCAGTAACCTTTTTGCCGTCGCATGCCAAAAGCAGGGGAGCGCAGTGGGGTCGCGCGTGCATGTGGGGGGGTCACGCGTGCATGCATGGGGGGCATGGGGGGGCATTGAATTATGGGTGCGGGCACACGAGGGCATGACCCCCCCCCCGCGCTCCCCCCATTTTTGGCTCCAGCGTTGGAGACCCACAACTTCTGGAGGCAAGCTGTTCTATGACTTTTCAGCCCCGTTGTAACTTCGAAATGAACACTTGTAAGTTGAGGACTACCTGTGTTTTCAAGAATTCAGCCCCCAAAGCAATCTCGAAACTCAACGGTACTGTTTTTTTTTAGAGAGTCAGCCCGCTGAGCAGGGGTGGGTTCTAAATTTTTTTACTACCGGTTCTGTGGGCGTGGCTTATTTTGTGGGTGTGGCTTGGAGGTCATGTGACTAGGTGGGCGTGGCTAGCTGGTCAGAGTCATTTCTGGAAGGTCCTTGCACTTACGACCCGACTCATTTGTTTGTTTTTAACACTGATCAGCTGTAGGGCGGCCCTTTGAAGCCCCGCGGCAAGAGTTCATCAGCTGGGACTCAGGAGGCAGCAATAGATTGGGGGTGGGGCCAAATAAAAGGTAAGAATAACGTGGGTGGGTGGGGGGGGAGAACCGGTTCGGTGACGTCATATCGTCACCGCTACCGGCTCGGCCGAACCGGACTGAACTGGGAAGAACCCACCACTGCCGCTGAGGAAAAAAAAGGGCCTCTGTAACTTTAAACGGTCACCAAATGAATGGTTGTAAGTCAAGGACTTCCTCTTCTCTTTCAGTGGAAAGCCTGCTCCTTTTCTTTGCGTGGGTTGCAATGTCGCACATAGATGTATAATGTTTGTGTGTGTGTGAAGATCTGCAGTGCCATTTTGGATATTTCGAAAACAGGCGTAGAAATTCCAATTTATTTGCCGTTTCCCCAAGTCTCTTTTACAGCTTGAATTTCCCTGCTGTGGCCTGTCGGCCGCCGGCCCCTCCAGCAGCCAAATCATAGGAGGAGGAGGAGGCGGGGGATTCAGGGTCAGCATCAAGGCAATTCTGAGAGCTCCGAGGGGGAAGAGGGAATGGAGCTGGCAGAGAGAGAGAGTGAGAGAGACAGAGACTAAGGCTAACCTTTTTGCCATTGCGTGCCAGGAGAGGGGGGACGGGGGAGGGTCGCGCGCACGTGCCCACGCGCATGCATGTGCAACCCCCTCCCCCTCCCCCCCTGCTCCTGGCACATGATGGCCTGGTAGGCCCGTTTTTCTTTCTTACCTGGTTCCAGATCCTCTCTGTGTATCTGGGAAGGGCGAGAAACAGCCTTTCCCACTCCCTTGGAGGCCCTACGGAGGCTGAAAGGGCCCATTTCCCAACTCTCGGTGGGACAGGAAGTGACATTTTTTGCCTCTCTAGAAGTCTCTAGGAGCCTCTCTAGGAGTCTCTGGAGGCTGGGGACAGGAAAAAACGTCACTTCCTGTCCCACCGGGAGTCGGGAAATGGGCCCTTTCAGCCTCCGTAGGGCCTCCAAGGGAGTGGGAAAGGCTGTTTTCGCCCTTCCCAGATACACAGAGGATCTGGAGCCAGGTAAGAAAGAAAAACGGGCCTTCCCCACCCCGCCCCCAGGCCCTCCAGAGGCAGGAAACAACCTGTTTCCCTACTTCTGGTGGGCCCAGAAGGCCCGAAAATCAGCTGGCCGGCGCGCGCATGCGCCCCAGAGCTGAGCTGGCGTGCCCACTAATATGGCTCCGCGTGCCACCTGTGGCACGCGTGCCATAGGTTCGCCATCACGGGACTAGGCCGTCCATCAGCCCTCAGATTGTGTGTCAACAGCCCCCAGGTCTGGAGGCGGCTGATGAGGAAGAAGAGGAACAGCTGGGTCCCAATGCACGGATGCCCAGAAGGCAGAGGAGAGGAGAGCAGTGGAAATCTATGGGCTGGTCCTCGGGACGGAAGAGCCACCGCTGCTGGCGAAGCTCCACCCCTAGCTCTGGGGATAAAAGGCAGGGGGCGGAGATGAATAGATGTGGCAGACAACTATTCGTCTCCCTGCCGGACGGACTTGAGAGAAACTTTTTGCCGGGGCTGCCGGCGCTCCTAATAAAGGAATCTTTTGAGTTGACTTCAGACGGTTTGTCGTGTTTGGGGAGCTGGCTCAGAACAGGTTAAACTGGAAAATGTTTGGTTTCTTTTTCTATTCAGCCTGTATTGGGGGAGAATCAGCCAAGCAAAGAGACTCTCCTTCTATTAAATCGAGGAACCGGCGGTCGGTTTTTCCTTTCTCATTTTTCGCGGCTCATCAAAACCGCAAACGGGGGTTGAGATGTTCACCCTTCAACATCTCTGCCTTAGGATGCCACCCCCCCCCCGCCGTTTCCTTTGCAAACAGTTTCATTTGCAATTTTGCACGTCGTTCCTTCAAGCTATTTCCCCCCCCCCACCCCCAAGATATGAAATGTAAGCTTTTTTCATAAATACGTAATATTTGTATATAGATGTTTGTATTGCTTCCCAAAGTCCCTGGGTTGAGACGGGCGGCTATAAAAATGGAATAAATAAACAAAAATAATATACAGACATCTGCCTACCCTGTTTCCCCTAAAATAAGCCCTCCCCGAAAATAAGCCCTCCCCGAAAATATTTAAAGACATGTGCAGCTGGTCCCCACCATTTCCTCTGGTTAGGATTACAGAGACAGAGCTGGAAATCGGCTAAGACGGCAGGAGAAGCCCCGTCTTGCTCCACGCGCCCCAAAATAATAAAACCTCCCCGAAAATAAGGCCGAGTGCTTATTTCGGGGTTAAAAAAAATATAAGACAGGGTCTTATTTTCGGGGAAACACGGTAATATGATTGCTGATGTGTCATCGAGTCGGTATTGACTCCTAGCAGCTGCAGTTAGCCCTCCACTTATGATGATTCATTTAGTGACCGTTCAGAGTTACAATGGCACTGAAGAAAAGGTTAACCATCACGGGACTAGAAGACCTCCAAGGCCCCTCCCAACTCTTGTTACAGGTAGTCCTCGACTTACAACAGTTCATTTAGTGACCGATCAAAGTTACAACGGCAGTGGGAAAAGTGACTTATGAGCATTTTTTCACACTTATGACCCTTGCAGCATCCATGTTTATGACGGTTGCGGTGTCCTGGAGTTACGTGATCCGCTTTTGCGACCTTCTGACAAGCAAAGCCAATCGGGGAAACCAAGGTTCACTTAACACCCGGGCGACTAATTTAAGAACCGCAGTGATTCGGGTGAGAAACGTCATAAAATCAAAAGAGCCTTGATAGTACAGTGGTCTACGCACCCTGTTATTAACACAGCTGCCTGCAATTTCTGCTGGTTCGAATCTCTCCAAGGCTCAAGGTTGACTCAGCCTTCCATCCTTTCTAAGGTAGGTAAAATGAGGACCCGGTTTGTAGGGGCAATAAGCTGACTTTGTATAAAATATACAAAAGTATGAAGGCTATTGCTTACCGCATTGTAAGCCGCCCTGAGTCTCCGGAGAAGGGCGGCATATAAATCAAATTAAAAAAAAAAAAAATGGGACAAAACTCATTTAACCCATTTCTCACTGCGCAGTGTAAATTCTGGGCTCAATTGTGGTCGTACGTTGAGGTCTACCCAGTGGTGGGCTGCAACCGGTTCGGTGATGGAGCGCTTTGCGCGCATGTGCGCCTAATACCCTTGCGCGCAGCGTTCAAAATACAGCAATTTGAAGCTCAGCCGCTTACCTTCTAAGGCAGCCCCGGTAAATAGAACAGCGGAGGCGCGGAAACCAGCTGTGCCGCGCGAATCAGCTGACCCAAAAAGAAGGAAATATAGAAAAGGATAGGACAGAGGCGGGTGGATGCGGCCAGCTGATTGTTGGAACTACTGGTTCGCGCGAACCGGCTCGAACCGACAGCAGCCCAGCATTGGGTCTACCTGTATTCTGATACTTGGTTCATTTGAAATAATTTCAACCCTCCATTCTGCCTCGTCGATGGCCTAAAATATACCCCCAACCCAGCCCAGATTACGTGACATGAAATTCTGATTAGGCAAACGGGGTGTGTGTAATTCTGCTTTTTTTTTTCTGATCCGAGCAAAGCTTGCCGAACAGCTGGAAGGTTCAAGGTGACCCCAGAATCAGGGAACACTGAGCCATCCATCCATCACTGCTCCGTGCCAGCCCTCACGTTACAGCTTAGCTACTTTGGGGGGAAATTAACCCCAGCGGAGACAATCAAGGGCAATGCTGGTCTGTTTAAGGAGAGGATGGGTCAGGGGGATATGTCAGTAGGGGGACAGGCCAGGATGTTTGCCTGCGATTGGGCCCTGCCGGAAGTGGACTTGATCAAACGAAGCCCCGTTTTTCTGGACGCTATGATGGTTGTTTGTTGGATTTTTTTTTTTTAAACAACAATTTGGTTAAATTAAAAAAAAAAAGAGGTCAAATTGAAAATAGCCAAAGGGGGGGGGAAGGGGGGGAGGAAAGGAATTAAAAGGGAAGAAAGGGGGAAAAAAGAAAGAAAAGGATAGAGAAGGGATAAACGAAGAAATATATATAAAAAAAGAAAGACTTGCAACTTTCCTTCTTACAGATATAAATGTGTAAGGAAGCAACCCCTTTGTCAGGTAGGAGATGGGATGGGAGGGGGGTGGCTATCTGTCAGGTTCCGATGTCATCTCAAATAAATTGCATTCCCAAACAATTAATCTTTGCTGAAATCTTTCATTTATTGAGTACGACAGATCTGGCCCCGACTTCGTCGTAGCCAATACTAACCCTCTGACCCCCAAACCCTTCCCTTTCCGTTCCCCAATTCTCAGCGTCTCATTGGCCATCTTCCAAGTCAGTCTCCCCAGCTCCTGACTTCAACCCACAGGAATGTCCCCCCTCCCATCCCATCTCCTAGGGGATATTATCTACAGAGAAAATAAGTAGGTGAAAAGTCAAGCCTCGTCTTCTCCTCTTTATGGCAGCATCAGAATGCTGACATCCTTACTCTAAAATAAATAGAGGCAGTCCATGATTTATGGCCACAATGGAGCCTCCAAAATTTCTATTGCTACGCAAGAGAGTCGTTAAGTGAGTTATGGCCCCGTTTTACGACCTTTTTTACAACTCGTAGCAGAAGAGCAGAATAGCAAGGACCTTGGAGGTCTTCTAGTCCAACCCCTTGCTCAGGCGAGAGACTGTTTGCCAGTGATGGCAAACCTATTCGGCACCGAGTGCCCATACCGGGCATATGCTCCGGCCAGCTCATCTTCGGGTTTCCGGCGCTCTGGCACCGAAGACAAATTCCTTGTGTTTCTAACCACACTTGGCCAATAAAGAACTGCTCTGCTCTGCTCTGCTCTGCTCTGTTCGGTTCGGTTCGGTTCGGTTCTTAAAAGCCTCCAGTGATGAAGCACCCACAACTTTTGGTGGCAAGCTGTTCCACTGGTTGATTGTTCTCACTGTTAGGAAGTTTCTCCTTGTTTCTATCTCTATTTCTTATTTCTTGGTTTTCTCCTTGCTTACAAAACGGGGAAACAGGTGCTTTCTGTCCCTGCCTCTGTGTCTAGGCCTCTCCTTCCCTCCCACCTTCCCTCTCTTTCTCTGTCTTATCTATCTATCTATCTATCTGTCACTCCTGGATCTATCTATCCGTATCAATCATCGATATCTATTTATTCTCTCTCTCTCCCTCCTCTCTCTCTCTCTTTCTTTTCTCTCTCTCCTTCTCTCTCTCTTTCTCTTCTCTCTCTCTTCTCTCTCTTTCTTTTTTCTTTCTTTTTTCTCTCTTCTCTCTCTCCTCTCTCTCCCCTTTCTCTCTTTCCCTCTTCTCTCTCTCTCTTTCTTTTTTCTCTCTTCTCTCTCTCCCCTCTCTCTCTTTCTCTCCCTCCTCTCTCTCTCTTTCTCTCTCTCTCTCTTCTCTCTCCTCTGTCTTTCTCGCTCTTCTCTCTCTCTTTCTTTCTCTCCTCTCTCTTTCTCTCTCTCCTCTCTCGCTTTCTTTCTCTCCTCTCTCGCTTTTTCTTTCTTTCTTTTCTTTTCTCTCTCTTCTTTCTCTTCTCTCTCTTTCTCTCTCTCCTCTCTCTTTCTCTCTCTCCTCTCTCGCTTTCTTTCTCTCCTCTCTCTCTCTTTTTCTTTTCTTTTTTCTCTCTTCTCTCTCTCCTCTCTCTCTCTCCCCCCTCTCTCTTTCTCTCCCTCCTCTCTCTTTCTTTCTCTCCTCTCTCTTTCTCTCTCTCCTCTCTTGCTTTCTTTCTCTCCTCTCTCGCTTTTTCTTTCTTTTTCTTTTCTTTTTTCTCTCTCTCCTCTCTCTCTCTCCCCTCTCTCTTTCTCTCCCTCCTCTTTCTTTCTCTCCTCTCTTTCTCTCTCTCCTCTCTCGCTTTCTTTCTCTCCTCTCTCTTTCTTTCTTTCTTTTCTCTCTCTTCTTTCTCTCCTCTCTCTTTCTCTCTCTCCTCTCTCGCTTTCTTTCTCTCCTCTCTCTCTCTCTCTTTCTTTCTTTTCTTTTTTCTCTGTTCTCTTTCTCCTCTCTCTCTCTCCCCTCTCTCTTTCTCTCCCTCTCTCTTTCTTTCTCTCCTCTCTCTTTCTCTCTCTCCTCTCTCGCTTTCTTTCTCTCCTCTCTCTTTCTCTCTCTCTCTCTCTCTTTCTTTCTTTCTTTCTTTCTTTCTTTCTTTCTTTCTTTCCTCGCTCTTCTCTCTCTCTCCTCTCTCTCTCTCTCCCTCCTCTCTCTCTTTCTTCCTCTCCTCTCTCTTTCTCTCTCTCCCCTCTCTCTGTTGCACCCATGGCAGTGTGGCACATTTCTGCTTCGACCTCTTCCCAATCCCAAGGATTGTTTGACAAAACCACGGTTAAGGCTTGATATTCACCAGTAATCATGGTCAGAGGGAAACAGCCATGTCCTGCCAAAGAAGACAGGCTGCATTTCTGAGTCCGGCTTGCTGGTTTGATTTAAAATAGGAGAGGAAACGTGAAAATAAAAGGCATTTGTTTCAATAAATAAATAGATTCAATAAAACGGCCTCCAATAAATTCAATAAAAGACCTCTAAGGTCCCTTCCGACCCTATTATTCTATTCTGTGTTCTAATTAATTTAATTTCATTTGTCAACTCTGGGCATACAGGCAATCCTTGACGTACGATTGCAACTCACCCCCAAATTCCTGTCGCTAAGTGAGACGGTTGTTAAGTGAGTTTTGCCCCATTGCAGTTGTTATGTCAGGAACGCGGTTGTGAAGTGAATCTGGCTTCGCCATGGATTTTGCTTGTCAGAAGGTTGCAAAAGCGGACCACGCTGCAACTGGCATAAGTACATGCCAGTTGCCAAGCCTTGGAATTTTGATCACATGACCATGGGGATGCTGTAATGGTTTTAAGCAGGGGTCTCCAAACTTGGCAACTTTAAGACTTGTGGACTTCAACTCCCAGAATTCCTCAGCCGGCAAGACTTGTGGACTTCAACTCCCAGAATTCCTCAGCCGGCAAAGCTTTAAGACTTGTGGACTTCAACTCCCAGAATTCCTCAGCCAGGAAAGCTTTAAGACTTGTGGACTTCAACTCCCAGAATTCCTCAGCCGGCAAAGCTTTAAGACTTGTGGACTTCAACTCCCAGAATTCCTCAGCCAGGAAAGCTTTAAGACTTGTGGACTTCAACTCCCAGAATTCCTCAGCCGGCAAAGCTTTAAGACTTGTGGACTTCAACTCCCAGAATTCCTCAGCCGGCAAAGCTTTAAGACTTGTGGACTTCAACTCCCAGAATTCCTCAGCCAGCAAAGCTTTAAGACTTTGTGGACTTCAACTCCCAGAATTCCTCAGCCAGCAAAGCTTTGCTGGCTGAGGAATTCTGGGAGTTGAAGTCCACAAGTCTTAAAGTTGCCAAGTTTGGAGACTCCTGGTCTTAAGTGTGAAAAACAATCATAAGTCACTTTTGTAGCGCCGTTGTAACTTTGAATGGTTGTGTCGATGTTTACTTGGCCCTGATCTTATCTGCCCTCTAAAAATGCAGTTTTTCTGGGAAGTGTTCAAGAGTTGACAGAATAACAGTGTTGGAAGGGACCTTAGAGGTCTTCTAGTCCAACCCCTGACAGCAGATACCGTTCTAGAATATAAATACTGTAGTTATTTTTTTGTTTGGTGTTTCTCTTCATATTTTTCATTTCTCATTACCGCGTCATTGTTTTGCTTTAATTAGCGACCTGCCTGGAGTCTCTTTCTCGTTGCATCAAGCTAGGAATCCGATAAAGAAATAAATGAATAAATAAACCATCTTCATGCATTAGATTTATGATATATTTAGCCGCCACTCTGTTCTCTTTCGGGATAATTGCAAGGTTGCCTGCAGGAAGGTTAAAAAAACAACAACAAGAAAATCAAAATAACGGCTGTAACTACAGATAGTCCTCGATTTATGACCAGTCACATTTGAAGTTGCAACGGGCCTCCAAAACTGGGAGCTATGACCCAATTTCGAAGTTCCGATGTCCATAATGGAGACTAAGGAATTCTGGGAGTGGAAGTCCACCTATCTTAAAGCATGAAGACTGGGGGATTCTGGGAGCTGGAGTCCAGCCATCTTAAAGCATGCTGGCTGGGGAATTCTGGGAGTGGAAGTCCACGCATCTTAAAGCATGCTGGATGGGGAATTCTGGGAGTGGAAGCCCATCCATCTTAAAGCATTTCTGGCTGGGGAATTCTGGGAGTGGAAGCCCATCCATCTTAAAGTACGTTTATTAGGGAATTCTGGGAGTGGAAGTTCACAGGTTGTAAAATCCCCATAGATGCCCACACCCTGTTCTATAACAATTAAACTGAAGGGTATTAGTGGGTGATCAAGGTTTTCCTGGGAGGTGTCAATCAATAATAGTAAACATTGTGAAAGCCATGTAGTCATTAAAATTAACTATGCTCCTTTTGGTTTTTGATTAATAACTTGTGGGATCTGTCCATCTCGGCACATTCCAAATTTTTTTTATTAACTCTTCATCTGTTGGTATTATTTCTTTTTTCCAATTCTGGGCATAAACCATGAGAGCGGCTCTTAAAATATGTAGTATCAAATATTTTATATCCTTCGTGAATTTGTCTGTAAATATCCCTAACAGGAATGTCTCTGGTTAATGGACAGATTAACAGTTAAAGAATTTAAAAGAAAAGGAGGACACAGAACATTACAAGATTTGGCATAAATGGAACAAGTGGTTGGAGGAAAGGAAAAATGAGGAAGAAAAATAGGGGAGAAAAGATAGACATGTTAAGAATTAAAGCATTAGTTCAGCATTAGAATTAAGAATTTGTTATGAATGACGAGAAATATATTGTAAATAAAATGAAGGGGACAAGTAGTAAATTGGAACAATATAAAGAGAAATAAGGGGAAATTGTGAATAATAAAGAAAGATCATCACGAAATTGCTGTAAAAAGACTATTCATATATATGTTGTATGTCTTGTATTGTTGTTTTATGTTATAATAAATAGTAAATATTAATAAAGAAAAAAATAACTTGTGGGAATGCTCTAGAATGTAATTGATCTTGATTTTCGGAGAACAAGGTATGGATTTGCAAACTAGCTAAATGAAGTCTGGTAGCCTGTCTATAAGATGAGTCCAAGGCTGGGTTGAAAACTGAGTTCTCATTAGCGCTTCTTTCAATAAAACTGCATTGAAGGGTGAGCTGGAATGATCAAGGCTCTAGTCCTGGTAGAGGTAGGGCTATCAGGTTTGCAGGTGGCATAAAACCAAATGCAAAGAGACTAGAAAATAAAAAACAGAATCCCAAACGATCATGTTAAGTAAAGGGAATGACATGATAAATGAGGTTTAATAAGCCAAATGCAGAGTTCTTGACGTCTGGTGACTGGTTGCTAGTCCCTGTTGTTTTCTTGGCAACATTGGTAGAAGCGATTCGCTCTTTTGCCTTCTTCTTAGGCCTCAGAAGAAATGACTGACCCAAACTTACCCAGCTGGCTTCATGCCCAGAACTAATAGTCTCCAACTCTCTAGCCTGGGGCCTTAATTTGCATCAAATTCGCTCTTTTATATGCATTAATAAATATTTTTCAAATAAATGGTACGCCTTTTCCCGCCTTCCCATGAGTTTTTAGGGGGCCAATTATCTACCCAAAGCTCTTCCTTGGCATAAAACAGTCAGTTTTCTGGAAGCTTAGCCTTTACCATCCTTTCCTGGTTTTTCATCGTATTTAATTGTGCATTGAATTCATGCTCAATAAGGCATAGCACAAAAGGAGAAAAGGCGGAGCAGGAAAAGTGGAAAACACGCAATATTCCAAATCCCCCGATTGATATTTCCTTCCAGGTCCAACTCCTGGCAAATATATGGAGAGGTCTCTTGCAATTTTATTGTGGCACCGTTTTGCAAAGTGGTGTGCCATTGCTTACTTCCTAGGGCTGAGAGAAAGTGACTGGCCCAAAGTCGCCAGTTGGTTTTTGGACCTAAGGCAGGTTTAGAACTCCCGGTGTCCCAGTTTCCAGCCTGCTGCCTCAACCCCTCACCACCCGAGGTGGGTTTCAGCAGGTTCTCACCAGTTCTGGAGAACCGGTAGCGGAAATTTTGAGTAGTTCGGAGAACCGGTAAATACCACCTCTAACTGGCCCCGCCCCCATCTATTCTCTGCCTCCTGAGTCCCAGCTGATCGGGAGGAAATGGGGATTTTGCAGTAATCTTCTTGCCACGCCCACCAAGCCAAGCCACCAAGCCATGCCACGCCCACCTAGCCAAGCCCACAGAACCGGTAGTAAAAATTTTGAATCCCATCACTGTTCACTGTTAGGAAATGAGTATTACCTACCTTTTTGGGTTGGCAATATATAAAACATCAATATAGCTTTAAGACTGCTGTATTGCATCCTACTGTGTCCTGATTGGTTAGCTCTGTAGCCAATCTCCTTAAGAGGAAGCTAGAAACATGGTTTGTTTCTTTTTGCCTTCTTGCTCTCTGATATCTCTGTATGCTACTGTTTGGAAATCCAGAAGAACTGTTTATTGTGAATGACTAGGACAACTGGTAAGAAGACTTTGTTATTGGATTATCCCTGGACTGTCGTTTTGCTATCTCCTGCTTTATATGTGTATGACCTGGACTGTTTATTGGACTGTGCCTTACTATTTCCTGAAAGTAAACACAACTCAGTGTATCTGTGTGTTGACTGTGATTATTCGTACCTACGCTCAATCGCTTTCATGTGCACACCCTTGCTACTCAAGGGTTACCCTGCGAATTCCTTAGCACTCACCATCAACACACAATGGAGCTGTCTTCAGAGATTCTCAATCATCCAGATCACCGTTGTCGTAATGGTGCTTTTTCAAGACAATTCGCTTCTCATCCAAGAAGCTTCGGCTCTGGACTGGATAGTGGGGAATGGAAGGATTTATATTCCTTGCAGGCAGCCAGTCATTTGCATCCTTTTAGAGGGTCGTTGAGGCCGTTTGGAGGTTTGTCTCTGTCCTCAGGGTCATCTGAGTAGTGCAAATGGGTGTGGAACCTGGCTGAAAGGACTGTGTTGTAGAAGTCTCCACACCCATTCGCACCACTCAGGTGACCCTGAGGATACAGACAAAACTCCAAGTGGCCTCAACGATTTTCTGAAAGGACGCAAATGACCAGCTGTCTGCAAGGAGTATCAATCCTTCCATTCCCCACCATCCAGTCAGAGCTGAAGAAGCTTCTTGGATGAGAAGCGAAACGTCTTCAAAGAAAAAAAAAACCAGGAGGTCCAGTTGCCTCTTGAAAAAAAAGCACAACCTAATGGAGCCTCTAATCTCAAAGACAGTCTACTTTTCAGAGCTAAATCTCCGTCCTTCTCCTGCAACATAACCTGATCCTGCTTTTGCAGAAATTTACAATTCGATCTTTTTTTATTTTTTTGCAACCGTTCGTTTGTATTTTTAAGAGGAAGCAAAAGGATTTTCCTTTCACGTACCCTGCGTTCCTCTTTTCCAGCTGCGCTGGGGACGTTAGATTTCATCTTGCTGTACGATCAGGAAAACAACGCGCTTCACTGCACGATCAACAAAGCCAAGGTAGGTGCCTACACATTTCTGAAAAAATCCATCGTTTTCTCTGTGGATCAAGCACAATGCAGTTATTAATGTCAGCATCCTGAGCACATAGATAGGCCCAGCATCCTCTGGGTTGTAATTTATATGGTTTGGATGTTGTTCGGACTGTCTATTTCTTCTCACAAAGAAGAGGGGGTCCACCTATTCTCCAAAGCACCTGAAGGCAGGACAAGAAGCAACGGATGGAAACTCATCAAGGAGAGAAGCAACCTGGAACTAAGGAGGAATTTCCTGACTAGTGAGAACAATTAATCAGTGGAACAAGTTGCCTCCAGAAGTTGGAAATGCTCCAGCATTGGAAGTTTTTAAGAAGAGATTGGATAATCATTTGTGTGAAGTGTGTGGAGGATCTCCTGCCTAAGCAAGAGGATTGGACTAGAAGATCTCCAAGGTCCCTTCCGACTCTGTTATTCTAAGAATCCTCTTCTCTTCTCTTCTCTTCTCTTCTCTTCTCTTCTCTTCTCTTCTCTTCTCTTCTCTTCTCTTCTCTTCTCTTCTCTTCTCTTCTCTTCTCTTCTCTTCTCTTCTCTTCTCTTCCCTTCCCTTCCCTTCCCTTCCCTTCCCTTCCCTCCTCTCCTCTCTTCCTGTACCTATTCTATTCTATTCTATTCTATTCTATTCTATTCTATTCTATTCTATTCTATTCTATTCTATTCTATTCTATTCTATTCTATTCTATTCTATTCTATTCTATTCTATTTATCTTATCCCCATATTCTATTCTGTTCCATTCCATTCCATTCCATTCCATTCCATTTTCCAGTTAGTTTCAAAAACCATTTTGCAGTGCATGAAGCTTGAATCTAAAGTCGTGCCAAATGTATTTTAGGAGCAGAATAACAGAGCCGGAAGGGACCTTGGAGGTTGTCTAGTCCAACCCCCTGCTCATGCAGGAGACCCAAGCGGCTGTCCAGTCTCTTCTTGAAAGACTCCAGCGATCAAGCACTTACAACGTCCGGTGGCGAGCTGTTCCACTGGCTAATTGTCCTCACCATTAGGAAGTTTCTCCTTAATTCCAGGTTGAATCTCTACTTGTTTAGTTTCCATATATTGTTCCTTGTCCGGCTTTCAGGTGCTTTGGAAAATAGGCTGTCCCACTCCTCTCTGTGGCAGCCCCTCAGGTATTGGAACACTGCCCATAGGATTCATTGTCATTGCCTGTATCCATTTATTTATTAGTAAAGTTTATACACTGCCTGGTCAGGGGTCAGCAACCTGCGGCTCTGGAGCCACATGCGGCTCTTTGGGCCCTCTGCTGTGGCTCCCTGTCAGGTGACCTCGCCCCTCGCCTTCCCCTCCCAGTCACTCCTCGCCTGGCCTGAGAAGGTAAGGGCAATGGCGTGGGATGGAGAAGCCGGGGCAGAGATACAGAGATACAGAGAGAGTGGGAAAGAGAGAGACAGAGAGATACAGAGAGATACAGAGAGAGGGGGAAAGAGAGAGAAGACATAGAGGGATACAGAGAGAGAGGGAGAGAAAGGGAGGGAGGGGAGAGAGAGATATGTCAAAAGGATTTTGTGGTTCCCGGTGTTTTTTAACAACTGGTTCTCTGCCCTAATGACCGGCTGGGTAGGCGTGGCTAGGGCGGGTGTCATGTGACTGGTGGAAGTGAGTGACATCGAGTTGGCCACGCCCACCCAGGTTTTGTGGCTCCCGGTGTTTTCTTTTCTGTGGGAAACGGGTCCAAATGGCTCTTTTGAGTATTTAAGGTTGCAGACTGTTACTGTTTAAGTAACCCTGGGCGGTGGAGTCTGGGCAACTGAATGCAGCTGAATGTTTCCTGGCCGGATGCCCTTCCTGTCACCAGTGCGGAGGTTTTTTTCCAGCGGATATATTCTCAGTGTGCTCAGAGAGGGAACGATCTGCCTCTACCTAGGATCGAACTCACAGCCTCCTGATTGTGAGGCGAGAGCTCTACCTCTAGGCCACCGCACCGCTCGGCTGTCAATCAATCAATCCCCACCGAAATTTTCCCACTTTGGTTTCCCTGCCCGCCCCCCTTTTCCCGAAAATGCCCCCTCCCCTCCCTGAAAAAAAAAAGAGGAACGTGGGAAGCAGAACATGTGGTGCTGCCACTCAACGCCGGAGAGCAGGTGGGCGGAAGGCTAGCTGGGCTCTTGCCAAAATCCAGCCCCGGCAACGGACGTGCCCATCCAAAAGCTGTGAAAAACCTGACGGCAAAAGGGGAAGGGATGAGTAATTCCTGCCTTCTTCCCTTTCCACTCCCCCTTTCCATCTAATGTTGGTTCCCGGAGCACCCCCTGATATTTTAAAATTTCTTCCCTACGTTCCTTTCCTCTTGATCAACATTGCTGCCTGGAAAATTGCCCACTGAGCCGTTTCCAATGCCCACCGATTTTGCCAGAAAGACAAATTCCCGTTGGACATATTCAGTGGTGAAATCCAAATTTTATTCAACTACCGGTTCTGTGGGTGTGGCTTGGTGGGCGTGGCAGGGGAAGGATACTGCAAAATCCCCATTCCCACCCCACTCCTGGGGGAAGGATACTGCAAAATCCCCATTCCCACCCCACTCCTGGGGGAAGGATATTGCAAAATCTCCATTCCCACCCTACTCCTGGGGAAGGATACTGCAAAAATCCCCATTCCCTCCCCACTCTTGGAGGAAGGATATTGCAAAATCCCCATTCCCTCCCCACTCCTGGGGGAAGGATATTGCAAAATCCCCATTCCCTCCCCACTCTTGGAGGAAGGATATTGCAAAATCCCCATTCCCTCCCCACTCCTGGGGGAAGGATATTGCAAAATCCCCATTCCCTCCCCACTCCTGGAGGAAGGATATTGCAAAATCCCCATTCCCTCCCCACTCCAGGGGAAGGATACTGCAAAGTCCCCATTCCCTCCCCACTCCAGGGGAAGGATACTGCAAAATCCCCATTCCCTCCCCACTCCTGGGGGAAGGATATTGCAAAATCTCCATTCGTACCCTACTCCTGGAAAAAGGATATTGCAAAATCTCCATTCCCACCCTACTCCTGGGGGGAAGATATTGCAAAATCTCCATTCCCTCAAGCACATGCACGAAGAGAACCGGTAGTAAAGCCAGTTAGAACCCACTACTGATTTACAAGGCCTAAGTAGGACGTTTCAGTGGCCCAATAAGGACCTTTGGTGGCCCCACTAGGATGACGGCTGGCTGGGGAATTCTGGGAGTTGACATCCATGCATCTTAAAGCTGCCTCAGGTGGAGAAACATTTAGAGACTTGACTGATTCCGACTATTTTAATAACACAAAATTTGGAACAATTCTGGGCCCTTATGTACAAATTATGGGTAAATTGATTCTAAAACAGAACATGTTCTAATTAAGAAGCAACAGGTGGAAACTAATCAAGGAGAGAAGCAACTTAGAACTAAGGAGAAATTTCCTGACAGTGAGAACAATTAACCAGTGGAACAGCTGGCCACCAGAAGCTGTGAATGCTCCAACACTGGAAATTCTTAAGAAGATGTTGGATAATCATTTGTCTGAAATGGTATAGGGCAGTGATGGCTAACCTTTTTGCCGTCACGTGCCAAAAGTGGGGGGAGCGCAGGGGAGTCGTGCGCATGTGTGTCCATGCCCATAATTCAATGCGCCCTGTGCATACGACCTTTCGCGCTCCCTCTGGTTTTGGCACATGATGGCACGGTGGGCCCAGTAGGCCCTTTTTTCGCCCTCCCCAGACTCCAGAGGCTTTTTTAGGAGCCTGGGGAGGCTGAAAACGGCCTTCCCCACTCCCCAGAGGCCAGAAATAGCCCGTTTGCTGACTTACGGTATGAAGTCGGCCTGTAAGTCGGCAAATGGGCCATTTCCGGCCTCTGGAGAGCCTCAGTGGGGTAGGAAAGGTCATTTTCGCCCTCCCCAGGCTCCTAGAACGCCTCTGGAGCCTGGGGAGAGTGAAAAACGGGCCTTCCCTCCCCTCTCCGGAGGCCCTCCAGAGGCTGGAAACAGCCTCTTTGCTGACTTCCGGTGGGACCGGAAGGCCTGAAAATCAGTTGGCCGGCACAGGCATGCACGCTGCCTCTGAGCTAGGGCAACACAAATAGGTTCGCCATCACGGCTATAGGGTTTCCTACCTAAGCAGGGGGTTAGACTAGAAGACCTCCAAGGTCCCTTCCAACTCTTGTTATTCTATTCTATTTAATTAAATTGCTGCAGGAGCTAGGTTTAATCACTGAGGTATCAGAAATGGAATTTCTAATAGAAAAAAGACGTCAAAATTTACGCTGAATATTATACATAGAGAAAACCGGTATAAAGTATTTTTACCGTGACTGTATTCCAGCATTGTTTGCTAAAATTGATCGCTCTGGGATTCGAGAGAACAATTTATTTATTTTTTTAGCCAAATAAACAATTCTAAAAATTGAATTTCTTTTCCAACCTGCTACTTTTAGCAAAATGTTACTAACCCTCGGATTCCTCTATTTAACTAGCCATGCACGTGGCTAACTCTGCCTCTGCATTTCCAGTTGGAAAGTACATACTGTTCCTTCCATATAAAAATGGCTAATTGAGGTGTGGGAGCAGTTTCTTTGATGTCCAAAATAGCTTCCAATTTCCAAAGTAAATCTTAACACAGAGTTTAACCGTGCTTGGAAGCCATTTTTAAAAGATGATTAAAATTACAGGCCTGTACCAATCTGAAATGTGGGTTTTCTCTTCACTTAAGTCTTAAACACGTGTCTCAATTTTGGCAACTTTAAAAGGAGTGGGGAATTCTGGGAGTGGAAGTCCACCCCTCTTAAAGCATGCTGGCTGGGGAATTCTGGGAGTGGAAGTCCACCCCTCTTAAATCATGCTGGCTGGGGAATTCTGGGAGTGGAAGTCCACCCCTCTTAAATCATGCTGGCTGGGGAATTCTGGGAATGAAAGTCCACCCCTCTTAAATCATGCTGGCTGGGGAATTCTGGGAGTGGAAGTCCACCCCTCTTAAAGCATGCTGGCTGGGGAATTCTGGGAGTGGAAGTCCACCCCTCTTAAATCATGCTGGCTGGGGAATTCTGGGAGTGGAAGTCCACCCCTCTTAAAGCATGCAGACTGGGGGATTCTGGGAGTGGAAGTCCACCCCTCTTAAAGCATGCTGGCTGGGGGATTCTGGGAGTGGATGTCCACCCATCTTGAAACATGCAGACTGGGGAATTCTGGGAGTGGACGTCCACCCATCTTAAAGCATGCAGACTGGGGAATTAAGTAACAGTAACAGAGTTGGAAGGGATCTTGGAGGTCATCTAGTCCAACCCCCTGTTCATACAAGAAACCTGTACTAGGGATTCGAACCGCTGAACTTTCTGATCGACAAGCTCAGTGTCTTAGCCACTGAGCCACCTAGTCGGGCCTTTAAAGCATGCTGGCTAAGGAATTCTGGGAGTGGAAGTCCGCTCCTCTTAAAGCATGCTGGCTGGGGGATTCTGGGAGTTCTTAATACCTCTTAATGTTGCCAACACTGAGAAACGCTGAGCTAGTTGTAAAGAAATCAGAATAGATGTTCAGAAGCTTGAGTAGAATTTGATTCGGCTTTTAATCTTTATTTTATGATTCACATAACTATTTTTGTAGATATTAATACTTTGTTTTGGTTTTAACCAGGGCTGTAGCTCTCAAAACAGTATTCAGTAATATAATAATATAGTCCGGTATAATATATAGCAGTATCATATAACCTAATTCTCCGATACTCATAAATTCCCTTTTTTTTAAATTTGTGCCTTCGTCTTCCTTTTTCTTTTCTCCCCCTTCTGCGTCCATGTTTTCTGAGAAATGCTGAATAAAAATATGGCTAAAACAAAGAGATAGGAATGTCTAACATGCCACTAAAACCCCATTTGAATTACAGGTAGTCCTCGACTTACAACAGTTCATTTAGTGACCGTTTGAAGTTACAACAGCACTGAAAAAATTGACTTAGGGCCGTTTTTCACATTAATGACCGTTACAGCATCCCTATGGTCATGTGATCAAAGTTCAGACTGACTCATATTTATGACGGCTGCAATATCCCGGGGTCAACTTGATCACCTTTTGCGGTGATCTGACAAGCAAAGTCAATGGGTGAAGCCAGATTCACTTAACGACCATGTTACTAACCCCAGTGATTCACTTAACAACTGTTTGCAAGAAAGGTCATAAAATCAGGCAAAACTCAATGAACAACTGCCTTGGTTTAGAAATGGAAATTTGGGGCTCAACTGTGGTCGTATGTCAAGGAATACCTGTACTCATCAATCAATCCATCAATCAATCAATCAGAATAGAGCCGGAAGGGACCTCGGAGGTCTTCTAGTCCAACCCCCTGCTCAAGCAGGAGACCCTGTACCAGTGGTAAAATCCAAATTTTTTTACTACCGGTTCTGTGGGCGTGGCTTGTTGGGCGTGGCAGGGGAAGGATACTGCAAAATCTCCATTCCCACCCCACTCCAGGGGAAGGATACTGCAAAATCTCCATTCCCACCCCACTCCAGGGGAAGGATACTGCAAAATCTCCATTCCCACCCCACTCCAGGAGAAGGATACTGCAAAATCCCCATTCCCACCCCACTCCAGGAGAAGGATACTGCAAAATCCCCATTCCCACCCCACTCCAGGGGAAGGATACTACAAGATATCTATTCCCTCCCCACTCCAGGAGAAGGATATTGCAAAATCTCCATTCCCACCCCACTCCAAGGGAAGGATACTGCAAAATCCTCATTCCCACCCCACTCCAGGGGAAGGATACTGCAAAATATCTATTCCCTCCCCACTCCAAGGGAAGGATACTGCAAAATCCCCATTCCCACCCCACTCCAGGGGAAGGATACTGCAAATTCCCCATTCCCTCCCCACTCCAGGGGAAGGATACTGCAAAATCCCCATTCCCACCCCACTCCAGGGGAAGGATACTGCAAATTCCCCATTCCCTCCCCACTCCAGGGGAAGGATACTGCAAATTCCCCATTCCCTCCCCACTCCAGGAGAAGGATACTGCAAAATCCCCATTCCCACCCCACTCCAAGGGAAGGATACTGCAAAATCCCCATTCCCACCAAACTCCAGGGGAAGGATACTGCAAATTCCCCATTCCCTCCCCACTCTTGCCGGTTCTCCGAACTGCTCAATATTTCCGCTACCGGTTCTCCAGAACCTGTCAGAACATGCTGGATTTCACCCCTGCCCTGTACCATTTCCAATCTCTCCTTAAAAATCTCCGGTGTTGAAGCTCCCACGATTTCTGACGGCAAGCTGTGACAATATTGTGCTGTTCCCCTCGTACACAAGATCTGCCCTAGTTGCAATGCCATTAAAACAGAATTTTATTTATTTACTGAATGCTTATTCGAACCATTTCCAAGGCTCCGTCCACGTCTCAAATTTAGCTCCGGGCAGCCTAGAAGGGTTAAAATGGCCACCACCATGGTGTAATAATTGCTAGCTGGGGAATTCTGGGAGTTGAAGTCCAGATATTAGGAGCCTTGGTGGTGCAGCGGACTAAAGTGCTGTTAAGTAGCACTTAGCTGCCAGCTGCCTGCAATTACTGCGAGTTCAAATCTCACCAGGCTCAAGGTTGACTCAGCCTATGGAGCTTCTCCATCATCTAGGTCATGGTTTTCCCAAAGATGTTTTTTCAAGAGGCAACTGGACTTTCTATTTTTCTTGGAAGACGTTTCACTTCTCATCCAAGAAGCTTCTTCAGTTCTTGAAAACGCACTTTTGGGGCTGTTGTTTAATGTTAGCTTGTTTGTCTGCATTGGCAGCTCCTTGATCGGGGCGTTGTTTATCGCATGATTGTTAGTCTAGCGTTAATGTTGGTGTTAATCACCGCTTCTCTGGGTATTGATTGCTGGAGAGATGATGAGGTTTTTTGGTCTTTTTGTTTCCTTCTTTGGCATTTTGATTCTCCTTTAGAATGATGTGTAGATGTTGTTTCTCTCAATGTGCCTGTTGATGACTGATTTGCAAGGCTTCCAAGAATTATCTGGCATTTTTGGATTTGGCATGGTCTAGGATGCTCACCGTGGGATGCCGTGGCTCAGTGGCTAAGACGCTGAGCTTGTCGATCGAAAGGTCGGCAGTTCAGCGGTTCAAATCCCTAGTGCCGCGTAATGGGGTGAGCTCCTGTAACTTATCCCAGCTTCTGCCAACTTAGCAGTTCGAAAACAGGTAAAAAATGCAAGTAGAAAAATAGGGACCACCTTTGGTGGGAAGGGAACAGCGTTCCGTGCGCCTTTGGCGTTGAGTCATGCCGCCATATGTCCACGGAGACGTCTTCGGACAGCGCTGGCTCTTCGGCTTTGAAACAGAGATGAGCACCGCCCCATAGAGTTGGGAACGACTAGCACATATGTGCGAGGGGAACCTTTACCTTTAGGATGCTCACCGTTTTGAGCGAAACTTTGGTGAAATCTGTCGGTGTCTGTTCACCAACCCCGGCAAGCAGTCAGAAGACACGATGCAAACTCCTTCGTTACACAACACAACAACCGAGCTACAAATATTCTCTTCTATTCCAATTTAGCAGGAGGCTTCAAACCTTGATCCAGGTTGTAGATTCAGGAAGAGATGAAAAGTCGGCATCGTATCAACACGGTTATTATTTTTTAATCTTTCAACTTCCTTTCCAAGTTGGGAAGATTGCTTCATAGGCGTCCTTTGTCGCAAGATCTATTTTCTCTGCCGCGTTTGCAGATCTCATCTTCCCCGGGGTACAGCCTGGCAATCTTTACCAGCTTAGAACTTCATCAGAAATAAAAAGGAGATGGGCAATCTAGTTTTCAGTTTATTCCCTTCAAATATGATTACCTGCAAAACATTTTGCTAGTTGCACATAAGAGAATCGCACAGTTGGAAGGGAGAGGCCTTCTAGTCCAACCTCCTGCTCTGGCAGGAAACACATGGTTATCCAATCTCTTCTTAAAAACTTCCAGTGATGGAGCACCCACAATTTCTGGAGGCAAGTAGTTCCACTGATTAATTGTTCTCACTGTTAGGAAGTTTCTCCTTAGTTCCAGGTTGCTTCTCTCCTTGATTAGTTTCCTTCCGTTGCTTCTTGTCCTGCCTTCAGGTGCTCTGGAGAATAGCTTGACTCCCTCTTCTTTGGGGCAGCCTCTGAGATACTGGAAGACTGCTATCATGTCTCCCCTAGTCCTTCTTTTCATTAAACTAGACATTATTATTGGTTAATCTTTAGTGAGATTCACAGCCTTTGAGGCTGGTTAATAGCTCAGCAGCTCGAGTCCTAACCAAGGACCTAGGAACTGTTAAGGTATCGTCGGAGGATGTAAGCTGTTCCGAGTAAGGTGGTTTTTTGTAGAGTCAAAATGTTCAAGTCTGGCAAATTTAGAATTTCTAAATAGCGGGGTAGCCCTTTGGGTATTGCTCCGAGGGCTCCAATTACAATCGGGACAACACACGATTTCTTTTTCCACAGTCGCTCAACTTCAATTTGCAAGTCCCGGTACTTTGTGATTTTTTCTTGCTGCTTATCTTCAATTCGTGCATCACCAGGTATTGCAATGTCAATGAACCATACTTTTTTCTTTTCAACTATTGTTATGTCAGGTGTGTTGTGGACCAAGTGCCTGTCAGTCTGAATCCTAAAGTCCCACAAGATTTTGAGTTTCTCATTCTCTAAAACTTTCTCAACCTGATGTTCCCAGTGGTTTTTGCTGTACTCAAATCCAAACTTCTGGCACAATTTCCAGTGAATGATTTTAGCAACACGGTCATGGCGTTGTAGGTAGTCAGTTTGTATAATGTATAATATATAATATATAATAATAATAATAATTATTATTATTATTATTTTGATTTATATGCCGCCCTTCTCCGGAGACTCAGGGTGGCTTACAATGCGTTAAGCAATAGCCTTCATACTTTTGTATATTTTATACAAAGTCAGCTTATTGCCCCCACAAACTGGGTCCTCATTTTACTTACCTTAGAAAGGATGGAAGGATGAGTCAACCTTGAGCCTGGTGAGAATTGAACTTGCAGTAATTGCAGGCAGCTGGAAACTAAATACTACCTTTTAACAGTAGCATTAGTCTGCTGCGCCACTCAGGCTCATACCCAGTTCCTGCAACCGTTCTTCATATGTTTTATCCTCCAGTCCCGTAATCATCTTTGTAGCTTTTGTAGCTGATGTATGATATGTCCTGTTCTACCCAATGCGAAGAGGAAACATACCAGCAGTTTGGGGAGTGGTGTCAAACTGGCCACACCCACCCAGTTGGCCACACCTAGTTAGCCACGGCCTCCCCCAGCGCCCCCCCCCCACCATAATTACAAATGTTTGTTAAACGAGGGAAGTCACTCAACAAGCCATTCCTTGCAATGATACACATGGACTGAAGACTGAAACATGCGAAGAATGGTTGCAAGATTTGGGCATGTCTGGTTTAATGAAAAGAAGGACTAGGGGAGACATGATGGCAGTCTTCCAATCAGGGTGGATTTGATTTAAATCGAGTTGATTTAAATCACAATTTAAATCATGATTTAAATCCCTAGTAAAAAGGCTTGATTTAAATCAACTCGATTTAAATCGTAATTTTTAAAGAGCAGCTGTCATCTCTGCTCCTCCTTTGACCCGCCGTTGACTCACCGATAGTCCCAGTGTTGCAGAATATACAGCCTCCTGCTACATAACTAAGCTCCGTTTCATGCTGAATAAACTAAATTATTTATGTATCTTAACTAGAAAACTATCTCACGATAGATTTTTACCCCAAAAGTTTTTTATTAAAATAAATTCGATAAAAATCAAAAAAATCCAATTTAAATAAAAAAAAATCCGATTTAAATAAAAAAAATCTGATTTTTTTGATTTTTTAAAAAAATCATTGATTTTTATACACCCTGCGTCCAATATTTGAGGGGCTGCCCCAAAGAAGAGGGGATCAAGCTATTCTCCAAACCACCCGAAGGCAGGACAAGAAGCAACGGGTGGAAACGAATTGAGGAGAGAATAGTTCAGGGCTCAATTGTGGTCATAAGTCAAGGACTACCTGTAACTAGGACTGACTAACTAACTAACTAACTAACTAACTAACTAACTAACTGGATTATAAGAAAATATATCAAATATGGCTGTGATTGTGACATTGATTGCAATGATTTCTCTAGATTATTTGCAAGGGGGGGGTGTCTTAATTTCGGAACCAAATTTAGCAAAAGCCACTTTATGTGTCTGCCATCGGAAACCAGGCTTAATAGCAGTAACTGTGAGAGGGATCTTGGAGTCTTAGTGGACAACCAATTAAATGTGAGTTAGCGGTGTGCGGCGGCAGCCAAAAAAAGCCAGTGCAATCCTAAATTGCATTAAGAGAGGGGTTCAATCAAGATCAAGGGAGGTACTAATACCACTCCATAAAGCCTTAGTAAGGCTACACCTAGAGTACTGCATCCAATTTTGGTCACCATAGTATAAAAAAGATGTTGAGACTCTAGAAAGAGTGCAGAGAAGAGCAATAAAGAGGATTAGGAGACTGGAAGCTAAAACATACAATGAACGGTTGCAGGAACTGGACATGGCTAGTCTAGTGAAGAGAAGGACCAGGGGAGACAGGAGAGCATCTTCTAATATTTGAGGGGCTGCCAGAGAGGAGGAAGGGGGTCAAGCTATTTTCCAAACCACCTGAAGGCCAGACAAGGAATAATGGATGGAAACGGATCAAGGAGAGATTCAACCTAGAAATAAGGGGAATTTTTCTGACAGTGAGAACAATCAACCCATGGAACAGAAGTTGCCTTTGGAAGTTGTGGGAGCTTTATCACTGGAAGCTTTCAAGAAGAGACTGGGCTGCCATTGGTCAGAAATGGTGTGGTGTAAGTTAAAAACTTCCAGTGTTGGAGCATTTACAACTTCCGGTGGCAAGCAGTTCCACTGGTTAATTGCCTTCACTGGTGTAGAGGTCTTCTGCTTGGGCGGGGGGGCGGGGTTGGACTAGATGACCTCCAAGGTCCCTTCCAACTCGTATAATTCCGTTATCTGTGTATGTTACTAGTGCTTAATGTTTCAGTTCCATCCTTTACTCATTTCTCTTTTTTTCTTTTTTCTTTCTGTTTTGTGTTTGCCACTCCCTTCCTTTGATTGTCTCTCCATCTTCCATTCTGCCACCTTCATTTCATTTCTTGGCTGGGATAAACAGATGCCCCAAACGCACCACCAAAAGGTAAGGTCTCTTTTAGCTCTACATTCCCCCCACCCCTCTGTGTCCTTCCCGGCAGGGTTGTTGTGATCTCCAAAAGATGCTCCAGAGAACCGAGAGATGCTCACCCAGCATTCAACGGCAACAGCTTTAAAGCAGCCGCATCAGTCCCTAGAAATTTGCAATTATGGAACAGCCATCGCCGCTACGTTATCTCAGGAGGGGAAAATGACTGTCTTAAAAAAAACGGCAGTCAGAAATTGCAGGTTGTCCTCGACTTATAACCGTTCATTTAGTGACCGTTTGAAGTTATAACGGCATTGAAAAAAGTGACTTATGACCAGGTGGGTTTCCACATATTTTTACCACCAGTTCGCCATGCACTGAAAATGTGAGTGTACATGCGTGTGTGCCTTCCATGCATTTGCGCGGCCTTCCGTGCATGTGCTTTGCTCGCACGCATGGCTTGCACGTATGCATGCGGCTTAGAAAATGTTGCTAAACAGGACAGCATAACGCCGGGGTCAAACCGGCTGAATAGCACCAGGAATGCTTTACGAGTTGACCAGTGGGGAAATGTAAAATTTGTCACTACCGGTTCTGTGGGCGTGGCTTGGTGGAGGGTGGGGGTAATGTGACTGGGTGGGCGTGGCCAACTTTTTTTTTTTTTTTTTTACTTTTAAAAGCATTTTTTTCTACAACCTTAAGAGGTTGCAGAAAAAAATGCTTTGAAAAGCCTCTGACGATCAGGCAACTCAGCTGGGATCGCCAGAGGCTTTTAAAGGCATTTTTTTTCCCTACAACTTCTTCGGCCGAAGAGGTTGTAGGAAAAATGCTTTTAAGAGCCTCTGACGATCCCAGCTGAGCCGCGCAATCATCAGAGACTTTTTTTAAAAAACTTTTAAAAGCATTTTTTCGGCCGAAGAGGTTGTAGAAAAATATGCTTTTAAAAGTAAAAAAAAAAAAAAAAGCCTCTGATGATCGTGCAGCTCAACTGGGCATGTGGGGTGGGGGGGACGCAGGGATTTTTGCTACCGGTTCTCTGAACCACCCGCCGCCATCGCTACCGGATCGTGCGATCCGGTCCAAACCGAGAGCATTTCACCCCTGGGGTTGACACACTGCTTATGACCCTTTTTCACACTTATGACTGTTGCAGCATCCCCCCCACGGTCACGTGATCAAAATTCAAACGCTGGGCAACTGGCATGTACTTCTGACGGTTGCAGCGTGATGTGATCGCATTTTTGCCACCTTCCGACAAGCTACAACAGTCGTGTGAAAAACGATCACGAGTCGCTTTCTTCAGTGACGTCGTGACTTCGAACGGTCACTAAACGAACTGTTGTAAGTCGAGGACTACCTGTATTCTACTCCTTTCCTGAAGGTAGAGCTCGGAAATTTTCTAAAACCAGGGGCGGGCTTCAAAAATTTTAGCAAGGGGTTCTCTGCCCGGTTGCTGGGTGGGTGTGGCCATGGTGGGCGTGGCCTAGTCAGCCTCCTGCACCATAGCAGTGGGGGGTTTGCCCTCCCTGGGCTCCGGAGGCTTTTCTCGAGCCTCCGGGAGGGTAAAAATGGCCTCCCCAGGCTCCGGGGGCCCTCTAGAGGCCGGAAACGGGCTTGTTTCCTGCCTTCCCGAACTTCCGGTATGCCCATTTTTCGCTCTCCCTGAGCCTACGCACACACCCTGCATCCAAAACGGGCAATGTGGAGACTCCTGGGAGGGGTGGGGCAGGTGGGAGGGGAGGGGAGGGGCGGGAGGGCGGGGCCAGCCAGGAGTGGGATTTGGGGGTTCTCCAAACTGCACAGAATCTTAGCTAGAGGTTCTCCTGAACCCCTGCGAACCCCCAGTAGCCCACCCCTGTCTAAACTCCTTCCCTCTCTCCTTTTATCACCGCCATGAGGAAGTGAGGAAGACTACATTAAGGGGAAAAAATGGCGAATTTTGTTCCTAATGAGCCTTGATGGCTTTTTCGCAGTCTAAACCGGCACCCTGTTGTAACCACTAGGCCTGGCCCCCTCAGAGTGTGAAGTCTCTAAATCACTTCTGTGTAACCTTTTTGCACCGTTTCCAAAATCACCTTGTGGCCTCTTTTCCTAACCACTGGATTATCTGAGCTGGCCAATAAATCGCTCTGTCTTCGGAGAGATCTACCCTAATTGATTAGAGGAAGGACAAGATTTAAATTGTTGACGGACCGGAAGCTGCTTAAGTGGGGCTTGGGGTTTGTGGTTTTGATGACTAGGGGGAAAAAATAACAAGAATGGAGCATTTTTTTGGTGATCATAGAGTCAGAGATAACTTTATATCTGCCCAGAATCACCTTCTGAGCGATGTAAACATTTAATGAACAAACAGACAAACAAATGAGCCTTGGTAGTACAGTGGTCTAAGGAACCCTGTTATTAAGCTGGTTATTAAAACCAGCTGCCTGCAATTACTGCAGGTTCGAATCTCGCCAGGCTCAAGGTTGACTCAGCCTTCCATCCTTTCTAAGATAGGTAAATTGAGGACCCGGATTGTGGGGGCAATAAGCTGACTTTGTATAAATATACAAAAAGGATGAAGGCTATTGCTGAGCACATTGTAAGCCGCCCTGAGTCTCCGGAGAAGGGTGGCATATAAATAATTTTTTTTTTAAAAAAATGCATAAAATCACACTTGAATTTGTGGCAAAAAGAAATCAGAAGTTCCCCCTTTTATTCCCCCTTTATTTCTATGTTATTGTGGGTTTTTTCTCTTTGTTTGGTTTGTTCTTTTTTTGTTTTTATGTTCTCTTTGTTCTCAGCGTGTGGTCCTCAATGGAACTGCATCTACATGGAGGGAGGGATGCAGTGGGGTACCCCAAGACTCTGTTTTAGGCCCAGGAGGACTCTTCAACATCTTCATCAATGACTTGGACGAGGGGATGGATGGGGAACTCATCAAATTTGCAGATGACACCAAGCTGGCAGGAATAGCCAACACTCTGGAAGATAGGCTCAAGATACAGAAGGATCTGGACAGAGTTGAACATTGGGTGCTATCTAACAAAATAGAGCCTTGGTAGTACAGTGGTCTAAGGCACCCTGTTATTAAGCTGGTTATTAAGACCAGCTGCCTGCAATTACTGCAGGTTCGAATCTCGCCAAGGCTCAAGGTTGACTCAGCCTTCCATCCTTTCTAAGGTAGGTAAATTGAGGACCCAGTTGTGGGGGCAATAAGCTGACTTTGTATAAATATACAAAAGAATGAAGGCTATTGCTTAGCGCATTGTAAGCCGCCCTGAGTCTCCGGAGAATGGCGGCATATAAATCAAATAAAAAAAAATGAAATTCAAGGGTGAAAAAAGGAAGGTTCTACATTTAGGCAAGGAAAACGAAATGCACAGATACAGTATAGGTGGTACTTGGCTCAATAGTAGTAACTGTGAGAGGGATCTTGGAGTCCTAGTGGACAACCATTTAGATATGAGCCAGCCGTGTGCAGCAGCTGCCAAAAAAGCCAACACAGTTCTAGGCTGCATCAACAGAGGGAGAGAATCCAGATCACATGAAGTGTTAATACCACTTTATAAGGCCTTGGGAAGGCCACACTTGGAATCCTGCATCCAGTTTTGGTCGCCACGATGTAAAAAAGATGTGGAGACTCTAGAAAGAGTGCAGAGAAGAGCAACAAAGAGGATGAGGGGACTGGAGGATAAAACATATGAAGAACGGTTGCTGGAACTGAGTATGTCTAGTTTAATGAAAAGAAGGACTAGGGGAGACATGATAGCAGTGTTTCAATATCTCAGGGGCTGCCCCAAAGAAGAGGGGGTTAACCCAGGGGTGAAATCTACCAAGGGTGGATTCTAACCAGCTTTACTACTGGTTCTCTTTGTGCGCGTGCTTCGCGCGTGATCGCCTTTTCGCTCGCATACGCGCCAAACTTGCGCTTTGCGCAAGCGCATTGCGAATCTGCCCAGCTGAGGTGCGGCAATCTGCTCTGCCGCACCTCTCAGCTGGGCGAAAAAAGAAGAAATATAAGGTCGGAATAATGTGGGGGCGGGCGGGAGGGCCCAGCTCCCGAAGAAAGAGAACCGATTCAGTGATGTAATAGCGTCACCGCTACCGGCTCGGCCGAACCGGGCCGAACTGGGAGCAACCTAACACTGAAATCTACTTACCTTCCCTACTGGTTCGGAAGTGCACGTGCTGGGCATGCCAGAAGTGGGTTTCAGCAGGTTCTGACCAGTTCTGGAGAACCAGTTGTGGAAATTTTGAGTAGTTCGGAGAATTGATAGTAAAAATTCTGACTGGCCCCGCCCCCATCTATTCTCTGCCTCCCGAGTCCCAGCTGATCGGGAGGAAGTGGGGATTTTGCAGTAACCTTCCCCTGGAGTGGAGTGGGAATGGAGATTTTACAGTATCCTTCCTCTGCCACGCCCACCAAGCCACACCACACCCACCAAACCACACCCACAGAACCGGTAGTAAAAAAATTTGAAACCCACCACTGGTGCATGCGTAAGATGGGGTGAAATACATTTAGCAACTGTCTAGATAACAATGGAAAGTTTTGCTCAATGATGGTCGTAGGTTCAGCGCTGCCTGTATTTGCCACAGTCACGTGATCAAAATTTGGGCACTTGGCAATTACTTGGCGTGTATTTATGACGGTTGCAGTAACCCGGGATCATTGGATCGCCATTGATGACTTTCCCAGCTGGCTTCCTCATTAGCTTGGTGTTGTGGCGCGTCAGCGGCCTGTCAGCTAGTAGCTGATTCAGACAGCGAGGAGGCTGGTGTGGTGCTGCGCCAGCAGCCTGTGCAGCTGGCACTCGAGTCAGACAGTGAGGAGGCTGGAGAAGATGTGGTGCCAGAGGCGGCGATTCAGCCAGGGCCTTCACAACCACCAGAAGCTCCCTTAAGTGAAGAGGACGAAGAGGAGGAGGAGGGTGCGCAGAGCTGCCAAAAGGCAGGAGTGGCTCCTCAGGAGGAGGTCTCCTCGAGAATAAGGCTTGGGGCTAATTGGCCACTCCCTTAGCCTATTTAAGGAGGAACGCCGACTGAAGCAATTTGCAGGGAACAACTTAGTTCACATACCTTCGTGTCTTGTCTTGCTTATCTTATCAGCTTCCTGAAAATTGCTTCTGGGCATTCTGCCAACCATAGTAAGCTTTCAGTTATTATTCTTTGAATTCTTGGCGGCTGTTAATGCAGTTAATTAACAGCCGTTGTTGTAAAAAACTGGTTTATTCAGTAAACTAAGGTTTGAATGGAGTTTGTGTGTGTTGCGTTCTTTGGGGTCTGTAGCTGGGGCAGAACACTTGGTTTGTCAAAAGGACGCAAAAGAAGATTGCGTGACCCTGGGACACTACAACCGTCATAAATATGAGTCAGTTGCCAAGCATCTGAATTTTGTTCACGTTACCCTTGGGAATGCTGCAACGGTCGTAAGTGTGAAAAACGGTCATAAGTCACATTTTTCGGTGCTGTTGTAACTTTGAACAGTCACTACACCGACTCTTGTAAGAGTTTAGGATTCTTTATTGGCCAAGTGCGATTAGACACACAAGGAATTTGTCTTCGGTGCATAAGCTCTCAGTGTACATAAAAGCTGTAAGTGATAAATCATGATCACAATCATCATAAAAATACATTCGTCATAAATCATAAGATACAACACTTTAGTGATAGTCATAGGATACTAAATAAGCAATAAACGTAAATCATACTAGGAAATTAAATAAAACAGTATAAATTGTAAATATACAAGCAACAAAGTTATAGCCATTAAGTAGAAAAAGAGATAGGTAGTAGGGAGGATGAGAATAATAATACTAATACAGCCTTACTAAATAGTTTGACAGTGTTGTGGGAATGAGTTGTTTAGCAGAGGGGTGGCATGGGGGAAAAAACTGTCCTTGTGTCTAGTTGTTCTGGTGTGCAGTGCCCTAACTTTTTTGCCGTTGCGTGCCAAAAGCGTGGGGAGCGGGGGGGGGGGCGGGTGTCACGCGAATGCCCACACCCATGATTCAATGCACCCCACCTCCCACGCATGCCTGTGCGCCCCCCACTTTTGGCACACGATGGCACAGTGGGCCCAGTAGGCCCGTATTTTGCCCTCCAAGAAAGCCTCTGGAGCCTGGGGAGGACGAAAACAGCCTCCTCCCTGGAGGCCCTCTGGAGGCCGGAAACAGCCTGTTTCCTGACTTCAGGTGGACCCAAAAGGCCTGAAAATTAGCTGGCCGGCGCGTGGAGCTGAGCTAGGGCAAAGCTCACATGCCCACAGATATGGCTCTGCGGGCCACCTGTGGCCCGCGTGCCATAGCTTCGCCATCACGGCCCTATATAATGTCGTTCTGAGAGTAGAAGCTGAAACAGTTTATATCCAGGGCCTGTCGATATTTTCACAGCCCTCTTTTTGACTCTTGCCGTAGGTGGAGGATTACCTGTAATTCAACGGTCGGAAATGTGAGGACCAGAGATGAGTTACTTTTTTCAGGGCCGTGGCAACTCTGAACGGTCACTAAACGAATGGTTGTAAGCAGCGGTGGGTTTCAGATGATCTTACTACCGGTTCACGGCGTGTGTGCACACTCACTTCGTGTGAGCGCACGCCGGTTCTCGCACGCGCCTGCCTTCCATACATGCACCCAGCCTTCCGCCAATGCACCTGTCCTCAAAAACGTGCATAAATAGAATGGCGTAGAGGTGGGGCAGGTGAGCGGGCCCACCGTGATTTCTGCTACGGGTTCGGGCGAACCAGTCTAAACCGGCTATATATCTTCCCTGCATGCTTTTAAAAGAACCAAGTCCTCTCCCTGCATTAGCCAAGCCTCAATTTCTCTTCAATTCCAGATTGATGGTTCATGAATTCTTTCTGTTCTGCTTTGTGAATGCCACAGCCAGATGCTATTATGCCGTGCCTGCCTCTGCGCGAGCCGGCACATGGGCGCTGCTGTCTTTGTGTAGGTGTGCGTTTAAAGGAAATCAGTGTGACTCAGATGCCCTCACCCCCCCCTTAGAGAGTTTCATTCAAGGGGGGGATCCAGCCAAATTATCCCGCGGGGAAAAAGACACGGATCTGAAAAGCTTACCGCTCTGGCGCCTGACCGTTTTAATGCTTTCGGCAATGCGACAGGATCCGAGAAAGCTTTATTCTCGCTTTCTCGAATGCTTCGTCAAAAGCTGGCTTTGCCGGGAAGATTTCGCTTTCACCGCTGAGTCGTTGTGCGGCGGAGGAGAACTTAACCTGGACACCTGGAATGGAAATCAGCTGCCGTGTTCTCCTGCCTGCGTGCGCAGAATTTCAATGCAGAAGTTTGTGGGAGGATGGCCAGGCGCGTTTCTGCGAGCAAAACGATCCGGAGGAATTTGGCAGAACGGCTTGTTAGAAATGACCTAGATCCGTGATGGCGAACCTATGGCACGCGTGTCAGTGGGCACGCGAGCGTTTCCCTAGCGAGCTCAGCTCTGGCGCGCTGGCCAACTGATTTTCGGGCCTTCCGGAAGTCGGGAAATAGGCTGTTTCGGGCCTCCAGAGGGCCTCTGGGGTGGGGTGGGGAAGGCCCATTTTTCGCTCTCCCCAGGCTCCAGAGGCTTTCTAGGAGCCTGGGGAGGGCGAAAACGGCCTTCCCCACCCCCCCCAGATGCTCTCCGGAGGCCAAAAACAGCCTGTTTTCCGACTTCTGGTGGGCCTGGAAGGCCCGAAAATCAGCTGGCCGGTGCGTGCACTGTTTCCAGCCTCCTGAGGGACTCCAGGGGGGTGGGAAGTCTGTTTTCGCCCTCCCCAGGCTCCAAGAAAGTCTCTGGAGCCTGGGGAGGGCGAAAAACGGGCCTACTGTACCCACCGTGCCATCATGTGCCAAATGTGGGGGGAGCATGGGGGGGTCACGCACATGCGCAGGGGGGTGGGGTGCATTGAATTATGGGTGGATCTTGACAGACTTGAACCCTGGGCCCTATCTAACAAAATGAAATTCAACGTAGAGAAAAGGAAAGTCTTACGCTTAAGCAAGTACACTGGGTGAAAACAGGTTTAACAGCAGTGATTGTGAGAGGGTCCTTGAAGTCTTAGTGGACAACCAGCTAAATAGGAGCCAGCAGTGTGCGGAGGCTGCCGAAAAAGCCAACACAATCCCAGATTGCACGAACAGAGAGATACAATCAAGATCAAGTGAGGTACTACAATAATACCACTCCATAAAGCCTTAGTAAGACCACACCGAGAGTACTGCATCCAGTTTTGGTCACCAGACTATAAAAAAGATGTTAAGACTCTAGAAAGAGTGCAGAGGAGAGCAACAAGGATGATTAGGGGACTGGAGGCTAAAACATACGATGGACATTTTCAGGAACTGGACACGACTAGTCTAGTGAAGAGAAGGAGCAGGGGAGACATGATACTGTGTTTCCCTGAAAATAAGACCCTGTCTTATATTTTTTTGAACCCTGAAATAAGCACTTGGCCTTATTGCCATGCGCTCAAAAGCCCGATTGGGCTTATTATCAGGGGATGTCTTATTTTGGGGGAAACAGGATAGTTGTTTTCCAATACTTGAGGGGCTGCCACAGAGAGGAGGGGGGTCAATCTGAAGGCCAGACAAGGAACAATGGATGGAAACTGATCAAGGAGAGATTCAACCTAGAAATGAGGAGGAACTTTCTGACAGTGAGAACAATCAACCCATGGAACAGAAGTTGCCTTCGGAAGTTGTGGGAGCTTCATCACTGCAGGCTTTCAAGAAGAGACTGGGCTGCCATCTGTCAGAAATGGTGTGGTGTAAGTTAAAAACTTCCAGAGTTGGAGCATTTATAACTTCTGGTGGCAAGCAGTTCCACTGGTTAATTGCCTTCACTGTCAGGAAATTTCTCCTTAGTTCTAAGTTGCTTCTCTCCTTGACTAGTTTCCACCCATTGCTTCTTGTCCTGCCTTCAGGTGCTTTGAAGAATAGCTTGACTCCCTCTTCTTTGGGGCAGCCCCTGAGATATTGAAACACTGCTATCATGTCTCCCCTGGTCCTTCTTTTCATCAAACTAGAAATACCCAATTCCTGCAACCGTTCTTTATATTTTTTAATTTAATTTAATTTGTGCACAGTCACTCACGCCCTCGTCACCTCTCGCCTTGACTACTGCAATGCTCTCTACATGGGGCTCCCCTTGAAGAGCACCCGGAGGCTCCAGCTGGTCCAGAATGCAGCAGCGCGGGTAGTGATGGGAGCAACATGGCGCTCCCATGTAACACTGCTCCTGCGCGAGCTGCACTGGCTCCCGGTGGTCTTCCGGGTGCGCTTCAAGGTGTTGGTTATCACCTTTAAAGCGCTCCATGGCATCGGGCCTAGCTATCTGCGAGACCGCCTGCTGCCACTGACGACCTCCCATCGACCCGTGCGCTCCCACAGAGAGGGCCTCCTCGGGGTGCCTTCAGCCAAACAGTGTAGGCTGGTGGCCCCCAGGGGGAGGGCCTTCTCTGTGGGGGCTCCCACCCTCTGGAATCATTTGCCCCTGGAGATAAGGAGAATCCATGACCTCAATGCCTTCCGTCGTTCCCTGAAAACCCATCTTTTCCAGCAAGCCGGGTTGGCTTAAGAAGAAATTTTTAAATTCTTTTAATTAGTCTGTGATTTTTTAACTTTCGGGCCAAAATTTATATATATTTTTAAATGTTTTAATATTTGTATTCTATGTTTTTTATTTTGGCTGTACACTGCCCTGAGTCCTCAGGGAGAAGGGCAGTATATAAATTGGAAATTAAATTAAATGAAATGAAATTAAATTAATTCAATTTATATGCCGCCCCTCTCCGAAGACTCAGGGCTCAGGGTTTTAGCCTTCAGTCCCCTAATCCTTTGTTGCTCTTCTCTGCACTCTTTCTAGAGTCTCCACATCTTTTTTACATCGTGGCGACCAAAACTGGATGCAGGATTCCAAGTGTCTTACTAAAGCTTTGTAAAGTGGTATTAACACTTCACCTGATCTTGATTCTATTCCCCCTGTTAATGCAGCCTATGATTGCATTGGCTCTTTTGGCAGCTGCAGCACACAGCTGGCTCATATTTAAGTGATTGTCCATTAGGACTCCAAGATCCCTCTAGCAGTTACTGCTCTTGTCCCAGGTACCACTTATTCTATACTTGTGCATTTGGTTTTTCTTTCCTAAATGTAAGAACTCCCGGTCAAGATTTATTCTTGAGCTCCCAGAGCAGAGGTCGGCAACCTGTGGCTCTGGAGCCGCATGTGGCTCTTTCATCCCTCTGCTGCGGCTCCCTGTTGGCACCACAATTTTGAGAGGAACTTCCAGTTAGTGGGGGAAGCACAGCGTGCCAGGAGGAGACTCTATGGCAAGGGGTGGATTTTCCAGTCGGCTCCACAATTGATAGGGCTTTCGGTTAGGACAGGTAGAGGAAAAAGGACGCCGCTCTAGGAGGAGACTCTATGTTAGGGGGAACCGGACTTCCGGTCAGCCCCAAAATTGAATGGGAGGCTTCTGGTTAGGACCTCTGTGGCTCCCGGTGTTGTGGAATGATGAGACCAAACAACATTCCTGGGTTAGCCAGAGACAGTTTTATTGCGCAAGGTTCAGAGCCAGTTTTGTACTTGAAGCTTTGAACAAGGAGAGAACTCTGATACAACGGTTTTATACATTTCTAAGACAAAGGATTCAGTGAGATCATACATTTTCCATATATGGTTAATATGAGATCATACATCCGATTTTCCCTATATGGTTACATACATTTGTCATATGATAATTGACGCACTTCCTAATTAATAAACCATTAGTAAACCATTATTTTTAGTTTATAAAATTATCTTAGCCGCACAACTTTTCCTTAAGTGCTCGGAGTTGCTAATGGGAGAGTTACTACTGTCCATGGTAAATTTATTGGATTAAGTAACTCTTTGTAACATATAGGTCTTTGTGTCATTCACAGTGAGGTTACTCAGATGTTTTCCATATGGCAGTCCCTTCGTGACATCTAGGTCTCAGAAGATATATTACCACTTAATGGGGTTTAACTGTCCAACAAGCACTTTCCTCTCTTCTAATAATGTGAATAGAGAGGTTCTCTCAGAGTTCATGTATCTAAGCACGTCTTCCCCTTATAATTATGTGAATAGAGAGGGTCCCCCAGAGCCCATATATCTGACTCTGTATGATTCCTTTCTTTTATTCACATTATTTCTTTTATTTACATTACCGGTATTTTCTTTTCTGTGGGAAACGGGTCCAAAGGACTCTTTGAGCATTTAAGGTTGCTGACCCCTGCCCCAGATCCTTTGACAGCCTAAAAACAGGAGATTCCTAAGTTTGGAAGTTTTGTTTGCAAATTGTTCCAGTAGAGTTTGGGAATTGCAAACCCGGTACGTTTTCTCTGTTGGCCGATGGTGGGACCAAAAAGTGTAGGTTTGCACAAACCTAGCGATCACACATCAAAGATCCCTGTAATTTGGTAGCTGCAGAAATCCCTCCGTTATTTAAGCCAGGAATTAATTGCAGAGTTGGAACAAAGCGAAAATTTGCATCCGTAACTGAGGTGTGAATTCGGCTTCAGTCAAAAAAAAAAAAAAAAGAGAGAATGGAATCCTTGGTTGTATAAACAGAGGCATAGAATCAAATTCACGTAAAGTATTAGTACCCGCTTAGTAAGGCCGCACCTGGAATACTGCATCCAATTTTGGTCCCCACATTGCAAAAAAAGATGTTGAGACGCTGGAAAAACTGCAAAGAAGAGCAACTAGGATGATTAAAGGCCTGGAGATTAAAATATAGAATCCTAGGGCTGGAAGGAACCTTGGAGGTTTGCTCTATACTATTTCAGATAAGTGACTGTCCAGTCTCTTCTTAAAAACTGAATAATGAAGCACCCACTTCTGGTGGCAAGCAGTTCCACTGGTTAATTGTCCTCACTGTCAGGATGTTCCTCCTTAATTCCAGGTTGCTTCTCTCCTTGATGAGCTTCCAACCATTATTTCTTGTCCTGCCCTTTGGTGCTTTGTAGAATAAATTGACCCCCTCCTCTTCTTTGTGGCAGCCCCTCAAATACTGGGAGACCGCTATCATGTCGCCCCTAATTCTTCTTTGAGGGGCTGCCACAACCTATTTTCCACAGCACCTGAAGGCAGGACAAGAAACAATGGGTGGGAACTCATCAAGGAGAGAAGCAACCTGGAATTAAGGAGAAACTTCCTAACAGTGAGGACAAGTAACCAGTGGAACAGCTTGCCACCAGAAGTTGTGGGTGCTTCATCACTGGAGGTTTTTAAGAAGAGAGTGGACCTGTCTAAATAGTATAAGGTCTCCTGCTTGAGTAGGGAGTTGGACTAGAAAACTTCCAGCTCTGTTCTGATTCTGATTCCATCTCTCTTTTAATGCAGCCTAGGATTGTTTTGGCCTTTTTTTGGCAACTGCCGCACGTTGCTGGCTCTTATTTAAATGAATGGTCCATTAGGACTCCAAGATTCCTCTCCCAGTTACTGCTATTGAGCCAAGTTTTCCCTAATCTGTTCCTGTACATTTGCTTTCTCTTGCCTGACTGTAAATCCTTACTTTTCCCTCCACTGAATTTCATTTTGTTGGATATATAGCTATTGCGAATGTTTTCTCTGAACTGGGTGGTTAGAATAGAATTACAGAGCTGGAAGGGACCCTGGAGGTCTTCTAGTCCAACCCCCTGCTCAGGCAGGAAACTCTATACCCTATATCGGTGGGCACGTGAGCTCAGATTTCAGGCCTTCTGGGCCTGCCAGAAGTAGGGAAATTTCCTGCCTTTGGAGGACCTCGGGAGGGTGGGGAGGGGAAGGCCTGTTTTTCTCTCTCCCCAGGCTCCAGAGCCTTTCTAGGAGTCTGGGGAGGGTGAAAATGGCCTTTCCCCCCCCTCCCCAGGCTCTCCGGAGGCCGAAAATGGCCCGTTTGCCAATTTCTGGTCCCAACTAGAAAGGCCCTGGAGCCTGGGGAGAGAGAAAAATGGGATCACCGGGCCATCGCGTGCCAGGAGAGAGAGAGAGAGAGAGAGAGAGAGTGAGTTTGTGTGTCACGTGGGGGCAGGGTGCGTAGAATTATGGGTGTGGATGGACGCGTGCACCTCCTCCCCACACTCCCCCCCGCTCCTGGCACGCGATGTCAAAAGGATTAGCCATCACTGCTCTATACCATTTCAGACAAATGGTTGTCCAATCTCTTTGTAAAAACTTCCAGTGTTGGAGCATTTACAACTTCTGGTGGCAAGCAGTTCCACTGGTTAATTGCCTTCACTGTCAGGAAATTTCTCTTCAGTTCTAAATTGCTTCTCTCCTTGATTAGTTTCCACCTATTGCTTCTTGTCCTGCCTTCAGGTGCTTTGGAGAATAGCTTGACTCCCTCTTCTTTGGGGCAGCCCCTGAGATATTGGAAGACTGCTATCATGTCTCCCGTAGTCCTTCTTTTCATCAAACTAGACATACCCAATTCCTGCACCCGTTCTTCCTATGCTTTAGCCTCCAGTCCCCTCATCATCTTTGTTGCTCTTCTCTGCACTCTTTCTAGAGTCTCCACATTTTTTTACATCGTGGCGACCAAAACTGGATGCAGGATTCCAAGTGTCTTACTAAAGCTTTGTAAAGTGGTATTAACACTTCACCTGATCTTGATTCTATTCCCCCTGTTAATGCAGCCTATGATTGCATTGGCTCTTTTGGCAGCTGCGGCACACAGCTGGCTCATATTTAAGTGATTGTCCACTAGGACTCCATGATCCCTCTAGCTCTTTGTCCCAGGGACCACCTATTCTGTACCTGTGCATTTGGTTTTCCTTTCCTAAATGTAAGAACTCCCGGTCAAGATTTATTCTTGAGCTCCCAGAGCAGAGGTCGGCAATCCGTGGCTCTGGAGCCGCATGTGGCTCTTTCATCCCTCTGCTGCAGCTCTGTTGCATTAAACTAGACCTGCCCAATTCCGGCACTGAATTGGGACTTTGTGCCTCTGCCTTGTTTCAACCTTTCTCGAGCCCAGGGCCTGTGCGATGATCGTCGTGCGTTTAATCGGCTCCCCCTTGGCACGATCACAGCCGGCTCGAGGAGGGCGGGTGGCATAATCATTAGACAGACACGAGCGCGTTGTGTAAACAGGAGTGGATAAATTCGTTTTGCCTGGAATAAATCAGGTGGAGACACCACAGGCTCTGAATAACAAAGAGGATGGGGGTTGCTTCCCCCCCCCTCTCCCTTTTCAGATTGATAGCAGCTGGAACTTCCCTCTTTATAATCTGTTTTTGTCTCTTTCTCTTCAGGGCCTGAAGCCGATGGATCATAATGGGCTGGCTGATCCATACGTGAAATTGCACTTACTCCCTGGAGCCAGTAAGGTGCGAAAGTCTCACTCTTTTATTTAGACGGGTGGGACGCTTGACTGGAGCTATTTTTTCTAGGAAAGGCATTCACTGCCAGTTCCCAGGTGTTGTCGGCTGGCTGCCGCTCTTCTTAATCCAGGCATCCTCAGGAGCAAATTGGAGGTCAGGATCAGAGCGGGGCTGGTGCAGAGGATGCTGTACGAGGAGGGAGGGGTTGCCTGGAAAACATAAAGGAGAGGAGGGGGGACATGGGAAGGGGAAGGAAGGAGGGAAGAAAGGGAGGGAGGGAGGAGTTGGGAATGAGAAAGAAGGAAGGAGGGAAAGAAGGAAGGAAGGAAGGAAGGAAGGAAGGAGATGGGAAAGAAGGAGACAGAGGGAGGGAGGGAGAAAGGAGTGGGAGGTAAGGAGGCAGGAAGGAATAAAATGGGAATGAGAAAGAAGGAAGGGAGGAACGAGGGAGGGAGGAGATGGGAAGGAGAAAGAAGGAAGGAGATGGGAAAGAAGGAGATGGAGGGAGGGAGGAAGGAAGGAAGGAAGGAAGGAAGGAAGGAAGGAAGGAAGGAAGGAAGGAAGGAGAGAGATGGGAAAGAAGGAGACAGGGAGGGAGGAAGGAAGGAGTGGGAGGCAGGAGGGAGGCAGGAAGGAATAAAATGGGAATGAGAAAGAAGGAAGGGAGGAACGAGGAAGGGAGGAGATGGGAAGGAGAATGAAGGAAGGAGATGGGAAAGAAGGAGATGGAGGGAGGGAGGAGATGGGAAGGAGAAAGAAGGAAGGAAGGAAGGAAGGAAGGAAGAAAGGAAGGAAGGAAGGAAAGAAGGAAGGAAGGAAGGAAGGAAGGAAGGAAGGAAGGAAATGGGAAAGAAGGAGACAGAGGGAGGGAGGGAGAAAGGAGTGGGAGGTAGGGAGGCAGGAAGGAATAAAATGGGAATGAGAAAGAAGGAAGGGAGGAACGAGGGAGGGAGGAGATGGGAAGGAAAAGGAAGGAAGGAGATGGGAAAGAAGGAGACTGAGGGAGGAAGGAAGGAGGGAGGAAGGAAGGAATAAGATGGGGATGAGAAAGAAGGGAGGGAGGAATGATGGAGGGAGGGAGGAAATGGGAATGAGAAAGGAGGAAAGAAGGAAGGAAGGAAGGAGATGGGAAAGAAGGAGACAGAGAGAGGGAGGAAGGAAGGAGTGGGAGGCAGGAGGGAGGGAGGGAGGAAGAAGATGGGAATGAGAAAGAAGGAAGGGAGGAATGAGGGAGGTAGGATATGGGAAAGAAAAGGAAGGAAGGAGATGGGAAAGAAGGAGACTGAGGGAGGAAGGAAGGAGGGAGGAAGGAAGGAATAAGATGGGGATGAGAAAGAAGGGAGGGAGGAATGAGGGAGGGAGGGAGGAGATGGGAATGAGAAAGGAGGAAAGGAGGAAGGAAGGAAGGAGATGGGAAAAAAGGAGATGGAGGTAGGGAGGAAGAAAGGAGTGGGAGGGAGGGAGGGAGGAAGAAGATGGGAATGAGAAAGAAGGAAGGGAGGAATGAGGGAGGGAGGGAGGCAAGGAGGAATTGGGAAGGAGAAGGAAGGAACGAGATGGGAAGGAAGGAGACAGAAGGAGGGAGGGAGGAAGGAATAAGATGGGAATGAGAAAAGGGAGGGAGGAATGAGGGAGGGAGAGAGGGAGGAGATGGGAAGAAGAAGGAAGGAAGGAGATGGGAAAAGGGACAGGGAGGGAAGGAGGGAGGAAGGGAGGAAGGAGTGGGAGGAAAGAGGGAGGGAAGGAAGGAGATGGAAATGAGAAAGAAGAAAGGGACAAAGGAAAGGAGAAGATGGGAAGTGGAAGGATGGAAGGAAGGAAGGAGAAGGAAGGAAGGAGATGGAAATGGGAAGGAAGGAAGGAAAGAAAAAGAAAGAAAGAAAGAAGAAGATGGGAATGAGAAAGAAGGAAGGGAGGGAGGAAGGAAGGAAGGAAAGTTAGGAAGAAAGGAGGGAGGAGAGATAGGAGAAAGAAAGAGAAAAGAAACGGTAGCAGAGGAGAAGAACAGAGAAAGAAGAAGAAAATGAGGATTGCATGACAGGCTTAAAATAGGGAGGGATGGGCTGATTTTTTGTCTTTGTCGAAAAATCTGAAACGGTGGAAATTATAACCGAAGGGGTTGATGGGAGATTGCCCCGTGTTTCCCCCCTGAGAATAGGAGGGTGGACTAGGTGACCTTGAGAGACCCTTGTCCTTTTGAATTTCTCTCTGCTCTGCGTTGGAAATGCACATAAGAAAGAAGAACCTTTTGGATGGACCTCCTTTTTGGCCTGAGGGTTTGTGGCCAAATTTAGAAATATTACATAGAAACCATATCAGTTTTCACATCGGGGGGGGGGTCTTGTGGGGGGGCTGTCTAAAAATTCAAATGGGGTCCATTGTCACTAATCCATTGTCTGACTAGGTGGCTCAGTGGCTAAGATGCTGAGCTTGTCGATCAGAAAGGTTCGGCAGTTTGGCGGTTCGAATCCCTAGTATATGTCTCCTGTATGAGCAGGGGGTTTGACTAGATGATCTCCAAGGGCCCTTCCAACTCTCTTACTGTCATGTGTTCAGAACATCACCTCTTCAATATCTATACCAACAAGGCAAGTTGGTGAATGCAGAATCAGGGTTTACATGGTAGACTGCTTTGACTCTAATTTTCAGGCCATCTAGCTAACATTAAACCAACATTTAAAAAACAACAACATTTCAGCAGTTGGCAATACCAGGTCGTCCTCAACTTACAACAGTTCATTTAGTGAACTTTCAAAGTTACCACGGCACTGAAAAAAAAAGGGACCTATGACCGTTTTTCACACTTAACGACCGTTCCGGTATCCCCGTGGTCATGTGATCAAAATTCAGACGCTTGGCAACTGACTCATATTTATGACGGTCACAGCGTCCCGGGGTCGCGTGATCCCCTTTGGCGACCGTCTGACAAGCCGAGTCAGTGGGGAAGCCAGATTCACTTAACAACCAGGTTACTCATTGAACAACAGCGGTGATCCATTTAACGACAGTGGCAAGAAAGGTTGTAAAATGAGGCAAAACTCACGAGGCAAAGCTGTGGCAAGAAAGGTCGTAAAATGAGGCTTAACAAATGTCTCACTTAGCAACAGAAATTTTGGGCTTAGTTGTGGTCGGAAGTCGAGGACTACCTGTAGTAGATCAGGATTTCTGCTATCCTGGGTGAATCCTTCATTCCCCAGATTAAAATAAATTTTCCAAAATTGCCCCTTCAGAATTGGCCAGATTGAAATCATGGCGTCCAAATAAATTCAGGGATTTTGCTGAATTTGATCTGATCTTTGACCCCTTGATCTGAGGTAAAATATTGAGCCTTCGTGACGGATTTTTCTTGATTTATTTTTTTTTGGGGGTGGTGGTGGCTCAGGAGTGGTGTGGTGGCCTGGAGGTGGAGCTCTCGCCTGACAATTCGGAGGCTGCGAGTTCGATCCTAGGTAGAGGCAGATTTTTCTCTCTCTGAGCACAATGAGAGTATATCTGCCGAACAAAACTCCGCATTGGTGTCGGGAAGGGCATCCGGCCATTAAAACACTCTGCTAGCTCCATTCAGTTGCCCAGACTCCACCCCGCAAGGGATTATGGAGTCGTTAAATGAAGATGATTTTGGGTGAAATCTAGTCACGAAGGTATAAAGTCAGAAGAAAGCTGTTGTGTTATTTCCTCTGGGACCACAAATTCGAACTGGTTGTGGTGCTTAACAATTCAGTGGCATCCTCCAGGAGGAAGAGCAGAATATGAATTATACAGTATATTAGAAAGAAAGAAAAAAACACAATTTGCACGGGTGAGTGGAGAAGGATATCCAAATTAAGCAGGCCTCTTGAATCTCCTTGTTTTAATTAGTTGTTGCATCGTGAACAATCACCTTTCTGTGTGTTTCTGCCCTTTTTCAGCTTGACTTTAAGGGAATTTTTATTGCTCATTAATTTAATCCAACCTTGGGGAGGATTTCAAGAGATAGTAGATAGGCAGCATATAAATTTAACAAACACGGATGAAAGAATAGAATAGAATAGAATAGAATAGAATGGAATGGAATGGAATAGAATAGAATAGAATAGAATAGAATAGAATAGAATAGAATAGAATAGAATAGAATAGAATAGAATAGAATAACAGAGTTGGAAGGGACCTTAGAGGTCTTCTAGTCCAACCCCCTGCCCAGGCAGGAAACCCTACACCACTTCAGACAAATGGTTATCCAATCTCTTCTTTAAAACTTCTAGTGTTGGAGCATTTACAATTTCTGGAGGCAAGTTGTTCCACTGATTAACAAATAAATTAAACACATGGTATATGTAGATAGCTTTCGACATATAAGTATTCTTTTAGTGACCGTTTGAAGTTGCAACGGCATTGAAAAAAGTGACTTATTTTTTTTCACACTTACAACCCGTGTGGTCAAAATCCAGACACTTGGCAACTGGCGTGCAACGGTAGTCCTTGACGTACGACCACAGTTGAGCCCTAAATTTCCATTGTTAAGTGAGACATTTGTTCAGGGAGCTTGGCTCCGTTTTACGACCTTTCTTGCCACAAGTTGTTAAGCGAATCACTGCGGTTGATAAATTAGTCACCTGGCTGTTAAGTGCTGTGGCCCGTCAGCGGCCTGTGCAGCTAGTAGCTGATTCCGACAGCGAGGAGGCTGGTGTGGTGTCACTGTCTGACAGCGAGGAGTCAGACAGTGAGGAGGCTGGAGAAGATGTGGTGCCAGAGGCGGAGATTCAGCCACGGCCTTCAGAACCTCCAGAAGCTTCCATGGGTGAAGAGGAAGAAGAGGAGGAGCCTCTTCTCGATGCACGGGCGCGCAGAGCTGTCAAAAGGCAGGAGTGGCTCCTCAGGAGGAGGTCTCCTCGAGAGTAAGGCTTGGGGCTAATTGGCCACTCCCTTAGCTTATTTAAGGAGGAACGCCGACTGAAGCAATTTGCAGGGAACAACTTTGTTCATTCTCCTTCGCGTCTTGATCTTCGTTCTCTGCAAATTGCTTCTGGGCTTTCTGCCAACCACAGTAAGATTACGATTATTTATTCTTTGGATTCTTGTAGGCTGTTAAGAAAGTTAATTAACGGCCTTTGTTTGAAAAAGACTGATTTAATTTAGTAAACTAAGGTTTGTACAGACTTTGTGTGTGCTGCGTTCTTTGGGGTCCGTAGCTGGGGCAGAACATTAAGTGAGTCTGCATTCCCTGTTGTCTTGGCTCATCAGAGGGTCGCAAAAGGGGATCGCGTGTCCTTGGGACACTGCAACCGTCATAAATACGAGTCAATTGCCAAGAGTCTGAATTTTGATGACCTGGTCACAGAGATGCTGCAACGGTCATAAGTGTGAACATTGGTCCTAAATCGCTGTTTTCAGTGCCGCTGTAACTTTGAATGGTCATTTAAAAAATCGTCGTAAGTCGAGAACTGCCTGTAATCTTTTATTTTGGGGGGTGTTAATAAAAACATGGCTATGGAGAAGCCAGGAAAGATAATCTACTGAAGATTTTCATAAAGCCCTTGTTATAGTACTTCATCAAAATTTTCTGTCAGCTTAACAGCCCTGGAATTAAAAAACAGCTGGCTAAGTGATTGATTAAAAGACCGGAAAACCAAGAGTAGAAATAAATAGACATTTTTTTCACAATGAAGTTGTATAACGAGCAGAGTCACGCAGGGTTCTATTTTAGGAGTGGTGCTGTTTTTTTAACATAAAGCTAGTCCTCATTTAGCGACTGCAATTGGGGCCGAAAGCAAACTGGTTACTAAGTGGAAAAGCACGATTGTGCTTTCTTTTTCCCCACATCCCCGCCCTTGAGAATGAGCATCCCGATGCTGGGATAATTAGAAAATTAAGGTTTGTATGTATATTCATTGGAGAGAAAGGGATTGCAAGAGAGTAAGCAGACACAGAATGGAAGATACGGGTAGTTCATTTGGTGGCACAGAAAAAGTGTCTTATGACCGTTTTTTATGCTTACGACCATTGCGGCATCCCCATTGTCACATGATCAAAATTCAAATGCTTTGGCAACTGACTCGTATTTATAACGGTGTCCTGGGGTCATGAGATCACCTTTTGTGACCTTCTGACAAGCAAATTCAGTGGGGAAGTTAGATTCACTTACCAACCGTATTACTAACTTAACAACTGTTGTCATTCATTTAACAATTGTGGCAGGTACGGTTGTAAAATAGGGCAAAGCCCGTGATGGCGAACCAATGGCACGTATGCCACAGGTGGCACGCAGAGTCATATCGGTGGGCATGCGAGCTCAGCTCCGGCGTGCATTTGCATGCTGGCTAGCTGATTTTCAGGCCTTCTGGGCCACCCGGAAGTAGGGAAACAGGCTGTTCCCTGCCTCCAGAGGGCTTGGGGAGGTGGGGAAGGCCCATTTTTGCTCTCCCCAGGCTCCAGAGCCTCTCTAGAAGCCTGGGGAGGTGAAAACGGCCTTCCCTGCCCCCCAGGGGCCCTCCGGAGGCCAGAAATGGCTCATTTGCCAACTTCCGGAAGTCAGCAAACGGGCTGTTTCTGGCCTCCGGAGGACCTCTGGGGGGGGAGGCTGTTTTCGTCCTCCCCAGGCTCCTAGGGAGGCTCTGGAGCCTGGGGAGATCGCGTGCCAAAAGCGTGGGGAGCATGGGGGGGGGTCGCGCACACATGTGCGGGGCACATAGAATTATGGGTGTGGGCACGCGCGTGTGTGAACCCCCACGCTTTTGGCATGTGATGGTAAAAAGGTTAGCCATCACTGGGCAAAGCTCGCTTAAAAATGTCATACATAGCAACAGAAACTAAGGGCTCCGTTGTGGTTATAAGTCGAGAGCTACCTCTAGTCACATTAGAAAGCAACGTGTTCGCAGCTGCAAACGGGTTGGACAAGCAGCCCAAGGCGTTCCCCATTGTGTGCTTGCTTACTCTCTTATCATCCCTTCCTCTCCAATCTCTCCGTTCTGTGAGTGGGAGGGGAGGAAAACAAAAAATTAAGTCAGACACGGAAAACATCGCCTACAGAGATCACTTGTGGTTTGTTTTCTTCTTCACCCCTCACTTGTTGAAGCAATCTCTCCACTCGCTGAGGGGGTGGCGAAAACACCCACACACACACACAGCAAATCTCTGCAGGCAATCTCTCCTGTGCTTGACCTGTTTTCCTTTTTTAAAAAATGTGAACAACTGTAAAGCGGTGCACATTGTGTGAAAAATCCGAACTCCACATACAGGGGCTAGAACTAGAGGTGACAGCTGAGGGAAAAGACGTTGGAGTAATTGGGAAACAGGTCGACGGAGGTGTAAAAACCGGGCAGATCTGCTGTGAAAAAGGTCAGCATCGTGTTAAGGATAACAATAAACCATGTGGAAAACAGAAAAGCCAGCTGTCAAGTTTCGATATCGTCTCAAATAAAATAAATTGCATTTCCAAACAGATAGTCTTTGAAGAAATCTTTCATTTTATTAAGCACGACAATCTGGCCCCGATCATGGCATAGCCAACTCTGACATCCTGCCCCCACACCCTCCCTTTCCGTTCCCCAAATCTCTGCGTCTCATTGGCCTTCTTCCAAATCACTCTCCCCATATCTACTACTTAAGTTCCCAGGAATGTCCCCCTCCCTCTCATCTCCTAGGGGATATTATCTTCAAGGAAAATAAGTAGGTGAAATGTCAAGCGTCCTCTTGCCAGCTGCCCCCTCTTCTCCTCCTTATGTCAGCACTAGAGTAAATGCAGGTTGAAGTGCTGACACCAGCATTATAATCCTCTAATAGAAACCGCCGAATAGGAACCATTCTGAGGCGTGGTGGCACAGTGGTTAAATGCAGCACTGCAGGCTAATTCTGACGACTGCCAGACGTTCGGCAGTTCGATCTTGACCGGCTCAAGGTTGACTCAGCTTTCCATCCTTCCGAGATCGGTATAATGAGGACTCAAATTGTTTGGGGGCAATTTGCTGACTCTGTAAACTGCTTAGAGGGGGCTGTAAAAGCACGGGGAAGCGGTATATACGTCTAAGTGCTATTCCTTCCAAGGGAGGGACGGAAAGAAGGAACAAAAGGAAGGAAGGAAGGCAAAGTGAAGAGAGGGAGAAATGGAGGGTAGGAGAATGGAGAAAAGGGGAAGGAAAGAAGGAAGGAAGGAAGGAAGGAAGGCAAAGTGAAGAGAAAGAGAGGGAGAAATGGAAGGAAGGAAGGAAGGAAGGAAGGAAGGAAGGAAGGCAAAGTGAAGAGAAAGAAAGGGAGAAATGGAGGGAAAGAGAACGGAGAAAGGAAGGAAGAAAGGAAGGAAGGAATCTGTGGTGGCACAGTGGCTAGAATGCAGTATTGCAGGTTAATTCTGCCCACAGCCAGGAAGTTCGATCCTGAGCAACTCAAGTTTGACTCAGTCTTCCGTCCTTCCGATGTCGGTAAAATGAGGAGCCAGATTGTTGGGGGCAAGAGGCTGACTGTAAACCGCTTAGAGTGGGCAGTAAAACACTGTGAAGCGGTATATAAATCTAGGTGCTATTGCTATCTGGCTTAGAGATAGTGCCCTCAACTTACGACCAGAACCATGCCCGAAATTTCCATTGCTAAGCAAAGAGTTCTTTATAAAAATAATAAAGGCAGGGTAACACTAAAGAAATTAAAATTAAGAAAGAAAAGAAGAAAATATTCAGCAGTCATTTTGCAATTTAGGCTTGAGTTACTGAGGTAAACTGCTGGATGAAACTCAACCTGGATTCTGGTTTTCATTTTTTGGTATTTTTCAGCCGTGGTAGAACTTTTCTCATTGATGGATAGATTGTCATTTTGAACGCGGTCTTTCTATTTTAATCCTTTTGCTGCAAAGAGAGCGTGCATCCGTTCAACGGCCTTGAGTCACTTTTCGTAACATTGCAGAAAGTCCGATAAATCAGACTTGCTGGATACGAGATTGGCAGCGCATAAATTTCATATTAATAACAATTTTTTTTAAAAAATTGATTTATATGCCGCCCTTCTCCGGAGACTCAGGGCGGCTTACAATGCGTTAAGCAACAGCCTTCATACTTTTGTATATTTATACAAAGTCAGCTTATTGCCCCCACAAACTGGGTCCTCAATTTACCTACCTTAGAAAGGATGGAAGGCTGAGTCAACCTTGAGCCTGGTGAGATTCGAACCTGCAGTAATTGCAAGCAGCTGTGTTAATTACAGGGTGCATTAAACCACTGTACTACCAAGGCTCCTTACAATAATACAATAATACAATAATAATAAAAAATTGTCTTTTGAAGTTGCCGATACCCCACTGAACGGAATTTTAAAAATGCATTAAATTTATGGATAAGCTGCGGTTTATTTTTATTTATTTATTTTTTTGCTCCAGGTTTCTCTAAAATACACAGGGAAGTAAATATGCGTTGAGGAAATTAGCCGGGTACAGATAGCCCCAGCCATTCTCTTAGTGACCATTCGAAGTTACAACGGCACTGAAAAAAGTGACTTATGACCGTTTTCACACTTAACGACCGCTGCATCGTCCCTGCGGTCATGTGATCAAAATCCAGAGGCTTGGCAACTGGCTCTTATTTATTTATTTATTTATTTATTTATTTATTTATTTATTTATTTATTTATTTATTTATTTATTTATTTATTTATTTATTTATTTATTTATTTATTTATTTATTATTGAATTTCTATACCGCCCTTCTCCCTGAGGACTCAGGGCGGTGTACAGCCAGAGTTAAAAAAACATGCAGTACAAATATTAAAAAACAATTAAAAGATATATAAATTTGGCCCAATTAAAACTCCCTACCAATTAAAACATTTAAAATATTTAAAAAATTTCTTCTTAAGCCAGCCCGGCTTGCTTAAAAAAATGGGTTTTAAGGGCACGACGGAAGGCACTGAGGTCTTGGATTCTCCTTATCTCTGGGGGCAGCTGATTCCAGAGGGTGGGAGCCCCCACAGAGAAGGCCCTCCCCCTGGGGGTCACCAGCCTGCACTGTTTGGCTGATGGCACCCCGAGGAGGCCCCCTCTGTGGGAGCGCACGGGTCGGTGGGAGGTCGTCGGTGGCAGTAGGCGGTCTCGGAGATAGCTAGGCCCTATGCCATGGAGCGCTTTAAAGGTGATGACCAACACCTTGAAGCGCACCCGGAAGACCACCGGGAGCCAGTGCAGCTCGCGCAGGAGCGGTGTTACATGGGAGTGCCATGCTGCTCCCGTCCCTACCCGCGCTGCTGCGTTCTGGACCAGCTGGAGCCTCTGGGTGCTCTTCAAGGGGAGCCCCATGTAGAGAGCGTTGCAGTAGTCAAGGCGAGAGGTGACGAGGGCGTGAGTGACTGTGCACAGGGAATCCCGATCAAGAAAGGGCCACAACTGGCGAATCAGGCGAACCTGACAAAAGGTCCCCCTAGTTACAGCCGTCAGATGTTCCTCCAAGGACAGTTGCGTATCCAGGAGGACTCCCAGGAGGACTCCCAGATTGCAAGCCCTTTCTGTGGGGGCCAAAGACTCACCCCCAATAGTCAGTGATGGAGTCATCTGACTATATCGGGATGCCGGGAGCCACAGCCACTCAGTCTTGGAAGGGTTGAGCTTGAGCCTGTTCCTCCCCATCCAGATCCGCACAGCCTCCAGGCACTGGGACATCACTTCAAGGGCATCATTGGGGTGGTCCGGGGTGGAGATGTACAGCTGGGTGTCATCAGCGTACTGGTGGTATCTCACCCCGAAGCCACGGATGATCTCGCCCAGCGGCTTCACATAAATGTTGAACTTATGTTGAATTTATGACGGTCGCAGTGTCATGGAGTCATGCAATCTCCTTCTGACAAGCAAAGCCAGATTCCCTTAACGACTGCATGATTCGCTTAATGACGGCAGTGGTTCTCTTCACAACCGGAGCAAAAAGGTCGTAAAATGGGGCAAAAAATCGCTTAATCACTGTCTCGCTTAGCAACGGAGTTTTCGGGCTCAATTGTGGCCGTAAATCAAGGACTACCTGCAGGGGTGAAATTCAGCCTTTTCTATCCTGCTCGGGTGACACGCGCGGACATCATGACGTCCCTTTTTTGCGATGCTTTTCAGCCTCTGCGCATGCACAGAAGGCTTTGTGCATGGGTGGACGATGTGTGCACATTTGCGAACCGGTAGGGAAGGTATAGGGACGCGGTGGCGCAGTGGCTAAGCTTGTCGATTGAAAGGTCGGTAGTTCAGCGGTTTGAATCCCTAATGCCGCGTAACGGGGTGAGCTCCCGTTACTTGTCCCAGCTTCTACCAACCTAGCAGTTCGAAAGCAGGTAAAAAATGCAAGTAGAAAAATAGGGACCACTTTTGGTGGGAAGGGAACAGCGTTCCATCTTCAGGGCCTTACGGAAAGCGCGGAGATCTGGGATCAGTCGTATTCCGGGAGGTAGCTCGTTCCAGAGGGCGGATGCTCCCACAGAGGCTCCCGCCTTTCTTGGAAGACGTTTCACTTCTCATCCAAGAAGCTTCTTCAGTTCTGAAAACACTCTTTTGGGGCTGTTGTTTAATGTTAGCTTGTTTGTCTGCATTGGCAGCTCCTTGATCGGGGCGTTGTTTATCGCATGATTGTTAGTCTAGCGTTAATGTTGGTGTTAATCACCGCTTCTCTGGGTATTGATTGCTGGAGAGATGATGAGGTTTTTTGGTCTTTTTGTTTCCTTCTTTGGCATTTTGATTCTCCTTTAGAATGATGTGTAGATGTTGTTTCTCTCAATGTGCCTGTTGATGACTGATTTGCAAGGCTTCCAAGAATTATCTGGCATTTTTGGATTTGGCATGGTCTAGGATGCTCACCGTGGGACGCCGTGGCTCAGTGGCTAAGATGCTGAGCTTGTTGATCGAAAGGTCAGCAGTTCAGCGGTTCGAATCCCTAGCGCCGCGTAACGGGGTGAGCTCCTGTAACTTATCCCAGCTTCTGCCAACTTAGCAGTTCGAAAGCAGGTAAAAAATGCAAGTAGAAAAATAGGGACCCCCTTTGGTGGGAAGGGAACAATGTTCCGTGCGCCTTTGGCGTTTAGTCATGCCGGCCACATGACCACGGAGACGTCTTCGGACAGCGCTGGCTCTTCGGCTTTGAAACGGAGATGAGCACCGCCTCCTAGAGTCGGGAACGACTAGCGCATATGTGCGAGGGGAACCTTTACCTTTTAGGGAAGGTAAGAGAATTTCACCCCTGACTACCAGGATATGTTTGGGGCGAAAAGCTACCAATTAACTGAGTAAATTAATTGAGGGATCAGTACGCCTCCCCAAGCCGAAAATCGTGATATTAATTAAATAAATTAAAAAAATTCCTTCTCCCTTTAGAAGCTCATCGGTGGAGTTAATGAGTAAATATCACCTACTTTTATCTTCCTGACATGTCTGGAAATAGGTTAAGCCGACAGAGGATGACATGATTTCAAATAAATTAATAAAAAATTTCCTGGCGCTGATCTGCTGCTAATCCATTCCTTGCAATAATAACAAAGGTAGAGAGAACGATCGCAGGCCAGCCGACTTTGATATGCTTGTTTAAACAAAATTATTCGTCATTAATAATGCTGCCTTCCCTGCTTTTGTCTCTCGTTTCTCTGATTCCTTCCCCTTCCTTTCTTTCTATCCTCCTTACTCATTTAAAGTTTACCCCTGTGGAAGAAATGTATCGGTTCTGCAAATCTTATTAAAATCCCAGTTCAAACGTTGTTTGTTTTCAAAAGGAATCCTATCTTCTAAAGAGGAGGACGCCATAACGCAAGAGAAGAGTGAATTAAATCATAAAACAGGATTATATTTTCATTGCCGGGAGTCCTCGACTTGCCACCTTAAAATTTCTGCTGTTAACTGAGACAGTTTTTAATTGCGGTAGCAACAGCACTTAGACTTACATACCGCTTCATAGTAGAATAGCATAGAATAACAAGAGTCGGAAGGGACCTTTTTGCCATCGCGTGCCAAAAGTGGGGGGAGCGTGGTGGGGGGGTCACACGTGTGTGTGCCCACACGCATAATTCAATGTGCCCAGCCACCCCCTGAAGCTTTCTAGGAGCCTGGGGAGGGCGAAAACGGCCTTCCCCACCCCCCCAGAGGCCCTCCGGAAGCTGGAAACGGCCCGTTTCCCAAGTTCCGGTGGGCCGTTTTTTGCCTTCCTCAGGCTCCAGAGGCTTTCTAGGAGCCTGGGGAGGGCGAAAACGGCCTTCCCCACCCCCCCAGAGGCCCTCCGAAGGCAGGAAACAGCCGTTTCCCAACTTCCAGTGGGACTGGAAGGCCCGAAAATCAGCTGGACGGTGTGCATGCACGCTGGAGCTGAGCTAGGGCAACGCTCGCGTGCCCACATATATGGCTCCGGGTGCCATCTGTGGCACGCGTGCCATAGGTTCACCATCACGGCCCTATACCATTTCAGTACACTCTCTTCTTAAAAACCTCCCCGCCTACAACTTCTGGAGGCAAGTTGTTCCGCTGGTTAATTGTTCTCACTTTTAGGAAGTTTCTCCTCAAATCCAGGTTGCTTCTCTTCTTGATTAGCTTCCATCCGTTGGTGCTTTGGAAAATAAATTGACCCCCTCATCTTTGTGGCAACCCCTGAGATACTGGAACATTGATGCTTTATAGCCTTCTCTAAGCTGTTTACAGAGTCAGCCTCTTGCCCCCAATAATCTGGGTCCTCATTTTACCCACCTCGGAAGGATGGAAGGCTGAGTCAATCTTGAGTCAGTCAGAATCGAACTTCCTGGCTGTGGGCAGAGTTAACTTGCAATACTGCATTATAACAACTGTGCCACCATGGATTCCTTCCTTCCTTCCTTCCTTCCTTCCTTCCTTCCTTCCTTCCTTCCTTCCTTCCTTCCTTCCTTCCTTCCTTCCTTCCTTCCTTCCTTCCTTCCTTCCTCCCTCTCCATCTGTTTCTCACTCTTTTCCTCTTCACTTTTCCTTCCTTCCTCTTTTCTCCGTTCTCCCACCCTCTATTTCTCCCTCTCTTTCCCTCTTCACTTTTCTTTCTTTCCTTCCTTCCTTCCTTCCTTCCTTCCTTCCTTCCTTCCTTCCTTCCTTCCTTCCTTCCTTCCTTCCTTCTGTTTCTCACTCTTTTCCTCTTCACTTTTCCTTCCTTCCTCTTTTCTCCGTTCTCCCACCCTCTATCTCTCCCTCTCTTTCCCTCTTCACTTTTCTTTCCTTCCTTCCTTCCTTCCTTCCTTCCTTCCTTCGCAATAGCATTTGGACTTGTATACCGCTTCACAGTGCTTTACAGCCCTCTCTAAGCGGTATACAGAGTCAGCCTCTTGCCCCCAACAATCTGGGTCCTCATCATACCAACCTCGGAAGGACGGAAAGCTCAGTCAGCCTTGAGCAGGTCAGGATCGAACCTCCTGGCTGTGGGCAGAGTTAACCTGCAATACTGCATTCTATAATTACTCTGCCACCATGGTGGACCATGGAGATGCTGCCATCTTGACTTAATTATTCTACTGTCCCTGCAACCTCTAGCAGGACATTCCTTCCTTGTTGTCTCTTGTTGATATTTCACAGCATTTAAGCAATTATAGTCCTATGTCAGCTTCATTAAGGTTAATTGGATCAGCCTGTTTTTCTAATTGATTCATCTTACCCGTCATTGATCTAGCTGATTAGTCGGCTTGATCAGCTTGGTTTCACAGCTGAGCTGTAAAACCTGATGGTTGGGATGAAGACGATTGGATGGGTGTAGGGGCGGGTTTCAAAACCCATTGCGACTGGTTCGCTTGCGCGCGCGTGCACAGAAGTGTCCGGGCAGGAGGGCGGGGCCTCCTGCCACTGCCGCTACCAGTTTGCCCGATCTGGAGCGAACTGGTAGCAACCCACCACTGGATGGGTGAGTTTGGCAGTGATCAAGGCGGAAGTCACAAAGCAAAGATACCCAGTCATGCTTCTCTTCTCTTCTCTTCTCTTCTCTTCTCTTCTCTTCTCTTCTCTTCTCTTCTCTTCTCTTCTCTTCTCTTCTCTTCTCTTCTCTTCTCTTCTCTTCTCTTCTCTTCTCTTCTCTTCTCTTCTCTTCTCTTCTCTTCTCTTCTCTTCTCTTCTCCTCTCCTCTCCTCTCCTCTCCTCTCCTCTCCTCTCCTCTCCTCTACCCTCCCCTCCCATATTCCATATTTTCTCTCCTCTCCTCTCCTCTCCTCTCCTCTCCTCTCCTCTCCTCTCCTCTCCTCTCCTCTCCTCTCCTCTCCTTTCCTCTCTTCTCCTCCTATTCCATTCCATTCCATTCCATTCCATTCCATTCCATTCCATTCCACTATTCTATTCTATTCTATTCTATTCTATTCTATTCTATTCTATTCTATTCTATTCTATTCTATTCTATTCTATTCCATTCCATTCCATTCCATTCCATTCCATTATTCTATTCTATTCTATTCTATTCTATTCTATTCTATTCTATTCTATTCTATTCTATTCTATTCTATTCTATTCCATTCCATTCCATTCCATTCCATTCCATTCCATTCCATTCCATTCCACTATTCTATTCTATTCTATTCTATTCTATTCTATTCTATTCTATTCTATTCTATTCTATTCTATTCTATTCTATTCTATTCCATTCCATTCCATTCCATTCCATTCCATTCCATTATTCTATTCTATTCTATTCTATTCTATTCTATTCTATTCTATTCTATTCTATTCTATTCTATTCTATTCTATTCTATTCTATTCTATTCTATTCCATTCTATTCCATTCCATTCCATTCCATTCCATTCCATTCCATTATTCTATTCTATTCTATTCTATTCTATTCTATTCTATTCTATTCTATTCTATTCTATTCCATTCCATTCCATTCCATTCCATTCCATTCCATTCCATTCCATTCTATTCTATTCTATTCTATTCTATTCTATTCTATTCTATTTTCCATTCCATTCCATTCCATTCCATTCCATTCATTGCTATCTCATCCCATCCCATCCCATCCCATCCTATCCACCCCAGGAATGGCCAAAACAAGCTGAGCCTTCTCAAAACTCCTGGATGGTACTTTAGTCCTGCAAGGATAAAACTGTCCTTTGAAAATGGATGCTTATTTTCAAGAAAAAAAAACTCCAGGAAATAAACCAGAGCAGCAATTCCACTGAATGTCAGCAATATATTATTATTATTATGCTGAGTTACGGACTCGTTTTAAAGGGCCGGGAACCCTATTACATCCTGATTAACTGCCATTTTTTCCCCCTAACTGTCACATCCTGCCCTGCGCAGGGTTTTACATCGGGTCCTGACTGGCAATATCTTCTTTACAGAAAGGTCAAATCCTCTTTTTAGGACGGCACAAGGCTTGGCAACTTCTTGGTTCAAGCTGTAGATTTTCTTCGGCATTTCCAAAGGGCACCGAGTCCTCAGCAAAATGCGAGCTCTCGCCAGAATGGAGCTGCCTGTGCAGAATTATGCAGCAAATAGAGGTAGTCCTCGACTTACGACCGCAATGGAGCCCAAAATGTACATCGCTAAGCGAGAAATTTCTTAAATGAGTTTTGGCACCATTTTGCGACCATTTTTTGCCACCGTTGTTAAGTGAATCACAGCAGTTGTTAAATTAGTAACACGGTTGTTAAGCGAATCCTGCTTCCCCATGGACTTTGCTTGTCAGAAGGTCACAAAAGGGGGATTACCTGACCCCAGGGGGCTGCGTCCGTCAGAAATAGCGTCCGTCATAAATATGAACCAGTTGTCAAGCCGCTTACTTTTATTCAGTCGTAAAGTGTGAAACATGGTCATAAGTCACTTTTTTCTGTGCTGTTGTAACTTTGAGTGGTCCCTAAACGAACTGTTGTAAATCGAGGACTTTCCTGTACTTACGACTGCTATTGGGACTTCACCCTCCCTCACTAGGTGATGTATATTAAGCGAGATGCGCCTAATTTTGGAAGTTTTTGGGCACGGTTGTTAAGTGAATCACTGCAGGATTCACGCAGTCGTTAAGCAAATCTGACTTCCTCGTTGATGTTGCTTGTCGGAAGCTGGCTGGCAAGATCAGAAATTGTGATCATGTGATCCTGACTGTTGTAAACGGATGTTTGCTACGAGCGCCCGGATTTTGTTCATGTGAATGTGCAGAGTGCTGCAATGGTCGTAAGTCTGAGGACTGCTCTTAAGTCACTTTTTGGTTACAAGTTTGAATGGTCATTAAACAGATGGTTGTATGTTGAGGACCGGGCTACCGCTACAAGTCGTCTTTGACTTATGATGGTAACTTTGGGCCCAGGAGAAGGATGTTTTCTATTCCTGCATTAGGCCAAAGTCTAATGCGAGACTGCATTAACTTTGGCCAAGAGTTAATGCAGCAAACAAAGCAAAAACTGGGTGACTTTGGACTAATCCCCAGGAGATGGTGAGTTCTAGTTTCTCCGTAAGCACAAAAGCCTTCCTGGGCCAATCACCAGGCGACTGTGAGTTCTAGTTATGCCTTAGATCTGAAAGGTGACTGGGTGACTGTGGGCCAATCACTAGGAGATGGTGAGTTCTAGTCCCCCCTTAGATATGAAAGCCGAGTGGGTGACTTTGGACCAATCCCCAGGAGATGGTGAGTTCTAGTTTCTTCGTAAGCACAAAAGCCTTCCTGGGCCAATCACCAGGCGACTGTGAGTTCTAGTTATACCTTAGATCTGAAAGCTGACTGGGTGACTGTGGGCCAATCACTAGGAGATGGTGAGTTCTAGTTTCTCCGTAAGCACAAAAGCCTTCCTGGGCCAATCACCAGGCGACTGTGAGTTCTAGTTATGCCTTAGATCTGAAAGCTGACTGGGTGACTGTGGGCCAATCACTAGGAGATGGTGAGTTCTAGTTTCTTCGTAAGCACAAAAGCCCTCCTGGGCCAATCACCAGGCGACTGTGAGTTCTAGTTATGCCTTAGATATGAAAGCTGAGTGGGTGACTTTGGACCAATCCCCAGGAGATGGTGAGTTCTAGTTTCTCCATAAGCACAAAAGCCCTCCTGGGCCAATCACCAGGCGACTGTGAGTTCTAGTTATGCCTTAGATCTGAAAGGTGACTGGGTGACTGTGGGCCAATCACTAGGAGACAGTGAGTTCTAGTCCCCCCTTAGATATGAAAGCCGAGTGGGTGACTTTGGACCAATCCCCAGGAGATGGTGAGTTCTAGTTTCTCCGTAAGCACAAAAGCCCTCCTGGGCCAATCACCAGGCGACTGTGAGTTCTAGTTATGCCTTAGATATGAAAGCTGACAGGGTGACTGAGGGCCAATCACTAGGAGACAGTGAGTTCTAGTGCTGGGTGACTTTGGGCCAATAGCCAGGAAACTGTGAATTCTAGTCCTCTTTTAGGCATGAAAGCCGGCTGGATGACTTTCGGCCAATCACCAGGAGACTGTGAGTTCTAGTCCTGCCTTAGGTATGAAAGTTGGCTGGGTGACTTTGGGCCAATAGCCAGGAGACCATGAGTTCTAGTCCCGCTTTAGGCATGAAAGCTTCCGGTGATTCTGGGCCAGTCACCAGGAGATGGTGAGTTGTAGCCACGCCTTAGGCGTGAAGGCCGTCTGGGTTACTTTGGGCCAATCACCAGAAGGTAGTGAGTTCCAGTCCCGCTTCTTAGGCAGGAAAGCTTATTGGGCCAGTCACACACTCTCAGCCCAACTCACCTCACAGGATTGTTGTTGTAGGAGGAAAAATGGTAAGAGATGGTCGCTGATTTGAGTTATTCATATAAACAAACTGATTTATTTTCTTTCCCCCCCCCCCTCCCACCCAGGCGAACAAACTGAGGACCAAAACTTTGCGGAATACATTAAACCCCGCTTGGAACGAAACCCTCACGTATTACGGGATCACCGACGAAGACATGATCCGCAAAACACTCAGGTGAGTCCGTGTCAGCCTTCCAGGTAAAGCAGACAGGGAACCACGACCAGGTGAGCTAATTCTACTTTATTATCAGTCTGCAAGTACAGAACCTTGCAAGTCAGAAAGTACAAATCTCCCTCGGTCTCTTTTATAGCCTGAGAAATCGTTTCTGAATCTCTTTTTCCGTCCATTATGCAGCTGAGGGCTCTGCTGTCCCTTATCTAATTGTTCCTTAGGCAGCTTTCCTTCCTCCGTCTGCCAAGGTCGTTCTCACATACCATAACAGATAGTCCTCGACATACAAGCACAATTGAACCCAAAAGTTTCTGTTGCTAAATGAGACAGTTGTTCGGTGAATTTTGCCCCATTTTACGACCTTTCTTGCCACAGCTGTTAAATGAATCATTGCAGTTCTTAACCCGATTGCTAAGTGAATCTGGCTTCCCCATTGATGCTGCTTGTCAGAAATTCACAAAAGGTTATCATGTGACCCAGGGACAATGCGACGGCCATAAATATGAGTCAGTTGCCAAGGGAAACTGCAACGGTCATAAATATGAGTCTGTGAATCTGGCTCCCCCATGGACAAAAATTTACATTGCTAAGTGAGAAATTTGTTAAGTGAGTTTTGCCCCATTTTACGACTTTTTCTTGCCACATTTGCTAAGTGAATCCCTGCACTTGTTAAATTAGTAACACCGTCGTTAAGTGAATCTGGCTCCCCCATTGACTTTGCTTGTGAGAAGGTTGCAAAAGGGGATCGCGTGACCCTGGGACACTGCAACCGTCATAAATATGAGTCAGTTGCCAAGCGTCTGAATTTTGATCATGTGACCATAGGGATGCTGCGACCGTTGTAAGTGTGAAACATGGTTGTAAGTCACTTTTTTCAGTGCTGTTGTAACTTTAAACGGTCACTAAATGAACTGTCGTAAGTCGAGGACCGTCAGAGCCCTGTTCGACTTGCAAAATTGTGGATCGCGTGTCTGGCTTTTGAAGTGTTTTAAATCTCCTTTTCATGGATTATATCAAAACCAGTCAGAAGGAACTTTGTCTGCCCAGTGGCTAACCATTTTCCCAAAGCGTAAAATATATTTTCCCAGACAATGCCTGAGCTTAAAGCTGATTTATCTTTCCTTTCCCCAGCCAATTACTTAACTTATTTTCCCCCCTTTCTCATCTCGGTAAATTCTCAGCTTTTAGCAAAACTAAATTTAGAAAAAAAATAATAATAAATCCAGGAAACCACAGACCTATCAGCCTGACCTCAATATCAGGGAAGATTCTGGAAAAGATAATCAAGCAACGAATCAGCGAACACCTAGAAGCAAACCAAATATTAACCAAAAGCCAACACGGGTTTGTCAAAAGCAGATCACGCCAGACTAATCTTATTGCATTCTTTGACAAAGTGACAAAATTAGTGGACCAGAGGAATTCTGTCGAGATAATTTACTTGGACTTCAGTAAGGCATTTGATAAAGTAGACCATAACTTACTACTAGAAAAAGTAGGAAAATCTGGGTTATCTTTATCTTCTTTATCTTTATTTGATTTATATTCCGCCCTACTCCCGAAGGACTCAGGGCGGTGAACAGCCAAACGATAAAATACATAAATACAAAATTTAAAAACAGAATAAAACCGAATTAAACCATTTGGCCCAGACAGATTTAAAACACCCCAATCATTTAAAAACAGATTAAAATTTTCATATTAAAAAGAAAAAGGGAAAAGATTAGGCCAGGCCCGCCTGGTGGAATAAAAAGGTCTTGAGAGCGCGACGGAAGGTGCGCAGATCCAGGATCCTCCGTATCTCCGGGGGGAGTTCGTTCCAGATAGTAGGTGCCCCCACAGAGAAGGCTCTCCCCCTAGGGGCCGCCAGTTGACATTGTTTGGCCGACGGCACCCGGAGGAGCCCCTCTTTGAGAGCGTACCGGCCGGTGGGAGGCTATTGGTGGTAGTAGGCAGTCCCGTAGATAACCAGGTCCTAAGCCATGGAGCGCTCTAAAGATGGTAACCAAAACCTTGAAGCGCACCCGGAAGACCACCGGGAGCCAGTGCAGCTCACGCAGGAGAGGTGTTACATGGGAACGCCATGTCGCTCCCATTACTACCCGGTTAGAAGCATCACCACCAGATGGATTCGTAACTGGCTGACCAACTGCACTCAATGAGTGGACCTCAATGGAACTGCATCTACATGAAGGGAGGTATGCAGTGGGGTACCCCAAGGCTCTGTTTTAGGCCCAGGACTCTTCAACATCTTCATCAATAACTTGGATGAGGGGATAGATGGGGAACTCATCAAATTTGCAGATGACACCAAGCTGGCAGGAATAGCCAACACTCTGGAAGATAGGCTCAGGATACAGAAGGATCTGGACAGAGTTGAACATTGGGTGCCATCTAACGAAATGAAATTCAAGAGTGAAAAAAGGAAGGTTCTACATTTACGCAAGGAAAACGAAATGCACAGGTACAGTATAGGTGGTACCTTGCTCAATAGTAGTAACTGTGAGAGGGATCTTGGAGTCCTAGTGGACAACCATTTAGATGTGAGCCAGCCGTGTGCAGCAGCTGCCAAAAAAGCCAACACAGTTCTAGGCTGCGTCAACAGAGGGATAGAATCCAGATCACGTGAAGTGTTGATACCACTTTATAAGGCCTTGGGAAGGCCACACTTGGAATATTGCATCCAGTTTTGGTCACCACGATGTAAAAAAGATGTGGAGACTCTAGAAAGAGTGCAGAGAAGAGCAACAAAGAGGATTAAGGGACTTGAGGATAAAACATAGGAAGAACGGTTGCAGGAACTGGGAATGTCTACTTTAATGAAAAGAAGGACTAGGGGAGACATGATAGCATCTTCCAATATCTCAGGGGCTGCCCCAAAGAAGAGGGAGTCAAGCTATTCTCCAAAGCACCTGAAGGCAGGAGAAGAAGCAACGAGTGGAAACTAATCAAGGAGAGAAGCAACCTGGAACTAAGGAGAAAATACCTGACAGTTAGAACAATTAACCAGTGGAACGACTTGCCACCAGAAGTTGTGAATGCTCCAACACTGGACGTTTTCAATAAGAGATTGGATAGCCATTTGTCTGAAGTGGTGTAGGGTTTCCTGCCTAAGCAGGGGGTTGGACTAGAAGACCTCCAAGGTCCCTTCCAACTCTGTTATTCTATTCTATTCTATTCTATTCTATTCTATTCTATTCTATTCTATTCTATTCTATTCTATTCTATTCTATTCTATTCTATTCTATTCTATTAACACATTTCTCTCCCCTTTCTCATCTCGGTAAATTCTCAGCTTTTATCAAAACTACATTGTTTTACCTGGAAAGACGCCGGGGCCATTCCCGGTTGTTGAAAATGCAAATTTTCCATTTTGATTAGCTCGTAACTCTGCCACAACCTAATCTGGCAATTTGAAAGATGACGGCTGGATGCTGTCGAAGCTGCGGTAAACTAAATTTTAATTTGAACGGGATTTTCACTTTTAAATGTCCCTGCTTTGTATATTTATTAAGTGGTTTTAAGGCTGGAGATGTTTTAAACAGAGAACGGAGTAATAAAATACAAATCAGGGGTTTAAAATGAAGACATAAAATACCCACTGGGGATTTAGAAATGTCAAGGAAATTATCACTTGCTAATATAGCATTACGTAGCTGTAAATAATTGAGGCTGCTCGAAGCACGCGATGGGAGGCATGTACTGTAAATTTGATAATAATAAAAATTAAAAAACGAGTACAGGTACTTCTTGACTTACAACCATTAGTTTAATGACGGTTCAAAGTTACAACGGCACTGAAAAAAGTGAATTATGACCGTTTTTCACACTTACGACCGTTGCAGCGTCCTCATAGTCACGTGATCAAAATTCGGATGTTTAGCGACCGATTCGTATTTATGACGGTTGCCATGTCCCCAGGGTCACATGATCTCCTTTTGCCACCGTCTGATGAGCAAAGTCAACGGGGAAGCCAGATTCACTTAACAACCATGTTACTAACTTAACAACTGCAGTGATCCACTTAACAACCGTGGCAAAAAAGGTCGTGAAATGAGGGAAAACTCACTCAGCAACAGAAATGTTAAGCTCAATTGTAGTCGGAAGTTGAGGACTTCCAGTATACAGGTAATCCTCGACTTACGAGATGCCTGTTCAAACTTACGACTTCCAGTATACAGGTAGTCCTAGACTTACAACGAGATGACTGTTCAAACTTACGACAGCACTGAAAAAAAGGGACTTATTATGACCATTTTCCCCACTTATGAACCTTCCAGCATCCCCCCCCCCCCCCCCATGATCCTGTGATCAAAATTCAGACACTTGGCAATTGACTCATACTTATGACGTCCCGGGGTCATGTGATCCCCTTTTGCGACCTTCTGACAAGCCAAGTTCATGGGGAAGCCGGATTCACTTAACAACAGTGTTACTCCCTTAACAACTGCAACGGTTCACTTAACAACCGTGGCAAGAAAGGTCGTAAAACGGGGCAAAACTCACTTCACAAATGTCTCACTGTACCAAAGAAAGTTTGGGCTTCTTTTGGTCGTAGGTCGAGGACTACCTGTTACCCGGTACCACTTTAAGTGACTAAGAACTCCAGAGAGGTTGCGATGAGTTTGTATGTGTGAATAATGTGATATTCAATTTAGCGCAAATTGCAAATTGATACCAGGAGGTGTTTAATGTGCCCCAGATCCACTTAATGTGAGACGAACACGTGGGGCGGGGGGGGGGGGTTGAGCCTGCTAATTTTCTTCCTTGCAAAATGAGGAAAAACAAACTTTCATCAGGGGAAAAACGGTACAAGTTTTTTTTTTTTTTTTAAAAAGAAATCTTGTTTTTGTCAGTGTCGGCTTATCTTTCGGAAAAAGGTTTGGATTTTTGGTTATCCTTTGCGTTCTCTAAACAGCCCTGTGAGTCCGTTAACTGTCAGTTTAAATTATATGTTATTTATTTAATCTGTTACTGGCATATCTCATGAATATACATATAAAGATTGATGTGCAAAAAAAAATGTATTGCCTATTTTCATTGAGCTGTTTACCAGTTTACCATATCTTGACGTACGACCCCACAATGGAGCCCAAAATTTCTGTTGCTACGTGAGACAGTCATTAAGTGAAATTGTATGACCTTTCATGCCACAGTTGTGAAGTGAATTAGCAGTAGTTAACCCCAGGGGTGAAATGTAAAATGTGTTACTACCGGTTCTGTGGGCATGGCTTGGTGGGGGGGGGGTAATGTGACTGGGGTGGGCATGGCCAACTTTTTTTTAAAAAAAAAAAACTTTTCAAAGCATTTTTTCTAATGCTTTGAAAAGCCTCTGGCGATCAGGCAACTCAGCTGGGATCGTCAGAGGCTTTTCAAAGCATTTTTTTTTACCACCTCTTCGGCCAAGAGGTTGCAGAAAAAAATGCTTTGAAAAGCCTCTGAGGATCCCAGCTGAGCCGCGAGATCATCAGAGGCTTTTTTTTTTTTTACTTTTAAAAGCATTTTTTCGTCGGAAGAGGTTGTAGAAAACATGCTTTTAAAAGTTAAAAAAAAAAGCCTCTGATGATCTCGCGGCTCAGCTGGGCATGGGGGTGGGGGTGGGGCGCAGGGATTTTTGCTACCGGTTCTCTGAACCATCCGCCGCCATCACTACCAAATCAGGCGATCTGGTCCGAACCGGGAGCATTTCACCCCTGGAGTTGACACGCTGCTTATGACCCTTTTTCACACTTATGACCGTTGCAGCATCTCCCCCCCCCCATGGTCATGTGATCAAAATTCATGTACTTCTGACAGTTGCAACATCCCTGGGTCATGTGATCGCATTTTTTGCCACCTTCCGACAAAGCTACAACGGTCGTGTGAAAAACGATCACAAGTCGCTTTCTTCAGTGACGTCGTGACTTCGAACAGTCACTAAATGAACTGTTGTATGTCGAGGACTACCTGTATTCTACTCCTTTCCTGAAGGTAGAGCTCGGAAATTTTCTAAAACCAGGGGCGGGCTTCAAAAATTTTAGCAAGGGGTTCTCTGCCCGGTTGCTGGGTAGGTGTGGCCTAGTCAGCCTCCTGCACCATAGGAGGGGGGGGTTGCCCTCCCTGGGCTCCGGAGGTTTTCCTTGAGCCTCCGGGAGGGTGAAAATGGCCTCCCCAGGCTCCGAAGGCCCTCTAGAGGCTGGACTTGTTTCCTGCCTTCCCGAACTTCTAGTATGCCCATTTTCCAAACCGGGAGCATTTCACCCCTGGTTAACACCCAGATTGTTGGGGGCAATATGCTGACTCTTACCCCGGTGACTCACGTTACCCCGGAAAACTGCAACCGTCATAAATATGAACCAGACACCAAGCGTCTGAATTTTAATCTTGTGACCGTGGAGATGTTACAAATGGTCGTAAGTGTGAAAAATGGTCATAAGTCACATTTTTCAGCGCCATCGTCATTTCGAACGGTCAGTCGACTGTACAGGTAGTGCTTGAATTACGACCACAGCAAGGCAGTTATTAAGAGAGTCAGGCCAGATTTTACAGCCTTGTTAGGTAAATCAGTGCAGTTGTTAAGTGAACGATATAGTCGTCATTCAGCGAATCCTTGAGTTTGTTCGTTGGAAGGAAGCTGGGAAGGTCTGAAAGAATGATCCCATGTCACTGGGCCATTACAACGGTCGTAAATACAGGTAGTCCTCAACTTGCGACCAAAATCGAGCCCTGTGGTTAAGTGAGACTGTCAACTTGCAAAGCTTTCAAGTTGCCATGAGCAGGAGGGAGGGAGAACTGATGAATTAATTAGGGCATCTTTTGGAAACTTCACAGAGACATTTGTTAAGTGAGTTGTGTGAGTTTACGACCTTTCTGGCCACCGTTGTTAAGTGAATCACTGTGGTTGTTAAGTTAGTGGCACGGTTGTTAAGTGAATCTGGCTTTCCCCCATTGACTTTCTTTGTCCGAAGGTCGCAAAAGGGGATCACGTGACCCCAGGACATTGCGACCGTCATAAATACGAGTCGGTTGTTAAGCCTCTGAATTTTGATCCCATGACCATGGGGATGCTGCAATGGTCGTATGTGTGAAAAACGGTCATAAATCACATTTTTCAGTGTGGTTGTAAATTGAGTCACTAAACGAACGGTTGTAAGGGGAGGTTCAACCTGTCTTCAAGGACGCCCCTTCTCTTGGTCCCATTGCAGAAATGCAATTCAGGTAGTCCTCGACTTACAACCATTCGTTTAGTGACCTTTCAAAGTTACAACGGCACTGAAAAAGTGACTTATGACCAGTTTTCGCACTTATGACCGTAGTAGCATACCCATGGTCATGTGCTAAGAATTCAGACGCTTGGCAACTGACTCCTATTTATGACGGTTGGCCTCTGGGAGGGTGGGGAAGGCTGTTTTCACCCTCCCCAGGCTCCTAGAAAGTCTCTGGAGCCTGGGGAGGGCGAAAAACCGACCTACCAGGCCCACCATGCCATTGACTACCAAAAGCATGGGGGGGGTCACGCGCGCATGAGTGGGGCGCATTGAATTATTTGTGTGGGCATGCATGCGCATGACACCCCCCCGCTCCCCCCCCCTTTTGGCACGCGACGGCAAAAAGGTTAGCCATCATTGCCCTATACCTTTTCAGACACGTGACTGTCCACTCTCTTCTTAAAAACTTCCAGTGTTGGAGCATTCACAACTTCTAGTGGCAAGCTGTTCCACTGATGAATTGTCCTCACTGTCAGGAAGTTTCTCCTTAATTCCAGGTTGCTTCTCTCCTTGATTAATTTCCATCCATTGCTCCTTGCCTTTACTTAACAACAGTTTGACTAATACCAATAAAGGAGAATATTTGTAGCTTGGGGTTGAAGTGTGGGGTCCTTGCTGTTCCTCTGAGCTTGATTGTTTGCTTGCAGACATTTCATGACCCAACTAGGTAACATTATGAGTCCTGGAAGGGACTGGGCTTTGCGGTTTATGAACTGGTGGATTATCCTGTCAGTGTTGGCGGGAGTGTTCTTGGTGGTTTCTTGATCAGGCTGGGGTTTACAGAGATGGATGGATGAATAGATGGATGGATAGATAGATATGGATGAATAGATAGATATGGATGAATAGGTAGATATGGATGAAAAGATGGATGGATGGGTGGATGGATAGATGATAGATAAATAGATAGATAGATGAATAGATGGATGGATGAATAGATGGATGGATAGATAGATATGGATGAATAGATGGATGGATGAATAGATGGATGGATAGATAGGTGATAGATGGATGGATGGATGGATGGATGAATAGATGGATAGATGAATGGATGGATGGATGGATAGGTGATAGATAGATAGATAGATAGATAGATAGATAGATAGATAGATGGATGAAAAGATGGATGGATGGATGGATGGATAAGTGATAGATAGATAGATATGGATGAATGGATGGATGGATGAATGGATGGATGGATAGATAGGTGATAGATAAGATAGATAGATGGATGGATGGATGGATGGATGGATGGATGGATAGATAGATATGGATGGATAGATAGATATGGATGAATAAGATAGATAGATATGGATGAATAAGATAGATAGATATGGATGGATAGATAGATAGATAGATAGATAGATAGATAGATAGATAAATGAATAGATGGATGGATGAATAGATGGATAGATAGATATGGATGAATAGATATGGATGAAAAGATGGATGGGTAGATGGATAGATGATAGATAGATAGATAGATAGATAGATAGATAGATAGATAGATAGATAGATAGATAGATAGATGGACGGTTGGACGGTTGGACGGATAGGTAGGTAGGTAGGTAGGTAGGTAGAAGGACAGAGAAACAGACGGACAGATGATAAAGGGTCCTTGGTGCTCTCTGAGCTTGCTGGTTTTCTTGCAAACGTTTCCTTAGCCTAACTAGGTAACCTCATCAGTGCTTGATGCTGCTACCTAGTAAGGGTAATAATACAGCTGCAAGAAAACCAGCAAGCTCAGAGAGCACCAAGGACCCCCTCAATCTGACTAATTTAACGCTGACAGCGATTCACTTCACTGAGGCAAGCAAGGTCGTAAAACGGGGCAAAACTCACCGAACCAACGTTTCACTTAAGCAACCGAAATCTGGGGGCCCAATGATTGCGGTCGTCAGTCCAGGATTACCTGTACTCTTGGCAGGTTTTGTAGAATTTAGATTTTTGTTGTTGCAAAAATGCTTTGCTTTGAGATCTCACCCCGTTCTCCCTCCGGGCTCATGAAATCAAAACTTTGCGTGTGGCCTTTAGACCCATAATTTATTCGGGGTCTTCTCACCTAAGACCTGGACATGCTTTATCAGCAGCAGGTCAGGATAATAGTTGGTCATCCTTTTTTTTTTGCATGCTTTTCCGGCTCTCGCCCATAAATCCCCCGTGACAGCTGCTTGATATACGGGAAAGGAGCGTGAAGGTGTGCAATATCTTCTCCGGGCACTTTTATCTCCTGCAGAAGTGCACGTGGGCTGCAGGAGTGCGAGGCGCGAGATTAAAGAGGCCTGTGAAGGGAGGTTGAGGCAGGTTGGAGAAGCGTAGGAGACAGAATCTGTTAAGGATATTCTTGGCTCATAACCGATGTTATGGGTTATTGAGCGGAGTACCCGTTGAGTATGCACATGAAAGCGGCTGAGAGTGACTAACCACAGTTAATATACTGACACACTGAGTTGTGGTAGTCTTTTACTTTTAGAAGAAAGTAAAGCCAAGTCCAAAGTCCAAAATCCAAGTCATACACAGATAAGGCGATAGTTAAAATATCAATTCAGGGATAGTCCAAGTACAAAGTCTTCTTACCAGTTGTTGTCATTATACAATAAAACAGTTCTTCTCGAGTGTCAAACAGGAACAAGTTCAATATTAAAACATTCAATAAATAGTAGAAAGCAACAAGTAGCAATGATCAAACAGTGATCATGCAGAGAGATCAGGTAGAGAGTAACAGCAAATAAGGAGTAACCACTCCTGCCTTTTGGCAGCTCTGCGCGCCCATGCATCGAGAAGAGGCTCCTCCTCTTCTTCCTCTTCACTTATAGGAGTTTCTGAAGGCCCTGGCTGAATCCCTGCCTCTGGCACCACATCTTCTCCAACCTCCTCATTGTCCGACTCGAGTGCCAGCTGCACAGGCTGCTGGCGCAGCACCACACCAGCCTCCTCGCTATCGGAATCAGCTACTAGCTGCACAGGCCGCTGACGGGCCACAACACAGAGTGGGCAAAACTCAAAAATAGGAAAAATGAGGGCTCTGTACAGATAGTCCTCAACTTACAACCACAATTGAGCCCAAAATTTCTGTTGCTAAGTGAGACAGTCATTAAGTGAGTTTTGACCCATTTTACGACCTTTCTTGCCACAGTTGTTGAGGATTCCTTCCACCTGTATCCTTACCTTGCTCCCTGGAAGGAAAGGAAGAATGCCAACCTGGTAAAAATGGCTCCCAGTATTTTCCCAGAATGCAATGCAATGCTTCTCACATTGCTTCCGCTTTCCAAACAAAATCACATAACCTATCGCCCCGCCTTCCACGTGCGGACTGCAACTCCCATCATCCTCAGCCAGCACGGGTTTGGAGAAAGGCTGCTGTGCCGTTTCTCCTTGCCTTTAGAAACGCTGGCAGTCGGTGCATGAAATGTTGAGGACTAAAAACTTTTGCAGTCGCGTCCGCCAAGATTGCTCAGACTGTGGTATAAATCGGCAGGAGCATCATGGCTCCCCACGACTCCCCGAACATTTGCTTTCCCCCCCCCCTTTTTTTTTGGGGAAGGATTGTTCATCTTATTAAATTTTGCAATCAGTGGTTAAGACGGCAACACACGCGACTACTGTTATTCCCTGGGCTCCTGCTGGGGCTGTTGGTGCTTAATTGTGTTTTTTTTTTCTGAAAAGCTCCCAATTCTTTTGAGCCATGGAAATTGGTTGAAAAAGCAAATTGCAGCTCTTCCCGACATAGCTTGAATGCAAAGGAGACATGGAGTGCATAATATTGAAACAGGATATAGACTTCTAACACGTATAAAGATAAGTTACAATCCTAGCTTTGAAAGGGGTCTGGAGTATTTTGGTTTACATGTACCGTGTTTCCCCGAAAATAAGACTGGGTCTTATATTAATTTTTGCTCCAAAAGACGCATTAGGGCTTATTTTCTGGTTAGGGCTTATTTTGGGGAAAATATGGTACTAAATGCATCCATCTGGCTGACAATCTTAACTGGGGCTTATTTTGGGGTAGGGCTTATATTACGAGCATCTGAAAAATCATGCTAGGGCTTATTTTCTGGTTAGGGCTTATTTTGGGGGAAATACAGTACTAAATGCATCCGTCTGACTGACAATCTTAACTGGGGCTTATTTTGGGGTAGGGCTTATATTACGAGCATCCTGAAAAATAATGCTAGGGCTTATTTTCTGGTTAGGGCTTATTTTGGGGGAAATACAGTACTAAATGCATCCATCTGGCTGACAATCTTAACTGGGGTTTATTTTGGGGGTAGGGCTTATATTATGAGCATCTGAAAAATCATGCTAGGGCTTATTTTCTGGTTAGGGCTTATTTTGGGGAAAATACGGTACTAAATGCATCCGTCTGTCTGACAATCTTAACTGGGGTTTATTTTGGGGGTAGGGCTTATATTACGAGCATCCTGAAAAATCATGCTAGGGCTTATTTTCTGGTTAGGGCTTATTTTAGGGAAAATACGGTACTAAATGCATCCGTCTGTCTGACAATCTTAACTGGGGTTTATTTTGGGGTAGGGCTTATATTACGAGCATCCTGGGGAAAAATCATCCTAGGACTTATTTTCTGGTCTTTACTTTCGGGGAAACAGGATAGTCCTCAATTTACAACCGTTCATTTACTGACCATTTGAAGTTACAACGGCACTGAAAAAAAGAGACTTTCTCACACTTACGAGGGTTTGCAGCGTCCCCGTGGTCATGTGATCAAAATTCGGACCCTTGGCAAGTGACTCGTATTTATGATGGGTGCCGTGTCCTGAGGTCATGTGATCTCCTTTTGCGACCTTCGGGCAAGCAAAGTCAAGGTGGAAGCCAGATTCACTTAACAACCGTGTTATTGATTTTACAACTGCATGGATTCACTTAACAACGGTGGTGAGAAAAGTCGTAAAATGAGGGCAAAACTCATTTCTCTCATTTAGCAACAGAAAGCTTGGGCTCAATTGCGGTGGTAAATCGAGGACTCCCTGTACAGATAGTCCTTGACTTACGACCACCACTGAGCACAAAAACATTCCGTTGCTAAGCAAGGCAGTTGTTGAGTGAGTTTTGCCCCATTTTACCACCTTTCTTGCCACAGTTGAATCACCGCAGTTGTTCAGTGAATCACGTGGTCGTTAAGTGAATCCGGCTTCCCACATTGACTTTGCTTGTTGGGATCGCATGACCCCCAAGACAGTGCAACTGTCATAAGTACATAAGCCTCCAGAGTTTAGTTACATGACCGTGAGGATGCTGTGATGGTCATAAGTGTGAGGACTGGTCCTAAGTCATTTTTGTCAGTGCCATTGTAACTTCAAACAGTCACTAAATGAATTGTTGCAGGTGGTGTGTGAGTGGAATTGCTGAGAACCAACGGGGAGGCTTGGACTCAGAGAGAGAGGCAAGCTTGAATTGTTTTAACTTCTTCAAGGCAACCCTCCTGTTCTGCCCCAAAGAACACAGCACACGCAAAGTCCGTTCAAACCTTAGTTTACTAAATAAACCAGTTTTTTACAACAATGGTTGTTAATTAACTGCATTAACAGCTACCAAGAATTCAAAGAATAATAACTGAAAGCTTACTGTGGTTGGCAGAATGCCCAGAAGCAATTTGCAGGAAGCTGATAAGATAAGCAAGACAAGACAGGAAGGTATGTGAACTAAGTTGTTCCCTGCAAATTGCTTCAGTTGGCGTTCCTCCTTAAATAGGCTAGGGGAGTGGCCAATTAGCTCCAAGCCTTACTCTCGAGGAGACCTCCTCCTGAGGAGCCACTCCTGCCTTTTGGCAGCTTTGCGCGCCCGTGCATCGAGAAGAGGCTCCTCCTCTTCGTCCTCTTCACTTAAGGGAGCTTCTGGAGGTTGTGAAGGCCCTAGCTGAATCCCCGCCTCTGGCGCCACATCTTCTCCAGCCTCCTCATTGTTCGACTCGAGTGCCAGCTGCACAGGCTGCTGGCAAATCACCACACCAGCCTCCTCGCTGTTGGAATCAGCTACTAGCTGCACAGGCCGCTGACGGTCCACAACACTTCCTGGGAATGGCATGCACGGAGCACCTGGACCAGAGATGTTCTCAAAACATCTTCCTGGCCGATGATAGGAGTATATTAGACTGACTACTGAGGGATGGGCTCTAGGACTATTTTCAATTTGTCTTTCCGCACGCATTTGCTTCAGTCCTTGCCCGACTTTTGCTGCGTTCAGTAAAAGGCAGTTAGTAAAAGTGCCTCTTCTCTAAATCCATGGAGTCGAGGGTTTTCTTTCCTAGGAATTGATCGGAGGCAGCACTGACAGTAAGTCGGGGACTGTCTGAACTCCCCCACCTCTTCTCTCGGTTTAAGCTTCCAGCTTTTCGATGCCTGTTTGTCTTCCTAAACTTTCTTGCGGGCTCCTGTGAATCTAAAGCAGCTGATATAAAATATTGTGTCAACTTCTCGCCTTCACAGGAACCTGGAATTTATTTATCACCCTTTGGGTGTTAATGAACTGTGATGCTGACCTCATAAAGATTCATAAAGGACAAGTTAGAGCGCGAAGGTTTTCTAGGTCAGGAAAATGACTTAGAAATATGTGCCACCATAGATTGTGGGTGAATTCAATAGAGTTGATGTGAAACTGTGCAAAGCTTTTGTGTTTCACAGGACTCCTTGGCAGAATCGGAAATCTAAGTCCACGGGATTCTGTCAGAGAGCATTCCTTCCTAACATCAGCATGAACTAGTCCCATTAAAAAAATCATATGAAACTTGTTAGAAATAGAAGTAGAATCATAGAGCTGGAAGGGAGCTTGGAGGTCTTGTAGTCCAACCCCTTGCTCAAGCAGGTGACCCTATACCCGTGATGGCGAACCTATGACACGTGTGCCACAGGTGGCATGCATAGCTATATCAGTGGGCACGCAAACTCAGCTCCAGCTGATTTTCAGGCCTTCTGGGCCCACCAGAAGTAGGGAAACTGGCTGTTTCCTGCCTCCAGAGGGCCTTGGCGGGTGGTGGGGAAGGCCTATTTTCAGCCTCCCCAGAGTTCTGGAGAGGCTCTGGAGGCTGGGGACAGCAAAAAATGGGCCTTCCAGTCCCACCGGAAGTTGGAAAGCGGGCTGTTTCTGGCCTCTGGAGGACCTCCGGGGGTGGTGGGGAAGGCCGGTTTTTGCCCTCCCCAGACTTCTAGAGAGGCTCTGGAGGCTGGGGACAGCAAAAAATGGGCCTTCTGGTCCCACCGGAAGTTGGAAAACGGGCTATTTCTGGCCCCTAGAGGACCTCCGAGGGTGGGTGGGTAGGGAAGGCCTATTTTCGCCCTCCCCAGACTCCTAGAAAGGCTCTGGAGCCTGGGGAGAGAGAAAAACGGGCCTGCCGGTCCCACCGGAAGTTTGCAAACAGGCCATTTTCAGCCTCCGGAGGGCCTCGGGGGGTGGTGGGGAAGGCCCGTTTTCGCCCTCCCCAGACTTCTAGAGAGGCTCTGGAGGCTGGGGACAGCAAAAAACGGGCCTTCCGGTCCCACCGGAAGTTGGAAAACGGGCTGTTTCTGGCCTCTGGAGGACCTCCGGGGGTGGGTGGGTAGGGAAGGCTGTTTTCGCCCTCCCCAGACTGCTAGAAAGGCTCTGGAGCCAGGTAAGAGAGAAAAACGGGCCTACCGGGCCATCACATGCCAGGAGTGGGGGGGAGCGGGGGGGGTCGCGAGCGGATGCGCGGGGGCAAGGTACATAGAATTATGGGTGTGGGCACACACGCGTGCAATCCCCCCTGCCCCCGCCTCATGGCACACGATGGCAAAAAGGTTAGCCATCACTGCCCTATACCATTCCAGACAAGTGGCTGTCCAATCTCTTCTTAAAAGCCTCTAGTGATGGAACATTCACAACTTCTTGTAGCAAGTAGTTCCACTGCTTAATTGTTCTCAGTGTTAGGAAAATTCTCCTTAGTTCTAGGTTGCTTCTCTCTTTGATGAATTTCCACCCATTGCTTCTCGTCCTGCCTTCAGGTGCTTTGGGGAATAGCTGGACCCCCTCTTCTTTGGGGCAGCCCCTGAGATATTGGAAGACTGCTATCATGTCACCCTAGTCCAGTGATGGCGAACCTTTTTGGCTGGGCTGCGACCTGGAAGAGGAGTTGCCCAGGATGCATGTGCGCGGTCAAAAATGAATTTCTATTCTTCTGGGTTACTGGCGCGCATGCGCGCCGATAATCAGCTGGCCAGCGCGCATGCTCACGCAGGAAAATGGAAGACCAGCTCTTCCAGTTTCCAGAACCGCCGCACGCAAAAAGACCAGCTGATCGTCATGCGTACATGCGCGCCAGAAACCCAAAAGATGTTCTGTCCCCGTCCCACATACGCACCCCCACAGACGGCCCAGAGTTAATAAACCACACGACAAAATCTTTGAAGATAAAGCTGGCAGCAACCCAGTGGCTAGCTGCCAATTCAGACTTTACTCACACAAAACAAAGATTCGACTGCAAGCATTCCGATAAAGCAGGCAAAGTTTCAGCAATACAAGGATTAGTCCAAATGCAGTCCGACAAGGCAAGCAGAAGTCCAGTAACGCAGAGATCATGGATTATTTCTAGTTTTTGCTCGTCACAAACTGAACCGGCCACCACACCCACATTTATACCCTGTGGGGTGTGGTCCAGTGACTCAGCTAATCTCTGGCACGCCTTCCCCTCTGCTGCGCACGCTTCTCCCTGCGCCTCTGCCGAGGATCCAGCCAGCACTTATCTCCTTCGTCGCTGTCCACCTGTGGCTGCGGGGACGTGCTTGGCTCTGGGCCTATCTCTTGGCCTTCGGTGTCCTCCGGAGGCATTGCCAGAGAGGAGGGTCCTGGAGAGGGAGGCCTTGCCAACTCCTCTCCCTCACTCTCAGAGTCTGCATCTGTCGATAGCCCAGGCTCAGGCAACGGAGCCACAACAAAAGAGACATGGGCAACACCATGCGTGCCAAGCGACATGGCCTTGCAGGCTACTTCGGGCATGGGTGGCATACGTTCGCCATCACGGCCCTAGTCCTCCTTTTAATTAAACTGGGCATAGCCAACCGTTGCTTGCAACCATTCTTCATATGTTTTTGTCTCCAGCTGTTTAAACATCTTAGTTGCACTTTTTCCAAAGTCTCAACATCTTTTTTTGTAACGTGGGGACCAAAACTGGCTGCAGGATTCCAGGTGTGGTTTTACTAAAGCTTTATAAAGCGGTACGACCGTATTTTTCAGAGTATAAGACGCACTTTCCCCCTTCCCCCCTAAAAGAGGGTGAAAATTTCGGTGCGTCTTATAGACCGAAGACAGATCTGTTTTTGGCCTCCCGAATCCTCTGCGTGTCACATTTTTGCTTATTCACACTCCTTGCCAAATGCCAAATGCAATGCCAAATTGCAAAGGTTTTCGACAGCCTTTCTAGCTTGATCCTAACTGCATCTTCAAATTAGGATGCGATCATCATTAGAAACTTGGTTTACGTGACACACTAAACCGAGTGGGTGTCAGACTTCGATGCTATCTCAAAATAAATGAATTTCCAAACTGCCAATCTTTAAGGAAATCTTCTCTTTATTCGAGCACAGCAACCGGATCATGACTCGTGCGGACAAGACTGACCTTTTGCCCCCCAATCCCTCCCTTTCCGATCCCCAATTCTCTGCTTCTCATTGGCTATCTTCCAAGTCACTCTCCTGACTTCTTGTCTCGTCATTTCACAGGAATGTTCCCCCCCCCCTCTTCATTTCCACAGAGACCGAGCTTCAAAGGGATTTAGCAGGCAAAAGTCCAGGGCTTATCTCCCTTTCTATGTCAGCGCTGAAACGCTGACATCGGGCTGGTTAAGAATTTGGGAATAAGGAACAGGGTCGGCATTTATTCATTGCAATTAGCCATTTCCTTCAAACCTTCCCGTTTTTCTTTTTTAAAAGAATTACTTTTCTTCCAGAGCAATTAACAAAATATTTCCAAGTCACTGAGGAAAATCTGTAATGCACGTAGACAAAAAAAAAACCAACCCACTGAAAAGTAAATTGAAACGAATTTTAAACGTTCCTATTTACCATTTAAACATCGCCAAGAATAGGTCTGCGGCAATTAAGATAAAATATAATCACTGCCCAACTTTGATAGAATATAGTCCCTGCTTTTCAGTATGCCCATCATTTTTTTTTCTTAACGTGGCCTTCGAGAGCATCGTTGGATGACTAAGCCACCATGTCGGGCTTTGCATTAACCCTAAACCCTAAATTATGGCTTGTCAATCAAAGTGGCTGGTTTACAACCGAGCAGAACTAAATAAAACACTTTATGGCTCAAACTCAAGGACTCCTTTCACCCTGAAAGGTTGGCCTTGAATATGAAAGAAACATAATCCACTTTTCTGAATTCTTTCTCTAAGGAAGGAAATTTACTTTCGCCACTGCGGTATTTGTCTTTACGTGAGTTTTCATTCAGAGTTTGCCTTAAGCTTTTGCGCAGTACAGTACAGGTTGTCCTCGACTTACGACCACAATTGAGCCCCAAATTTCAGTTGCTAAGCGAGACAGTTGTTAAAGGAGTCTTGTCCCATTTTACGACTTTTCTTCCCATGGTTGTTAATCGATGCAGTTGTGAAGTTAGCAACATGGTTGTTATGTAAATCGGGCTTCCACTTTCACTTTGCTTGTCTGCAACCGTCATAAATACGAGTCAGTTGCCAAGCGTCTGAATTTTGATCATGTTGCAACGGTCGTAAGTGTGAAATATGGTCTTAGGTGGGTCTCTTTTTTCAGTGCCGTTGTAACTTCAAATGGTCACTAAACAAATAGTTGTAAGTCCAGACTATCTATAATTGAGTTGGAGTTCCAACTGTTTGAATTTTGGTCACGTGATCACGGGGATGCTGTGATGGTCGTAAACGTGAAAAAGGGTCTTAGTATTGTGGTCCGCCAGCAGCCTGCGGAGCTGGCAGTGGAGTCAGACAGCGAGGAGGCTGAGTAAGAACAGGGGCCAGTCCTGGAGGCTGGGGAAGGCCCGGATGAGGGCTCTGCGTCGGAGGCAGAGATGGGGCCAGGGCCGTCTGGGAGTGATGCGTGGACTTCGGAGCCTCCAGAGGCTGACAGTAGAGAGGCAGAGGAACAGGAGGAGCCTGTTCCTAGTGCACGTATGAGAAGAGCTGCCAGAAGGCAAGAGCAGCTCAAGCAAAAAGGACGACTCAGGAGTAAGGCCAAGAGATGGTTGGCCCCTCCCATAAGGCTTAAAAGACCAGCAACGGCTCTTGGGCTCTTTGTCGGAAAACAACGTTGATAGATTTGTTTCTTGTCTTGCTGCACTTATCTCTGGTCGGCGTCTTCTGCTCCTGAACTTTTGCCAAGCAAAGCCTTTGGCAGTTTGCCTAATTATACCAAGGTTGGTGATTAGACTGAAGAATTTGTGTTATGAAGAATTTGTTTTAATTTAGTTTGGACCTCGCTGAGAATGAGTTCATTCTCAGCTGTTCTAATAAAGTCTGTTTGTTTTGGAACTGTTTGCGTCGACTTCTACCTACTTGGGTCAGAGGCTTTTAAAAGCATTTTTTTTCTGCAACTTCTTTGGCCAAAGAGATTGTAGGGAAAAAAAAATGCCTTTAAAAGTCTCTGCCGATCCCAGCTGAGTTGCCTGATCGTCAGAGGCTTTTCAAAGCATTGTTTTCTGCAACCTCTTAAAGTTGTAGAAAAAATGCTTTTAAAAGTAAAAAAAAAAAAAAAAAAGTTGGCCACGCCCACCCTGTCACATTACCCCCCCACCACCAAGCCACACCCACAAAATAAGCCACGCCCACAGAACCGGTAGTAAAACATTTTAGAACGCACCCCTGACCAGAAGGCAGGACAAGAAGCAACAGATGGGAAACTAATCAAGGAGAACCAAGAAGTTAAGAAGTTTCCTGAGAAGTGAGAACAATTAACCAGTGGAACCGCTTGCCACCAGAAGTTGTGGGAGCTCCATCACGGGAGGTTTTCAAGAAGAGTATTGGACAGCCATTTGTCAGAAACAATATAGGGTCCCTCCTGTTTGAGCGGGGGTAGACTAGAAGACCTCCAAGGTCCCTTCCTTCTATTCTGAATTGAATGAACATTTTTTTTTCACCTTCCCCTATCTTCATGAGGAACACAGCTGGAGCTCTGTGTGTGTGTGTGATTGTTTTTTTACAGCACAGTAAAAAATTTTCAATTCGTCCCTCTCTTCCCCCAATCGTTTCCCACCTCTTTCTATCCGAGCATCGCATTATGTTGTTAAAAAATTAAAAAAAAAAAAAATGGGGGGAGAAAGCGTCCATCCTCTCCTACTACCCAGGCAGTAGGATGGTGATTTAATTACCTGCCTGGCAGGAATTTGGGGGGGGGGGGTAAAAGGAAGCGACGACGGGTACCCTCGCTGGGTTGCTATGGCAACCGAACCTCCGGAAAAAGATACCCCCAAGGAAGGTTGCATGAACGAAACGGAGGCTTTTAAATCTTTCTCACAGCCGAAGATTTCTCTTGGCAAATACTTTTTTTTAGAATGATTGTGAGGGTACTCGGGTAAAAACTCTGAGATCGATGGGTTTCATGCAGGGGTGGGTTCTAATTTTTTTTACTACTGGTTCTGTGGGCGTGGCTTATTTTGTGGGTGGGGCTTGGAGGTCATGTGACTAGGTGGGCGTGGCTAGCTGGTCAGAGTCGTTTCTGGAAGGTCCTCGCACTTGCGACCAGTCCTCGCACTTACGACCCGACTCATTTGTTTGCTTTTAACACTGATCAGCTGTAGGGCGGCCCTTGGAAGCCCCGCGGCAAGAGTTTAAACAGTTTTTTACCCTCTAGTCATCAGCTGGGACTCAGGAGGCAGCAATAGATTGGGGGTGGGGCCAAATAAAAGGTAAGAATAATGTGGGTGGGGGGGTGGGAGGGCGGGGGGGAGAACCGGTTCGGTGACATCATATCATCACCGCTACCGGCTCAGCCGAACCGGACCGAACCGGAAGGAACCCACTACTGGTTTCATGTTTCTTTGTTTGTTTGTTTTTTGGTAGGCTCATGAGATCTATAGGGGAATAACAGAGTTGGAAGGAAGGGACCTCGGAGGTCTTCTAGACCAACCCCACTCTGCACAGGCAGGAGAGCCTGCCTACCCCATTCCAGATCAAAGGGCTGTCCGATTTCTTCTTGGAAAAACCTCCAATGTTGGAACATCCACAATTTCTGGTGGAAAGTAGTTCCACTGGTTAATTGTCCTCATTGTCGGGAAGTTTCTCTTTAGTTCTAGGTTGCTTCTCTCCTTAATTCGTTTCCACCCATTGCTTCTTGTCCTGCCCTTGGGTGCTTTGTGGCGGCCCCTTAAATAGTGGAATGCTGCAATCATGTCACCTCTGGTCCTTCTCTTTGTTTTGGTCATCACAATATAAAAAAAGATAGAATAGAATAGAATAGAACAGAACAGAACAGAATAGCGATAAGAATTAGAATGGAATGGAATAGAATAGAAAATATGGGATGGAATAGAATGGAATGGAATGGAATGGAGTAGAGTAGAGTAGAGTAGAATAGAATAGAATAGAATAGAATAGAATAGAATAGAATAGAATAGAATAGAATAGAATAGAATAGAATAGAATAGAATAGAATAGAATAGAATAGAATAGAATAGAACAGAACAGAACAGAACAGAACAGAACAGAACAGAACAGAACAGAACAGAACAGAACAGAACAGAACAGAACAGAACAGAACAGAACAGAACAGGAATAGAATAGGAATAGAATAGGAAAGAATAGAAAGGAATGGAATACAATAGAATAAAGTAAAATATAGGATAGGATAGGATAGGATAGGATAGGATAGGATAGGATAGGATGGGATAGGATATGGAAAGGGAATGGGAATGGAATGGAATAGAATATGGAAAAGGAATGGGAATGGGAATGGAATAGAATAGAATAGAATAGAATAGAATAGAATAGAATAGAATAGAATAGAATAGAATAGAATAGAATAGAATAGAATAGAATAGAATAGAATTCTTTATTGGCCAAGTGTGATTGGACACACAAGGAATTTGTCTTTGGTGCATACGCTCTCAGTGTACATAAAAGACAAGATACGTTCATCAAGAATCATAAGGTACAACACTTAATGATAGTCATAGGTTACAAATAAGCAATCAGGAAACAATATCAATATAAATCGTAAGGACACGAGCAACAAGGTTACAGTCCAAGTGGGAGGAGATGGGTGATGGGAACGATGAGAAGATTAATAGTAGTGCAGACTTAGTAAATAGTTTGACAGTGTTGAGGGAATTGTTTGTTTAGCAGAGCGATGGCGTTCGGGGAAAAAACTGTTCTTGTGTCTAATTGTTCTGGTGTGCAGTGCTCTATAGCGTCGTTAAAAAAAGATGTTGAGACTCTAGAAGGAACGCAGAGAAGAGCAACAAAGACGATTCAGGGAATGGAGGCTAAAACATACGATGAATGGTTGCAGGAACTGGGTATCTATTTATTTATTTATTTTATTTTATTTTATTTTATTATTTTATTTTATTTTATTTTATTTTATTATTTTATATTTTATTTTATTTTATTATTTTATTTTATTTTATTTTATTTTATTATTTTATTTATTTTATTTTATTTTATTTTATTTTATTTTATTTTATTTTATTATTTTTTTATTTATATTACCGCCCTTCTCCCGAAGGACTCAGGGCGGTGAACAGCCATAATAAAACAGTGTACAAAATAGAATTTAAAAGCAGATTAAAATAATTAAATCATAGGCCGAATTTAAAACTCTCATTTAAAACCAATTTTAAAACCCCATTAAAGCCAAATTAAAACCATTTATCCCATCAGAGCGGCTTGCTGGAATAACAGGGTCTTCACTGCATGACGGAAGGCACGGAGGTCGGGGATCCTTCGTATGTCCGGGGGTAATTCATTCCAGAGGGCAGGGGCCCCCACAGAGAAGGCTCTTCCCCTGGGGGTCACCCGTCTACATTGTTTGGCTGACGGCACCCTGAGGAGGCCCTCTCTGTGGGAGCGTACCGGTCGGTGGGAAGCAATCGGTGGCAGAATGCGGTCTTGTAGATAGCCAGGTCATAAGCCATGGAGCGTTTTAAAGGTCTATCCCCAGTTTAGAGAAAAGAAGGACTAGGTGGGATATGACAGCAGTCTTCCAATATCTCAGGGGCTGCCCCAAAGAAGAGGGAGTCAAGCTATTCTCCAAAGCCCCTGAAGGCAGGACAAGAAGCAACAGATGGAAACTAATCAAGGAGAGAAGCAACCTGGAATTAAGGAGAAACTTCCTAACAGTGAGGACAATTAACCAGTGGAACAGCTTGCCACCAGAAGTTGTGGGCGCTCCATCGCTGGAGGTTTTGAAGAAGAGACTGGACAGGCCCTTGTCTGGATTGGTATACATAGAGTCTCCTGCTTGAGCCAGCGGGCTGGACTAGAAGACCTTCGAAGTCCCCTCCAACTCGGTTATTCTGTTATTCTGCTCCTTGAACCTGTGTGCCTTGCCACATTGACTGCAGGGAGTGGACATAGAGGACTTCCAGTGTCCCTTCCGACTCATTTGTTCTATTATTCTGCTCCTCAACCCATCTGCTTTGCCACGTTGCGTGGAGGGGGTGGACTAGAGGACCTTCAAGGTCCCTTCCGACTCAGTTATTCTATTATTCTGATCCTGAACTTGTGCGCTTTGCAATGTTGCACACAGGAGGTGGACTAGAGGACCTCCAAGGTCCTTTCCGACTCAGTTATTCCGTTATCCGACTGTGTTGTGGCCCGTCAGTGGCCTGTGCAGCTGGTAGCTGATTCCGACAGTGAGGAGGCTGGTGTGGTGCTGCGCCAGCAATCTATGCAGCTGGCACTCGAGTCGGACAATGAGGAGGCTGGAGAAGATGTGGTGCCAGAGGCGGGGATTCAGCCAGGGCCTTCAGAACCTCCAGAAGCTTCCATAAGTGAAGAGGACGAAGAGGAGGAGCCTCTTCTCGATGCATGGGCACGCAGAGCTGCCAAAAGGCAGGAGTGGCTCCTCAGGAGGAGGTCTCCTCGAGAGTAAGGCTTGGGGCTAATTGGCCACTCCCTTAGCCTATTTAAGGAGGAACGCCGACTGAAGCCATTTGCAGGGAACAACTTCGTTCACTCTCCTTCGCGTCCTGATCTTAGTTCTCTTATCAGCTTCCTGCAAATTGCTTCTGGGCTTTCTGCCATTCCTAGTAAAATTACAATTATTTATTCTTTGGATTCTTGTAGGCTGTTAAGAAAGTTAATTAACAGCCTTTGTTTGAAAAAGACTGATTTAATTTAGTAAACGAAGGTTTGTACAGACTTCGTGTGAGCTGCGTTCTTTGGGGTCCGTAGCTGGGGCAGAACAGACTGCTCCCCTAGCTGCAATTCTTCTCTCCATCTATCAAAATTATTCCCAAAGACCATTACCAAGATAGAGAGGGGTGAGAGGGGCCAGGTGATGCTTTCCCCGAAACGAAAACTAAAATCTTGTATGGCCCACTGCACACTTTCTAATGGGCCACTCACCTCCCCGCCTCTCTTCCTTCCTTCCTTCCTTCCTTCCTTCCTTCCTTCCTTCCTTCCTTCCTTCCTTCCTTCCTTCCTTCCTTCCTTCCTTCCTTCCTTCCTTCCTTCCTTCCTTCCTTCTCTCTTCCCACTTCTCTCCCCATCTGTGTTTTATTTTTTCCCTCTTCCTTCCAGCCAAGCCGACTTCCTATCCCCCCACCCGCCGCTTCCTTGCATATTTGAAGAAAACTAAATTTAGGTGTGCTGCGAAGCAAAGACGCCTGCATGCCAAGCATATTAATTTTAATTTTTTTTCTCCCTAGAAATCTTTAGGAGAGCGAGGAGGTGGAAGGAACAGGAGGGTGGCTGTTCGTAATGTGGGGGGATGGGGGGGGCTTTGAGGTAGTCCTGAAAGAAAACCACCAAGCTCAGAGAGCACCGAGGACATCATCTTCTCCTCCTCCTCCTCCTCTTCCTCTTCCTCTTCCTCCTTCTCCTCCTCTTTCTCTCTGCAAAGCCCATTCCCTTCTAGCACTGATGAAATTACCTAGTTGGATAATGAAATGTCTACAAGCTCAGAGAGCATCAAGGACCCCACAGTCCTCCTCCTCCTCCTCATTTGCCCTTCCTTTTTCTCTTCCTCCTCCTCCTCTTCCTCCTCCTCCCCACTCCTCCTTTTCTCCTCCTTTCCCCCCCTCCTCCCCTCTTCTGTCTCCTCTTCCGCCTTTTCTTCTTCCTCCCTCCCCCTTCTCCTGCTTTTCCCTTCCTCCTCCACTTCCTCATTTCCCACCCCTCCCCTTCCCCCAGAGGTGGGTTTCAGCAGGTTCTGACCAGTTCTGGAGAACCGGTAGCGGAAATTTTGAGTAGTTCGGAGAACCGGTAGTCAAAAATTCTGACTGGCCCCGCCCCCATCTCTTCTCTGCCTCCCGAGTCCCAGCTCGGGAGAAATGGGGATTTTGCAGTATCCTTCCCCTGGAGTGGGGTGGGAATGGAGATTTTGTTTGTTTGTTGTTGTTTGTTTTATTACATTTATATACCGCCCTACTCCCGAAGGACTCAGGGCGGTGAACAGGCACAAAATAAAATACATAGATACAAAAGTTAAAAAACATAATTAAAACCAGATTAAATAATTTAGCCCGAGACAATTAAAAATCCCAATATTTTAAATAGATTAAAATTTCGATTTAAAAGAATTTTAAAACAGGGGAGAAAATTAGGCCAGGCCGGCTTGCTGGAATAGGAGAGTCTTAAGAGCATGGCAGATCCGGGATCCTTCGTATCTCTGGGGGGAGCTCGTTCCAGAGCTCGTTCCCCACAGAGAAGGCCCTCCCCCTGGGGGCCGCCAGTCGACATTGTTTAGCTGACGGCACCCGGAGGAGCCCCTCTCTATGAGAGCGTTCCGGCCGGTGGGAGGCTGCTTGTGGTAGTAGGCGGTCCCGTAAATAACCAGGTCCTAAGCCATGGAGCGCTCTAAAGGTGGTGACCAAAACCTTGAAGACCACCGGGAGCCAGTGCAGCTCACGCAGGAGAGGTGTCACATGGGAGCGCCATGTTGCTCCCATAACCACCCGCGCGGCCGCACTCTGCGCCAGTTGGAGCCTCCGGTGCTCCTCAAGGAGAGCCCCATGTAGAGAGCGTTACAGTAGTCCAGGCGGGAAGTGACGAGGGCATGAGTGACTGTGTGTAGGGAGTCCCGATCCAGAAAGGGACGCAACTGGCGAATCAGGCGGACCTGATGGAAAATCCTCCTGGTCACGGCCGTCAAGTGCTCTTCTAAAGACAGCCGTGAATCCAGGAGGACACCCAAGTTGTGCGCCCTCTCCGTGGGGGCCAGTGATTCGCCCCCAATAGTCAGCAATGGTGTCAACTGACTATATCGGGACGTCGGAAACCACAGCCACTCAGTCTTGGACGGGTTGAGTCTGAGCCTGTTCCTCCCCATCCAGATCCGCACGGCCGCCAGACACCGGGACATCACTTCAAGGGCATCGTTGGGGTGGTCCGGGGTGGAGATTTTACAGTATCTTTCCCCTGCCATGCCCACCAAACCATGCCACACCCACAGAACCGGTAGTAAAAAAATTTGAAAGCCACCACTGCCCTCCCCTCCTCCTCTCTGTGTAACCCCTCGTCCCTTCTAGCACTGATGATGTTACCTAGACAGCTCATGAAATGTTTGCAAGAAAAGAAGGAAGCTCAGAGAGCACCCCCCACCTCCCCAATTCAACCCTGAGCTACAAATATTCTCCCTTATTGGAGTGCCCCAAAATAAGAGCTTCCCCTTTTTAACCAGGAAGGAGGGAAGATTGCATAACCCAATTAGACCGAACTGCTTATGCCGGCATCCTTCTTAGCGCTTCCAATTTCATCCCCACCGTCAGCAGTTCGTCAAACCCGCTGGAAGAGGTGACAGATGTTACACCACCTGAGATTCTGTCAAGGGTCCCGTTTCCCGCTTGTTAAAAGAGACGCAATCGCACATTTTTTATTATTATTATTATTATTTTGCAAATCTGTCAGGAGGAGAAAATTTGATACCGGCTGGGTGGGATTCAGGTGGACTCAGGGGGTGGGGGCCTGGGGGGGGGCGTTTGTTGCTTTAAATACCATATGTGTGTACGAATCTTTCGTTAACAGATTAAGGTGCAAAATTGTAAACTGTGACAGCTCCGAAGGTGGTGTTATGCAAAACAACAGGAGACGTGTTTGTGTGAGTGTGTAGTTTTCTCCAAACAGGCTGATTTCAATGGGTTGGAAAGCCCCAAGTTCTTTCCCCTAAAAGCAGGGGTCGGCAACCTGCGGCTCCGGAGCTGCATGCGGCTCATTGGCTGGCCCCGTCCCTCGCCTTCCCTTCCCAGTCACTCCTCACCTGGCCTGAGAAGGGAAGGGCGACGGCGGGAGATGGAGAAGCGGCCAGGGCAGAGACAGAGAGATACAGAGAGAGGGGGAGAGAGAGAGAAGACAGAGAGGGATACAGAGAGAGAGGGAGGGAGGGGAGAGAGAGATATGTCAAAAGGATTTTGTGGTTCCCGGTGTTTTTTAACAACTGGTTCTCTGCCCTAATGACCGGCTGGGTAGGTGTGGCTGGGGGGGGGGTCATGTGACTGGTGGAAGTGAGTGACATTGAGTTGGCCACGCCCACCCAGGTTTTGTGGCTCCTGGTGTTTTCTTTTCTGTGGGAAACGGGTCCAAATGGCTCTTTTGAGTATTTAAGGTTGCAGACCCCTGCCCTAAAGCCAGCTAAAGTTAGATGATGGGGCTTGTAGTCTCCACAGCTGTCAGCCCTGCGAGGTAGTCCAGACAAGGAGCACACACCCAGGGGTGACAGCTGAGTGAAGCTATCCCGTCCTATACAATCGCCGTGTTTTTGACGTAGCACGCATGTACGCAAGGCGCGCGAGCAAGCAAAGCTATCCTGTCCTATAAAATCGCCATGTTTTTGACGCAGCGTGCATGTGTGCAAACTGCGTGCGCGAGCCAAGCTATCTCATCTTATACAATCGCCGTGTTTTTGACGCAGTGCACATGTGTGCAAGACATGCACATGAGCAAAGCTATTATGTCCTATACAATTGCCATGTTTTTGACGCAGCGCGCACATGTGCAAGATACATGCGTAAGCGAAGCTATCTCGTCCTATACAATTGCCGTGTTTTTGATGCAGTGTGCATGTGTGCAAGGTGCGCATGCAAACAAAGCTATCCCGTCCTACACAATCGCCATGTTTTTGATGCAGTGTGCATGTTGTGTTGTGGTCTCCCAGCAGCCTGCGAAGCTGGCAGTGGAGTCGGAAAGTGAGGAGACTGAGGAGGACCACGGGCCAGTCCTGGAGTCTGGGGAAGGCTCGGACGAGGGGTCTGCATCGGAGGCAGAGATGGAGCCAGGGCCATCTAGGAGTGATGCGCGGACTCCAGAGCCTCCAGAGTCGGACATTGGAGAGGCAGAGGAACAGGAGGAGCCTGTTCCTAGTGCACGTATGCGCAGAGCTGCCAGAAGGAACGAACAGTTAAAACTAAAGGGATGACTCAGGAGTAAGGCCTGGAGATGATTGGCCCCTCCCATAAGGCTTAAAAGAGGAGCAAAGGCAGGTGGGCCCTTTGCAGGAAAGCAACATTGTTAATTCTGTTCCCAGTCGGCATCTCTGTTTGATTCTGGACTCCGTGTGGCTTTGCCAAGTAGGTCTTTGGCAGCGTGTCAAAGGAGATAAAGGCTGGTGATTATCCTGAAGGACTTCTCCTGAGGGACTTTTTGCAACTAATTGGGACTCAGCTGTGAATGAACGTAATTCACAGCTGTTGCAATAAAAGAGTTTTTTGGGACGACTCGTGTGTTTTAATGACTCAGGAAGCCTAGGTCACAACAGTGTGCAAGGCACGTCTGTGAGCGAAGTTATCCCGTCCTATACAATCGCCGTGTTTTTGATGCAGCACGCATGTGCGCAAGGCACGTGTGAGCGAAGCAAGCGTGTGCACGCACGCTCACATTTTCAATTCTGGGCGAACCGGTTGTTAAATTATATGACGTCCACCTCTGCTTACGACCGTTGCAGCATCCTCATGTCACGTGATCAAAATTCGGATGCTTTGCAACTGGCATGTACTTATATTACACCGAAATGAATATTTTATATAATTTATTAAAAATGACATGCTGATTCACACCACATGTTGATTGACAGATAACCCAACCTTAATTTAGCTCAGTGGGCCGGTGTTTTGTGAATCTGGCCAAACTAATTTTCCGAAAATATTTTCGACAGTCTGATACCATCTTCTTTAAAAAGGTGATCTGAGAGATATTTTTAAAGGCTGCCGGAATTGGGGAAGTGTGAATTTCCACTCGTCCGTCTGAATGTTGTTGGTTAAGTCGAAAACTCAAGGACCTCTTAGCTACAGCCCTAAATAGAAGCAGAGGCACTTCATAAGCTCACAGAATGTTCCCGTGAAATGCAGAGAAATAATAGAAATAAAAAAAAAAATCAAAAGCAATATTAGTGGTTAGGGCACCAGGCTAGAAACCAGGAGGCTGGGAGTTCTAGTCCCTCCTTAGGCGTGAAAGCCCACTGGGTGACTTTGGGCCAATCACCAGGAGGCGGAGAGTTCTAGTCCCTCCTTAGGCGTGAAAGCCCACTGGGTAACTTTGGGCCAATCACTAGGAGGCTTGGAGTTCTAATCCTGTTTTAGGTATGAAAGCCCACTGGGTGACTTTGGGCCAATCACCAGGAGGCTGGGAGTTCTAGTCCCGCCTTAGGCCTGAAAGCCCACTGGGTGACTTTGGGCCAATCACTAGGAGGCTGGGAGTTCTAGTCCCGCCTTAGGCCTGAAAGCCCACTGGGTGACTTTGGGCCAATCAGCAGGGGACGGTGAGTTCTAGTCCCTCCTTAGGCCTGAAATCCCACTGGGTGACTTTGGGCCAATCAGCAGGAGACTGTGAGTTCTAGTCCCTCCTTAGGCCTGAAAGCCCACTGGGTGACTTTGGGCCAATCAGCAGGAGACTGTGAGTTCTAGTCCCTCCTTAGACATGAAAGCCCACTGGTTGACTTTGAGCCAATCACCAGGAGACTGTGAGTTCTAGTCCCTCCTTAGGCCTGAAAGCCCACTGGGTGACTTTGGGCCAATCAGCAGGAGACTGTGAGTTCTAGTCCCTCCTTAGGCATGAAAGCCCATTGGGTGACTTTGGGCCAATCACCAGGAGGCTGTGAGTTCTAGTCCCTCCTTAGGCATGAAAGCCCATTGGGTGACTTTGGGCCAATCACCAGGAGGCTGTGAGTTCTAGTCCCTCCTTAGGCATGAAAGCCCATTGGGTGACTTTGGGCCAATCACCAGGAGGCTGTGAGTTCTAGTCCCTCCTTAGGCATGAAAGCCCATTGGGTGACTTTGGGCCAATCACCAGGAGGCTGTGAGTTCTAGTCCCTCCTTAGGCCTGAAAGCCCACTGGGTGACTTTGGGCCAATCAGCAGGAGACGGTGAGTTCTAGTCCCTCCTTAGGCCTGAAAGCCCACTGGGTGACTTTGGGCCAATCAGCAGGAGGCTGGGAGTTCTATTCCCGCCTTAGGCACTAAAACCGGTTCGGTGACGTCATATTGTCACCGCTACCGGCTCGGCCGAACCGGACCGAACCGGGAGGAACCCACCACTGCATAGGTGCCACGGGTGGCACACAGAGCCATATCTGTGGGCACATCAGCTCCAACCCGCATGCATGCACCAGCCAGCTGGTTTTCGGGCCTTCCCGGCCCACCGGAAGTCAGGAAACGGGCTGTTTCCGGCCTCCTGGGGTGGGTGGGGAAGGACATTTTCGCCCTCCCCAGGCTCCAAGAAAGCCTCTGGTGCCTGGGGACGGTGAAAAATGGGCCTACCGGGTCCACTGGTAACCTTTTTGCTGTTGTGTGCCAAAAGCAGGGGGAGTGGGTCACGCGCGCATGCGTGGGGGGGGCGGGGCACGGGGAGGAATTGAATTATGGGTATGGGCACGCGCGTGCGTGACCCCCTCCCCCACATTCCCTCTGCTTTTGCCACGCGACGGCAAAAAGGTTAGCCATCGCTGCTCTATAGGCTGACCCAGAAAGAGGAAGCGTGACCCAGGGGTTACAGTACTCGTAAACATGGAAGATGTTCGGCCCCAGCTCCAGATTTCCGAGGATATTGACACACACCAACGGTCCTTATCAAATTGATTAAGTAGCAAGGATAAACAAGACCGGCAAAGGTTGGCAACCAGTCCAGAAAACAAGATAGGATAAGACACTCACTCTCCAAAATGCTCTGTAATAATTACACGTCGTTTCCAGCAAGAAATTACTAACTGCGTGTGACTTAAATAGGCTAAGGGCGTGGCCAATTATCCTCAAGCCTTACTCTCGAGGAGACCTCCTCCTCCTGAGTAGCCACTCCTGCCTTTTGGCAGCCCTGCGTGCTCGAGCATTGAGGAGAGGCTCCTCCGCTTCGCTCTCTCCACTTGAAGGAGCCTCTGGAGGTTCTGAAGGCCCAGGCGGAGTCTCTGCCTCTGGCACCACGTCCTCTTCAGCCTCCTCGCTGTCCGACGCGAGCGCCGGCTGCGCAGGCTGCTGGCGCGACACTACACCAGCCTCCTCGTCGTCGGGATCAGCCACGATCCGCGCAGGCCGCTGGCGGGCCACAACAAAAGAGCCTGAGTTTAGTCCCACCTTTCAGGGGTCTGAAGAGACCCCTCGGAAGGTCCCCAAGCAGACCAGGAGAAGAAGACTCTTCTGCCATTCCAGCTTGATTCGTATAAACTTAGGTTTATTTAGACAAACCTTTGTTTATTCATTCTCTTTGTAGTCTACTGGTGGCTTCGCCTTTGGGATGATCATGGAACCCATCAGACAGTGCAAAGAGGCCCTACAACAAACCAACTTCTGAGCCCTTCAGCAAATCATGTATTATTGAGAACTTCTCAATTGGCGCTACCGGCCAATTATGACTCCATTCCCTGATATGGATTTTTTTGGCAAATAACAGCCTTACTAGGGACATGAATTATTAACCAGGATTGTCTGGTCTGTCTCTGCTGGAGGCATCAGCCCGTCTGGGTTTCTGTCCTTTGGCGGAGCTGGGCAGGGGGACTCTAAGATTGGGGTTGGGAGGAGAAGGGCAGGCGAACCCCTAAACACAGGGGTGAAATCCAACAGGTTCTGACAGATTCTGGAGAACCGGTAGCGGAAATTTTGAGCAGTTCGGAGAACCGGCAAATACCACCTCTGGCTGGCCCCAGAGTGGGGTGGGAATGGAGATTTTGCAATATCCTTCCCCCAGGAGTGGGATGGGAATGGAGATTTTGCAGTATCCTTCCCCTGGAGTGGGGTGGGAATGGAGATTTTGCAATATCCTTCCCCTGCCATGCCCACTAAACCACACCCACAGAACCGGTAGGGAAAAATTTTGGATTTCACCCCTGGTTTGAGAGGAATTTTGGAGCATTAAAGGGGAGTTGGCTCTCTATTTGGGAGAAGAAAGGCAATTTAAATGAGGAGAAGCAGGGCAGAGTGAACCCCAAATATTGGAGCTCCATAGTTGGGACAAGGGCAGGGTGAAACTAGATTTGCTTAACGGCCGATTGATTCCCTTAACGACCGCAGTGGTGGTTCGCTTAACACTCGTGGCCGAGCAAGGTTGTAAAATCGGGCACAACTCGCTGAACCAACCGTCGTGTTTAGCGAGGTCGATTCCGATCCCGATTGTGGTCGTAAGCCGAGGACTCGCCTGCATGCGCATTCATGCGCTTGAATTTCCTAAAAGCCCCAAATCATCTCTTGCCACCTCATTTTTAATGGCTGCGTGGAACTTGTTCTTGGCTCCTTACGGATCGATTTTTTAAAAATTTTATTGTATTTTCCGGGGGATGGTCCAATTTGCCATTCCCCCCCCCCGCCTTAAAATGCGCATGGAAAACCTAATGAGCTCCATCGATTCTTCGCACCGAAATGCCTAGAGGAAAGTAATTGCTTTGAACGTCTCTCGGTGGAGAAAACGAACGGAGTCGCTTAATGGGACTGACCGAACTCTCTCCGCACCGTGGCGGGAGTTGTGACTACCTCGGCGGTGGTTGGCAGACCAAAATGAACCCCGTAATGAGGTTAAAACATCCTGCGTTACCGCCAGATTGCAGGTTAAGTCCAGTCGAGCATGGAGAAAAGTCATTCGCCTCCGATGGAAAAAAAGAGAGATAAGAAAGAAAATTCATTTTGCAAAGCAGGAGGTCAGCTAAAAGACTTTCTCCCTTGAAGAGAAGAGCAAGAGGAGCCTTGGTGGTGCAGTGGACTAAAAGTGCTGTTAAGTAGCACTTAGCTGCCAGCTGCCTGCAATTACTGCGAGTTCAATTCTCACCAGGCTCAAGGTTGACTCAGCCTTCCATCCTTTCGAGGTAGGTAAAATGAGGACCCGGATTGTGGGGGCCATAAGCTGACTTTGTATAAAAAAGAACACCGCTTAGGGGAGGCCAAAAAGCCCTACTAAACAGGTATATACAAAAGTATGAAGGCTATTGCTTAACGCATTGTAAGCCGCCCTAAGTCTGCGGAGAAGGGCGGCATATAAATCAAAATGAAATGAAATAAAATGAAATAAAATAAAATAAAATAAAATAAAATAATAAAAAATAAAATAATAATAAAATAATAATAAAATAATAAAATAATAATATAAAATATAAAATAAATATAAAATAAAAAAAATAATAAAAAAATAATAAAATAAAATAATATAAAATATAAAATAAATATAAAATAAAAAAAATAATAAAAAAATAATAAAATAAAATAATATAAAATATAAAATAAATATAAAATAAATATAAAATAAAATAAAATAATAAAATAATATAAAATAATAATAAAATAAAATAAAATAAACTAATAAAATAAAATAAAATAATAAACTAATAAAATAAAATAAAATAAAATAATAATAAATAAATAATAAACAAACAAACAAACACATATGATTAGGAGACCGGAGACTAAAACATACGAAGAACGGTTGCAGGAACCAGGCACGGCTAGTCTAGTGATGAGAAGGACCAGGGGAGACATACAGATACAGATTAACAGAGTGGGAAGGGACCTTGTAGGTCATCTAGTCTAACCCCCCGCCCAAGCAGGAGACCTTACACCCGTGATGGCGAACCTATGACACCCGTGCCCGAAGTGGCATGTGGATCCCTGTTGCCTGGCATGCAACAGGGATCCACATGTCACCCGTTCCTCTTCCAGGTTTCTGGCGTGCATGCACATGTGATGATCAGCTGGTCTTCCATTTACCAGAGTGAGCATGTCAGAGGTGGGTTTCAGCAGGTTCTAACCAGTTCTGGAGAACCGGGAGCGGAAATTTTGAGTAGTTCGGAGAACCGGTAGTAAAAATTGTGACTGGCCCCACCCCCATCTATTCTCTGCCTCCCAAGTCCCAGCTGATAAGGGAGGAAATGGGGATTTTGCAGTAACCTTCCCCTGGAGTGGGGTGGGAATGGAGATTTTATAATATCCTTCCCCTGCCACGCCCACCAAGCCACGCCCACCAAGCCACATCCACAGAACCGTAGTAAAAAATGTTGAAACCCACTAGTGGAGCATTTGCGTTGGCCAGCTGATTGGCGCGTGTGCATGCATGGGAGTAACCTAAAGACTTGCCAGCCGGTGCACATGCGCGTGTCAGAAACCGGAAGTGCATTTTCCAGCACATGTTCACCAGCTGATCGGCATGTGCGCATGCGCAGCAGTAACCTGAAGAAAAGTCGTAAAATGGAGACAAAACTCACTTAACAACCGTTGTACTTTTGTTTTTTTTATATATATATATATATATATAATTTTTTTAAAATTTTCTTTTAATTACAAACATTCCATCATTCATTAAACAGTGTGTCATCTGGGTACAATTTTTTTTGTGTCATAACAGTTTTTTTTTTTAAATTTGATTTATATGCCGCCCTTCTCCGGAGACTCAGGGCGGCTTACAATGCGCTAAGCAATAGCCTTCATCCTTTTGTATATTTATACAAAGTCAGCTTATTGCCCCCACAACTGGGTCCTCAATTTACCTACCTTAGAAAGGATGGAAGGCTGAGTCAACCTTGAGCCTTGGCGAGATTCGAACCCTGCAGTAATTGCAGGCAGCTGGTCTTAATAACCAGCTTAATAACAGGGTGCCTTAAACCCCTGTACTACCAAGGCTCTACCATATTCATTATTTATATCTACAAAATATAGCTAATCGTTTGAAAATTTGAATAAAATAATAGTGAACTTTATATGGCAGGTGGAAGAAGGCGAGAATCAACTGAAAACTGTTACAAGATGCAAGAACCAGAGGAGGGTTTGGATTACCAAACTGGGAGTTATATTACCAGGCAGCAGTCTTAACGGTTGTCATTTTGTACGGTCACTAAATGAATGGTTGTAAATCGAGGACTTCCACACAAATTAGAAATCCTTGAAATTTCCATTATGTGGGAGTTAATGGCGTTCTTTCTTTCAGCTAGCAGACTTGCGGTATCTTGATTTGGAATATTTTTGGTGTTGTGAGGTACCGATTTGGCAAATTGAAAGTGACAAACAGACAAACAGACGGGCGAGTTTTACTAATGTAACAGCGGGAACATCTAATTCTAAACCATGTTTCATTCTGCATTAGGCCTTCATTTTCCCAGGGCTATTTTTCTATCTGTCCTTTCCTTTTCCCTTTTTATTGCTGCGGCTGTCCTATTAACCAAGTTTATATCGAGTCTTTAATCGCTTTACCTTCAGAAATAATTGACTAACAGGCCTTAATTTCTCCAGAGACTCTGAGAGGGAATTGAGAACAAAACCCAGAGGATGAAGTGCATTATTTCTCGCTTGAATTCTCCCTTAATCTTTGACTGTCCCCTCCAATCTGGTGCCAGATTAGAACTAAACTTCCCAGAATGCCTAGGGTCCAGATCGGCAGGGGATTCTGGGATTGAGAAGATCTGCGTTTGGAGGGCACTGAGGGGATCCTTAGCTGGGACCAAATGGTCAAGGAGATGGTTGGGACAGTGGGAAGTCACCCCATGTTTGATGTTTTGGTCCTTTTGATGTGGGTTTAAAGTCCCAGAATTCCCCAAGTGGCTTGGAATTAGTCCATCTCTCTTAAAGATGCTGGGGAATTCTGGGAGTGGAAGTCCACCCCTCTTAAATCAGGCTGGCTGGGGAATTCTGGGAGTGGAAGTCCACCCATCTTAAAGCAGGCTGGCTGGGGATTCTGGGAGTTGAAGTCCATCCATCTTAAAGCATGCTGGCTGGGGAATTCTGGGAGTGGAAATCCACCCATCTTAAAGCATGCTGGCTGGGGAATTCTGGGAGTGGAAGTCCACCCCTCTTAAAGCAGGCTGGCTGGGGATTCTGGGAGTTGAAGTCCATCCATCTTAAAGCAGGCTGGCTGGGGAATTCTGGGAGTGGAAGTCCTCCCATCTTAAAGCAGGCTGGCTGGGGATTCTGGGAGTGGAAATCCACCCATCTTAAAGCATGCTGGCTGGGGAATTCTGGGAGTGGAAATCCACCCATCTTAAAGCAGGCTGGCTGGGGAATTCTGGGAGTTGAAGTCCACCCATCTTAAAGCATGCTGGCTGGGGAATTCTGGGAGTGGAAATCCACCCCTGTTAAAGCAGGCTGGCTGGGGATTCTGGGAGTGGAAATCCACCCCTCTTAAAGCAGGCTGGCTGGGGATTCTGGGAGTGGAAATCCACCCATCTTAAAGCAGGCTGGCTGGGGAATTCTGGGAGTGGAAATCCACTCCTCTTAAAGCAGGCTGGCTGGGGAATTCTGGGAGTGGAAATCCACCCCTCTTAAAGCAGGCTGGCTGGGGATTCTGGGAGTGGAAATCCACCCATCTTAAAGCAGGCTGGCTGGGGATTCTGGGAGTGGAAATCCACCCATCTTAAAGCAGGCTGGCTGGGGGATTCTGGGAGTGGAAATCCACCCCTTCTCTTGACAAGCCTGAGAAACCCTGAATTACAGAGATAGATTAAAATGATCCATTTTTGACAGTTATTCTGCTCTCCTTCTCTAAATTGGCAGTTTTGGGAATCAGCACTATTTGGGATGCCACCCAAGTCTTGTCCTCTACCTTCATGATGAAAAGGGAGAGGGGGCTGCTACAGGTAATCCCCGATTTACAACCAATTCCTTTAGTGACCTTTCAAATTTACAGCGGCACTGAAAAAATTGACTTAGGATCGTTTTTCATAGTTACGACCATTCCAGCATCCCTGTGGTCGCGTGATCAAAATTCAGAGGCTTGGCAACGTCTCCGTGGTCATGTGGCCGGCATGACTCAATGCCAAAGGCGCACGGAACGCTGTTCCCTTCCCACCAAAGGTGGTCCCTATTTTTCTACTTGCATTTTTTACCTGCTTTCGAACTGCTAGGATGGCAGAAGCTGGGACAAGTCATGGGAGCTCACCCCGTTACGCGGCACTAGGGATTCGAACCGCCGAACTGCCGACCTTTCGATTGACAAGCTCAGCGTCTTAGCCACTGAGCCACCGCGTCCCTCTCAGTGACTATATCCCTCCGTAAATCCAATTAACCCCTCCCGAATGAATCTGATGCCACAGCAAAACCTGATTTTTTAAAGGTCTGCCAAAATCTGACCCTAAAAAGGAGATTTTTATTTTTTTTCACCAACTGGAAAAATGTGCCAATAAAAACGAGAATAAGCCACCCATCCCTTACCTTAATGTGATTTACACACTCCCACATCCGAAAAAAAGAGGGGCTGCTTAATCAGATCTCCTCCATGGAGTTTTAATTGTAAACAGACTCGGCTCGGATTCCCACTGTTGCTAACTGTCCCAAGCAGGATTCCCTATCGGCTGGATCCAGCTGCTTGGAAAATCAGATTAATTTTTTTTTTTTGCCCCCCCCCTGCAGTCTGTTTGCTCCAGATAATTCCTCACAAACGCGGCAGTTTCTCTGCTCAATGTTGAGGACAAATTCGGCATAGCCGGGTTGGAGATGATCGGCAAAATTTTTGGCAGCCATTGGGCGTCTCGAGGTTTTGCCCATAATTAACGGAAATCGTCTGTTTGTGCATGTTTCAGGCTCTTTAGCCAACAAAACTGGTAGGGAAGGGAAGGGATTGATAAACCACCTTTCTTTTCGGGCGATTATGTGAATTATGAGGCTGGGGTTTACTTCTACCAGCCAAGAAAAAAAAAAAAAAAACCACCAGTTTTAAGTTCGGCACAGTTGCCAAAACAGGAAAACAATTGGGTCATTATTTGTGTGCTTGTTTAATGCTGGATGTTTAGCCTGCCTTTATTAATGTTGATAAGTAATTCGAGATGGCCAACGGATGTCGTACTCTATCTTCCTCCTCTTTTTCCTCACAACAACAATGTGAGGTGAGATGGGCTGGGAGAGAGAGAGAGAGAGACTGTCCCAAAGGTACCCGGACATCATTTTTATGCCTAAAGTGGGACTAGAACTCATCATCTCCTGGTTATTGGCCAAAGTCACTTAGCTGGCTTTCACGCCTAAGGTGGGACTAGAACTCACACTCTCCTGGTGATTGAGCCAGTCACCTAGCTGGCTTTCATCCCTTAGGTCAGTGATGGCTAACCTTTTTGCCATCGCATGCCAAAAGCAGGGAGACCGTGGGGTGTGTGTGTCGCGGAGGGGTCGTACATAATTCTATGTGCCCCGCCTCCCCATGCATGTGCGCGTGACCCCCCCTTGCTCCCCTCCACTTTTGGCATGCGATGGCACGGTGGGCCTGGTAGGCCTGTTTTTCGCCCTTCCCAGGCTCCAGAAGCTTTCTAGGAGCCTGGGGAGGGAGAAAAAGGCCTTCTCCATCTGTTGGAGCCCGGAAACGGCCCATTTGTCGACTTCTGGTGGGATTGGAAGGCCCGTTTTTCACTCTCCCCAAGCTCTAGAGTTTTTCTAGGAGCCTGGGAAGGGCAAAAAATGAGCCTTCTGGTCCCACCGGAAGTCGGCAAATGGGCCATTTCCCAGGTCTGGAGGGCCTCCGGAGGGGTAGGGAAGGCTGTTTTCGCCCTCCCCAGGTTCCTAGAAAGGCTCTGGAGATTGGGGAGAATGAAAAACAAGCCTTTTCCCCCCTCTGGAAGCTGGAAACAGCCTCTTTCCTGATTTACGGTGGGCCCAGAAGGCCCAAAAATCAGTTGGCCGGTGTGCGCATGCTGGAGCTGAGCTCGCATGCCCACCGATATGGCTCCACGTGCCACCTGTGGGACACGTGCCATAGGTTCGCCATCACGGCCTTAGGTGATACTAGAACTCACCGTCACCTGTTGTTTGGGCCAGAGTCACGGCAGAGTCAGAGGCAAGGGAGATCATAAAATGGAACCAAACTCATGTGACAAATTTCTTGCTTAGTTAGCAATATCAATTTTGGGCTCGATCATGGTTGTAAGTCGAGGACTACCTGTCGTGGTTAAGGGGCTGGTCGACTAGGAGGTTGCGAGTTCTAATCCTGCCAACTTTCTTATCTCAGTCTTCTGTGGGAAGCCACACTCCCCCCGCCTCTCCTTTTTGGAGTCTATTAAAAGTGGCAGAATATTATATTTCCCCAAAGGAGAAACGGAGATACATGTTTTTAGAGGCAGAAAGCAGGCTCCAGTCTTTCTTAATAACTTGACAGCAGATGCCGAGGAAGCCAACTATCTAGATCACGGATGTGAAACTCAAGGCCTGCGGGCCAGATCTGGCCTGCGATGTGGTCAGATACGGCCCATGGGGCCGTCCTGGAAAATGTAAGGGGCCGGCCCGTGCCGCTTCAGCCCAGCCTACCTGTGTCACTTTGGCCCGGTCTACCTGTGTGGTTTCAGCCCGGTCTACCCAATGCAAAGAGGAAACATGCCAGCAGTTTGGGGAGTGGTGTCAAGCGGGCCACGCCCACTCAGTCAGCCACACCTCCGCCGAGTGGCATCAAGCTGGCCGTGCTCACCCAGTTGGTCACACCCCCACGCCCCCGCTGAGGTCAACCATAGCCCTGATGCGGTCCTCAGTGAAATTGAGTTTGACACCCCTGATCTAGATGGCTCCATTCATAAGCAAAGCAAATGCTGCCCACAGAAACTCATTCAAGACAGACTATTTCGAAGCCCCTTACCGCAATTTTGACAGCTAACAAAAGCAGTTAGTGACAGGATTAGAGCAAGCAGCCCCCTCACCCAAAAATCTAACACAGGACCCAGCCCTCAGCCACAATAAGAATGACCCAACACCCTTTTCAGAACACAAAGCCCATCTTGCACAAATCCCAAACTTCAACGTTACTCTAAGGATCCGTCCACTCTTTCAGCCCTTTGGTCAGCTGCCCCAGAACCACATGTGGTTGGTGCTTCTGCTTCATCAAGAAATGGACCTTCTCTCCAATCAGCCTCCGGCCTCCATTTTAGTTCCAGCATCTTTCTCTCGGTTTGGGACTGAACCAGAGGTGGCATTCAACCGGTTTGGACCGGTTCGGGGAAACCGGTAGCGGTGACTGTGGGTGGGATAGGCCCGCCCCCGCCCCGGCATAATGTCGTCCTATTTAGCCACGTTTTTGAGGCCGTGCGTATGCGCGGAAGGTGTGCGCTCACGACAAACTGGTGGTAACAATATGTGAAACCCACCGCTGGACTGAACCAGGTGGATTTTCCTTCCAATTCTTAAACCGAATTTGAGAGGAGGAGACCACAAATTTTTGCTGTCGTCTTTGATTTCCCAGGTGGCTGAAAAAAACCCAACTTATAATCAATTCCGAAGCTCCAGTTTTGCCCTGGAAAAAATAAAATTAAATTAAAATAACCTGCTGGCGCTCGGTTGTCCCTTGCCAACTATAAGGGATATTGAAGGCCAGGGAGGCAACGAGACCTCCGAACTGCTGGGAGATAAAAGAAAATGAAATTCTTTCCTTCTTTTCTTCAATTCTCCCCCCCCCCCGCCCCAGTTTTTATTACTACTCTTCCTTGTCCGCTTCTCTTTTTTATCAACTCTTTATCCCCACAGCCTGTTTTGAAACAAGGGACAATCTTGTTAACTCCAAAATTCAAATGTTTTTGCTCTCCAAAACTCAACAGACACACACACACAAACAGGTACATACATCTTCTTTTTAAAAAAGGGGTGAAAGGTTTTCTCGTTTACAGGCAGTTCTTGATTTATGACCACAACGGAGCCCGAAGTTTGTGTGGCTGAGCGAGACGTCTCTGAAGTGAGTTTTGCCCCGTTTTACAACCTTTCTTGCCACGGTTGTTAAGCGGATCTCTGCCATTGTTTAGTTAGTAACACAGTTGTTAAGCGAACCATTGACTTCGCCTGTTGGGAGGTCGCAAAAGAGGAGCAGGGGACCCCAGGACACTGCAGCAGTCATAGATATGAGTCACTTGCCGAGCGTTTGAATTTTGATCACGTGACCACGGGGATTGCTGCAACGGTCGTAAGTGTGAAAAAAGGCCACAAGCCACTTTTTTGCTGTGCCGTTGTAACTTCGAATGGTCACTAAATGAATCGTTGGAAGTCGAGGACTCCCTGTCCTTTGAAACGGGGAAACGGGGAAAATGTAATCCTCTTCCTTTTTCTAAATTCACCATTCAAGTTGCAGATCACAACATCAGGGGCTGTGTCTGAATTCCTGGTGGTTTTCTAAAGCGACTAGTCCTCATTGTTAGGATTTCTGAGCTGTACCTCTTTCTGTGCAGCATCTCAGAAACCAAGGGGGGTTTGTGTGTTGTCGATGTGTGAACATATATTGCTTGCCTATGATCAGGAGGCTGGGTTTTAAAACAGATTAAATTTAGAGGCCGCTTTGAAAAATTACAGGCTAAATTGGAAATATATGTAGGTAGTCCTTGACTTACAACAATTCATTTAGTGACTGTTCGAAGTGACAGCGGCACCGGAAAAAGTGACTTACGGCCCTTTTTCACACTTATGACCATTACAGAATCCCCATTGGTCACGTAATTTAAAGTCGAATGATTGACAACCGACTCACATTTATGACGTTTTTTTTTTTTTAATTTGATTTATATGCCGCCCTTCTCCGGAGACTCAGGGCGGCTTACAATGTGCTTGCGCAATCCCCTTTATTTTATTTTTTTATTTTAGTTTTTGGATTTATATACCGCCCTACTCCCAAAGGACTCAGGGCGGTGAACAGCCAAAGATAAAACACATACAGTATAAAATTTAAAAAACAATTTAAAACACATTAAATAAATTTGGCCCATACTAATTAAAACACCCCTATTTTTTAAAAAACAAATTAAAATTAAACAATTAAAAGGAGTTAGGCCAGCCCAGCCTGCTGGAATAAAAAAGTCTTGAGGTCACGGTGGACCTTCTGACAAGCAGTCAGTGGGGCAGCCAGATTCGCTCAACAACCCTGTTCCCCACTTAACAACGGTAGTGATTCCCTTAACAACGGTGGCAAGAAACGTTGCGTGTTTAATTGAAGAACCGGAGCGATTCGCTTAACAAAGCTGGAGAGAAAAGTCGTAAAACGGGACAAGACTCCCTGGACACACTTCTCCGTGAGCAACATCAATTTCGGCCTCCCTTGCGGTTGTATGTTGAGGGTGGATCTGTACGCTACATGAAAATAAGATTCAGCAGTAACCAAGTCCTCTCGAAGCATCTGTGGAAAACAAGAGACTAATGGGATTTTGAAGTGGTTCCAACGAGCTGCCGAAAAAAGTGTCATTTTAAGATGACGAGAGTCGGGGGAAAGAAAGAGAAAATGCTCTCAGAATAGCATTCGGGGTTTGAACGCTGACAGCCCGCTCACTCTACGATATCTTGCTATTAACGCAGATAAAAATATCCTGATTTTTTTTTTAAATAAGAGGGAAAAGAAAACACGGAGAGCATTATTCTCGAGGTCAGGATTCCAGTACTGGGTTTCACATTATGTTACTACCGGTTCGCTGCACATGTGCGCTCTCGCTTTGTGCGCGTCCACGCCCGATTCGCACATGGCCTTCCTTCCGCGCATGCGCTTTGCTCGCACACGTGCATTCTGTGCACGCGCCCAGCCTCAAAAATATGCCTAAAGCTTGCAAAGCTTTCAAGTTGCCATGAGCAGGAGGGAAGGAGAACTGATAGAGCTGATTGATTTCCCTAACTGAAGCTGCATTCCATAGATGCTTTCTTACCGCAATCAGTAGGAGAGTGTTGGGTTTCACAGCCAGCCAAAATGGTTAATCGGAGAATGTGATTTATGCAGGGAGAAATGCTCCTGGTTCGGACCGGATCACCCAATCTGGTAGCGATGGCGGCGGGTGGTTCGGAGAACCGGTAGCAAAAATCCCTGCGCGCCCCACCACCATGCCCAGCTGAGCTGCAGGATCATCAAAGGCTTTTTCTTTTCTTTTAAAAGCATTTTTTCTACAACCTCTTCCAATGAAAAAATGCTTTTAAAAGTAAAAAAAAAAAGCCTCTGATGATCGCGCGGCTCAGCTGGGATCGTCAGAGGCTTTTCAAAGCATTTTTTTCTGCAACCTCTTGGCCGAAGAGGTGGTAAAAAAAAATGCTTTGAAAAGTCTCTGACGATCCCAGCTGAGTTTCCTGATCGGCAGAGGCTTTTCAAAGCATTAGAAAAAATGCTTTGAAAAGTTAAAAAAAAAAAAGCTGGCCACGCCCACCCAGTCACATTACCCCCCTCCCCACCAAACCACGTCCACTGAACCGGTAGTAACAAATTTTACATTTCACCCCTGGATTTATGACATGGCCAGGGAGGAGGGGAGAGACAGGGTCATAGGGGAACGTAAATCTACGTGGGATTAGTTCTAACTGCATCCGGATATTGCCGAAATGGTGCTCCTAATAAATGACTGTATTTCTTTTGAACTTTGGCTCGTGGCTCATGAATTAATTAGGGCATCTTTCGGAAATTTCACAATGGCATAGAGCTGGGACGAGTGGGCAGCCCTTCCTGCGATTTCCACTACCAGCTAAATACCACCTCTGCAGGTTTCCAAGTAATAGAGCCATTGCAGGTAGATTCCTCAAAGAATAGCTTTATTGGAAAGATCATATTGGCACAGTTCTGGTGAAAACCGACTCTGAAGGATCCCATGTTTTGTTTGTTTTTTGCTTTAATTTATATGCCGCCCTTCTCCGGAGACTCAGGGCGTCTTACAATGCGTTAAGCAATAGCCTTCATACTTTTGTATATTTATACAAAGTCAGCTTATTGCCCCCACAATCTGGGTCCTCATTTCACCTACCTTAGAAAGGATGGAAGGCTGAGTCAACCTTGAGCCTTGGAGAGATTCGAACTTGCAGTAATTGCAAGCAGCAGTTGTTAATAACAGAGCTTAGTCCACTGTACTACAGGCTTTTAAGGTTTTCACCTAATTAAAAGTAAAAGTTTTTCCCTCAACCCCAAACAATCAGTCACATGTCCCAATAAAGGCAGCGTCCACTACTGGTCAGGCAATATCACTCCATCCTCTGGCCAGGTGTGAGAATGTCCTTGGTTCCCAAGAGAAAGTATTTTGTTTTGACTACATAGCCCACAACTATCTCTAATCCCCCCTTTCTATCGCTCAGCTCCAGTGTGGCAGAATTAAGGTTTTAAAATGGCTGCCCCCAGGCCAGCTTCACAGTTAACACTTGAGGCATTAATCTCTATTATTATAGATGCATGATAAAAAGCATTATTTTCTATTCGGGCCCCGTTTTCATTCACATCCGTAGAATTTACTCCTTTGTAGGGGTAGCCCTCGACTTGCCATCGTCGTTAAATGAATCGCTGCAGTTGTGAAGTCAGGATCACGGCTGTTAAGCGAGTCTGGCTTCCCCATCGACTTTGCTTGTTGGAAGGACACAAAACGGGGTCTCATGATCGCGGGATACCGCAACCGTCATAAATATGAGTCGGTTGCCCAGGGTCTGAATTTTGATCACGTGACCATGGGGATGCTGAAATGGTCGTAAGTGAAAAACAGTCATAGGTCACTTAGGGTTAGGGTTAGAACTCTAGAACTCACCATCTCCTGGTGATTGGCCCAAAGTCACCCACCTGGCTTTCATATCTAAAGCGATACTAGAACTCACCATCTCCTGGTGATTGGCCCAAAGTCACCCATCTGGCTTTCATATCTAAGGTGATACTAGAACTCACCATCTCCTGGTGATTGGCCCAAAGTCACCCATCTGGCTTTCATATTTAAAGGGATACTAGAACTCACCATCTCCTGGTGATCGGCCCAAAGGTACCCACACAACATTTATGCCTAAAGTGGGACTAGAACCCACTGTCTCCCGGTGATTGACCGAAAGTCACCCAGCTGCTGACTAGAACTCACTCTCTTCCTGGTTTCTAGCCTCGTGACTTACTCACTGGGATTCTGGGAGTGGAAGTCCACCCATCTTAAAGCATGCAGGCTGGGGGATTCTGGGAATGGAAGTTCGTCCATCTTAAAGCATGCTGGCTAGGGAATTCTGGGAGTGGAAGTCCACCCCTCTTAAAGCAGGCTGCCTGGGGAATTCTGGGAGTGGAAGTCCAGTCATCTAAAAGCAGGCTGGCTGGGGGATTCTGGGAGTGGAAGTCCACCCATCTTAAAGCATGCTGGCTGGGGAATTCTGGGAGTGGAAGTCCATCCATCTAAAAGCAGGCTGGCTGGGGAATTCTGGGAGTGGAAGTCCATCCATCTAAAAGCAGGCTGGCTGGGGAATTCTGGGAGTGGAAGTCCAGTCATCTTAAAGCATGCTGCCTGGGGAATTCTGGGAGTGGGAAGTCCACCCCTCTTAAAGCAGGCTGGCTGGGGAATTCTCATATCCACCTTAAAGTTGGCAAGGTTAAAAACACTGCTAAGGAGAATTCTTAATCTGCAATTCTGCTATTTTTCCAGGCAAGAAAGCTATTTAGCCAGCCCAAGTTCTCCATACAAATTTCTCTGTTCCCCACACACCACATTCTGCATCTAAGGAATGCAAAATGTTTCAATCCGTCCTGTTGGGATGCCCGCTGCGTGCCAAAATACCTAGGCACAGAGACAACTTCCCCCCCACACCATCATACTGCTAAACACCTAATTTCCACAGCACTCTCTTAAGTCTAAGGATATTTATCCATGCAGTATTACCGTATTACTATTATCCTTCTTGCCTTTCCTACCACCTTCTCCTATCAATATCTTACGATTGTGTTTTCTGAATAGTTTTTATCCCAGAGCTATAATTGCATTCAACAATGAACTAAAGGGCCACCATCAGTGAGCTGTTGGACAGCATTACTTGGTCTGTTGTGTGGACGTTTGTGTAGTTCAGGAGCAGGGAATTTGTGGTGTGTTTGGGGATTTTAATGTGCGTTGGACCTGGTCTTTGGGTGTTAAGTGAATTTCGTTGTCTGGGTATACTGTGCATACACGTACAATGACAATAAAGTTATTATATTATGTTATGTTACTTTGTTGTTTGCATGTACACTGATAACCTCTGCACTGGAGACCAGTTCCTTGTGTGTCCAATCACACTTGGCCAATAAATAATATTCTATTCTATTCTATTCTATTCTATTCTATTCTATTCTATTCTATTCTATTCTATTCTATTCTATTCTATTCTATTCTATTCTATTCTACGTTCTGTTCCCTTCCGTTCCGTTCCAATAGAAAATCCCATATTTTCTATTCTATTCTATTCTATTCTATTCTATTCTATTCTATTCTATTCTATTCTATTCTATTCTATTCTATTCTATTCTATTCTATTCTATTCTATTCTATTCTATTCTACGTTCTGTTCCATTCCATTCCATTCCATTCTTATTTCTATTCTATTCTATTCTATTCTATTCTATTCTATTCTATTCTATTCTATTCTATTCTACGTTCTGTTCCCTTCCGTTCCGTTCCAATAGAAAATCCCATATTTTCTATTCTATTCTATTCTATTCTATTCTATTCTATTCTATTCTATTCTATTCTATTCTATTCTATTCTATTCTACGTTCTGTTCCATTCCATTCCATTCCATTCTTATTTCTATTCTATTCTATTCTATTCTATTCTATTCTATTCTATTCTATTCTATTCTATTCTATTCTATTCTACGTTCTGTTCCCTTCCGTTCCGTTCCAATAGAAAATCCCATATTTTCTATTCTATTCTATTCTATTCTATTCTATTCTATTCTATTCTATTCTATTCTATTCTATTCTATTCTATTCTATTCTATTCTATTCTACGTTCTGTTCCATTCCATTCCATTCCATTCTTATTTCTATTCTATTCTATTCTATTCTATTCTATTCTATTCTATTCTATTCTATTCTATTCTATTCTATTCTATTCTATTCTATTCTATTCCATTCCATTCCATTCCATTCCATTCCATTCCATTCCATTCCATTCCATTCTTATTTCTATTCTATTCAGTGGTTGGCTGCAACCGGTTTCACAAACGGTTCTGTCAGCGTGTGCTTTGCGCGCATGCGCCTAATGTACTTGCGCACAGCATTCAAAATACAGCAATTTGAAGCTCAGCTGCTTACCTTCTAAGGCAGCCCCGGTAAGTAGAACAGCGGAGGCGCGGAAACCAGCTGTGCCACGCGAATCAGCTTAGCCAGAAAGAAGGAAATATAGGACAGGATAGGGCGGGTGCGGGTGGTCGGGTCCAGCCGATCGTCAGAACTACCGGTTCACCCGAATCGGTCCAAACCGGCAGCAGCCCAGCACTGATTCTACTCTGTTCTGTTCTGTTCTGTTCTGTTCTGTTCTGTTCTAGTCCAGTCCAGTCCATTCTTATTACTCTTCTCTTCTCTTCCCTTCCCTTCCCTTCCCCTTCATTCCATTCTATTCCATTCCATTCTAATTCTAATAATTCTAATTCTAATCAATTTAATTTGATTCCATTCTTATTTCTCTTCTCTTCTCTTCTCCTCTCCTCTCCTCTCCTCTCCTCCCTTCCCTTCCCCTTCATTCCATTCCATTCTAATTCTAATAATTCTAATTCTAATCATTTTAATTCGATTCCATTCTTATTTCTCCTCTCCTCCTCCTCTCCTCCCTTCTCTTCCCCTTCATTCCATTCCATTCCATTCTAATTCTAATAATTCTAATTCTAATCAATTTAATTTGATTCCATTCTTATTTCTCTCCTCTTCTCCTCTCCTCTCCTCTCCTCCCTTCCCTTCCCCTTCATTCCATTCCATTCTAATTCTAATAATTCTAATTCTAATCAATTTAATTCGATTCCATTCTTATTTCTCCTCTCCTCTCCTCTCTTCATTTCCCCTTCATTCCATTCCATTCTAATTCTAATGATTCTAATTGTAATCAATTTAATTCCATTCTATTTCCTCCTTTCCTCCAAAACCCAGGATGGCCACTCTGCAGATTCTGCGCTCCCTTCCAAGGACGCTTTCCCCCTCCCCACACCTGCCCGACGGGATGTCACTTTTAATCATCCTTAATTATGCTGAGTTTTGCTCTTCCCCAGTTGAGGCTCATTGGGGAAAAACAATAGCTGCATTGAGGCTGTAATTAAGATACGTTTTGACGCGGCCCCTATTTTGAGCATTATTTCCACACGCGCTGGCGGGAGAGGCAGTGTGCATAGGAGAGATTCACACACACACAAACACAAAGACACAGCTATATACACAAACACCCACACATATACACAAACACCCGCACTCAAACACACACACATACATACATACATACATACATACACAAACACATCAAACTGGCAACCACGAAGGGACGTTTGCAGCAATTTTTCATCCACGAGGAGAAAGAAGTTTCTACAGGCAATCCTTATCTTACAACAGGAGACGTTCGTAACATCTCCCTTGTCCCCCAACCACCTCCGGCCAGTCCGTGGAGCAGAACTACAATGCCGATCCAGCCCTCGAAAAAATCCAGTTTGACATGCCTGGTGTAAAAGATTAAGCGATAATCCACCGAGCAGTGGTTGATTGCTGTCACTTTCAGAAAATTTCTCCATATTTCTAGGTTGAATCTCTTCTTGATCAGTTTCCATCCATTGTTCCTTGTCTGGCCTTCGGGTGCTTTAGAGAATAGCTTGACCCTCCCTTCCTCTCTGTGGCAGCCCCTCAAATATTGGAACAATGCTATCCTTTTTTTTAAAAAAATACTTTTTATTATAATTTTTCTTTTTCATAACTCTAATACATAGTCAAACAGACAGTGTCATTTTTCTATACTTTGGGTTAACAATTCATGTAATATATACATTATATACATATATACATATATATATATATATGTATGTCTTTGGTTATTCGGGTTTTCTCCCGCGTAAAATTGGAGGTGTCTTGGCAACGTTTCGACGAAGTCTCACTCGTCGTGTTCTCGGCTTCGTGCTTCTAGGAGCAACGAAGCCGAGAACACCAGCCTGAAGATGACGAATGAGACTTCGTCGAAACGTTGCCAAGACACCTCCAATTTTACGCGGGAGAAAACCCGAATAACCAAAGACCTACATACAAACACCCGCGAAAACCTCAGAAATATATATATATATATGTATACACACACACACACACACACACACACACACACACACACACACACGTTTAATGTCTATTCCTCAAATTCCTTCTGTATATTACCTATTTTAGGTGGCACGCATAGCCATATTGGTGGGCACAAGAGTTCAGTTCCGACGCGTGCCAGCTGACTTTTGGGCTTTCTGGACCCACCAGAAGTAGGGAAACAGGCTGTTTCCTGCCTCCGGAGGGCCAGGGGGTGGGGGTGGGGAACCCCCGTTTTTCTCTCTCCCCAGGCTCCAGAGCCTTTCTAGGAGTCTGGGGAGGGCGAAAAAAGCCTTTCCCATCCCCCCAGAGGCCCTCCGGAGGCTGAAAACGAACAAGTTTGCCAACTTCCGGAAGTTGGCAAACAGGCCTTTTCCGGCCTCCGGAGGGTCTCCGGGGGTGGGTGGGGGTGGGGAAGGCCGTTTTCGCCCTCCCTAGACTCCTAGAAAGGCTCTGGAGCCTGGGGAGAGAGAAAAAAGGGCCCACTGGGCCATCACGTGCCAGGAGTGTGGGGGTGTGTGGCATGTGCATGCGCGGGGCACATAGAATTATGAGTATGGGCACGCACGCACGTGACCCCCCCCCCGCGCTCCCCCTGCTCCTGGCACGCGATGGCAAAAAGGCTAGCCATCACTGACCTATACCATTTTCCCCAAACCGCATAATATTCCAACTCATCTTTTTCATTTAACTCTAGGTAAGTTTGTTCATTTCAGCACATTCAGTGGTGGGTTCCTCCCGGTTTGGTCCGGTTCGGCCGAGCCGGTAGCGGTGACGATATGATGTCACCGAACCGGTTCTCCCCCCCCCACGTTATTCTTACCTTTTATTTGGCCCCACCCCCAATCTACTGCTGCCTCCTGAGTCCCAGCTGATGACTAGAGGGAAAACAACTCTTGCCGCGGGGCTTCAAAGGGCCGCCCTACAGCTGATCAGTGTTAAAAGCAAACAAATGAGTTGGGTCGTAAGTGCGAGGACTGGTCGTAAGTGCAACGACCTTCCAGAAATGACTCTGACCAGCTAGCCACGCCCACCTAGTCACATGACCTCCAAGCCACACCCACAAAATAAGCCACGCCCACAGAACCGGTAGTAAAAAAAAATTTAGAACCTGCCCACCTTGATCATCTGGATGATCAATCCTTCTAGTGGTATGTTGCGTTCCTTCCAATATTGCGCGAACGCAATTCTTGCCGCTGTTAGTATGCGTAGGATCAAATATCTTATTTTTTTTTTAAATCAAATTTAGTTTTTAATATTCCCAGGAGAAATGTATCCGGATTTAGCTCAATTTGACAATTTATTAGGTCTTATAGCCAACCTTGTATCTTGGAATAGTGCTCTCCTGTCTCCCCTGGTCCTTCTCTTCACTAGACTAGCCAGGCCCAGTTCCTGCAACCGCTCATCGCATGTTTTAGCCTCCGGTCCCCTAATGTTTTTGGAGGACGAGGATCTTAAAGCAGAATCAACCTTCCTTCTTCTTAACTTTTTTTCCTTTTGTTTCTTTAAAACGGATGCCTAAAGCAGACTTTTCAATAACAGAGCAGGGGTGAAATGCTCCCGGTTCGGACCGGATCACCCGATCCGGGAGCGATGGCGGCGGGTGGTTCGGAGAACCGGTAGGAAAAATTCCTGCCCCCCCCCCATGCCCAGTTGAGCCACGCAATCATCAGAGGCATTTTTTTTTAATTTTTAAAAGCATTTTTTTCTACAACCTCTTCAGAACCTCTTCAAAAAAAAAAAAAAAGCCTCTGATGATCGCGCAGCTCAGCTGGGATCGTCAGAGGCTTTTAAAAGAAAAAAAAAGCCTCTGCCGATCAGAGAATTCAGCTGGGATCGTCAGAGGCTTTTAAAAGCATTTTTTCTACAACCTCTTCAGAACCTCTTCAAAAAAAAAAAAAAGCCTCTGATGATCGTGCAGCTCAGCTGGGATCGTCAGAGGCTTTTAAAAGAAAAAAAAAGCCTCTGCCGATCAGAGAATTCAGCTGGGATCGTCAGAGGCTTTTAAAAGCATTTTTTCTACAACCTCTTCAGAGGTTGTAGAAAAAATGATTTTAAAAGTAAAAAAAAAAAAAATGGCCACGCCCACCCAGTCACATTACCCCCCTTCCACAACACAGTCCTTTTAAAAGTTCCAAGCAGGCTCCACACCCATTTGCACCACTCAGGTGACCCTGAGGACACAGAAAAACCTCCAAGTGTCCTCAATGACTTGCTAAAAGGATGCAAATGACCAGCTGTCTGCAAAGAATATACATCCTTCCCTTCCCCACCATCCAGTCAGAGCTGAAGAAGCTTCTTGGATGAGAAGCGAAACGCCTTCAAAGAAAAAAACAAGGAAGTCCAGTTGCCTCTTGAGAAAAGCAGTTTTGGGACAACCTGGATGACAGAGAATTTCTATAGACGAGTGGCTGGCTAGTGCGCAGATGTGTGTGCGCATGCACCCCCTCTCACTTAGACTAGTGTCACTGCGACCATTGTGCGGGCACTAGCATCGCCCGCCTACTGACAGCGCTGTTTGCATTGCGCACACACTCGTGGCCCCGTTTGTGCGTGTATGCGTAAAGGTGCGTGTCGGCTCCCCGCCCCTGTCGTGGTCCTCCAGCAGCCTGCGGAGCTGGCAGCGGAGTTTGACAGTGAGGGGGCTGGGGAGGAACATGGGCCAGTCCTGGAGTCTGGGGAAGTCCTGGATGAGGGCTCTGCGTCGGAGGTAGAGATGGGGCCAGGGCCATCTGGGGGTGATGCGCAGACTCCGGAGCCCCCAGAATCGGACAGCAGAGAGGCAGAGGAACAGGAGGAGCCTCTTCCTAGCGCACGCATGCACAGAGCTGCCAGAAGGCAAGAGTAGCTAAAGGAAAAGGGACAACTCAGGAGTAAGGCCAGGAGATGATTGGCCCCTACCATAAGGCTTAAAAGAGAAACAAAGGCACTTGGGCCTTTTTGCAGGAAAGCAACATTGCTAACTCTGTTTCCAGTTGGCATCTCTTGTTTGTTTCTGAACTTGTGGGGCTTTGCCAAGTAAGGCCTTTGGCAGGGTGTCAAAGAAGATAAAGGTTGGTGATTATCCCAAAGGACTTGTTTTGCAACTAATTGGGACTCAGCTGGGTATGAACGTAATTCTCAGCTGTTACAATAAAATAGGTTTGTTTGGGACTAATTGTGTATTGTAATGACTCAATAAGCCTAGGACACAACAGCCCCCTCCTCCCAGGCTGCCTACTCAGAAAGGTTGGAGAACTCTGCTCTAGAGGCCTGGGTCCTTGCCTTGACCACCTGGGTCATAACAGGGACCTTGGAGGTCTTCTAGTCCCACCCCCTTGCTCATCCTTCTCTTGACTTCGCAACTCGAATGATTGCCCATCCCTGCTCTTCACAATCCAGGCTAAGCCATGCTTCCTGCTGAGTTAGGAAGAAGAGTTTGTGCTGAATTGATGCTGTTATTAACCGTTTCCACTGGGAAATGATGGCCTTGCTCATCCATCTCCCCTCTCCTCTTTGGTGCCTTTCAGGATCTCGGTTTGCGACGAGGACAAGTTTCGTCACAACGAGTTCATTGGCGAAACGAGGATTCCTCTCAAGAAACTGAAGCCCAACCAGACTAAGAAATTCAACATTTGCCTGGAGAAGCAGCTGCCGGTGAGTGACAGTAAAATGTCAGGCGGCGATATGAAAAAGGGAAGGAAGGACGAAAGGAAGGAGAGAAAGGAAAAAGAGGGAGGGAGGGAGGGAGGGAGGGAAGGAAGGAAGGCAGAATAACAGAATTGGAAGGAAGAAAGGAGAGAGAGAGAAAGCAAGAGGTGGGGTAATCAAAGGAAAGAAAAAAAGAAAGAAGAAGGAAGGAGAGAAGGGAAAAGAGGAAGGGAGAAAAGGAAGGAGGGAGAGAGAAAGCAAGAGGTGGGGTGGTCAAAAGAAAGAAAGAAAGAAAAGAAAGAAAGAAAAAGAAAAGGAAGGAGAGAAGGAAGGAAGGAGAGAAGGGAAAAGGTAGGGAGAAAAGGAAGGAGGAGAGAGAAAGCAAGAGGTGGGGTAGTCAAAGAAAGAAAGAAAGAAAAAGTAAGGAAGGCAGGAAGGAGAGAAGGAAAAAGGTAGGGAGAGAAGGAAGGAGGAGAGAGAAAGCAAGAGGTGGGGTAGTCAAAGAAAGAAAGAAAGAAAAAGGAAGGAAGGAGAGAAGGAAGGAAGGAGAGAAGGGAAAAAGTAGGGAGAGAAGGAAGGAGGAGAGAGAGAAAACAAGAGGTGGGGTAGTCAAAAGAAAGAAAAAGAAAAAAGAAAGGAAGGAGAGAAGGGAAAAGAAGGGAGGGAGGGAAGGAAGGAAGGAGGACAGAGAGAGAGAAAGCAAGCAAGGAAGGAAGAAAAAGAAAAAAGAAAGAAAAAGAAAGAAAGAAAGAAAAAGAAAAAGGAAGGAAGGAAAAGAAAGAAAAAAATGAGTGAAATGAAATGAAATGAAAATGAAATCTTGGAAACTGCTCAAGAGTTCTTGATGAGCAATTCCAGGAGAAAGAGAAATGCGTGGGAGGACAGAGATAGAGAGAAACTCCTTCTGTGGGACTTAAACGTAAGAAGATTGCATTTTCTCTCAGCTCAGGCTGATGGCTGGAAGGATGAGTGTCTTCTTGCCTTGATCCAGGGGCCTCTTCTGTCCCCTCCCCACTTTTCCAAATTCAAATTAAGCAGGCCACTTTTACAAAACCCCAATTTCATCAGCAAAAACCCCCGGACAGAGACACCTCTGCTTTTAAGTCTATCCTCAAGAGGCTGAAATTCAGTCGATGTGACTTCTGATTTACTTTCTCACGAAAGTCCAGAATCCTACTTTCCAGCCGAGCTACTAATTACTCTCACTGGTTTTTTTTTTTTTTCCCCTGACGGCTGGGCCTTCCCCCTTTTCCTGAGAATAAAGTAAAAATGAGAGAAGAAAAAGACTTTTTTTTCTTTTGAATAAAATCTCTTAGTCAGGGGTGGGGTTGAAAAATTTTAGCAACCGGTTCTCTGCCCAGTTGCTGGGTGGGTGTGGCCATGGGGGCGTGGCCTACTCAGCCTCCTGCACCATGGGGGAGGGGTTCACCCTCCCCAAGCTCTGGAGGCTTTTCTTGAGGCTCCGGGAGGGCGAAAACGGCATTCCCCGTGCTCCGAAGGCCCTCCACAGGCCGGAAACGGGCCCCTTTTTGGACTTCCGGTACTTCCGGTAGGCCCGTTTTTTTGCCCCCCCCAGAGCCTCCACACATCCAAAATGGGCCGTGTGGAGACTCCTGAGAGCAGTGGGCGGGGCCAGCCAGTCCTTGCAACTACCGGTTTGGCGAACCAGATGTAAAATTAGCATCCGATTTGCCTGAACCGGTCCGAACCGGTTGAATCCCTTCCCTGCTCTTAGTGGGAAAAGGTGTTACCAGAATCCTGATTTTTGTCTTATAGGTAGTTCTCGACTTACAATAGTTCATTTAATGACCATTTTAAGGTGCAATAGCACTCAAGGAACTGACTTATGACTGTCAAGCCATGTCCTCTTCTTACCTGACTGTTCTGTATGCAGCACCTATCCCTCCTACCTCCATGCCCGGATTTGCAACGTCATTCCCACGTACCGTTACATCTTATTCAGTACGAGCACCTGTGGACAGGATCCTAATTGAATCCGACATTCCTTTTAAACAGGTGTTCAGCTCCGATTTCAGTCGGCTTTAATCTCGACTACACCTTGCTGGGGACGAGTGTGTTGTTATTCCAGCAAGCAGATTAAATCTGTCAGCGACAACTGGTTGAGGTGGGGAGGATGAGTAAGGCTAAGAAGGCACCACACAAGTAGATATGGGGAGAGAGGGGAGAAAAATTCTGGCTTTCTGGGATGATATACCTTCTAAAATAGGTCAGACCTGAACATCTGCGCTCAGAGGGAGCCATAAAAATTGGATGTGACTCTAGAGGTCATCTAATCTCCAAAGCACTTGAAGGCAGGACAAAAAGCAACGGATGGAAACTAATCAAGGAGAGAAGCAACCTGGAACTGAGGAGGAATTTCCTGACAGTGAGGACAATTCATCAGTGGAACTACTTGCCTCCAGAAGTTGTGGGTGCTCCATCACTGGAAGTTTTAAAGAAGAGATTGGATAACCACTTGTCTGAAATGGTGTAGGGTTTCCTGCCTGAGCAGCGGGTTGGACTAGAAGACCTCCAAGGTCCCTTCCAATGCCTGTTTTTCTATTCTATTCTATTCTATTCTATTCTATTCTATTCTATTCTATTCTATTCTATTCTATTCTATTCTATTCTATTCTATTCTATTCTACTCTACTCTACTACTGTATTCTGTTCTACTCTACTCTACTCTACTCTACTCTACTCTACTCTACTCTACTCTACTCTACTCTATTCTACTCTATTTCTACTCCTACTGTATTCTGTTCTACTCTACTCTACTCTACTCTACTCTACTCTACTCTACTCTATTTCTACTCTACTCTATTTCTACTCCTACTGTATTCTATTCTGTTCTATTCTATTCTACTCTACTCTACTCTACTGTACTCTATTTCTACTCTACTCTATTCTATTCTACTCTACTCTATTTCTACTCCTACTGTATTCTATTCTATTCTATTCTACTCTACTCTATTTCTACTCCTACTGTATTCTATTCTGTTCTATTCTATTCTATTCTACTCTACTCTATTTCTGCTCCTACTGTATTCTATTCTGTTCTGTTCTGTTCTGTTCTACTCTATTCTATTTCTACTCCTACTGTATTCTGTTCTATTCTACTCTACACTACTCTACTCTATTTCTACTACTGTATTCTATTCTGTTCTATTCTATTCCACTCTACTCTACTGTACTCTACTCTATTTCTACTCTACTCTATTCTATTTCTACTCCTACTGTATTCTATTCTGTTCTGTTCTGTTCTGTTCTGTTCTGTTCTGTTCTGTTCTGCTCTGCCCTGCCCTGCCCTGCCCTGCCCTGCCCTGCCCTGCCCTGCCCTGCCCTGCCCTGCCCTACCCTACTCTACTCTATTCTATTCTATTCTATTCTATTCTATTCTATTCTATTCTATTCTATTCTATTCTATTCTATTCTATAGCAGCAGAGGGCAGGACCAGAAATAATACGTGGAAGATCATTACAGATCCTCCTCTACTTACAGCTATCCGTTAGTACCGTTTAGTACTTAGTACCGTTTTCCACATGTATGACCGTTGCAGCATCCCCGCGGTCACATGATCAAAATTCAGATGCTCGGCAATTGGCCCATATTTATGACGGTTGCAGTCTCCCGAGGTCACATGATCTCCCTTTGCGCTGGCACGATGCAAACTGGTAGTAAAGGTAAGTAGAACCCACCCCTGAGGTCCAATCCGCTGCTTAGGCCAGAAACCCTATAACATTTCAGTATAGATCAGTTCCCTCTTCTTTATAACAACCTCTTAGATATTGGAAGACTGCTATTATGTCTCCCCTAGTCCTTCTTTTCATTAAACTACAATCTAGTTTGTCTAGTTACTAGACAAACCCAGTTCCTGCAACCGTTCTTCATATGTTTTAGCCTCCAGTCCCCTAATCCTCTTTGTTGCTCTTCTCTGCACTCTTTCCAGAGTCTCCACATCTTTTTTACATCGTGGTTTGCTCTTGAGAGCAAAATCTGTTCCTGGACCTTCGACTTCCAGGTAGAAATTTGGGGCTCAGCCATTTTGTTTCCTTCTCTCTTCACAGATGGACAAAATGGAAGACAAGTCGCTGGAAGAACGTGGCCGAATCCTTGTTTCCTTGAAATACAGTTCTCAGAAACAGGGCCTGCTGGTCGGCATCGTCCGCTGCGCCCACTTGGCTGCCATGGACGCGAACGGTTACTCCGATCCCTATGTGAAAACGTAAGTGAGCACGGTTTACAGCAAGGGGGGTCTCCAAATTTGAGCACTTTAACACGTGTGAACTTCAACTCCCAGAATTCCTCAGCCAGTCAACTCCCACTTGAAGCCCACATGCTGATTGGAGGAATTCTGGGAGTTGGAAGGATTTATACTCCTTGCAGACAGCTGGTCAGTATAATGCAGCGAGCCATGTGCCGATCGGTACATTGGGGAAACAAAACATCCACTTCACAAACCGATGGCGCAACGTAGGAGAACAAAACCCATCGGGACAAGATTCAGCAGTTCCGTCTGCATTTAAAAGACAAAAGGCCGCTCTTTTGAAGACAGCAAAGTCCACATTTTGGACAGAGAGGACTGCCGGTTTGAAAGAGGGGTCAAAGAGGCCATCGTCAAAATGGAACAACCCGCTCCAGGGGTGGGCTTCAAAAATTTTAGCAAGGGGTTCTCTGCCAGGTTAGTGGGTGGGTATTGCCATGGTGGGCGTGGCCTAGTCAGCCTCCTGCATCACAGCGGGTTGGGGCATTTTTGCTTTCTTCGAGCCTCCGGAAGGGCAAAAACGGCCTCCCCAGGCTCTGGAGGCCCTCCAGAGGCTGGAAACGGGCCTGTTTCCGGCCTTCCCGAACTTCCGGTAGGCCCGTTTTTCACCCTACCCGAGCCTCCGTGTGCGCCCTGCACTTACCTGCATCCAAAATGGGCCGCGTGGGGAGTCCTGGGAGGGGTGGGGTGGGCCAGCCAGGAATGGGATTTGGGGGTTCTCCAAACTGCACAGAATCTTAGCTAGAGGTTCTCCCGAACCCCTGCGAACCCCCAGCAGCCCACCTCAACAGAGGGGGAGGGATACATCATCATCTATCTCCAGTCTACAACAGTCCTTTCAGCAGTTCCAAGAAGGTTCCACCCCCTTTTGCACCACTCAGGTGATCCTGAGGACACAGATAAACCTCCAAGTGGCCTCAAAGTCTCTCTCAAAGGATGCAAATGACCAGCTGTCTGCAAGGAGTATAAATCCTTCCATTCCCCACCATCCAGTCAGAACTGAAGAAGCTTCTTGCACGAGAAGCGAAACGTCTTCAAAGAAAAACCAGAAAGTCCAGTTGCCTCTTGAAAAAAAGCAGCTTTGGGATGGTCACATGGAGAGGAACCTCGGCTTGTCTTGGATCTTTTTGCCCATCGAGTGAATCCAACGCATTGCTGCTTGTTCAACAAACCAAGGTTTAAACGCGGCTTAGCTTGATGTGCGATCGCAACCTTGCTCTCTTGGGTAAAATCCAAGCATTTCATTTTCCTCCTCAATTTTTCAGCTCTTGCTGTTTGTGGCCAGGCAAGCATGATTTATTCCACAAAACTTTTAATCTCCAAGCTTTACAGCGCACAGGGTAGATTTATAAGACAATCCACAAGATCGTAATTTTTAGCACACACAGAAGTCCCACACGCACATCCATGCGGGGACGACAAAGGAAAAGAGATAAATAAAATATGGTCATAAAGCAGCGAGACGATAAAACAGCCACAGAGACCTATAGGATTAAATGCCAAAACAGCCATAAAACAGTGTGTTCCTTCTGTTTAATTAAAAGCTCCAGAGAAAATAATTGCTTTACTCCGGTGCGTCAATTAAAGGCTGCAGTTTTACTTTGCCTGGAAGAGTGTGGGATTCTGTTGAATTCTAGAGTGGGGAGGTTCCCTCGAGGTTATCTAGTCCAACCCTCAGTTTGGGCAGGAATCCAAGCATCCCAAATATTTTATTTTATTTTATTTTATTTTATTTTATTTTATTTTATTTTATTTTATTTTATTTTATTTTATTTTATTATTGTACTTTATTATTTATTTTTATTATATTTTCTTATTTATTTTTATTATTATTGTATTTTATTATTGTATTTTATATTGTATTGTATTATTATTGTATTTTCTTATTTATTTTTCTTATTGTATTTTCTTATTTATTTTTCTTATTGTATTTTCTTATTGTATTTTATATTGTATTTTTATTTTATTTTATTATTGTATTTTATTATTGTATTTTATATTGTATTTTTATTTTATTGTATTTATTATATTTTATTATTGTATTGTATTTTATATGGTATTGTATTTTTATTTTATTATTGTATTTTATTATTGTATTTTATATTGTATTTTTATTTTATTTTATTTTATTTTATTTATTATTGTAATCAACTCAAGGCACAGAACATATTTAATCCTTGTCTCTCCTGTTTTCCCAACAACAACCCTGTGAGATGGATTGGGTTGAGACAGGGATACAAAGTCAAGCAGTTGGCTCTCGTGCCTAAGGTGGGACTAGAACTCACCACCTCCTGGTGATTGGTCCAGAGTTACATAGCCGGCTTTCATGCATAAGGTGGGACTGGAACTCACCGTCTCCTGGTGATTGGCCTAAAATCACCCAGCCAATTTTCATAAATAAGGCGGGACTAGAACTCATTGTCTCCTGGTGATTGGCCCAAAGTCATTCAGTCTGCTTTCATGCCTAAGGCGGGACTAGAACTCATTGTCTCCTGGTGATTGGCCCAAAGTCATTCAGCCTGCTTTCATGCCTAAGGCGGGACTAGAACTCATTGTCTCCTGGTGATTGGCCCAAAGTCATTCAGTCTGCTTTCATGCCTAAGGCGGGACTAGAACTCATTGTCTCCTGGTGATTGGCCCAAAGTCATTCAGCCTGCTTTCATGCCTAAGGCGGGACTAGAACTCATTGTCTCCTGGTGATTGGCCCAAAGTCATTCAGCCTGCTTTCATGCCTAAGGCGGGACTAGAACTCATTGTCTCCTGATGATTGGCCCAAAGTCAATCAGCCTGCTTTCATGCCTAAGGTGGAACTAGAACTCATTGTCTCCTGGTGATTGGCCCAAAGTCATTCAGCCTGCTTTCATGCCTAAGGTGGAACTAGAACTCATTGTCTCCTGGTGATTGGCCCAAAGTCATTCAGTCTGCTTTCATGCCTAAGGCGGGACTAGAACTCATTGTCTCCTGGTGATTGGCCCAAAGTCATTCAGCCTGCTTTCATGCCTAAGGCGGGACTAGAACTCATTGTCTCCTGGTGATTGGCCCAAAGTCATTCAGTCTGCTTTCATGCCTAAGGCGGGACTAGAACTCATTGTCTCCTGGTGATTGGCCCAAAGTCATTCAGCCTGCTTTCATGCCTAAGGCGGGACTAGAACTCATTGTCTCCTGGTGATTGGCCCAAAGTCATTCAGCCTGCTTTCATGCCTAAGGCGGGACTAGAACTCATTGTCTCCTGATGATTGGCCCAAAGTCAATCAGCCTGCTTTCATGCCTAAGGTGGAACTAGAACTCATTGTCTCCTGGTGATTGGCCCAAAGTCATTCAGCCTGCTTTCATGCCTAAGGCGGGACTAGAACTCATTGTCTCCTGGTGATTGGCCCAAAGTCATTCAGCCTGCTTTCATGCCTAAAGCAGGACTAGAACTCACCTTCTCCTGATTTCTAACCTTTCGGCACGTAACAACAAAAAGATTAGCCATCACTGGTCTAGGGTCTCCTGCTTGAACAGAGGGTTGGACTAGAAGACCTTTCAAGGTCCCTTCTAACTCTGACATTCTGTTAATGACAATATTTTATTTATTGTTTATTTATTTATTGGTTCGATTTATATGCCGCCCTTCTCCAGAGACTCAGGGCGGCTTACAATGCGTTAAGCAATAGCCTTCATACTTTTTGTATATACCTGCTTAGTAGGGGTTTCGCCCCCCCCCCAAGCGCTGTTCTTTTTTTATACAAAGTCAGCTTATTGCCCCCACAATCCGGGTCCTCATTTTACCTACCTCGGAAGGATGGAAGGCTGAGTCAACCTTGAGCCTGGTGAGATTTGAACTCGCAGTAATTGCAGGCAGCTGGTGCTACTTAACAGCACATTAGTCTGCTGCGCCACTAAGGCTCTTTTATAAGTGAGTCAGACTTGAAAACAGGAGGAAGAAACTTTGAGACAGCTTCTGACCTTGATTTTAAGAATCCAATGGATTCTCAGATGTTATACGTAAATTCTCAACTTACAACTTATTTTCCAAAGGACCAGAAGGCAGGACAAGAAACAGTGGATGGAAACTCATCAAGGAGAGAAGCAACTTGGAATTAAGGAGAAACTTCCTAACAATGAGGACAATTAACCAGTGGAACTGCTTGCCACCAGAAGTTGTGGGTGCTTCATCACTGGAGAAAAGACTGGGCAGCCACCTGTCTGGAATGGTGTAAAGTCTCCTGTTTGAGCAGGGGGTTAGACTAGAAGACCTCCAAGGTCCCTTCCGTCTCTGATATCCTGTTATGATCTGAACCCTGAGTTATGGCCCAGGTAACAGAACTGGATGTTTTTCTTTGCAGCTACTTGAAACCAGACGAGGACAAGAAATCGAAGCATAAGACGGCCGTGAAGAAGAAAACCCTCAACCCTGAATTTAATGAGGTACGTCTGTCAGGATATTTTCTGTGTCAATTTTGGGCTGGATTGAATCGAACCGTAAGCCTCTCTTTGAAATGGTAACCAGAGTGGAGCAGCAAATATTTTTAATATCTCCAAGTATCTCTGCAAGCCTTTCTCTGAAACGATGAGCAGAAATAGAGCATTGGCCGCTTTAAGACGAGTGGACTCCAAGTCCCAGAATTCCCCTGCTGGCCTGTTGGCTGGGGAATTCTGGGAGTTGAAGTCCACTTGTCTTAAAATGGCAAAGTTTGAGACTAACGGTTGGTACATGACATACTTCCCCATACTTCCTCCCTCCATCCCCTAGAACAGTGGTGGCTAACCTTTTTGCCATCGCGTGCCAGGAGAGAGGGGGCGGGGGAGGGTCGCGCACGCACGTGCCCACGCTCATGCGTGCGCAACCCCCTCCCCCCTCCCCCCCGCTCCTGGCACATGATGGCCTGGTAGGCCCGTTTTTCTTTCTTAACTGGTTCCAGATCCTCTCTGTGTATCTGGGAAGGGCAAAAACAGCCTTTCCCACTCCCTTGGAGGCCCTACAGAGGCTGAAAGGGCCCATTTCCCAACTCTCGGTGGGACAGGAAGTGACATTTTTTGCTGTCCCCAGCCTCCAGAACCTCTCTAGGAGTCTCTAGGAGCCTCTCTGGGAGCCTCTCTAGGAGCCTCTCTAGGAGTCTCTGGACGCTGGGGACAGGAAAAAACACCACTTCCTGTCCCACCAGGAGTCAGGAAATGGGCCCTTTCAGCCTCCGTAGGGCCTCCAAGGGAGTGGGAAAGGCTGTTTTCGCCCTTCCCAGATACACAGAGAGGATCTGGAGCCAGGTAAGAAAGAAAAACGGGTCTTCCCCACCCCGCCGCCAGGCCCTCCAGAGGCAGGAAACAGCCTGTTTCCCTACTTCTGGTGTGCCCAGAAGGCCTGAAAATCAGCTGGCCGGCGTGCGCATGCGCCCCAGAGCTGAGCTGGCGTTCCCACTAATATGGCTCCACGTGCCACCTGTGGCACGCGTGCCATAGGTTCGCCATCACGGCCCTAGAAGATCCAAGATTCTTATAGTCTCTTGTATATTTTCTCCTGGACATTATTCAAAAGAACAGAATTACAGAGTTGTAAGGGACCCTGGAGGTCTTCTAGTCCAACCCCCTGCTCAAACAGGAGGCCCTATATCTATGATGGTGAACCTATGGCACGCGAGCCACAGATAGCACGTGTAGCCATATTGACGCGAGATCAGCTCTGGCGTGCATGCACGCACCGGCCACCTGATTTTCAGGCCTTCTGGGCCCACTGAAAGTAGAGAACAGGCTGTTTCCTGCCTCCAGAGGGCCTCTGGGGTGGGGGATGGGGAAGCCCCGTTTCTCTCTCTCCCTGTTGTGGCTCCGTTGCCTGAGCCTGGGCTATCGACAGATGCAGACTCTGAGAGTGAGAGAGAGGAGTTGGCAAGGCCTCCCTCTCCAGGACCCTCCTCTCTGGCAATGCCTCCGGAGGACACTGAAGGCCAAGAGATAGGCCCAGAGCCAAGCACGTCCCCACAGCCACAGGTGGACAGCGACGAAGGAGATAAGTGCTGGCTGGATCCTCGACAGCGGTGCAGGGAGAAGCGTGCACAGCAGAGGGGAAGGCGTGCCAGAGATTAGCTGAGTCACTGGACCACACCCCACAGGGTATAAATGTGGGTGTGGTGGCCGGTTCAGTTTGTGACGAGCAAAAACTAGAAATAATCCATGATCTCTGTGTTACTGGACTTCTGCCTGCCTTGTCGGACTGCATTTGGACTAATCCTTGTATTGCTGAAACTTTGCCTGCTTTATCGGAATGCTTGCAGTCTAATCTTTGTTTTGTGTGAGTAAAGTCTGAATTGGCAGCTAGCCACTGCCAATGGGTTGCTGCCAGCTTTATCTTCAAAGACTTTGTCGTGTGGCTTATTAACTGCGGGCCGTCTGTGGGGGTGCGTGTGTGGGACGGGGACAGAACACTCCCCAGGCTCCAGAGCCTTTCTAGATGCTTGGGGAGGATGAAAATGGCCTTCCCCACCCCACCCAGAAGCCCTCCGGTGGCCGTTTCCAGCATCCAGAGGGCCTGCGGGGGGGGGGAGGCCATTTTCGCCCACTCCAGGCTCCTAGAAAGGCTCTGGAGCCTGGGGAGAGAAAAATGTGTCATCTCGTGCCAGGAGCGGTGGGGGGGGGGGAGAAATGGCCCGTTTGCCAACTTCCGGTGGGACCGGAAGGCCCGTTTTTTGCTCTTCCCCAGCCTCCAGAGCCTTTCTAGGAGCCTGGGGAAGGCGAAAACGGCCTTCCCCGCCCTCCCGGAGGCCCTCCAGAGGCCGTTTCCAGCATCCAGAGGGCCTGCGGGGGTGGGGGGGGGAGGCCATTTTCGCCCACTCCAGGCTCCTAGAAAGGCTCTGGAGCCTGGGGAGAGAAAAATGTGTCATCTCGTGCCAGGAGCGGTGGGGGGGAGGAGGAAGACGGGGGGTGTCACACACGCATGTGTAGGGGCGAGGCGCATGTGCGACACCCCCCACCCACCCCTCTCCTGGCACGCGATGGCAAAAAATGGCTGTCTAATCTTTTCTTAAAAACCTCCAGAGTTGGATCACCCACAGGTTCTGGAGGCAAGTTGTTCCACTGGTTATTTTGGCTGTGGTTCTACCTTGTAGGATAATAGCTTCCCAGACCACCAGGGCAAAAATGATTCACCTTGTAGACTTCTTGATGGCTCCAGGATTAAAATGTGGTGCCTGATGTTCTTTGAGCTTAGATGTGGGTTTTTGGTAGATATTTCGTGATCAGCCTAGGTCCGGGAGGAGGTAGCCTTATCAATGTGTCTTTGCTGATAGTTTTGGGACCATCAGCCAGATAAGCGAGAGTTTGGTCTAGTGGTTAAAGCAGCAGGCAAGAAAGCAGGAGACAGTGACTTCCCACTTTAGGCATGAAAGCCAGCTGGGTGACTTTGGGCCAATCACGAGGAGACTGTGGGTTCTAATCAGGGGTGAAATCTACTTACCTTCCCTACCGGTTTGGAAGTGCGTGCGCCACACGTGAGCGCATCATGTGTGATTTTGGACCCTCCGCAAAGCCTTCTGTGCATGTGCAGAGGGTAAAGAAACAGGTTACTTCCTGGTTAAAACCAGGAAGTAATGACATATGGGCGGGTGGGAGGAGCCTCGCGCTGCCACCGCTACCAGTTCTCCAAACCACCCACCGCAGCCGCTATCAATTCGCCCAAACCAGTGCGAACCGGTAGCATTTCACCCCTGGTTCTAGTCTTGCCTTAGGCATGAAAGCCGGCTGGGTGACTTTGGGCCAATCACCAGGAGACTGTGGGTTCTAGTCCCGCCTTTAAAATAAAATATAAAATAAAATAAAATAAAATAAAATAAAATATAAATAAAATAAAATATAAAATAAAAGAATAGAATAGAATAGAATAGAATAATAAATAAAATAAATAAAATAAAATAAAATAAAATAAAATAAAATAAAATAAATAAAATAAAATAAATAAAATAAAATATAATAAAATAAATAAAATAAATAAAATAAAATAAAATAAAATATCTACGGGTAGCCCTAGATTTATAACCATTCGTTTACTGACAGCTTGAAATGACAATGGTTATGAAAAACTGACTTACAACCCCTCCTTCAAGTTACAATAGTTGCACCTAATCACTCCCGCCCACCCCAATCACATCATTGCTATTGGGACATTTGGCAACTGCTTACAGTTAATTATTTGTATTATTTATTTATTAAACAAATTTGTATATCTGCCCAACTCACATGTAGCTGCCTCCAGCCGATTTACAACATTTTAAAAAAAAATCCACCAGATAACAAAAACCCATAAAATAACCCACCCCACCCCCACCCCGATGTCAGCACCAACACCAACACATCAAATCAACGTAAATCAAATTTACAGCAGTTGCGGTGTTTTTGCGGTCACGCAATTGCAATTTGCGACTTTCCCAGCTGGCTTCTGCCAAACAAACAAACCAAAAAAAGGCAATTGAAGAACCAAGATTTGCTTAATGACCTCGTGGTTTCCCTAACGATCAGGGGACATGCTTAATGACCGCAGTAGAAATAGTCAAAAAAAGCAAGTCAGCTCTCATGATGGCTCGCTTAACGACCGTATTGCTTAATAGCTGAAATTCCAGTCATAAGTTGAGGACTACCTGTAGGCAACAACACCAGATGTGCAATCAAGAAAGACAAAAAACACTCCAATCAAGGAAGACTGGCTGGGGTAGTTACTATACATAAACACCCAGAGGATTTCACTCTTCCTCACACGGATGCTGTTACTTAGCTTGGTCACGAAACGTCTGCAAAAAAGCCATCAAATTCACAGAGTACCAACCATTCAACCTGAAGTTACAGATTGTTGTAACTTGTAACTGCGGCCGCGCGGGTGGTTATGGGCGCAACTCATTGTCCCCACGTTACACACCTCCTGCGCGAGCTGCACTGGCTCCCAGTGGTCTTCCGGGTGCGATTCAAGGTGTTGGTTACCACCTTTAAAGCGCTCCATGGCATTGGACCTGGGTACCTTCGAGACCGTCTTCTGCCACCAGCAGCCTCCCACCGGCCAGTCCGCTCCCACAGAGAGGGTCTCCTCAGGGTGCCATCGGCCAAACTATGTCGGTTGGCGACACCCAGGGGGAGGGCCTTCTCTGTGGGAGCCCCTGCCCTTTGGAATGAACTGCCCCCAGAAATGCGTAATATCTCCGACCTCCGTGTATTTCGCTGTGCCCTCAAAACCTTGTTGTTCCGCCAGGCCAGGCTATCAATGTAAAGATTTTAATTGGTTTTAAATGTGGGATTTTAAATTTGGGGGTTTTATAATTGAGCCAATTATTTAATAATTTTAATTATTTTAAAATTTTGTCTGTCTTTGTGCTTTTAATCAGGCTGTACACCGCCCTGAGTCCTTCGGGAGAAGGGCGGTATAGAAATAAAATTATTATTATTATTAATTATTATTATTATTATTATTGTGGCCTGTCGGCCGCTGGCCCCGCCAACACCTGAGGACCCAGTTTGTGGGGGCAATAAGCTGACTTTGTATAAATATACAAAAAGTATGAAGGCTATTGCTTAACGGATTGTAAGCCGCCCTGAGTCTCCGGAGAAGGGCGGCATATAAATCAAATTTAAAAAAAAACACCTGAATCAGATGAGGAGGCGGCATGGGAGTCAGGACCAGTATCAAGGCAACCTGAAGCTCTGAGGGGAAAGAGGGAATGGAGCTGGCAGAGAGAGACAGAGAGACTGGGCCGTCTGTCAGCCCTCAGATGGAGAGTCAACAGCCCTCAGGTCTGGAGGTGGCTGATGAGGAGGAGGAGGAGGAACAGCTGGGTCCAGTGCCTGACGCTCGGATGCACAGAAGGCAGAGGAGAGGAGAGCAGTGGAAATCTATGGGCCGGTCCTCGGGACGGAAGAGCCGTCGCTGCTAGCGAAGCCCCATCCTAGCTCTGGAGAGGCAGGTGGTGGATATGAATAGATGCGGCAGACAATTATTCATCTTCCGGCCAGAGGGACTTGTTAGCCTGCGGTGAGAGAGAAACTTTTTGCCGGGGCTGCCGGCGTTCCTAATTAAAGGAATCTTTTGAGTTCACTTCAGAGGATTTGTCGTGTTTGGGGACCTGGGTATTCTCTTAGATGCCTTCCCTTTTTAGCTCAAAATCATTTGAACACCAGGCACGGTTCCTAATTGAAGCTCAGGCATAAATATTGAAATCTGGATCCAGCCCCTCTCAAAATCAATTTTTGCAAAGAAACAAGACTTTTGCCTGGAATAAACTCCTTGCTCAGATTTGTACCATCCAGAACCTCAAACCCGGGTGGGGGGGGGGGGGGAAATTGGTTTCGTTCACATTTAAATGCAGGCTAATCTCATTTCACACTTTCAAGCCAATCACAGGTGAAGCAAAGCTGATTTTCCAAAACGCAGACCTCCGAATTTTGCAGTGTCGCTTGCCAATTGAAACAGCGCCTATTCGGGGGGGAGGGGTGCGGGGCGGGAAAAAAGGAGCTGCGAAAAGGCAAACACCCGCGAAAGCGATGATTAAAATGTTCTGTATAAAAAAATCTGTGCGAAGGATGCCTGTCTGTGAAGCAACCTGGCATTGCTATCACACCGGCAAATTGGAAAATATTATTAAAAAAAACCCCGCACCCATGTCGTGCAGAGTTTAAACAAATCTCAATGGCAACAGATTAGATTCCACAGATCCGTGTTTCATTTTTTTTTAAAAAAAAAACCCCTGTGGATGTATGTTGGAGACGCAGTTAAGCGTGAACGCATCAGAAGTGTCAGGTCGTGAAGGAGGGGGGGTCCAAGCAGGCTAGGACAGTGTTGGTGAACCTTTTCGGCACCGAGTGCCGAAACAGAAGCGCACATGCGTGCATGTGCCGGAAACCGGAACAGTAGCTACCTGGCGTGCGCCTGGTCTTCTGGTTTCTGGCGTGCATGCATGCACGAAGAGCAGCTGGTTGGTGCATGCCAGTGGTGGTTTGCTCCCGGTTCGCACCGGTTCGCAAGAACCAGTAGTAAAAATTTGTAGTAGTTCGGAGAACCGGTGATAACATTGGCTAGCTACGCCCCCGAACCGGTCCCCAGCCCGGGCGCTGCTCGCTTACCCCGCCCACCTCATCAGAGTCTTTTTTTTTTTTTTAACTTTTAAAAGCATTTTTTCTACAACCTCTTTGGCCGAAACAATGTTTTTAAAAGTAAAAAAAAAAAGCCTCTGATGATCGCGCGGCTCCGCTGGGATCGTCAGAGGCTTTTAAAAGCATTTTTTCCTGCAACCTCTTAAGGTTGTAGAAAAAATGCTTTTAGCTGGCCACGTCCACCCAGTCACATTACCTCCCCCACCAAGCCACGCCCACAAAATAAGCCACGCCCAAAGAACTGGTAGTAAAAAAAATTTAGAACCCACTCCTGGTGCGTGCGCCGTGAAAATCATCTTCCAGTTTCTGATGCTTGTGCGTGTGCGCAGACCAGCTGGCGGTTGAGCATGTACAAGCTGGAAATCAGAAGAACATCTTCCCTGCGTGCGCATGCACACCAGCCAGCTGGTCTTCACACGCATATGCGTGCCAGAAATCAAAAGACTAGGCGCACTGGAAACCAAAGCATGCGCACAAGCAGGCAAGAAGATAGGACACAAAGACACAAACACACACCAGTAGGCGCCATTGCGAGTTTCATTACTAAGGATGCTTAAAAGTTACCACAATTGGGCAACAATCCTCTAATGAGCTAAAATATTTTTACTTCAAGATGTTCCTGGAAGGGAGTGTTGCTTTTAAATTGTCAAAGTGTGGCTAAACTATTTTCCAACAAATTTAGTTTGTGTTTATTAATGAGGGCCTTTGAGTTAACCATGCTTGGATCAGTGGGGGGTTCTACTTACCTTTACTACCAGTTCGCAATGGGATCGCACGTGCGCAGATCGCCTATGACGACATCCGGCGTGGTGGGCGGAGCCCACTGGTTTTAGTACCAGTTCTTGCGAACTGGTCCGAACCTGGGACAAGCCACCACTGGCTTGGACCCTTGCATCCCTAAACCACCCGATGTTTTTGTTAGAAATTCTGTTTTATATGTAGCACAGCAGACCAAGCAAAGAGTACAGTCACCATGTGCTTTACTGCTTAACTGCTCAACTGTAAAGGGAAACAGGAAAGTCTACTTAGTACAAAAGAATATAGAGCAGTGATGGTTAACCTTCTTGCCGTTGCGTGCCAGAAGTGGGGGTTGTGGGGAGGGGGTTGCGTGCATGTGCCCACACCCATAATTCAATGCGCCCCCCGCGCTCCTCCCGTTTGTGGCACGCAATGGCACGATGGGCCAGGTAGACCCATTTTTCGCCCTCCCCAGGCTCCAGAGACTTTCTAAGAACCTGTGGAGGGCGAAAACGGCCTTTCCCCCACAAGAGGCCCTCTGGAGGCGAGAAACGCCCTGTTTCCCAACTTCTGGTGGGACTGGAAGACCTGTTTTTTGCTCTCCCCAGGCTCCAGAGGCTTTCTAGGAGCCTGGGGAGAGCAAAAACAGTCTTCCCCACCTCCCCAGAGGCCCTCCAGAGGCTGGAAACAGCCCGTTTCCCAACTTCCTGTGGGCAGCGCACACATGCGCGCTGGAGCTGAACTAGGGCAACGCTCGCATGCCCACAGATATGGCTCCGCGTGCCACCTGTGGCACATGTGCCATAAGTTCGCCATCACTGATATAGAGTATATATCCCATAGATCCAAAGTTGTAAACACTGCCATCTACTGGCTGAATACTACAGCTACTATTGCATAAAATTACAACAGTTTACAAATTAACAGAGCTGTTAGTCCAACCTCCTGCCTCTACCTAGGATTGAACTCACAACCTCCTGATTGTGAGGGAAGAGCTCCACCTCTAGGCCACAGCAGCTTATAGCAAAAATGGACTTAAATAAAATGTAGAGTCCTAGGCTTACGACCACAATTGAGCCCAAAATTTCTGTTGCTAAGCGAGACAGTTCTAAAGTGGGTTTTTCTCCGTTTTGCAACCTTTCTTGCTACAGTTGATAAGTAAATCACTTCAGTTGTTAAGTTAGTAACACGGTTGTTAAGTGAATCTGGCTTTCCCATTGACTTTCCATGACCCTAGGATACTGCAACGGTCACAAATATGAGTCAACTGCCAAGTGTCCGAATTTTGATCATGTGACCATGGGGGATGCTGCAATGGTCGTAAGTGTGAAAAACGGTCATAAGTCACTTTTTTCAGTGCTGTTATAACGTCAAACGGTCACTAAATGAACTGTTGTAAGTTGAGGACTATCTGTACTACTTAGCCTTTGTATTACCGTGTTTTCCCGAAAATAAGACCCTGTCGTATATTTTTTTTGAACCCTGAAATAAGCACTTGGACTTATTGCCTGTGCACTCAAAAGCCCAATTGGGCTTATTATCAGGGGATGTCTTATTTTGGGGAAAACAGGGTATATCTATCTATCTATCTATCTATCTATCTATCTATCTATCTATCTATCTATCTATCTATCTATCTATCTATCTATCTATCTCTATCTATCTATCTATCTATCTATCTCTATCTATCTATCTATCTATCTATCTATCTATCTATCTATCTATCTATCTATCTATCTATCTATCTATCCATTCATTCATCCATCCATCCATCCATCCATCCTTCTTTCTTTCTATCTCTCTATCTCTCTATCTATCTACGTACCTATCTATATATCTATCTTTCTATCCATTCATCCATCCATTCTTCTATCTATCTATCTATCTACCTACCTACCTTTCTATTCATCCATCCATCCTTCCTTCTATCTTTCTATCTATCTATCCAACTTTCTTTCTTTCCATCCATCCTTCCTTCTTTTTCTATCTATCTATCTATCTATCTATCTATCTATCTATCTATCTATCTATATCTATCTTTCTGTCTATCCATCCATCCTTCCTTCCTTCTTTCTATCTATCTATCTATCTATCTATCTATCTATCTATCTATCTATCTATCTATCTATCTATCTATCTATCTATCTATCTATCACTCTATCCATCTCTCCATCCACATCTCTCTCCATCCTCATCTCTCCATCTGTCTACTATCTATCATTTACATTTCTATCCCTCTCTCCATCTCTCATCTCTCAAGATACCATAAAAGAAAGGGAAGACACAACGATTTCCTGACACTTAGAAGAATTAATCAGTGGGACAACTTGCCTCTAGAAGCTGTTGGTGCCCCATCCCTGGAGGCTTTGTCTGGAAGGTATAGAGGGTCTCCTGCTTGAGCAGAGGGTTGGACTAGAAGACCTCCGAGGTCCCTGCCAACTCAGTTCTGCATTCTGGTTGTGGATGACCAAAGCTCACATCATTGTTTAAAAAGCATCATTGTTCATTGTTCACCAGAGACTTGCTCGTTTCTAGTATAGGTTTACTATTCAATGATGAACTGAATAATTTTCCTCCTTTCTAAATTCCTTTCTTGCAGGAATTTTTGTATGAGATAAAGCATGGCGATTTGACCAAGAAGACCTTGGAGGTGACAGTCTGGGACTATGACATTGGCAAATCCAACGATTTTATTGGTAAATCTGGGTATTGGATGGGAGGTGGCCCAGGATTGGAACTCTGGGTTCTCACAGCGTTATTTTGCAATGAATCGAACAAATTCTCATTGACACTGATTCCATCATCATTACACACTCAGCCATGTTTCAAACCCCTTCTTAAATCCACCCAATATCAATTATGATTCAGTTAGGCCAGAGTTTCCCAATCTTGGCAACTTTAAGGTTGGTGGACTTCCGCTCCCAGAATCCCCCAGCCAGCATGCTTTAAGATGGGTGGACTTCAACTCCCAGAATTCCCCAGCCAGCATGCTTTAAGATGGGTGGACTTCCACTCCCAAAATCCCCCAGCCAGCATGCTTTAAGATGGGTGGACTTCCACTCCCAGAATCCCCCAGCCAGCATGCTTTAAGATGGGTGGACTTCCACTCCCAGAATTCCCCTGCCAGCATGCTTTAAAATAGGTGGACTTCCACTCCCAGAATTCCCCAGCCAGCATGCTTTAAGATGGGTGGACTTCCACTCCCAGAATTCCCCAGCCAGCATGCTTTAAGATGGGTGGACTTCCACTCCCAGAATTCCCCAGCCAGCATGCTTTAAGATGGGTGGACTTCCACTCCCAGAATTCCCCAGCCAGCATGCTTTAAGATGGGTGGATTTCCACTCCCAGAATTCCCCAGTCTGCATGCTTTAAGATGGGTGGATTTCCACTCCCGGAATGCCCCAGCCAACATCTATTAAGATATGTATGATCCTACGAGATTGTGGAACTCTCATTTTATTTATTTATTTATTTGTTTATATCCTACCTTTAATATTTTTACAAATAACTGAAGGCAACAAAACATATCCAGTACACCTGCCCTCCTCCTATTGTCCCACAACCACCCTGTGAGGTGGGTTAGGCTGAGAGAAAGAGAGGGACTGGCCCAAAGTCATCCAACTGGCTTTCATGGCTAAGACAGGACTAGAACTCACCGTCTCCTGGTGATTTGCCCAAAGTCTTCCAACTGGCTTTCATGCCTAAGGCAGGACTAGAACTCACCGTCTCCTGGTGATTTGCCCAAAGTCTTCCAACTGGCTTTCATGCCTAAGGCAGGACTAGAACTCACCGTCTCCTGGTTACGGGCCCATAGTCATCCAACTAGTTTTCATGCCTTAAACGGGACTAGAACTCACCGTCTCCTGGTGATTGGCCCAAAGTCACCCAGCTGGCTTTCATGCCTAAGGCAGGACTAGAACTCACCGTCTCCTGGTGATTGGCCCAAAGTCACCCAGCTGGCTTTCATGCCTAAGGCGGGACTAGAACTCACCGTCTCCTGGTTACGGGCCCATAGTCATCCAACTAGTTTTCATGCCTTAAACGGGACTAGAACTCACCGTCTCCTGGTGATTGGCCCAAAGTCACCCAGCTGGCTTTCATGCCTAAGGCGGGACTAGAACTCACCGTCTCCTGGTTACGGGCCCATAGTCATCCAACTAGTTTTCATGCCTTAAACGGGACTAGAACTCACCGTCTCCTGGTGATTGGCCCAAAGTCACCCAGCTGGCTTTCATGCCTAAGGCGGGACTAGAACTCACCGTCTCCTGGTTACGGGCCCATAGTCATCCAACTAGTTTTCATGCCTTAAACGGGACTAGAACTCACCGTCTCCTGGTGATTGGCCCAAAGTCACCCAGCTGGCTTTCATGCCTAAGGCGGGACTAGAACTCACCGTCTCCTGGTTACGGGCCCATAGTCATCCAACTAGTTTTCATGCCTTAAACGGGACTAGAACTCACCTTCTCCTGGTGATTTGCTCAAAGTCTTCCAACTCGCATTTATAGCTAAGGCGGGACTAGAACTCACCGTCTCCTGGTTTCTAGCCTGGTGCCTTAACCACTAGACCAAACTGACTTTCCTTGATTATCCTGGTTACTTGTTTCCTTCTGTTCCATCCCTTTGTGCATCCAGGTGGCGTAGTTCTGGGTATCAACGCCAAAGGGGATCGTCTGAAGCACTGGTTTGACTGCTTAAAAAACAAGGATAAGAAAATCGAACGGTGGCACACGCTTACCAACGAATTACCGGGAGCTCTTCTTAGCGACTGACTGTCAAGATCTCGAACCCGGGATCGACAAACGTCAGAAGAGACCGCTGGCTGCGGATTGTGGGTTGCTTGACCGCACACGATTCATTTAGGGCCTCCCGGGCGCGGAGCGGAGAAACGGGCTGGGCAAGGGGCATGGCTCATTTTCCGGCGACTCCAATCCGAAGCGGTTTGGTTTCGTGGTCGTTTGGCAAATCCGTGCTAGAGGGTTTTTTTTTTTTTTTCTGGGATGCCTTGAACCCTGTGTGCGTTTGTGTGTACGTGTGACAAGAGTGTGTGCGTTTGGGGAAAAGTTACCCTGCATGTATTACAGTGGTGATTTATATGAATATTCTGAATTTCAGGCTTGAAAAATCAGCCTCTAAATACGTTTCAACAGGTTTACTAAGTCTCTAAAACAGAGATGTCCAATTTTGGCAGCTTTTAAGATCTGTGGACTTCAACTCCCAGAATTCCCCAGCCAGCCATAAATGGCTGGCTGGGGAATTCTGGGAGTTGAAGTCCACAGATCTTAACGTTGCTAATGTTGGATATTCCTACTCTACTAGAAAATGCTCTGGATTGCATTTTTGGCGGGTGGATAATTTGGAGCAGGGTCTTTTCCTGCGTTTAACGTTTACGGTGATTTTAGTTCTTGGTTTGCGTGCCTGCTGCGTGTATGTGTATGTGCGCATGTATACATGTGTGTCTGGTTGTGCAATGAAAGTTTGCTGTACTTTTGGCGTCCCTAGTGTTTTAGCTGCCCTTCCAGACAATCTGTACAAAACCACAAAGGGCTGTGTAACTAATTACTCATTGTACACCCCCGAATAGCGTTTTTGTGTTTCTTCGGCTTTACCTCTAATTTACCAAAAAAAAAAACAATGCAAAATTCTAAAAAGAGCAGCTCAAAATTTCTCATCCGTTCAAAATACGGCAGTCCTCGGCTTACGACCACAACAGAACCCCATATTTTGGTTGCTAAACGAGACAGTTAAGCATACTATCTCGGGCCGTGATAGAGCCGTATCTGTGGGCACGCGAGCTTTGCCCTAGCTCAGCTCCAGTGTGCATGCGCGCACTAGCCAGCTGATTTTCGGGTCTTCTGGGCCCACCGGAAGTCGGGAAACGGGCCATTTCCGGCTTCCGGGGGTGTGTGGGGAAAGCCATTTTTGCCCTCCCCGGGCTCCAAGAAAGGCTCTGGAGCCTGGGGAGGGTGAAAAAACAGGCCTACCGGGCCATCACATATCAAAAGTGGGAGGAGCACAGGGGAGTCACACGTGCATGCACAGGGGGTGGGGCACATTGAATTCTGGGTGGGGGCATGCGCATGCACGACCCCCCGGGCTCTTCCCGCCTTTGGCACGCGACGGCAAAAAGGTTAGCCATCACTGATCTACGGAATTTGGGGAGTTAGAATAGAACCGAGATGGCGAACGTATGGCACGTGTGCCCGAAGTGGCACGCAGAGCCATCTTTCCGGGCACTGGAGCTGTCACCTAACTCACCTTCAGCTGTGCATGTGCATGGGCCCCAGCTGGTGTTCGGACTTCCAGTGCACATGCGTGCAATTCAGGGGACCCAGCTGGTCTTCAGAGCTCTCCTGCGCATGCGTGCATGTTTGCACATGTGCGCAAGTCCTTCCGTGCAACACATGCATGCATAGATGATGTTCGCACGCGTGCATTGCACGCATGGAAACTGTGAGCATGCGCAGATGGTGCAGTTGTGCACGCAGCGCACAGGGAAGGAGTCGTGCGTTAGCACGGATAGCACGGGTGCTCGCGAAGCACATACCTGTTCGGCACACGGTGAATAAAAGATTTGCCACCACTGGAATAGAATAACAGAGTTGGAAGGGACCTTGGAGGTCTTCTAGTCCAACCCCCTGCTCAGGCAGGAAACCCTGTACCATTTCAAATAGTTGTCCCAATCTCTTCTTAAAAACTTCCAGTGTTGGAGCATTCACAACTTCTGGAGGCAAGTAGTTCCACTGATTAATTGTTCCTACCAGGGATGGGCTGCTGCTGGTTCAGGTGGTAGTTGTGACCTGCCATCCTATTTAGCCGCATTTTTTAAGCTGCGTGCATGCATGCATGCACGTACGCAAGAGCAAAGCACATGTGCAGAAGGTGGGTGCGCACATTTTCATTACTGGGGCAAACCGGTTGTTAAGTCATGTGCCGTCCACCTCTGAATCATACTGTCAGGAAATTCTGGGAATTCTGACTGGAGAACTCTGGGAGTGGAAGTCCACCCATCTTAAAACAGGCTAGCTGGGGAATTCTGGGAGCTGAAGTCCACCCATCTTAATCCAAACAGGCTTTTCCGAAAGGCAACTGGACTTCCTTGGTTTGTTGTCCTTGAAAACATTTCGCGTCTCATCCCAAAAAACTTCTTAAGAACTGAAGAAGCTCCTTGGATGAGAAGTGAAATGTCTTCAAGGTCAAACAACGAAAGTCCAGTTGCCTTTTGGAATGAAGCCCTTTCTGGGGCAGCCAGGATTACAAATCTCCATAAACATTCGCCATCTTAGAACATGGCTGGCGGGGGAATTCTGGGAGTTGAAGTCCAGCCATGTTAAAATATGCTGGCTGGGGAATTCTGGGAGTTGAAGTTCAGCCATTTTAAAGCATGTTGGCTGAGGAATTCTGGGAGTGGAAGTCCTCCCATGTTAATATATGCTGGCTGGGGAATTCTGGGAGTTGAAGTTCAGCCATTTTAAAGCATGTTGGCTGAGGAATTCTGGGAGTGAAAGTCCACCCATGTTAGACTATGCTGGCTGGGGAATTCTGGGAGTTGAAGTCCAGCCATTTTAAAGCATATTAGCTGAGGAATTCTGGGAGTGAAAGTCCACCCATGTTAGACTATGCTGGCTGGGGAATTCTGGGAGTTGAAGTTCAGCCATTTTAAAGCATGTTGGCTGAGGAATTCTGGGAGTGAAAGTCCACCCATGTTAGACTATGCTGGCTGGGGAATTCTGGGAGTTGAAGTCCAGCCATTTTAAAGCATATTAGCTGAGGAATTCTGGGAGTGAAAGTCCACCCATGTTAGACTATGCTGGCTGAGGAATTCTGGGAGTTGAAGTTCCGCCATTTTAAAGCATGTTAGCTGAGGAATTCTGGGAGTGAAAGTTCACCCATGTTAGACTATGCTGGCTGAGGAACTCTGGGAGTTGAAGTTCAGCCGTTTTAAAGCATGTTGGCTGAGGAATTCTGGGAGTGAAAGTCCACCCATGTTAATATATGCTGGCTGGGGAATTCTGGGAGTTGAAGTCCAGCCATTTTAAAGCATATTAGCTGAGGAATTCTGGGAGTGAAAGTCCACCCATGTTAAAATATGCTGGCTGGGGAATTCTTGGAGTCGAAGTTCAGCCATTTTAAAGCATGTTAGCTGAGGAATTCTGGGAGTGAAAGTCCACCCATGTTAGACTATGCTGGCTGGGGAATTCTGGGAGTTGAAGTCCAGCCATTTTAAAGCATATTAGCTGAGGAATTCTGGGAGTGAAAGTCCACCCATGTTAGACTATGCTGGCTGAGGAATTCTGGGAGTTGAAGTTCCGCCATTTTAAAGCATGTTAGCTGAGGAATTCTGGGAGTGAAAGTCCACCCATGTTAGACTATGCTGGCTGAGGAATTCTGGGAGTTGAAGTTCCGCCATTTTAAAGCATGTTAGCTGAGGAATTCTGGGAGTGAAAGTTCACCCATGTTAGACTATGCTGGCTGAGGAACTCTGGGAGTTGAAGTTCAGCCGTTTTAAAGCATGTTGGCTGAGGAATTCTGGGAGTGAAAGTCCACCCATGTTAATATATGCTGGCTGGGGAATTCTGGGAGTTGAAGTCCAGCCATTTTAAAGCATATTAGCTGAGGAATTCTGGGAGTGAAAGTCCACCCATGTTAAAATATGCTGGCTGGGGAATTCTGGGAGTCGAAGTTCAGCCATTTTAAAGCATGTTAGCTGAGGAATTCTGGGAGTGGAAGTCCTCCCATGTTAAAATATGCTGGCTGGGGAATTCTGGGAGTTGAAGTTCAGCCATTTTAAAACATGTTAGCTGGGGAATTCTGGGAGTTGGAAGTCCGCCCATCTTAACGCTGACAAAAGTTGAGAAACACAATCTCCGAATCCTATTTCAATGCTTGAGAGCAAAAAGTTTCCCATTCTGAATTTTTCCCGACGTAGAATCGACATTTTAAACTTTGCACAGGAACAAAGAAAGCCCGTTATTTCTGCTTGGAAGTGGGAACCGATCCATCTCGATCCGGCAGGGCGATGCCTCCTTCTTCACGTCCCTCGTTTGCACGTTGTGTAAATCCCCTCTCCTCCGGCTGGGTTTTTACTCCTCTCCCCGTGATCTGTGGTGGATGCTTTCATTTTGTATCAAACCCTTTTGTTTCCCCACCCGAAAACTCTGTATAAACTGACCTATACATAGATTATATCCTTATACAGCATATAAATATATAAATAACAGGCCTATTTAAACGAAATACCTTATTATCGCATGCCAGTGGGTGGTTGTCATGCAACAGAACTTGTTAAATGTTTGATACCAAATGTTTTGCTACAACGTGGTCACCGCTGAAGGCAGCCCTGACTACAACTTCAGACATAAATTTTGTATTCCACTATCGTTTTATGTGTCTTTATTTATTTATTGTTTGTCAAGTTGGTTAAAGCTTACGAACCTGAAATCTCTTTAAAAAAAAAACAAAAAACACTTTGCAGATTGGTGGTTCCAACGTGGCATCCTCAGGTGCTAATGTATAACTAGTCCTCGACTTACGACCACAATGTCAGTTGCGAAGTGAGGCGGTCGTTAAGTGAGTCACGCCTGACTTTGCAACAGGTAGTCCTCGATGTACGGCCACCACGGAGCCCAAAATTTCTGTGGTTAAGCGAGACAGCGGTAAAGTGTTGAGTTTCGCCCCATTTTACAACCTTTCTTGCCAAAGTCGTTAAATGAATCGCTGTCGTTGTTAAGTTAGTAACACGGTTGTTAAATGAATCTGGCTTCCCTCCCTTTCATTGACTTGGTTTGTCAGAAGGTCACAAAAAGGGATCACATGACCCTTGGGACACTGCGACCGTCGTATCTATGAGCCAGTAGCCGAGTGTCTGAATTTGATCACATGAATTGCTGTAGTCGTTAAGTGAATCCTACAGACGTTAAATGAATCTGGCTTCCCTCAGTGGACTTTGCTTGTCAGCCTTGAGCAGGCTGAGAAGTTTGCAAATGGAAATTAGGTGACATTGCAACCTTTGTAAGTACACGCCAGTTTACAATTTCGATCACGTGACTGTGCCGATGCTGCACAGTCGTATGTGCGAGGACCAGTTATGTCACTCTTTTGAGTGCTGTAAATTCGAACAGTCGTTGAAGGAACTGTTGTTGCCAGCACCTCCTCCTATTTTGAGGAATATTAAAAAATAGGCAGAATATTATATTTCCCTAAATGAGAAATGGAGAAACGTTTTTTTAAAGACAGAAAGCAGACTCTCCCCTACATCTTGCACAGGAACAGGAAGCTCAAGTGCGAAGCCCAAGGGAAGGTATCAAACCCCTCAACTCTCAACTCCATGTGGTCAGCTGCCCAGAACCACAAACCCATATGGTTCTGCTTCGTCATTAAACCATCTTTTCCAATCCACCTCCATTTTGTCTTCCAATTCTTCCGGATTGGAACTGAACCAGGTGGATATTTTTTCCAACAGTTGTAAGCCAAGGACTACCTATATAATACGCTGTATCAGTGGTGGGATTCAACCGGTATAACAACTGGTCGCTGAGCGGGCACTCTGCGCGCGCACAGTGTGTCTGAAAACAGCTCTAAAACTTACCTTCTACTGCAGCCCCGGGGAGTAAAACAGTTGAGGCCTGCGCCAATCAGCTGGGCTTCAAACAAAGGAAATATAAGTCGGTATAGCGCAGGGGCGTGTGGGCAGACCCGGATGATTGTCGGAGCGAACCAGTTCACTCTCAGCTGATCGTCGGAGCTACCGATTCGCCCGAACCGGCTGAATCTCACCCCTGTGCTGTATATGCGAATACTGTACCATCTTCATGGCTTGCCCCAAAGGTTGAAGGATGTGAACCTGATCGATAATTCTTGAGTGTCGATTTTAGAAATATTTAGCAGCACGAGAAGTCACACGCGTGAGCACAAAATTGTGAGGTATCGAACCCACCACACCCCCACCCCCTTTGGCATATCACACTCACAGGTGCCGCACGCTCAGTTTAATCCCTTTTTGCATTCCATGAATAATTCTTGGGAAGCCGAACCGAAGGTGTCAACAGCTGATTTGGAACACTGGAAAAACACTGTTTATCTACAACCACCAGATTGGCGGAATGAAAAGCCTTCCGCACTTTTCCCAGGTTTGCTGTAACCTGGTTTTCAATTATTTTTTTTTTCAATCAAATTGCTTGTTTTCTTACAGACGTTTCATGACCCAACTAGGTAACATCATCAGGCTTGCAGGGAGGCGGAGAAGAGGAGGAAGGCTGCGGGGTCCTTGGTGCTCTAAGAACCTCGTTCAGGGATGGCTAACCTTTTTCTCTTTGTGTGCCAAAAGCACCCATAATGCAATGCGTGCACCCCCCCGACGCATGCGCACACCCCTCACGCCCTCCCACGCATTGCTGGGTGGGTGTGGCCATTGGTGGGTGTGGCCTACTTGGCCTCCTGCACTACGGCGGGAGGGATGTTTTCGCCACCCCCCCGGCTCCAGAGGTTTTCCTTGAGCCTCCGGGAGGGCGAAAACGGCCTCCCCTGGGCTCCGGAGCCCTCCGGAGGCCAGAAACGGGCCTGTTTCCAGACTTCAGGAACTTCCGGGAGGCCTGTTTTTCACCCTCCCCAGATTCCGCACGGGCCCTGCATGTACCTGGCATTCAAAACAGGCCGTGTGGAGACTCCTGGGAGTCTCCTGGGAGTCTCTTGTGCCCAAAGACAGGCCATGGGGGCACACCACACCTAACCCTAACCCCACGCTCCCCCCTCGCATGCCTGCGCTTCTCTCACATGTGCCCCGCCACCTGCGCATCCTGAATTATCAGCTGGCCTGCGGGAGGCGTGCGTTCGCAGTGGAGCTGAGCTGGGCAACGGCTCGCATACCCACAGGGAAGGCTCTGCGTGCCAGCTGTGACACGCGTGTCATAGGTTTGCCATCACGGACCTAGTTAGCTTTTTGCAGATGTTTTATGACCCAACTAGGTAACGCTATCAGTTTTAGAAGAGAGTAGGGATTGCAGAAAGGAAGAGGAGGGGGGAAGATGAGGAAGGCTGCAGGGTCTTTGGTGCTCTATGAGCCTGGTTGTTTTCTTGCAGACGTTTCATGACCCAACTAGATAACATCATCAGTGCTGTAAGGAAGTGGGATTTGTAGAGATGAGGAGGATAACTGTGGGGTCCTTGGTGGTCTCTGAAAAGGGGGGGCACAATACCACAATTGAATCTAAAATTTCTATTGCTCAGCTAAGCAAGACAGTTGTCAAGTGATTTTTGCTCCATTTTATGACCTTTCTTGTCACTGTTGTTAAATGAATCATGGCAAGTGTTAAGTTAGAAACACGGTTGTTAAGTGAATCTGGCTTCCCCATGGAATTTGCTTGTGTTGGAAGGCTGCAAGAGAAGGATGGCACGACCACGGGGCCAGTGATATTCATAAATATCATGAATGGGCTGCTCTGCAAATGTTTTAAATAAATAAAAATAAAATAATAAAGAGAAAACCCTTTGACTGTTCAGCCGAGTTGCTTAGAAGGGGGGCTGCTCTATAAATGTTTTAAAATAAATAATCATAAAATAATAAAAAGATAAAAGACTTTTGACTGCCAAGTGGGATTGCTTAGAAGATGGGCCCCTAGATAAATGTTTTAAATAGATAGAAATAAAATAATGAAGAGATTGCCCAACAGAGTTGCTTGGACGATGAAGAACAAGGTAAATGTTTTAAATCAGTGAACAAAAATAAAATAATAAACTAAACTAAATAAAATAAAATAAGTAAAATAAGAACCTAAACAATAAAATAAAATAAATGAAATGAAATGAAAATAATAAAATAAAGTAATAAACTAAAATAAAAGAATGAAGTAAAAGAATAAGGTAAATGTTTTAAATCGGTGAATAAAAATAAATAAACTAAACAACTAAATAAAATAAAATAAGTACCTAAACTAAATAAAATAAAAATAATAAAATAAAGTAATAAACTAAAATAAAAGAATGAAGTAAAAGAATAATGTAAAATGTTTTAAATCAGTGAATAAAAATAAAATAATAAACTAAACTAAACAACTAAATAAAATAAAGTAAGTAAAATAAGAACCTAAACTAAATAAAATAAAATAAAAATAATATAATAAACTAAATAAAGTAATAAAGTAAAATAAAATAATAAAGTTAAAGAATAATGTAAAATGTTTTAAATCAGTGAATAAAAATAAAATAATAAACTAAACTAAACTAAATAAAATAAATAAACAAAACTAAATAATAAAATAAAAATAATAAAATAAAATAAAATAATAAAGTAAAATAAAAGAATAAACTAAAAGAATAAAAGAAAAGAATAAAAGAAAGCAATAAAAGAAAAGAAAAGGAAAGAGAAAAGGAAAGAAAAGAAAAAAAAATGATACTTTGATTTGTCTGGCTGCTGCATCTTCACAATTTCGCCCCCTCCCACAGACGCCCCTAATCCCGATTTAAACCTGCCCAAGGAAGGGATTCATCCTTTGCCTGCCCGTTAATCCCACTAACACCACCCCACCTTTTAAACCTGTTACAAAAAACAAAGGATTTGTACCATAACAACCACCATATTTTTTCGGTCCCCTTTTTTAATTTAACTCCGAGGCCGGCAATTCAATATTCACAAGGATTTTGCTGGGACTCTGAAGCCGCAGCCAGTAGCTCCTCTAATCCATGTTGCTTTATTTATTTATTTATTTATTTATTTTTTAATTTAAATTCCAAAGCCCCGTCCGCTGCCGGCGAGATTGTACTATCTCCAAAGAAGACATCTAAATCTCAAAGCAGCTTTGCACACAAAACCCCAACAAACCTCAGGTTGACATTCCTGAACTCCGGTTTATGTGATTTACGAGCTCATCAAAAAGTTTTGGGTGGAAAAGGTGGAGGGCCTTGATGGATGGACGGAATGCCTGAAAATCTGCGGCACCAGAAAAAAATATATATATACCCCATCCGCTCCATTCATTAGCCTGGCATCGAAATAACAGGGAGTCCTTGATTTACGACCCAAAAAAATTGCGCCCAAAATTTCTGTTGCTCAGTGAAAACTCACATCGGTGAAGGGAGTTTTGGCCCGTTTTACGACCTTCCTTGCCGCTGTTGTTAAGTGAAATCACTGCAGTTGGTAAATGAGGAACCCTGGTTGTTAAGCGAATCGGCCTTCCCCGTGGACTTTGCTTGTCAGATCGCAACCGTCATAAAGCTGCAACAGTCGTAAGGGTGAAAAACGGTCTTAAGTCACCTTTTTCTGTGTCGTCGTAACCTTGGTCACTAAATGAACTGTTGTAAATCGAGGACAGTTCGTTTAGCGACCGTTCGTAGTTACCATCACAGTGAAAAAAGTGACACACAACGGTGTCACGCAACGGAGATAATATACAATAATTACAGGTAGTCCTCAATTTACAACAGTTCCTTTAGGGACCGTTTGAAGTTACGACGGCACTGAAAATAGTGACTTATCACCATTTTTCACACTCCCGACCGTTGTAGCATCTGTGGTCATGTGATCAAAATTCAGAGATGTGGCAACTGACTCATATTTATGACGGTTGCAGCGTCCTGATGTCACATGATCCCCGTTTGCGATCTTCTGACAAAGTCAACGGGGAAACTGGACTCAATTAACAACTGTATTACAACTGATTCACTTAACGACTGGGGCAAGAAAGGTCGTAAAACGGGGCAAAATTAAAATTAAACACTGTCTCGCTGAACAACAGAAATGTTAGGCTCAATTGTGGTCGTAAGTCGAAGACTACATGTATTGGAAAAACTGGGAAACGTGTCCCATCAGTACTATTGAAATACAGGCAGTGCTCGGCTTACAATCCGTTCAGTGACCGCTTGAAGTTACGACGGCAGTGAGAAAAGTGACTTATTACCAGGTTTCACACTTACGACCGCTGCAGCATCTCCTTGGTCACGTGATCAAAATACGGACGCTTGGGCAACTGACTCATATTTATGACGGTTAGTGTCCCGGAGTTGTGTGATCCCTATTTGTATAACTTTCCAGGTGGCTTCCAACAAACAGTGGGAAAGTGAAACCGGATTCGCTTAACGACTGCATGATTCACTTAACGACGGCAGCGATTCGCTTCACAACTGTGGCCAAAAAAAGTTTGCAAAATGGGGGGGCAAGACTCACTTAACGACAGCCTTTGCTTAGCCACGGAAACGTTGGGCTCGGATCGTGGTCGTAAGTCGAGGACTACCTGTAATTAGTTTCAGGCGGATGGGGAAAAAAGCTTTCCTGCTCGTAAACAACTTCAGCCTTTGAGTATTAAGTCTGGGGTGTGTCTTTGTGTATGTGTGTGTGTGGGGGGGGGGGGGGTTGTGTGCCGCACATATGTTTGTGTCAGTCATGCTTCATAAAGCAGACTTAATCAGTGCAAATGAGTTGACCAGAGCCGAGATGCAAATTAAATGTTTTAAATTTAACGGACATTAATTGTAGCTAATTACAGGGAATATGATTACTCTCGTGGCGTTAATGCCAGATTTCCCCCCCACCCACCCCCGGCTGCATTCCATCAATCAAAATAGGCCTGGAAGGGGACCCTGGAGGTCTTCTAGTCCAGCCCCCTGCTCAAGCAGGAGACCCTAACTTTACAGCCTTGTTATTTATGTAAAAATAATGAAAGCAGAATATAAATAAATAAGTTTCTCTGTCAAACGCCCACCATGCCCCCCCCCTCCGAGGTCAAACACAACCCTGATGCGGCTCTCAATGAAATTGAGTTAGACACCCATGCCCTACACCATTTCTGACAGATGGCAGTCTCTTCTTGAAAACCTTCAGTGATGAAGCATTCACAACTTCTGGTGGCAAGTAGTTCCACTGGTTAATTGTTCTCACTGCCTTAGTTCCAGGTTGCTTCTTCTCTTTTCTCCTCTCCTCTCCTCTCCTCTCCTCTCCTCTCCTCTCCCATTCCATTCCATTCCATTCCATTCTCAATATTCTATTCTATTCTATTCTATTCTATTCTATTCTATTCTATTCTATTCTATTCTATTCTATTCTATTCTATTCTATTCTATTCTATTCTATTCTACTCTACTCTACTCTATTCTATTCTACTCTATTCTATTAATTCTAATTCTATTCTAAATAAAGATTCTATTCTATTCTATTCTAATTCTATTCTAAATAAAGATTCTATTCTATTCTATTCTATTATAATTCTATTCTAAATAAAGATTATATTCTATTCTATTCTAATTCTAATTCTATTCTAAATAAAGATTCTATTCTATTCTATTCTATTCTATTCTATTCTATTCTCAATAAGGATTCTATTCTATTCTATTTTCAATAAAGATTCTATTCTATTCTAAAGATTCTATTCGATTCTATTCTATTCTAAAGATTCTATTCTATTCTATTCTCAATAAAGATTCTATTCTATTCTATTCTCAATAAAGATTCTATTCTATTCTCAATAAAGATTCTATTCTATTCTATTCTCAATAAGGATTCTATTCTATTCTATTCTATTCTCAATAAAGATTCTATTCTATTCTATTCTCAATAAGAATTCTATTCTATTCTATTCTCAATAAAGATTCTCTTCTATTCTATATAAAGATTCTATTCTATTCTATTCTCAATATTCTATTCTATTCTATTCTCAATAAGGATTCTATTCTATTCTATTCTATTCTATTCTATTCTATTCTATTCTATTCTATTCTATTCTATTCTCAATAAAGATTCTATTCTATTCTCAATAAGAATTCCTATTCTATTCTCAATAAGGATTCTATTCTATTCTATTCTATTCTATTCTATTCTATTCTATTCTATTCTATTCTATTCTATTCTATTTTCAGTAAAGATTCTATTCTATTCTATTCTCAATAAGAATTCTATTCTATTCTATTCTCAATAAAGATTCTCTTCTATTCTATTCTATATAAAGATTCTATTCTATTCTATTCTCAATATTCTATTCTATTCTATTCTATTCTCAATAAAGATTCTATTCTATTCTATTCTCAATAAGGATTCTATTCTATTCTATTCTCAATATTCTATTCTATTCTATTCTATTCTATTCTATTCTATTCTCAATAAAATTCTATTCTATTTTATTCTATTCTATTCTCAATAAAGATTCTATTCTATTCTATTCTATTCTATTCTATTCTATTCTATTCTATTCTATTCTATTCTATTCTATATAAAGATTCTATTCTATTCTATTCTCAATAAAGATTCTATTCTATTCTATTCTATATAAAGATTCTATTCTATTCTATTCTATTCTATTCTATTCTATTCTATTCTCAATAAAGATTCTATTCTATTCTATTCTATTCTCAATATTCTATTCTATTCTCAATAAAGATTCTATTCTATTCTCAATAAAGATTTGATTTGATTTGATTTGATTTGATTTGATTCTACTCTACTCTACTCTACTCTACTCTACTCTACTCTATTCTCAATAAAGATTCTATTCTATTCTGTTCTGTTCTGTTCTATTCTATTCTTTGATTAGTTTCCATCCATTGTTTCTTGTCTTGCCTTCTGGTGGTTTGGAAAATAAGTTGACTTCCCCATCTTCTTTGCGGCAGCCCTCAAATATTGGCACCATCATATTCCCCCCCACCCCCCGGTCCTTCTTTTCTCTAGACTAGCCAATCCCAATTCTTGCAACCGTTCTTCATATGTTTTAAATCTCCAGGCCTTTAAATCATCTTAGTTGCTCTTCTCTGCACTTTTTTTTTCCTCCCAAAGGCTCAACATCTTTTTTTTTTATTCTGTGGCAACCAAAAACTGGATGCAGGATTCCAGCTGTGAAAAACAGTCGCAAGTCACTTTTTTCACCGCCGCTGTAACTTCGGTCGCTAAAGGAACTGTTGTAAGTCGAGGACTACCTAGCTTTGAACTGAAAGAGCGTTAAGAACATGTAAAATTCTCGCCTAACCCGAAGTTTCCAAAACTGGTTTATCCTTTTTATCCTACCGAACGACGTCATTTCACATTTTTTTTCTATGCACCTGAATTAGAGATTCCGGCGCCTAGCATTAAGTCTCAGGAGTGCCCCGCGTCGCCTTGCCCTCCTGTAACATACCGTAGCTTGCTCGAAATCTGCTCAAGCTGGCATCAATATGTCGTTTTCACACATCCCTGGAGAAATTTATAACAGTGTTCATTCACTTCTCTTTCTACCATATGGTTTCTGTGGGTTTTTTTTAAAAAATTTCCCAGGGTTTTTCTTTAAAGAAAATGAGTTTTTTTGTTCTATTTCTGCCTGCGGCACCAGTTGTCCCCGACTTACAATCACTCATTTAGTGACCGTACCGTAAAGTGGTGCGGTGTCCTGGAGGTGGAGCTCTCGCCTCACAATCCGGAGGCTGTGAGTTCGATCCTAGGCAGAGGCAGATATTTCTCTCTCTGAGCACAATGGAGAATAAACTCCTCATTGGCAACAGGGAAGGGCATCCGGCCATGAAAACATTCTGCTAGCTCCATTCAGTTGGCCAGACTCCACCACCTCACAAGGGATTATGGGGTCGTTAAATGATGATGATTTAGTGACCATTCCATTAACACGGCACTGAAAAAGTTACTTATGTCCAGTCCTCACACTTACAACCATCATAGCATTCCCAAAGGAGCATGTGGTCAAAATTTGGTCGCTTGGCAACGGGCATTTATGACAGTTGCAGTGTATCGGGGTCACATGATCCCCTTCTGCAATCTTCCCAGGGGGCTTCTAACAAGCATGGGGAAAGCCGGATTCGCTTAATGACTGCCTGCTTCGCTTAACAACTAGCGGTGATTTGCTTAAGAACCATGGCAAAAAAGGTTGAAAAATAGGGTGCGACTCGCTTAACGACTTCCTTGTTTAGCAATGGAAACTCTGGCCCCAATTGTGGTCGTAAATCGAGGACAAGAGCAAGCCGGGGAACAGACAAATTTAATTCTGTGGTTAAATCAGACACAAAATTGCAGGAAGTCCTTGATTTATGATTACAATTAGGATTAGAACTTTTATTGCTCAGCAATGAAGTCACTAAGTGAGTCGCACCCGATTTTATCTTTGCCACAATCGTTAAGTGAATCACGCAATCATAAAGCAAATCAAACTTCCCCTATTGACTTTGCTTGGAACCTGGGAAAGACGTTAATGATGATCACATGACCCCAGGACACCTCAACGGTTGTAAATATATGTCGGGCACCTGTCTTAAAGCATGCAGGATGGAATTGTGGGAGTTAAGAGTCCACCCCTCTTAAAGCATGCTGGCTGGGGAATTCTGGGAGTTGAAGTCCACCCATCTTAAAATATGCTGGCTAGGGAATTCTGGGAGTTGAAGTCCATCCCTCTTAAAGCATGTTGGCTAGGGAATTCTGGGAGATGAAGTCCACCCATCTTAAAATATGCTGGCTAGGGAATTCTGGGAATGGAAGTCCACCCCTCTTAAAGCATACTGGCTGGGGATTCTGGGAGTGGAAGTTCACCCCTCTTAAAGCATGCTGGCTGGGGAATTCTGGGAATGGAAGTCCACTCACCTTAAAACATGCTGGCTGGGGAATTCTGGGAGTTGAAGTCCATCCCTCTTAAAGCATGCTGGCTAGGGAATTCTGGGAGATGAAGTCCACCCATCTTAAAATATGCTGGCTAGGGAATTCTGGGAATGGAAGTCCACCCATCTTAAAACAGGCTGACTTAGGAATTCTGGGAACTGAAGTTTGCCCATCTTAAAGCATGCTATCTGGGGTTTTTTGGGGGACTTGAAGCCTGTCTAACTTTAAAACGTGCTAGGTAGGAGTTGATGTCCACCCACATTAAAATCACCAAGTCTGAAAAACACGGATTTATTGCAACCTCTTCAAGCCCCCGAGCGCCTTTGCAAGAAATCCTGCCCCCTTGCCCCTTTTCAAAAGAGTTTCCAACATCACACAGGGAGGAAAAAAAAGAAAATAATAAAGGAAACGGGAGTCACGCAATTAGCCAGCCGAGTGTCCAGTTTTATCTTACGGGTCTCAAGAAAGTCCTTCGATGTTTTCGATAGAACCTTCGGACTCGCTGAAACTTTCTTCGGCTCCCCCTTTCATCTCGATGTTCCCGTGGTGGGCACAGCTCAGCTCCCCCCTTCAAGGACAGAGAAGCCCGTGTCAATGGCAGCTTTTGCAAGCGCTCGAAGGGCGAAGCAAACATCGGCATGCGTAATTTATCAAAGAGGGGGAAGATAACCAACGGCTCGTCCTTAGCTCCAAGGAAAAACTAGAACTGTGATGGCGAAACTAGGGCACGCGTGCCACAGGTGGCACACGGAGCCATATCGGTGGGCACGCGAGCGTTGCCCTAGCTCAGCTCTGGCGCGCATGCGAACGCCAGCCAGCTGATTATCGGGCCTTCTGGGCCCACCGGAAGTCGGGAAATGTTCTGTCCCCGTCTCACACACACACACAAACAGATAGCCAGGGGTTAAATAAAACTGGCAGACAACAAATTCTTTCAATAAAAGGATTGGCAGCAACCCAGTTAACTGCTTGCCAAGAACTTTACCCATAAAGGGAGGGGTTGTTCCTCCAACAGATAAACCCAAACAAGATACACACAGTTCAAGAATTGTCAAGTCCAGTCCGTATTAAATCCAAGGCAGGTAACGTTGTTGCAAAGATAAAATGTGACTTGCTAGTAGTTAGTTTTGTCCGTCACAGAGTCTGAATGGCCACCTCACCCACTTATATCCCCTGTGGGGTGTGGTCCAGTGACTCAGCTTAATCTCTGGCACGCCTCCTTTTCTGCTGCGTGCGCTTGTCTCTCCGACGCTGGCGTGGATCCAGCCAAGACTTATCTCCGTCACTGTCCGACTGTGAGGAGATACCTGGCTCCTGGCCAATCTCTTCTCCTTCGGGAGACACCTGAGGCATTGCCAGAGAGGAGGGTCCTGGAGAGGGAGGCCTGGCCAACTCCTCTCCTTCATGTTCGGAGCCTTCTCCCTCTGACAACTCGGCCTTGGGGGTCGGAGTCACAACAGGAAACAGGCTGGAGGCTGGAGGGCAGGCTGGAGGGCCTCCAGGGGAGGGAAGGCCCGTTTTTTCGCCCTCCCCAGGCTCCAGAGGCTTTCTAGGTCCCACCAGAAATCAGCAAACAGACTGTTTCAAGCCTCCAGAGGGCCTCCGGTGGTGGTGGTGGTGAGGAAGGCCGTTTTCGCCCTCCCTAGGCTCCAAGAAAGCCTCTAGAGCCTGGGGAGGGCGAAAAATGGGCCTACCGTACAAGAGTGGAAGTCCACCCCTCTTAAAGCATGCTGACTGGGGGATTCTGGGAATGGAAGTCTGACCCATTGTAAAAAAAAAAGGTGGCTGGGGAATTCTGGGACCTGAAGTCTAACCACCTTAAAGTCCCTGAACTTGACAAACCCTGATCTTGGCGTCTCTACCCACGCCAAGCATTTGAGGGGGAAGACCGATTTGACGGGCAAGCAGCACCCTTACCTCTGGATGGCATCTGACAGGCCCTTATTGATGTCATGGCTGTCGGCAGTTGGACAAAGAAACTCCAACACTTTGTCAAGGCTGGAGTTAGCTCTGCAAAATAATAAAAGGAAAGGAAAAAAGAGAGAGAGAAAAAAAAGGAAAGACCATGAGCAAGGACAACAGCTGTTGGACTGACTGGCAAAGAGAGAAAGAGAGACAACTGGTTGTTGTTGTGTTGTTGTCATTTGCACGCCCCTCCAGCTGACGGCCTTGGATAAACCCATCCAGAGCCATTTGCTAACCTGCCCGCTTTTACAAGGTTAATCTAAACGGGCAGCGAGCACAGATTGTGCCTCGCAGGGAGCAGTTGCAAGGCCTGGCCGCAACCAAGAGATTAACGTTGAATAACAGAGTTGGAAGGGACCCTGGAGGTCTTCTAGTCCAACCCACAACTGCTTGTTGTGACCTAGGCCCAAGTAGTTATTGCCAGACACAATCAGTCCTAAACAAACATGTTTTATTAGAACAGCTGAGAATTACTTCATTCTCAGCTTAGTCCAAAATAAAAGTCCTTCGGCCTTATCACAAACTTTTATCTTCTTTGGCACCCTGCCAAAGGCTTTTCATGGCAAAGCCCCACAAAGTTCAGGAACAAGACAAGAAACAAATGTAGCAACGTTGCTTTCCTACAAAGAGCCCAAGAGTTTGCTGCTCTTTTAAGCCTTATGGGAGGGGCCAATCATCTCCTGGCTTTACTCTTGAGTCGTCCCTTTTGCTTTAGCTGCTCTTGCCTTCTGGCAGCTCTTTGCATGCGTGCACTAGGAACAGGTTCCTCCTGTTCCTCTGCCTCTCTGCTATCCGCCTCTGGAGGCTCCGAAGTCCGCACATCACTCCCCGATGGCCCTGGCCCCCTCTCTGCCTCCGACGCAGAGCCCTCCTCTGAGCATTCCCCTGACTCCAGGACTGGCCCATTGTCCTCCCCCAGCCTCCTCACCGTCCAATTCCGCTGCCAGCTCCGCAGGCTGCTGGCGAACCACAACACTGCTCAAACAGGAGATCTTATACCATTTCAGACAAATTGTTGTCCAATCTCTTCTTTAAAAACTTCCAGTGTTACAGTAGCCACAAGTTCTGGAGGCAAACTTGTTTTGCCCCACTGTACCCCAGCCTTTTGGGAAGCTTAGATACAGAGGATCCGGAGATACGGAGGATCCCGGATCTGCGCACCTTCCGCCGCGCTCTAAAGACCTTTGTCAGGTTTAAATAGTTTGTTTATTAATAGTTTATTTCATCAGGCGGGCCTGGCCTAACATTCTCCCTCTTTTTAAATAATTTTAATATTTTTACATTTTTAATATCTTTAATACTTAAAGTCTAAATTGGTTTTAAATTGATTGGGGCTTTAATTGGTCTGGGCCAAACTATTTAATTCGATTTTATTTCTGCTTTTTAATTTGTATGTATGTATTTTATTGTTGGCTGTTCACCGCCCTGAGTCCTTCGGGAGTAGGGCGGTATACAAATCAAATAAAAGTAAAAAGTAAAAGTAAAAAGAGCAGGAAAGGGGGTTGGGAGAAGGGGAGTGGGAGGAATTGATACAGGAAGGATACATGTCATGTGGACAGATCAATGAAGCAGCAGTGTCTGGTGGTGTTGTGGCCCGTCAGTGGCCTGTGTAGATTGTAGCTGATTCCGACAGCGAGGAGGCTGGTGTGGTGCTGCGCCAGCAGCCTGTGCAGCTGGCGCTCGAGTCGGACAGTGAGGAGGCTGGAGAAGATGTGGTGCCAGAGGCGGAGATTCAGCCAGGGCCTTCAGATCTTCCAGAAGCTCCCATAAGTGAAGAGGATGAAGAGGAGGAGCCTCTTCTCGATGCACAGGCGCGCAGAGCTGCCAAAAGGCAGGAGTGGCTCCTCTGGAGGAGGTCTCCTCGAGAGTAAGGCTTGGGGCTAATTGGCCACTCCCTTAGGCTATTTAAGGAGGAACACCAACTGAAGCAATTTGCAAGGAACAACTTTAGTTCTCTCTCCTTCGCGTCTGCAAAATTGCTTCTGGGCTTTCTGCCAACTCTAGTAAGACTGTGATTACCTTATCTTAGAATTCTGGTAGGCTGTTGAGACAGTTCATTAACAGCCTTTGAATGATAAAGACTGAGTTATTTTGAGTAAAATAAGCTTTGTATAGAGTTTGTGTGTGCTGCGTTCTTTGGGGTCCGTAGCTGGGGCAGAACAGGTGGGAAGTTCAATAGAGGAAGCAGAATACCGATAGTTCTCGACTTACGACCACAACCGAGGCCACGTTTCCGTTGCTAAGCGAGACAGTTAAGCGAGCTTTGCCCCATTTTATGACCTTCCTTGCCACAATTCTTCAGCGAATCCCTGCAGGTGTTAAGTGAATCCGGCTGCCCCACTCACTTTGCTCGTCAGGAGGTCGCAAACGGGGATCAACCTGCAACCGTCGTATAAGGACATGCCCGTTGCCGAGCGCCTCAATTTTGATGACGTGTCCATGGGGCATGTTGCCAACGGTTGAGGGCAGAAAAACGGACATCAGTCACTTTTGGCATGGCCCTAAGTGCGAGGATGCCTTTCCTCAACATAATTGGAACAGTTGCTAAAGGAATGGTTGTAAGTCGAGGACTAGCTGTATAATTTATTTATTGTTTATTTATTTATTTATTGGTTCAATTTATATTCCGCCCTTCTCTGGAGACTCAGGGCAGCTTACAATGCATTAAGCAATAGCCTTCATAGTAGGGCTTTCGGGGGCCCCCCCAAGCGGTGTTCTTTTTTATACAAAGTCAGCTTATTGCCCCCACAATCCGGGTCCTCATTTTACCTACCTCGGAAGGCTGGAAGGCTGAGTCAACCTTGAGCCTGGTGAGATTCGAACTCGCAGTAATTGCAGGCAGCTGGTGTTACTTAACAGCACTTTAGTCTGCTGCGCCACCAAGGCTCTGGTGTTAACAAATACATCACTGGAGATGTTTTTAAGAAGAGATCGGACAGCCATTTGTCTGAAATGGTATAGGGCCGTGATGGCGAACCTAGTGGCACGCGTAGCCATTTTGGTGGGCACGTGAGCTCAGCTCCGGCACACTAGTGCATGCCAGCCAGCTGATTTTCGGGCCTCCTGAGCCAGGGGTGGGTTCTAAATTTTTTTACTACCGGTTCTGTGGGCGTGGCTTATTTTGTGGGCGTGGCTTGGAGGTCATGTGACTAGGTGGGCGTGGCTAGCTGGTCAGAGTCATTTCTGGAAGGTCCTCGCACTTGCGACCAGTCCTCGCACTTACGACCCGACTCATTTGTTTGCTTTTAACACTGATCAGCTGTAGGGCGGCCCTTTGAAGCCCCTCGGCAAGAGTTTAAACAGTTTTTTTCCCTCTAGTCATCAGCTGGGACTCAGGAGGCAGCAATAGATTGGGGGTGGGATCAAATAAAAGGTAAGAATAACGTGGGGGGGGGGTGGGAGGGCGGGGGGGAGAACTGGTTCGGTGACGTCATATCGTCACCGCTACCGGCTCGGCCGAACTGGACTGAACCGGGAGGAACCCACCACTGTTCTGAGCCCACCGGAAGGGAAACAAGCCATTTCCTGCCTCCAGAGGGCCTCGGGGGATGGTCGGGAAGGCTGTTTTGCCCCCGCCCAGCTCTATTCGGATTCTGATTCTGAAATTTTAAATTCTGATTTAAATTTTCTTTTTTTGGACCCCTGCTCGTAGAACAATACGATCTCCTGTTTTTCTCCTCCTGTTCAAGAGACGCTCTCCTACCTTTCTGTATCTTCTCCCAGACAGACGCTTTCCCTCAACCAGAGGCTGTCGTCCGGTTTGATCGCGTTGGGCGCTTCCTTTTCTTCCGGCTTCCCTGCTTCTTTTGAATCCAGTGGATCGGGATCTCCTGATGAAAACACAGCGGGGGAGGGGTCAATTTAGAAGCATGTTGTGGTGCGTTCAGTCAGGCAGGTCACACAGTCCTCCCTTCTTCCTCCCTCTCTCCTTCCCTTTTCCTTCCCTTCCTTCTTCCTCCCTCCCTCCTTTTCCTCCCTCCCTCCCACCCAGGGGTGGGATTCAAAAGTTTTAGCAACCGGTTCTCTGCCCAGTTGCTGGGTGGGGTTGGCCATGGTGCGGGTGGCCTACTCACCACCGGGGGACGCGTTTTGACCCTCCCCAGGCTCCGGAGGCTTTTCTTGAGCCTCTGGGAGGGTGAAAATGGCCTCTGGGAGGGTGAAAATGGCCTCCCCGGGCTCTGGAGGCCCTCCAGAGGCCAAAAACGGGCACGTTTCTAGACTTCCGGAAGGCCCGTTTTTCACCCGCCCCAAGCCTCCACGTGGGCACTGCATTTACCTGGCATCCAAAACGGGCCACATGGGGATTCCTGGGAAGGGAGGGGCAGGGTGGGCGGGGCCATCCAGTCCTTGCAACTACCTGTTCGGTGAACCAGATGTAAAATTAGCATCCGGTTTGCTTGAATAGGTCAAAACTGGCTGAATCCAAGCCCTGCTCCCACCCTTCCTCTCTGGCTCTCTCCTTCTTCCCTTTTCCTTCCTTCCTCCCTCCCTTTCCCCCTCCCTTCCTCCCTTTTTCCTTTTCCTTCCTTCCTCCCTCCCTCCCTCCCTTTTCCCTTTTCCTTCCTTTCTCCCTCCTTTTCCCCCTCCCTCCCTCCCTTTTCCCTTTTCCTTCCTTCCTCCCTCCCTTTCCCCCTTCCTTCCTTTTTTCCCTTTTCCTTCCTCCCTCCCTCCCACCCTCCCTATCCTGCCTTTATTATTATTTTTACAAACAACTCAAAGCGGCAAACATATCCAACAGATCTTTCTCCTCCGAATCTCCCCACAACAACAATCCTGTGCGATGGGCTACCCAAGAGAGAGAGATAGGGACTGGCCCAAAGTCACCCAGCCAGCTTTTACCACTAAGGCAGGACTAGAACTCACCATCTCCTAGTGATTGGACCAAAATCACCCAGCTGGTTTTCACGCCTAGGGCGGGACTAGAACTCACTGTCTCCTGGTGATTGGCCCTAAGTCACCCAGGCAGCTTTCCTGCCTAAGGCGGGACTAGAACTCACTGTCTCCTAGTGATTGGCCCAAAGTCACCCAACCAGCTTTCCTGCCTAAGGCAGGACTAGAACTCACTCTCTCCTGGTGATTGGCCCAAAGTCAACCAGTGTTGTGACTCCGACTACTGAGCCTGTCCTCATGGAGGAAGAGGACTCAGAAGGTGATGGGGAGCAACTGACAAGGCCTCCCTCTCCAGGACCCTCCTCTCTGGCAATGCCTCAGGTTCCATCCGAAGGCCAGGAGGAACAGCCTGGGATGGGCCAGGAGGAAAGCATATCGGAGCACCCATTGATAGGGAGTGAGGATGATGAATCCTGGCTTGATCCCAGGCAGCGTCGGAGGGAGAAGCGTGCGCAGCAACGGAAGAGGCGTGGGAGGGCCAGGGATTGAGCTGAGTCACGGAGCCACGCCCCACAAGGGATAAAAGGGGGCGTGATTGCTCGGCAGGCTTTGTGACGGACAAAAGTTTAAACTCTAAAGAGTCACATCGTGAATCCTGCACTTCGGCTCAGATATATTTTGGACTAAACTCTTGTGGATAATTTGTCGCTCTGGAAAAGGACTGCAGATAAGGCGTCTCCTGCTTTTTGGGGAGTACTGATTGGACTTGGCAGGCGTTTTACAGTTAGCTGCCAGAACTCTCGTCTGCCAGAAATTCTGGTCTGTTTATACAATAAATTATTGGCAGGCATGTTTGATACTGCATTTGTCTGTGTGAGGACGGGGGACAGAACAACCAGTTGGCTTTCAGGCCTAAGGAGGAACTAGAACTCACCGTCTCCTGTTTTATCACCTGGAACCTTAATCGCTAGACCAAACTGTCCCTGAACAAATGTCCAACCTCATCCGTTAGGGCTTCATATCAACAAAATCCAACATATAACAATATGGAACGGTTAATCACAATGGTTCTTTGCGGGATTAACCTCCCGCATCCCCATTTATTTTAAAGAAAAAGGAAGAAGATATTTAATTGACGGTGGCCTGTAGGAAGCTACAAGAAAGGAGCAAAAAGAGCCTTGATAGTACAGTGGTTTAGTGCACCCTGTTATTAACACAGCTGCATGCAATTTCTGCTGGTTCGAATCTCTCCAAGGCTCAAGGTTGACTCAGCCTTCCACCCTTTCTAAGGTAGGTTAAATGAGGACCCAGTTTGTGGGGGCAATAAGCTGACTTTGTATAAATATACAAAAGTATGAAGGCTATTGCTTAACGCATTGTAAGCCGCCCTGAGTCTCCGGAGAAGGGCGGCATATAAATCAAATTAAAAAAAAAAAAAAAAGTCAGCTTCGGACAATTATTTCTTGCTCTGATCGCTACTATGACGATTTTACTAATTGGGCCAATCAAGAAAAAAAATATTAACCGAAGAGACGATGCATGACAAGATTTGAGTGAATTCAATGACCACTGGATTAAACAGTCAGGAGGTGTCAGATATTAAACTATCCCCGTTCCACGAGAGCCTCAGTGGAAGATGGGTCCTGTAGTGGGAAATCAGCACTGAGCAGGCTGGAGTATTTGGTAACCCTCCAATTCGATCGCAGATCAGAATATGCTACCAAGGGATGAGAATATATTTGTAGCTCAGGGTTGAACTGTGGGATCCCTGAGGTTCTCTGAGCTTTGTGGGTTTCTGGCAGACGTTTAATGACCCAGCTAGGTAACATTATCAGTGCTAGAAGGGAGTGGGGTTTGTGGAGAAGAGGAGGAGGAGGAGAACTGTGGGGTCCTTGGTGCTCTCTGAGCTTGGTGGTTTTCTTAATAGACGTTTCATGACCCAACTAGGTAACATTATCAGTGCTAGAAGGGAGTGGGGTTTGTGGAGAAGAGGAGGAGGAGGAGGAGGAGGACTGAGCTTGGTGGTTTTCTTGCAGACATTTCATTACCCAGTTAGGTTACATCATCAGTGTTGGAGGAGTGTGGGGTGGTGTTGCTCTCAGACACTGCAACTGGTTGCAAAGAAATGTTGTGTTTGTGTGTTTGTGTATGTGTATGTGTGTGGTATGTTTTACGCTGGCCAGAAGTTTTGAGCCTATCCTAATTTCCAACGGTTGCTAAGTGACAAGTCAGCCGTAAATCAAGGACTACCAGTACAACGATTTCAATCACAGCAACCAAGCCTATGGATGAAATAAATGGATTTTATACAGGTAGTCCTCGACTTACAACAGTTCGTTTAGTGACCATTTGGCAGTTATAACTGCACCGAAAAAAGGGACTTAGGACCGTTTTTCACACTTACGACCGCTGCAGCATCCCCCGGGGGTCAACATTCAGAGGCTTGGCAACTGTCTCGCATTTATGACGGTTGCAGTGTCCTGGGGTCACGTGATCCCCTTTTGCGACCTTTGAACAAGGAAAGCCGGATTCACTTAACAACCATGTTACTAACTTAACAACTGCAGTGACTCACTTAACGACGGTCGCCAGAAAAGCCGTACAATATGGGGAAACTCACTCAACAAATGTGATTCGCTTAAACAACGTAAATTTCCAGCCTGATTGCGGTCGTAACTCGAGGCCTACCTGCACGTAAAACCTACCAGCTCGTGTAAGAGCAGAGCAGGGTGCGATTAAAATACTAGAGCGAATACACGGGGTTTTTTAATATTAAAACCGAGACTCTGCGGTAGGAGGTAAAAATAGAACTCAAGACGAAACGATCTAATAACAAAACGATTAAAATTAAATTGCAATCCTTCGGGGTACATAAAAAGATGGTTTATTATTTATTCATTCCTCGTCTGTCAGAAACAATTAAAATGTAAAGGATAAAACAGAAACTAAATAGAAATTCCAACTCCCTCTGCATCTGTTATTTGCGGGTGGATTCAGGCTGCAACCGTACAAAACTTTGGAAAAAGCCCTGAAATTTAACAATCCAGCGACTCCTCGATTTACAACCATGTGTTTAGTGACCGTACAAAGTTACAACGCCATTGAAAAAGTGACTTAGCACCGTTTTTCACACTTACGACCGACCGTCGCAGCGTCCCTGTGGGTCACGTTATCAGAATTTGGACGCTCAGCAACTTGACTTGTACTTATGACCGTTGCTGTGTCCCAAGTTCTGCGATCCCCTTTTGCGACCTTCTGATAAAGCAAGTCAACGGGGAAGCCAGATTCACTTAACAACCGTGTTGCTAAATTAACGACCGCAATGGTTCACTTAACAACTATGATGATAAAAGAAAGAGAAGATTCAGAATACTTTAAGATATGGAATCAATTTTTCTACTGGTTATGTTCTGCCCCAGCTATGGACCCCAAAGAACGCAGCACACACAAAGTCTGTACAAAACTTAATTTACTAAAATAACTCAGTCTTTTTCAAACAAAGGCCGTTAAGAAACTTTCTTAACAGCCTACAAGAAACCAAAGATAAAGTAATCACAATCTTACTAAGGTTGGCAGAAAGCCCAGAAGCAATTTGCAGAGAATCCAGACGCGAAGGAGAATGAACTAAAGTTGTTCCCTGCAAATTGCTTCAGTCGGCGTTCCTCCTTAAATAGGCTAAGGGAGTGGCCAATTAGCCCCAAGCCTTACTCTCGAGGAGACCTCCTCCTGAGGAGCCACTCCTGCCTTTTGACAGCTCTGCGCGCCCGTGCATCGAGAAGAGGCTCCTCCTCTTCTTCCTCTTCACCCATGGAAGCTTCTGGAGGTTCTGAAGGCCCTGGCTGAATCCCCGCCTCTGGCACCACATCTTCTCCAGCCTCCTCACTGTCTGACTCAAGTGCCAGCTGCACAGGCTGCTGGCACAGCACCACACCAGCCTCCTCGCTGTCGGAATCAGCTACTAGCTGCACAGGCTTTAAAAGAGATTGTTAAAAAATGTTATAACTAGAATACTATATTAGTGGAAAACGTTTGTAATGGATTTGATGAGAATGAAGATAGAAGAGATAATAGAAGAAAAGAAGTTTTTGGAGATCACACCGGGATGTCACATGGAAGAAATGAATGATGTACTAAATGTTTGTTTGTCTTAAAAATTTTTAAAAAAAACCTTTTAAAAAAAACGGTGCCAAGAAAGGTCATAAAATGGGGCAAAACTCACTTCATTGTCTTGGTTAGCAACGGAAATTTTGGGGCCAACTGTGGTCATAGATCGAGGACTACCTCGTCATTAAAAGAGTTTTTAAAGATTAAAACCGATTTTTTGCGGTCGGAAGTTAAAAACGGAACCCAACACTAAGAGACAAAACGACATCATAACAAAATGATTAAAAATTAAAACTGCAATCCTTCCGTGGACATTAAAAAGATTGGAACTGCTTCTGGTTAATTATTCATTCATCATCATATATCAGACATAATTAAAATGTAAACGGCAGAATACAAAATAAATACACTTCCCATTCTCTTGCTGACAAGATTCCGGCTGCAAAACCGTGCAAAACTTTTGAAAGGCAGACAAAGGTCTTGCAATTTCATCATAATGCAGGCAGTCCTCGACTTATAGCCATTCGTTTAGTGACCGTCCGAAGTTACAACGGTGCTGACAAAAAACTTTTAAAACCCAGCCTCCTGATCGTAGCAAGCAAACGGACGTTCACACTTCTACAACACGCAAACCCACAACGTGGGAAAGGCCTCTCGTTTCGGAAAGAGGTACGGCACAGAAATCTTTCACAATGAGGACTAGTCGCTTTAGAAAACCCCCAGGAGTTTGGACACAGTCCCTGGTGATGCGATCTGGCAGCTCGAATGGTGAATTTAGAAAAAAGGAAGAGGATTACATTTCCCCCCCACTTTTCAAAGGACAGGGAGTCCTCAACTTACGGCGATTCGTTTAGTGACCATTTGAAGTTACAACGGCACTGGAAAAAGGGGACTTATGATCGTTTTTCACACTTGTGGCTGCTGCAGCCCCTGCCAGATCACAGTGATCAAAATTCAAACGCTTGGCAACTGGCATGTACTTACGACTGTTGCAGTGTCTCGTGGTCCTCTTTTTGTGACCTTCTGACAAGGAAAGCCAATTGGGGGGAGGGGGGGAAGCCAGATTCACTTCACGACCGTGTGACTAACTTAACAATGGCAGTGATTCGCTTAACGACTGCAGCGGGAAAGGTTGTAAAATGGGGCGAAACTCACGTAACAACTGCCTTGCCTTAGCTTCGCGATAGAAATTTGGGGGCTCTGTTGCAGTCGTAGGTCGAGGACTAGCTGTAGGTATCTTGGATGCACTGGGACACTTTTGCAGGAGCCTCAACCTACCTCTTTGGGGTGAATTTTGCTGAGCAGAAGGAATCTCCCTTCCCGATTCTGCCAGATTCCTCGAGACGGGCAGCCAAAGGTTACCGTCCTGAAAAAGATAAAAAAGGGCAGAATTAAAAGTTGGAGGTGAGCTGGGAGGCTGGGTGGGGTGTCCGAAGGGAGGCTTGAATTGCTTTCTCCAACCCGGCGCCCTCAGAGGCTCAGGGCTTCAGCTTCCGTTATGGAGCCAAACTTATTGTCAGCACTTCAAGCTGCATTTACTCTAGTGCTGACATAGGAAGGAGAAGCGGAGGCATCTGGAAAGGGACATTTGACTTTTCACCTACTTATTTTCCCTGGAGATAATATCCCCTAGGAGATGGGATGGGAGGGGGGAAATTCCTTTGAGCTGGAGCAGTAGATTAGGGGTAGAGTGATTTGGAAGATGGCCAATGAGTGCAGAGGAGTGGGGAACGGAAAGGGAGGGTTTTGGGTCTGGAAGTCAGTGTTGGGTACGATGGAGTCGGAATTAGAATGTTGTGCTTAATAAATGGGAGTTTTTCATCAAAGACTTTGTTTGAAATGCAATTTATTTGAGGCGACCTCGAAACCTGACACTTATCTCTGTGGGATGTCGGACACAGACTGGGTGGTAAATCTTCATCTCTGCCCTCACTAGGTTGTGAGTAGCAGCCTTTTCAATGCTGGAATTGGCTTGGCTAGGGAGGAGGAGGAGGAGGAGGAGGAAGAAGAAGAGGAGGAAGAGGAGGAGGAAGAATAGGAGAAATAGAAAGAAGAGGAGAAGCAGGAGGTGGAAGAGGAGTAGGAAGAAGAAGAGGAGGAAGAGGAGGAGGAAGATAAGGAAGAAGAGGAAGAGGAGGAGGAAGAGGACAAATAGAAAGAAGAGGAGAAGCAGGAGGTGGAAGAGGAGGATGAGGAGGAGGAAGAAGAAGAGGAGGAAGAAAAGGAAGAGGAAGAGGAGGAAGAGGAAGAGGAGAAATAGAAAGAAAAAGAAGGGAAGCAGGAGGCGGAAGAGAGGACGGGAAAAAGGAGAGGAGAGAAGAAAAAAGGGAGGAAGGGAAAATGAGAATAGGAAGAGGAGATGGAAAAGAAGGAGGAGGAGAGGAAGGAAAAGAAGGAGAAGGAAGAAAGGAGAAGAGGAAGAGGAAGAGAAAAAGAAAAAGAAGAGGAGAAAAAAGAGAAGGGGGAGAGGACGAGGAGGAGAACAGGAGGAGGAAAGAAAAAAAGAGGAAGAGAAGAAAAAGGGAATAGAAAGAAAAAAGAGGAAGAAGAGAGGGAAGAGGAGGGAAAAAGAGAAAGAAAAGAAAAGAATAAGGACAAAAAGGAAGAGGAGGAGATAGAGAAGGAGAAGAAGAGAAGGAAGAGGAGGAGAGAAGAAAAAGAGGAAGGAGGAGGACAGAAAAGGAGAGGAGGAGAAAAAGAGAAAGAAGAAAAGAATAAGGACAAAAAGGAAGAGGAGAAGAAGAGATGGAGGAGGAGGAGAGGAAGAGGAGGAGAAGGAGAATTCTGCAGGTTTCTCACCTCCACACAAACCACAACTACAACTACACAACTACAAGTTTTGTCTGAAACTCCCCACTTCCACCTGAGAAAACTTCAGTCTGGCTTTAGCCTGTCTTAGACGGAGACTCCAGATTGAGGTCATATGCTCCTCAAATGTACCTTCCCTGTGCTTTTGTGCCTGTGTGTTTGTGTGTCCGTGCCTGCCCAGAGCAACACAATTACCTGCAGCCGGGAACCTACCTGCCCGCTCGGCAAATTGCTTCTTCTTTGAAAACCATCCTTGCCAGGGGAAAATTAGGGTTCCTCTATAGAGCCAAGGCGGCTTTGCAATTGTGCGTGGTTGTAACTTTTTATTTCCTTGAGCTTAAATATATATATATAGATATATATGTTTTCTGAGGTTTTCGCGGGTGTTTGTATGTAGGTCTTTGGTTATTCGGGTTTTCTCCCGCGTAAAATTGTTCACACCCCCACTGGCAGTTAAAAGGAAGAAGCAGCTGCGATCACACACATTGCTCCTAGAAGCACGAAGCCGAAGACACCAGCCTGAAGATGACGAATGAGACTTCGTTGAAACGTTGCCAAGAAACCTCCAATTTTACGCGGGAGAAAACCCGAATAACCAAAGACCTACATATGTGTGTGTGTGTGTGTGTGTGTGTGTGTGTGTGTGTGTGTGTGTTTCTTCTAGCCAGGTTTTCCCTACGTAACCAAGGTTTTATATATATATAAAACCTGGCAGGTTCAATCTTGTTCTTTCACCGGAGTGTATTTTGCCAGCGGTTGTTAAAGCCTAAGTGCCTAGTAACGGATAAAATAGCTACTAATGGAAAGAATATCGTACAAATTACATTTTATCCCCTGAGCGGTAGCTGATTAACTAAGCCGAAGGCTGTTTGCGGAGACAAGCTCCTTTCAATTGTATCCTGTGGGAAATTTTTGCCTTTAAAAAGCCTTTAAACCTTTAAAAAAAAAAAAAACGTTGTCAAAAATCATCCTTTTGGCTACTCTTTTTGGCAAGTTGGTCGCCTGGTAGCTAAACTGCTAGGTTTGCCTGAATCCAGGTCGTCCTCGACTTACAACAGTTTGTTTAGTGACCGCTCGAAGTCACAGCGGCACTGAAAAAAAGCGACTTATGATGTCTCCTACCTGCCACCCCCCGGTCGCAGCATCTCTGGGATCAAAATTCACACGCTTGGCAACTGGCGTGTACTTGTGACGGTTGGAGTTTTCCTGGGGTCGTGTGACCGCCCTTCTGACAAAGTCAATGGGGGAAGCCGGATTCGTTTTAACAACCGTGTTACCAGGGGTGAAATCTAAATTTTTTTGCTACTGGTTCTGTGGGCGTGGCTTAATTAGTGGGCGGGGCTTGGTGGTAAGGTGACTGGGTGGGCGTGGCCAAGTCAATGTCACTTCTTTGCCCTTTTTTAACCTACAAAACCCAACACAACACAACTGGCTCACCCACAATGTAAAAGCAGCTGTGCTAGACCCAAAATGGCCCCTGCAACAAGCAGGAACCTCACACAGCCACAAAAAGCCCCAAAAAACAACTTTCATACTTTACACACACAAAATTCCACATATAGCTTTGTGAGGTTTTGTGTGTTTGTGTAGTTAGAGTGAAACACTACAGAAACACATTAAATCTCAGAAAGCTGCACAAATATTATTTTATTTTATTTTTATTTTTATATAAAAGCAGCTAAATTTAAAACTTCCTAAACTTTAAATGGCTAGGTCTAAAAAAGAACAACTAAAAAAACCCCAATTAACTCAGCTGAACTTGATTGCAGGCAGGGAGATTCAGTTGCTTGCTGATGCAATGGATTGCAGGTATTACAGCAAGTGAAGCAAGACAGGCGTTGCGACCAGCAGCTAAAGTAAGCAAGCTGGAAGCTTGGGGGGGGGGGGAGGGATTTTTGCTACTGGTTAGCAGGCAACTCAGCTGGGATCGTCAGAGCTTGGATCGTCAGAGCCATTTAAAAGAAAAAAAAAAGGCTCTGATGATCGCGCGGCTCAGCTGGGCATGGGGGGCGGGGGCAGGGATTTTTGCTACCGGTTCTCTGAACTGCCCGCCGCCATCGCTACCTACTCGTCCAAGCCGGTCCGAACCGGGAGCATTTCACCCCTGTGTGTTACTGACTTAACTAGTGTACGGATTCAGTTAACAATCGGGGGCAAAGTTCACTTATCTCTCTCACTTAACAACAGAAATTTTGGGATCCATCGTGGTCGTATGTCGAGAACTACCTGTAATCGAGGCCGCAGGTAGAGAGGTACAGAGAGACATCAGTACAGACAGCTACCGAATTAAAATGCCAAGATGAAAAAATAAGAGAAAATAGGACTAGGGGGTGACATGATAGCAGTCTTTTTTAACAGATTAACAGAGTTGGAAGGGACCTTGTAGGTCATCGAGTCCAACCCCCCGCCTAAACCATTTTTTCCAATATTTGAGGGGCTACCACAAAGAAGAGGGAGTCAAGCTATTCTCCAAAGCACCTGAAGGCAGGACAAGAAGGAACGGGTGGAAACTAATCAAGGAGAGAAGCAACTTAGAACTAAGGAGAAATTTCCCAACAGTGAGGATAATTAACCAGTGGAACAGCTTGCCACCAGAAGTTGTGGCTGCTCCAACACTGGAAGTTTTTAAGAAGAGACTGGAGATCCATTTGTCTGGAATGGCATAAGTTCTCCTGCTTGATCAGGAGGTTGGACTAGACGACCTTCCAGATCCCTTCCAGATCGGATTCATACCAAATATCTGATTCTGAGGATAGAAACACATAAAAAGCCTAGAATTTAAAGACACAGCACTGGAGTGAGCTTCAATTAAATTTGCCTGAGAGCAGCCAGCACAAAAGTGGCCCAAAGGAACACTTTCAAAGAGGCTGTTATGTGCAGAGTCTGAGACAAAATCCAATTTCAACACTTATGGCAGGAATAACTTGTGTTTCCCAGCCGTCTGTCGGCAAATCTTTGTGACATTGTCTTTGCTACACACACACACACTCAACCCTCCCTTCTTCCGACAGCGAGGAGGCTGGTGTGGTGCTGTGCCAGCAGCCCCTTGCAGCTGGCAACTGAGTCAGACAATGAGGAGGCTGGAGAAGATGTGGTGCCAGAGGCAGGGATTCAGCTGGGGCCTTCAGAACCTCCAGAAGCTTCCATGGGTGAAGAGGAAGAAGAGGAGGAGCCTCTTCTTGATGCACGGGCGCGCAGAGCTGCCAAAAGGCAGGAGTGGCTCCTCAGGAGGAGGTCTCCTCGAGAGTAAGGCTTGTGGCTAATTGGCCACTCCCTTAGCCTATTTAAGGAGGAACGCCAACCGAAGCAATTTGTAGGGAACAACTTTAGTTCATTCTCCTTCGCGTCTGGATTCTCCGCAAATTGCTTCTGGGCATTCTGCCAACCTTAGTAAGATTGTGATTACTTTATCTTTGGTTTCTTGTAGACTGTTAAGAAAGTTTATTAACAGCCTTTGTTTGGAGAAGACTGAGTTCTTTTAGTAAATTTAAGTTTTGTACAGACTTTGTGTGTGCTGCGTTCTTTGGGGTCCGTAGCTGGGGCAGAACAGGGACGGAAGGCTAAAACATATAAAGAACGGTTGCTGGAACTGGGTATGTCTAGTCTGATGAAAAGAAGGACTAGGGGTCACATGATAGCAGTGTTGCAATATTTGAGGGGCTGCCCCCAAAAGATTTGGGGGTTAAGCTATTCTCTCTCTATATAATTTTTATTAATATATTCTATACACTAATACACAAATAAAATATACAATCCTGCCACCATGGTATAATATGATTACATTGTCCATAAGTATAAAATCATTCCTTTATACATACATATTTGCCACCATATATATATACATCATCATATATCTATTCTATCCCACCTTTTCTGGACCCAATCGTACCATACTTTCCAACTGTTATAAAATTCTGAGTCTTTTTTACCATTGATCAATCTAGTTAATCTATCTGATTCCGTACACTCATTAATTTTATATATTATTTTCAAATCTATCGGTAAGTATTCATTTTTCCACTCCTGCGCATACGCTAATCTTGCTGCAGTGATAATGTGAATCAACAAGAACCATATATCTGATTTAACATTCAAAGGTTTTGCCCCCAATAGGAAAATCTCAGGTCTTAATTCCAAATTAATCTGTGTAATTTCCAAAATCCATTGCCGTATTTTTTTCCAATATTTAACCGCCTGCGGGCAGGTCCACCATTGGTGAAAATAGGTTCCATTGCTGTAACCGCACTTCCAACAGCAGGCAGATGGGGTTAAGCTATTCTCCAAAGCACCTGAGGGCAGGAGAAGAAGCAACGGGTGGAAACAAATCAAGGAGAGGAGCAACCTGGAACTAAGGAGAAATTTCCTGACAATTAGAACAATAAACCAGTAGAACAACTTGCCACCAGAAGTTGTGAATGCTCCAACACTGGAAAAGCCATTTGTCTGGAACGATATAGGGTCTCCTGCCTGAGCAGGGGGTTGGACTAGAAGACCTCCGAGGTCCCTTCCAACTCTATGTTATTTTACAATTTCTCCGGGGACTTTGTCTGGCTCTAAGGGCGAACACGTCAACCCTGTTTCTTAGGGGAAAGGAAGAGACTCTTAAGGAGCAAAATCTTTTCAATAATTTATCCTTCCCTTCTAGCGGAGCTGTTTTTCCCACACTGAGGCTCTGCGGAGGCCTTCGCAGGCCAGCAGAAACTGCAGCTCCTAATGAGCTGATTAAGCACCGCCTGGCTGAGCTGTCAATCCAAAGAGGATGGGGGTGACCAAGGGCAGCGGCTGATGGTCTCTTTCCTTGATCTACAGTTCCTCTAATTCCTTCTCCCGCTGAAGAAGCAGAGACGGCAAAGAATAGAACAGAATATTCTTTATTGGCCACGCGTGGTTGGACACACAAGGAATTTGTCTCCAAATTGCAGAGTCTCTCCATATGTGTACAAGCAACAAGTGACATGATATATCATGATCATCCTCTTTTAACAACCCGATAATCCCTTGCGGGATGGAGTCTGGGCAGCTGAATGGAGCTGAGTGTTTTACTGGCCGGATGCCCTTCTTGTCACCAATCCGGAGTTTTGTTTCAGCAGATATATTCTCATTGTGCCCAGAGAGAGAAATATCTGCCTCTACCCTAGGATCGAACTCACAGCCTCCTGATTGTGAGGCCAGAGCTCCACCTCTCGGCCACCGCATCATTCAACAAGGAGCCCTGGTTAGCGCAGCAGACTAAAAAGCACTGTTATTAACATCAGCTGCCTGCAATTACTTCAAGTTCAAATCTCCCCAGGCTCAAGGTTGACTCAGCCTTCCATCCTTTCTAAGGTAGGTAAAATGAGGACCCAGATTGTGGGGGCAATAAGCTGACTTTGTATAAATATACAAAAGTATGAAGGTTATTGCTTAACGCATTGTAAGCCGCCCTGAGTCTTCGGAGAAGGGCGGCATATAAATCAAATAATAATAATAATAAAAAAAAGTGATATATCCAATGTTGGAAAAGCCCAGAAACCCCTGCAGATGATATTATAATAATAAATAATAATAATAATAATAATAATAATAATAATAATAATAATAATAATTATTATTATTATTATTATTATTATTATTATTATTCTGGAATGTGCAGAGATTGATAGATTAACCCTAAAAATTAAAGGAAAAGAAGATTCGGACTATTTCATAACATGGGAACTAGTCTATAAATGATAGATATTGAGATTGGAGGAGTGGAATTAGGTGAAATATGGTTTATAGGAGAAAGAAAAACAGATGAATGTATATTTATGACGGTTATATAATCGATACTATAAAGAGCCTTGATAGTACAGTGGTTTAATGCACCCTGTTATTAACACAGCTGCCTGCAATTTTTGCTGGTTCGAATCTCTCCAAGGCTCAAGGTTGACTCAGCCTTCCATCCTTTCTAAGGTAGGTAAATTGAGGACCCAGTTTGTGGGGGCAATAAGCTGACTTTGTATAAAATATACAAAAGGATGAAGGCTATTGCTTAACGCACTGTAAGCCGCCCTGAGTCTCCGGAGAAGGGCGGCATATAAATCAAATTTTTTTTTTAAAAAAAGGAAGATAATAAAGCCAACGCAATCCTAAACAGCATTAACTGAGGGAAAAACCTTGCCAAGAAAGCTGCAAGAACCTGTCCAGGCGGTGGGCGGCAGTGAAAAAAGACATACCCCAAACCACAGTTGGGTGATTTCCTGAATCCACTTACATGTTGTACAAGCCCAGGTGATGGAAATGGGGTGGCAGGTACCTCTTCTATCCTCACCCTTGTGGCGCAGGGTGCAGGAAACGTACTGACTCCCAACAAGGAGACGTCGTGCGTAACCCAGGAGGACGTATCGATGGTCATCACGCAATAATCCTTGTATTTTGTGACGGTGGAGGAGAATGTTGGGGGTGGATTCGCTGGGGAAAGAAAAGAAAAGAAAAAAAAAGAGGGAGAGAAAATGGAACGGTTTTTAATCCGTCTTTTTCTTTCTCCCACGCACAATTTATTCAAACAAGTTCTAAATAAGCTCCTTTCGGTTCACCTCTGGGGAGGGGGGGGGAATACAAATTACTGCCAGATGTTCAGACAGAGAAGATTCATTGAAATTCAATGTGGAGAAAAGGAAAGTCTTATACTTAGGCAAGAAAAACAGAAAGGACACATATAGACTGGGTAAAACCAGGCTTAATAGCAGGAACTGGGAGTGGGAACTTGGAGTCTTAGTGGACAACCAATTAAATATGAGTTAACAGTGTGTGGCAGCTGCCAAAAAAGCCGATGCAATCCTAAATTGCATTAACAGAGGGATACAATCAAGATCAAGGAAGCTACTAGTACCACTCTATAAAGCCCTAGTAAGGCCACACCTAGAGTACTGCATCCAGTTTTGGTCACCACACTATTAAAAAGATGTTGAGACTCTAGAAAGAGTGCAGAGAAGAGCAATAAAGAGGATTAGGGGACTGGAGGCTCAAACATATGATAAACGGTTGCAGGAACCAGGCATGGCTAGTCTAGGGAAGAGAAGGACCAGGGGAGACAGGAGAGCATCTTCCAATATTTGAGGGGCTGCCCCAGAGAGGAGGAAGGGGGTCAAGCTATTCTCCAAAGGCCAGGCAAGGAATAATGGATGGAAACTGGACAAGGAAAGATTCAGCCTGGAAATAAGGAGAAATTTTCTGACGGTGAGAAACAATCAACCCATGGAACAGAAGTTGCCTTCAGAGGTTGTGGCAGCTTCATCACTGGAAGCTTTCAAGAAGAGATTGGACTGCCATCCAGTCTCTTCTTGAAGGGTGCTTCCCACAAATTAATTATCACCTATTGGTACTTCCACAGACCCTTGACTGACCGGGGCTGAGAGGAGTGCTGGTCTTAATGGGGGAATTCGAATTTCTGGGAGTTTTCAGCGCTGACGTCTTCGATGGGTCGTTGCAGATGATGCTAGATATTTGTTGAATATCTCCAAGGGATCTGGCCAAAACAGAACAAAATGGATGAGAAGACATCGCTGTTGGGTTCTCGTCTGTCCAGAAATGCTGGACTCCAGGAATCCTATATTTTTTTCAGCCTCTTCCTCCCAACAGCTCAATCATCTCTGCAAATTACTCGTGAGGATATGGACCCCTAACTAACCCCATTTTGGCTACGAGACAATCTGGAAGGTCCTAGCTCAGAATTCTAGAACAAATCATACCACTCACATGTTAATACCAAGGGATGAAATGTCTTGAAACACCGATCAAAATATAACTCTCGAGATCCCGGTTAAAAGCAAAACTGGGATTGCAAGATTGGGATTTAACTATATATATATATTTGGAAGTGGTTTAATTTGAAACTTTAGGATGGATTTGATTTAAGGCACCAGGGTGGAAACTAGGAGATGGTGAGTTCTAGTTCTGCCTTAGGAATGAAAACTGGTTGGATGACTTTGGGCCAATCACTAGAAGATGGTGAGTTCTAGTCTCACTTATGAAAGCCAGGTGGGTCACCTCAGGCCAATCGGCAGGTGACTGTGAATTCTAGTCCTATCAGGCATGGAAGCCAGCTGGATGACTTTGGGCCAATCACCAGGCGATTGTGAGTTCTAGTCCCGCCTTAGGCATGAAAGCCAATTGGGTGACTTTGGCCCAATCACAAGGCGACTATGAGTTCTAGTCCCGCCTTAGGCAAGAAAGCCAACTGGGTGACTTTGGGCCAATCAACAGGCGACTGTGAGTTCTAGTCCCGCCTTAGGCAAGAAAGCCAATTGGGTGACTTTGGGCCAATCACCAGGCGACTGTGAGTTCTAGTCCTGCCTTAGACACGAAAGCTAACTGGGTGACTTTGGTCAGTCAACAGGAGAAGGGGAGTTCTAGTCTCGCTTTAGGCATGAAAGCCAGGTCACTAACGTTGGGCCAATCACCAGGAGACTGTGAGTTCTAGTCCCGCCTTAGGCATGAAAGCCAATTGGGTGACCTTTGGGCCAGTCTCTCTCTTTCTCTCAGCCCAACCCACCTCACAGGGTTGTCGTTGTGGGGAGAACACGAGGAGGAAAGAGCATGAAGTAGATTAGCCAACTCGAGTTACCAATCAAAATAAAGGACAATCAATCAAGCAATAAAATAAAGTTGCAAAACTCCGGAGAACAACGCCATTCATTGGTGCAAAACTGGGTTAAAACCGGACTCCCCAGGCCGAATCCCCCTTTTCCTCAATGAGTGACCTGTCACAACTGCACTTCCTGTGTCCCTCCCTCCCTCCCTCCCACCAAGTGAAACCAGCTCAGCTCCGAAATATCGAGAAACAATCCTTACGTGTCTTCTGCTCCGAATTCTCTCAGAGGCTCACCGAGACTTCCGTATTGCGCTGCCCCAGGGCTGCAAGGGGAATGAACACAAGTAAAGGTAAAGGTTCCCCTCGCACGTATGTGCTGGTCGTTCCCGACTCTAGGGGGCGCTGCTCATCTCCGTTTCAAAGCCGAAGAGCCCGCGCTGTCCGAAGACGTCTCCGTGGTCATGTGGCCGGCATGACTCAACACCAAAGGCGCACAGAACACTGTTCCCTTCCCACCAAAGGTGGTCCCTATTTTTTCTACTTGCATTTTTTTACCTGCTTTCGAACTGCTAGGTTGGCAGAAGCTGGGACAAGTCACGGGAGCTCACCCCATGACGCGGCGCTAGGGATTCGAACCGCCAAGGTTGGGGACCCCTGGTTTAGTGGCTCCCTTGTCCACAATGGCGGTTTTCGCTGGAAACCAAACTAGTATCCACACCACCACCCCAAAAAAAAAAATGTTGTAAGTCACGGTCAGAAGTGTGAAACGGCGCACATGGCCGTAAATGCAGGTCAGTTGCCAGGTGCTGGAAATGCGATCACGGGACCGCTGAGGGACACACCCCCCCCACACACACACAGACACACCACCATCATCAGGACTTTGAATCAGGAGGTCTGACGTAAATTCAAACAATTGAAACAGTGACTGGTCATAAACCGAGGACTATTTTAACATAATTCCCATATGGAACGTTAGAAAGACGTTGTCCCGTGTTGGATCGGGCTCCTCGCTCGATCCGCCTAAAAACCATGGGTCAATATTCCACCCAGGTAGTCCTCAACTTGTAACTATTTGTTTAGTGACCACCGGGAGTTACAAAAAAGTGACTTACGACTGTTTTTTCACACTGACGACCGTTGCAAGATCCTCGTGCTCACGTGAAATTCAGACCCTTGGCAACTGGCATGGATTTACGACGGTTGAAGTGCCCTGGGGGGGGGTCATGGGATCCCCTTCTGACGAGCCCAGTCATTGGGGGAAAGCCAGATTCGCTTAACAACTGCAGTGATTCGCTTAACAACTGTGGCCAAAAAATGGTCGTAAAACGGGGCACAGCTCATTTAACTACCTTGCTAAGCAAGATAGTTTGATTCTAGGTAGTGGCAGGTATTTCTCTCTCTGGGCACCATGAGAATATATCTGCTGAAAAAAACTCCGCATCGGCAACAGGGAAGGGCATCCGGCCAGTAAACACTCAATTCAAATCCATTCCAGGGGTGGAGTCTAAATTTTTTTTACTACCAGTTCTGTGGGCGTGGCTTATTTTGTGGGTGTGGCTTGGAGGTTATGTGACTAGGTGGGCGTGGCTAGCTGGTCAGAGTCATTTCTGGAAGGTCCTCGCACTTACAACCAGTCCTCGCACTTACGACCCAACTCATTTGTTTGCTTTTAACACTGATCAGCTGTAGGACGGCCTTTTGAAGCCCCGCGGCAAGAATTTAAAAAGTTTTTTTCCCTCTAGTCATCAGCTGGGACTCAGGAGGCAGCAATAGATTGGGGGTGGGACCACATAAAAGGTAAGAATAAGGTGGGAGAGTGGGGGTGGGTGGGAGGGGAGAACCGGTTCGGTGACGTCATATCGTCACCGCTACCGGCTCGGCCGAACCGGGAGGAACCCACCACTGCTCCATTCAGTTGCCCGGACTCTACCCCGATGCAAGGGATTTACAAGGTCATTAAAAGAAGACATTGTTAGTAACACAGTGTGGAACTTCATCTATTTATTTATTCTTAGGAAGACTTTTATTAGTAGGAACATTTATGCCCTGCCTTCAAGAAAAACAGTCTCGAAGCGGCTGTAAAATAATTCCACAGCAAACAAGCTTTGGTAACCGAAGGCAAAGAGAAAAACGGAAGGAAACGAGGTAAAAAAAAACACAGAAGCAAAAGAAGCCGTTAAAATAACGCCAGCCCGTTTAAAAAAAAGAAAGACTGCCTCGGAAGAGCTGCCTAAACGTTAAATAAAAAATTCCTACCCTTTGGCAGAAGTAAACAGGTTGTTCCTCGGCAAGTTGTCATGGATATATTTCGTGCCTGTCCCACAGGAATACTCTCGTCCTACGGAATGCAAGTAGGAACATGGTCAAAGAACTTGAAATAAAGATACTTCTAAAAAATTTTTTTTAAAAAAATATGCATTTATTTTATTTTCTGTTATTGGCATCTCCTGCTATGGGCCAGTTGCAAAGACAATGTTTTGAAATAATAATAATAACTTTATTGTCATTGTACGTGTATACACAGTATACCTGAGGAGCCTGAGTGGTGTAGGAGGCTAATGCCTCCTACTAAGGCAGCATTTAACATCCAGCTGCCTGCAATTACTGCGAGTTCAATTTTCACCAGGCTCAAGGTCGACTCAGCCTTCCATCCTTTCTAACGTGGGTAAAATGAGGACCCGGTTTGTGGGGGCAATAAGCTGACTTTGTATAAAATATACAAAAGTATGAAGGCTATTGCTTAACGCATTGTAAGCCGCCCTGAGTCTCCGGAGAAGGGCGGCATATAAAAATAAATAAATAAAAATAAAAAAATAAAATAAAATAAAATAAATAATACCCATACAACGAAATTCACTTAACACCCAAAGACCAGGTCCAACACACATAACAATCCAGTGGTGAAATCCAATTTTTTTTTTACTACCGGTTCTGTGGGCGTGGCTTGGTGGGCATGGTGTGGCTTGGTGGGCTTGGCAGGGGAAAGATATTGTAAAATCTCCATTCCCTCCCCACTCTGGGGCCCACCAGAGGTGGTATTTGCCAGTTTATTTATTTATTTATTGGTTCGATTTATATGCCGCCCTTCTCCGGGGAATCAGGGCGGCTTACAATGCGTTAAGCAATAGCCTTCATACTTTTGTATATTTTTCCAAAGTCAGCTTATTGCCCCCACAATCTGGGTCCTCATTTTACCTACCTCGAAAGGATGGAAGGCTGAGTCAACCTTGAGCCTGGTGAGATTTGAACTTGCAGTAATTACAGGCAGCTGGTGTTACTTAACAGTGCTTTAGTCTGCTGCACCACCAAGGCTCTCTGAACTACTCAAAATTTCCGCTACCGGTTCTCCAGAACCTGTCAGAACCTGCTAGATTTCACCCCTGTAACAATCCCCAAACACACTCCCACCCACCCACCACAAATTCCCCCCTCCCCTAAACCACCCAAACATCCACACAGCAGAACAAGTCATGCTGTCCAACAGCTCACTGACGGTGGCCCTTTAGTTCATGGTTGAGTGCAATTATAGCTCTGGGATTAAAAACTATTCAGAAGACGTGTGGTCCGAGTTTGAATTGTTCTGTATCTTCTGCCAGAAGGCAACAGTCCAAAAAGATTGTGAGCAAGATGGGAAGAGTCTCAGAGAATGTTATGCAACTTCCTCAAACAGCGAGTGTTCTGCCCCAGCTACGGATCCCAAAGAATGTAGCACACACAAACTTCGAACAAAACTCAGTTTACTTCAAAACACAGTCTTTTGCAAATGCAGGCTGTTAATAAAACGTTCTTAACAACCTGCCAGAAATTCCACAGATAAGATAGATGTCATCGCTTCAACGCTGGCATAGAGAGCAGAGGAGAAAGAGATAAGCTCTGAACTTTTGCCTGCTAAATCCCTTTGAAGTCAGGTTGTCGTGGAAATGAGGAGGGGGGGACATTCCTGGGAAATGACGAGACAAGAAGCCTGAAGAATGACTTGGAAGATAGCCAATAAGAAGCAGAGATTTGGGGATCGGAAAGGGAGGGATTGGGGGGCAAAAGGTCAGTCTTGTCCGCATCGAGTCATGATCCGGTGGCTGTGCTCAATTAAAGAAAAGATTTCCTTAAAGATTGGCAGTTTGGAAATTCATTTATTTTGAGATAGCATCGAAGTCTGACAATAAGAGTCTTACAAGAGTTGGCAGAAAGCCCAGAAGCCAGGTTTGCAGAGAAAATCCAAATTCAATGATCAGCGAACGAACGTACGTTGTTTCCTGCAGCTTTTTACAAGCTGTGTGCAAACTTAAATAGGCTAAGGGAGTGGCCAATAAGTCCCAAGCCTTACTCTTGAGGAGACCTCCTCCTGAGTAACCACTCCTGCCTTTTGGCAGCTCTGCGTGCCCCTGCATTGAGAAGAGGCTCCTCCTCTTCTTCCTCTTCACTTAAAGGAGCCTCTGGAGGTCCTGAAGGCCCTGGTTGAATCCCTGCCTCTGGCACCACATCTTCTTCAGCCTCCATGCTGTCTGACTCGAGCACCGGCTGCACAGGCTGCTTGACCGACACCACACCAGCCTCCTCCTCGTCGGGATCAGGAACAATCCGCGCAGGCTGCTGGCGGGCCACAACAGCGAGATGCGAACATGTCGTCCAGGGCTGGTAGCTGGAGTCCGATGATATTCTAGGCAGTTTTAATAATTCTCTGTAGAGCTTTTATGTCCGCTGCAGAGCTGCTCCCATACCATGCAAGAATGCCGAATGTCAGGACACTCACAATGATGCTGCGGTAGTAGGACAGAAGTAGATGCTGAGATAGATTTATCTTCCTGAGCATTCTCCTGAAGTACAGCCTCTTCTGTGCCTTTCCGTCTTCTGCACCATCTTTTTAAAGAGCATGGGTTTCTCCCACTCATCCATTAATAATTGCATTTGGAATCCCCCAGGGATGTTGAAATACTTAATGAGCGCTGGTGAATATTAATACGATGTGAGATGCCCAAGACTATCTTGTCTCTCTAATAAAGGAGAATATTTGTAGCTGTTGTGGCCCGTACGCGGCCTGTGCAGCTCGTAGCTGATTGCGACAGCGAGGAGGCTGGTGTGGTGCTGCGCCAGTAGCCTGTGCAGCTGGCACCTGAATCAGACAGTGAGGAGGCTGGAGAAGATCTGGCGCCAGAGGCGGGGATTCAGCCAGAACCTCCAGAAGCTCCTTTAAGTGAAGAGGACGAAGAGGAGGAGCCTCTTCTCGATGCACGGGCGCGCAGAGCTGCCAAAAGGCAGGAGTGGCTCCTCAGGAGGAGGTCTCCTCGAGAGTAAGGCTTGGGGCTAATTGGCCACTTCCTTAGCCTATTTAAGGAGGAACGTCGACTGATGCAATTTGCAGGGAACAACTTGGTTCACATACCTTCGTGTCTTGTCTTGCTTATCTTATCAGCTTCCTGCAAATTGCTTCTGGGCATTCTGCCAACCACAGTATGCTTTCATTTATTATTCTTTGAATTCTTGGCGGCTGTTAATGCAATTAATTAACAGCCGTTGTTGTAAAAGACTGGTTTATTCAGTAAACTAAGGTTTGAACGGACTTTGTGTGTGCTGCGTTCTTTGGGGTCCATGGCTGGGGCAGAACGGTAGCTCAGGGTTGAAAGGGGGGGGGGGGTTTCCCTTGGTGTTCTCTGAGCTTAATGGGGGTTTTTTTTGGCAGATGTTTCATGACCCAACTAGGTAACATCATCAGCAGAGGTGGTATTCAGCCGGTTCGTACTGGTTCAGGAGAACTGGTAGCGGAAATCACGCGTGGGCCCACCCAACCGCTCCGGCTCTATGCTGTCCTATTTAGGCAAGGTTTTCGAGGCCAGCCACATGCATGGAAGACGCGCGGAGTGTGCAAACCGTATGCACGAAAGGCCGGGCGCCTAGGCGGAAGGCGCACCCATGCGTAAAGTGAGCATGCGCGCGCGCAGCGAACTGGTGGTAAATATTGGAAACCCACTGCTGATCATCAGTGTTAGAAGGGAGTCGGGTATGTGAGGAGGAGGAGAAGGAGGAAGAGGAGGAGGAAGAGGAGGAGAAGGAGGAAGAGGCAGAGGATTGTTGGGACCAAGGGCCCCACAGTCCTCCTCTTCCTCCCCTCCTCAAACCCTTCTCCCTTCTAGCACTGATGATGTAACCTAGCTTGGTAAAGAAACGTCTGCACGAAAGCATCCCAGCTCAGAGAACACCAAGGACTCCAAATTCCACTTTCCCCCTGTGGTCATCAATTATACAAGAGAAAAACCAAGCGATTAAACTTATTTTTGGAGAACCTTAGGTCATTTTTTTTTTTTATTCCTCCATCGCTCGCGGAAATGACCTGAATTTTTCTAAGCGCAGGTAGCGCTCGAACCTACGACCATAATTGAGCCCTTATTTCCATTGCTAAGCAAGACAATTGTTAAGTGAGCTCTGCCTCATTTTACGACCTTTCTGGCCACAGCTGTTAAGTGAATCACTGCACTCGTTAAGTTAGTCAGATGGTTGTTAAGCGAATCTGGCTCCCCCCCCCCCCCGTTGACTTTGCTGGTCAGAAGGTTGCAAAAGGGGATCAGATGACCCCGTCATAAATATGAGTCACTTGTCAAGCGAGCTAATTTTGATCATGTGACCCTGGGGATGCTGCAAAGGTCGTTAAGTGTGAAAAATGGTCATGTCACTTTTTTCAGTGCTACTGTAATTTCAGTCACTAAACAAATGGTTGTAAATTGAGGACTGCCTGTAATTAAAGACGGCAGGACAAGTTAATATTGCACTCACACGTAACAAAAAAAAATTCCTTACTCTGCCCTGAATGGATGGGACGTTCTTTCTGACCCCACATTCCTTGAGGTTTTCTCCATTTTTCCTTCTGCCCAGGAATTTCCTCCGTTCTTCCTAGAATATCGTTTCCCGCCTCTTCCTCAGCCGTTGAATACTAAAAGGATAAATCAGAGTTTCTCAGCAGCGCAAGAATTGAGTTGTCTCAACGAAGCTTCAACTAAGATGGACCACAAGATGACATTGTCCCTCTATTTATTCTTATTTACTCAATGTGAACTGGGTTATTTACTGTCTGGCACAATGAGCTCTGCCCAATATTAACACAAGGTATTTTGTCTTGGAAGGGCAGGTTAGAGATGGATCGTCATGGAGAAAAATCTGTGTTGTTAGGAGTTGGGAATGACTTCATAGCACATAATCAATCAATCAATCAATCAATCACCTCAACCTCAAGCGTTCTCCGCTCACCAGTTCATGAGTCCTCCAAATCAGGAGTTGAAAGAACCCAAACAGGCTTCAGGATACACTGAATTACAGATTATAGCATCAAATAACTTCATAGAAATCTCAGCCCAGCTCACCTTACAGGGTTGTCATTGTAGGGAAAAAAGGAGGAGAAAGGACACCTTTTATGCTCACTGGCTTGAATTATTTTTAAAAGGAAGGAAGGAAGGAAGGGGAAAGACAGAGGAGAATGAAGGGAAGGAAAGAGAGAGGAAGGAAAGGAAGGAGAAAAAGAGAGGGAAGAAGGAGGGAAGAGGAAGGAGTAAGAGAAAGAGAAGGAAGGAAAGAGAGGTAGGAAGGAGGGAAGGGAGGAAGGAGCACGGGAGACAGAGAAGGAAGGAAGAGAAAGGAAGGAAGGAAAGAGAAAGGAAAGGAGGGAAGGGAGGAAGGAGTAAGGGAGACAGACAAGAAGGAAGGAAAGAAGGAAGGAAGGAAAAGAAGACAGAAAGGAAGGAAAGAAGGGAAGAGAGAGATGAAGAATGGAGGGAGCCAGAGAAAGAAGGAAGGAAAGAGAGGTAGGAAGGGAGGAAGGAGCAAGGGAGACAGAGAAGGAAGGAAGGAAGAGAAAGAAGAGAGAAAGGAAGGAAGGAAAGAGAAAGGAAAGGAGGGAAGGGAGGAAGGAGTAAGGGAGACAGACAAGAAGGAAGGAAAGAAGGAAGGAAGGAAAAGAAGACAGAAAGGAAGGAAAGAAGAGAGAGATGAAGAATGGAGGGAGCCAGAGAAGGAAGGAAGGAAGGAAGGAAGGAAGGAAGGGAAAAAAACTAGAAAGAGAAAGAAAGAAAGAAAGAAAGAAAGAAAGAAAGAAAGAAAGAAAGAAAGAAAGAAAGAAAGATGCACGTTCAGACTCAATGACTCACCTACTATACTATAATTGCTATACCTCCCAGAAAGGAATCTGAGGAAAGAGCAGTTATCAAGTGGGGTACAAATAAAGGATCCCCTAGATTGGGAGACATAATTAATTGGCCAACAGAGGTAACCCAACATTTGAGCTTCTTGTCTGGAGCTCTCCAAGGTCCTGAAGGTGGCCAGTTTCCTGGCAAAGAATAACCCAGCTTTTCATTTTCTTTCCAGGAACTCTCCAGGGTCCTGAACACAAGGGCAAGCATATAGGTACTTCCTGACCTACAACCACAATTTTTGATGCTAAGCATGTCAGCTGTTAAGTAAGCTGCCCCACCCCGATTTTACAACCTTTTTGTCGCGGTTGTTAAGCGAATCACTGCAGCTGTTAAGTGGATCATGTGCTCATTAAGTGGCGTCCCTCATTGATTTCGCTTGTCGGAAGTTGGCTGGCTCAGGAATTCTGGGAACTGAAGTCCTCAGGTCCTAAAGTGGCCATAGTTGGCCACTCCAGCTCAGGAATTCTGGGAGTTGAAGTCCACAGTTATAACGCCACCAATAGTTGCCAACCCCAGGCTCAGGAATCCTGGGAGTTGAAGTCCACAGGTTGTAAATTCGCCAGTTTGTTTATTTATTTATTTATTTTATTTTATTTTATTTAACACAAATTTATATGCCGCCCTTCTCCCAAAGGACTCAGGGCGGCGAACACAAGCTAGAAACATACAATGATAAAAGAAGAGTCTAATTAAAGCCAATTAAAATCAAAATAATAAATAATAAAACCCCAGAATCAGAACTCAACCAATTTGTTGACATAGCCAAGTCTTTAGGCCCCGACGGAAGCAGCGGAGATAAGGCGCTGTCCGGTAGTTGCCTACCCCAGGCTCAGGAATTCTGGGAGTTGAAGTCCACAGGTTGTAAATTAGCCATAGTTGCCCAACCCTGCTCTACAAGGCCTCAAAGCTCTTCAAAAGATGAGGAGGAGGAAGGTGTTTGACCTGGTGGGGTGGGGGAATCAGTCCTAAGGCTTGGGGAGGGGGCGTCCCACTCCCAGTAGGAATGGGAACCCCAAAGTCAGGACTGTGGGAACCCCAAAGTCAGGAAGCAAAGCACAAGGCATCTTATGGGGTGGAGGAGGCCTTGGGAAGGCCGGGGCATGTTGTCCTGGGCCTGTGCTAGACCTCCAAAGGTCTCCCCCAGATCTGAGTTACCTGTGTTCCACTTAATGACCCCCACATTCATTGGGGAGAGCAGGGATGGGAGGGGAACATTAAGTGAGACATTGCACCTAATGACCACCACGACATACCGTCTCCATTATAGTCGTATCTCGAGGACTGTGTTCTGTCCCCGTCTCACACACGCACACAAACAGACAGCCGGGGGTTAAATAAACTGGCAGACAACCAATTCTTCCGATAAGACGCTTGGCAGCAACCCAGTAGCTGCTTGCCAAGAACTTTACTCAATAAACAAAATACCCACAGTCAAGAATTGTCCAGTTCGTAAAATAAATCCAAGGCCGATAATGTTGTTTCCAAAGATGCAATGTGACTCGATAGTAGTTAGTTTTGTCCGTCACAGAGTCTGAATGGCCACCTCACCCCCTTTTATACCCTGTGGGGTGTGGTCCAGTGACTCGGCCTAATCTCTGGCACGCCTTTTCTTCTGTTGCACGCGCTTATCTCTGTGACGCTGCTGAGGATCCAGCCAAGACTCATCTCCCTCATTACTGTCCACCTGTGGCTGCGTGGATGTGCTTGGCTCTGGGCCTATCTCTTGCCCTTCGGCGGACACCGAAGGCATTGCCAGAGAGGAGGGTCCTGGAGAGGGAGGCCTTGCCAACTCCTCTCCTTCGCTCTCGGAGTTCTCTCCTGCCGATGACACAGGCTCAGGTAATGGAGCCCCAACAGACTGCCTGCATTAGTTTCTTGACATCTTCCTGAAACCAAAGTTTCCCTCCACTCCCCAGGATAATCTCCATCAAGGGCTCTTTTCTCTGTGTGTATAAAGTCGCCCTTTCTCTCTCTTTATTTTTTTAAAATAGGTTCCCAATTGGGTTAATTTATCAATACGTAACACACAAGAGTATAAAGAAAAAATGAAAATAAAGGTAAAATAGGAGAGGAAAAGGGAAAGAGAGAAAAGGGGAAAAAAGCATTGACTTCGGACTCCTTTTGTTGCAATACACGTAGTCCTCGAGTTACAACAGTCCGCTTAGTGACCGTTTGAAGTTACAATGGCACTACCCTGTTTCCCCGAAAATAAGACATCCCCTGATAATAAGCCCAGTCGGGCTTTTGAGTGCATGTGCTAAAATAAGCCTCCCTCTGGAAATATTTAAACGCAGAGCTGGAGCTCAGGTAAGACGTCAATAGGAACCCCATCTTGTTCCACGCACCCCAAAATAAGGCCAAGCACTTATTTCGGGGTTCAAAAAAATATAAGACAGGGTCTTATTTTCGGGGAAACACGTTAAAAAAAAGTGACTTATGACCATATTCCACACCCAGTGGTGGGTTTCAAAATTTTTTACTACTGGCTGGCTTGGTGGGCGTGGAATGGCTTAGTGGGTGTGGCTTGGGCGTGGCAAGGGAAGAATACTATAAAATCTCCATTCCCTCCTCAATCCAGGGGAAGGATACTGCAAAATCCCCATTTCCTCCTGATCAGCTGGGACTCGGGAGGCAGAGAATGGATGGGGGGGGGGGCAGTCAGAATTTTTACTACCGGTTCTCCGAACTATTCAAAATTTCTGCTACCGGTTCTCCTGAATTGGTCAGAACCTGCTGAAACCCACCTCTGCTTATGACCGTTGTAGCATTCCCATGGCCACCTGATTTATATTTGGATGCTTGACAAATGACTCGTATTTATAACGCACTATCACACTATCCTGGGGTCACGTGATCACTTTTTTCGACTTTCTGACAAGCAAAGTCCGGAGGGAAACCAGATTCATTCCACAACCATGGGACTAATTTAACAACTGCAGTGATTCACTTACCAACGGGGGCAAGAACGGTCAGAAAATGGGGCAAAACTCACCAACCATTTCACTTAGCAACATAAATATTGGGCGGTCGTAAGTTGAGGACTACTTGTGAAACCTCAACTTTTTACTTTGATGTACTCATATTATACTAGCCATTTCTATAACCACCAAACCTAACCAATCGGCAGAACCTCAAATCAGAGTTTCATTATTTTTTTCCCCCACCTCAAGCACAAAGTCCAGAAACGGTTTCCAGGTAGGAACAAAATTAGCTGCGTTCTTTCCTTTAATCAAAGCAGTCAATTTAAGCCACCTTGGCAAATTCCATCAACCTTTTTCTCTTACTTCCAATTCTGAAGGCTCGGGAGGAGCAGAACTGCCCAAAAAATAATTGGAGTCTGGAGTGAAAAACTCCTCGGATACGTTAAGGGACAAAGATGGAGAACGGGTCACCTCTTCCAGCTGCTCCTGCAAGAGAGACGGAAATTAAAACGGTATCTTTATCCAGAGTGGGAGGAAAAATATTTATTTTGTTACCTGCCCCGTTATCTGTTTAGTGAATATTCCGCCTTTCCTTTGAGACTCAAGACAGTCCTCAATTTACAACCACAATTAGGATCAGAATTTCTGTTGCTAAGCGAGACAGTCGTTCAGTGAGTCACGCCCAATGTTATGACCTTTTTCGGCCCGGTTGTTAAGCCAATCGCCGCCGTTAGGTGAACCATGTGGTCGTTAAGCAAATCCATCCCCTCCCCAATTGAGTTTGCTTGTCGGAAGCCCAAAATTTCCATCGTTAAGCGAGGCTGTCGTTGAGCGAGTTACACCTCGTTTTACGACTTTTTATTTTTGGGAAACAGCCGTTAAGGGAATCGCTGCGGCTGCTAAATGAATCATGTGGTTGTTAAGTGAAACCCCCCTCCCCCTTTGATTTTGCTTGACTGAAACCAGCTGGGATGGTCGCCAATGGCATGCTGAAACCGTCATAAGTACATGCCAGTTGCCAAGCCTTCAAATTCTGATCCTGTGACTTTGGGGATGCTGCAACGGTTGTAAGCATGAGGATTGTCCGCAAGTCCCCCTTTTTTTTTTAGTGCTGTTGTTAACTCTGAACGGTTGCTAAGTGAATCGTCGTTAAGTCAAGGACTGCTAAGGAAGTAGTTCTCTGCTTATTTATCATAGCGGAGAGATCCCCGCAATACCCCAATCCGGGAACTACCAACTCAGACAAACCATCAGTAAACTACATTTCTAAGAATACACCCACCAATGCTGACAGGGCAAGCCATCTGTATATGAACTGAGAGTATTCCGTACTGATGCCATTATCTAGTTGGGTGATGAAATGTCTGCAAGAAAACAAGCTCAGGGAGCATCAAGGATCCCACAGTCGTCTCCTTCCTCCCTCCTCTCTGTAAACCCCACTCTCTTCTAGCACTGATGATGTTGCTTAGTTGAATCAATCAATATCTCCAAGAAAAGAACTAAGAACCCTACATCCATCTATCTAATCTCTCTCTCTCTCTCGCTTTCTGTCGTTCTCTCTCTTTCTGTGTATCTTTCGCTCTGCCTCTGTGTCTCTCTCTGTGCCTTTCTCTCTGTCTCTCCGTGTCTTCTCTTTCTCTCTCTTTCTCTCTTTCTTGTCTCTCTCTGTCTTTCTCTGTCTGTCTTTCTTTCTCTCTGTGCATCTGTGTCTTTCTCTCTCTCTGTTTTTCTCTTTCTGTCTGACTTTGTGTCTTCTCTCTCTCTGTCTGTCTGTCTCTCTGTGTCTTTCTCTCTCTGTGTGTGTCTTGTCTTTCTCTCTGTCTTTCTCTCTTTCTCTGTCTTTCTCTCTGTGTGTCTTCTCTTTCTCTCTCTCTGTCTCTGTCTTTCTCTCTGTCTCTGTGGCTGTCTTTCTCTCTTTCTCTCTGTGTGTCTTCTCTTTCTCTCTCTCTGTCTCCATCTTTCTCTCTGTCTGTGGCTGTCTTTCTCTCTATCTTTCTCTCTGTCTCTGTGGCTGTCTTTCTCTCTTTCTGTCTTTCTCTCTGTGTGTATTCTTTCTCTCTCTCTGTCTCCGTCTTTCTCTGTCTCTGTGTCTGTCTTTCTCTCTTTCTCTGTCTTTCTGTGTGTCTTCTCTTTCTCTGTCTCTCTCTCTCTCTGTCTTCTCTGTCTTTTTCTCTCTCTTTCTTTCTTTCTGTCTTGTTTCTCTCTCTGTATTTCTCTCTGTGAGTCTCCCTGTCTTTTTCTCTCTCTCTCTCCATCTTTCTCTCTGTCTGTGTCTGCCTTTCTCTCTTTCTTTCTCTCTGTCTTTCTCTGTGTGTCTTCTCTTTCCCTCTGTCTCTCTCTCTGTGTCTTCTCTGTCTTTCTCTCTGTCTTTCTTTCTGTCGTTTCTCTCTCTGTCTTTCTCTCTTTCTCTGTGTCTTCTGTCTCTCTCTCTCTGTCTGTGTCTCTCTGTGTGTCTTTTTGTCTGTGTGTGTCGTCTTTCTCTCTGTTTTTCTGTGTCTTCTGTCTCTCTCTCTGTCTTTCTGTCTCTATGTCTGTCTTTCTCTGTCTCTGTGTCTTTCTGTGTCTTCTCTATCTCTCTGTCTCCCTCTCTCTGTGTGTGTGTGTCTCTCTGTGTGTCTTTCTCTCTCTCTCTCTCTCCGTCTTTCTCTCTGTCTGTCTTTCTTTCTCTCTCTCTCTCTCTTTCTCTCTCTGTGGGTCTCTTTCTGTCTCTCTGTGTCTTTCTCTCTCTAAGCCCAATGAAGGAAGCTCCAAGAACTCTCCTACCAACACTGTCAGGGTTAACCACTCACTTGTTATATAAACACAGCCCAAACCCCACTTCCTAATAGCACTGATGATGTTACCTAGTTGGGTTGTGAAACGTGTACACGGCAACAACCAAGCTCAGGAAGCACCGAGGACCCCACAGTCCTCTTCCTCCCCCCTCCTCCTCTTCTCCACAAACCCCACTCCCTTGTAGCAACTGATGATGTTAGCTAGTTGGGTCCCGAAACGTCTGCTTTCTAACCTTTGTTAGAAAGGTCTCCTCTCTCTCCAGCAGGATTTACTGACAACTTTTCGCTCAGATTCTTTGCTTTGATCCAAAGCACCAGTTGTGAAAAATGTTCGGGTGTTTCGGAGCGGGATTGATTGCATTAAAATATTATCTCCGGAATGGCTCAACGCCATGTAGTTCTAGACTCTTATTTTGTTCAATGATCTGGATCGGGATTGGCCGATGGGACCAAGAACGATTGCTTAATTATTCTGCGGCCGAAGGAACAAATAAAATAAAATAAAATAAAATCCGTACCCGGCACGAATCCTCCGAAGGGAGAGAAAGGCACACGGGTTTGCGTGGCGCTGCGCTGTTCTCGCAGGCTGGAACTGGGCTGTCTCTTCCTAATAATAAATTAAGACAACATGAAATGCAGCATCACCCTCCCACCCCAGGGAAACGAGGAGGGGAGGGAGTCGAAATTAGCATGCAGAGACAAAACTGGGCTCCTTGGACGAGGGACAGGCTGGAAAAGCAAATAATTCAGAAAACGCCAATAGAGGCCGATTTGACGGGGATGATGATAATAGCAATTAAATGGCTAATCCGCAGAGCCCAGAAAGGAATAAATAAATTATCCTTCAGAGAAGAGGGATAAAGCATCCCCGATAAATGCGTATTTTGGAAAACGATTTCTGGGAAAAAAAAAAAAGAAAGAAAATCCATCCCTTTTGGTTCCTCCTGGGAGCCAGGCCCAGCGAATCCGCTCGCTCACTGAGAGCGTCGAAAACCGTCAGGAAAATGGAACGTACCCAGAACGCTAAAATTGCTACAGACAACCTCTCTCATTGCACACCAATTATGTCAAAGTCGATTTGCGTTCCTGCTCCTTGGCCATTTTAATTCTGGGGAAGGGTCTTCCTTCCCAGGGAAGGGGTGGGCAATTCACAGCACAACATCAGCAATTTGCTGCGTCTTGCTCAACAGTTACACAGAGGGTAAGGTTAAAAAAGAAAGAAAGAAGAAGGATTAAGATGCGGTGGGTTATTAATTTAATTTTTTTTTTTTTAAACCCATCTTAATAGTTTTGATGAATAACCTAAGGCGGTGATCGGATCAAATTCTCCTTCCTCCTCCTATTTTCCCCACAACCCCTGCGAGTTGGGCTGGGCTGAGAGACTGGCCCAAGGTCACCCAGCTGCCTTTCATGCCTAAGGCGGAACTAGAACTCACCGTCTCTTGATGATTGGCTCTAAAGTCACTTAGCTGGTGGAACTAGAACTCACGGTCTCCTGGCAATTGGCCCAAAGTCACTCAACTGGCTTTCATACCTAAGGACTAGAATTCACTGCGTGCTGGTGATTCGCATAAAGTCACCCAGTGGCTTTCATGCCTAAAGTGGTGCTAGAACTCACACTCTCCTGGTGATTGGCATAAAGTCACCTAGCTGGCTTTCATACTGAAGGTGGTACTAGAACTTACCCTCTCCTGGTGATTGGACCAGTCACCCAGCCAGCTTTCATGCCTAAGGTGGGACTAGAATTCACAGTCTCCTGGTGATTGGCTTAAAGTCACCTAGCTGGCATTCATACCGAAGGCAGGACTAGAATTCACAGTCTCCTGGTGATTGGCCTAAGTCACCCAGTGGCTTTCATGCCTAAGGTGGTACTAGAACTCACCCTCTCCTGGTGATTGGACCAAAGTCACCCAGCCGGCTTTCATGCCTAGGGCAGGACTAGAACTCACCGTCTCCCAGTTTCGAGCCTGCTGCCTTAACCACTGGACCAAAACCACCACAGCAAGATTGAAACTTATTATCTGCATCACTGGGGCTGCTAAAATCTGGCAGCGAAATGTATGAATTTTGGCTACTTTCGGGGAGTCTCTGTTTTTATGAGGAGACACACGGAAGTAAACGCCACCTAACCGAGCTGTGCCGCCTGGGGGATCCTGGGAGTTGCAGTCCGCACATCTTCCAAGTTGTTAAGGATGAGAAACAGAGCTGTAACTCAACCTTCCTTACCTTCTTTCTCCAGGCCCGGGACTCTTCCTAACACCCCGTCTGAATTTTTCTGGTTTTCGTGTTCGCGAAGCACCTTGTGGTCGCCGTTGGCCCTGCTGCCCTGCCCCTTTCCCGCCGCGACATTCTCCTGGTTGAACCGGACTCGCTCGCAGATGGTGGGGCTCGGGAAAACCGTCAGGGCATCCTGCGCCTGGCTTTGCAACATCCATCTGGTGGCGGGGTGCTGCGTCGGTAAATGAAGCTGCCCCGAGGCTGCCTGTTTGGCCATCTGCTTCACTTCGGCTGCAGCAAAACCGCGACACAAAGGACGAGTCGGTTGGATTTAATCAATCAATCAATCAATCAATCAATCTTTGGATTGGTTTTAGTGGGACGTGACCACTTCAGCCGATACGGTGAGGAAGCGACATAGGATTAAATACCGGTAGTCCTCAATTTACAACTGCTCGTTTAGTGACCGTTCGAAAATTGCCACGGCACTGGAAAAAAGTGACTTAGGACCATTTTTTCACACTTACGACCGTCGCAGCGTTCTCCATGGTCACGTGATCAAAATTCAGGCATTTGACAGCTGACTCACATTTATGACCGTCGCAGTGTCTGGGGGGGGTCACGTGATCCCCTTTTGCGACAAGCAAAGTCAACGGGGAAAAGCCGGATTCGCTTAACAACCGTGTGACTAATTTAAAAACGGCAGTGATTCACTTAACAACGGTCGTAAAATGGGAGAAGGGGGGTAATTCACATAACAATTTCTCATTTAGCCCCGTAAATTTTGGGCTCCATTGTTGGTCGTAAATGAGGAATACCTCTACAGATAGTCTTCGACTTACAGCCACAATCGAGCCCAAACTTTATGACACTGAATGAGACAGTTGTGAAGTGAGTTTTGCCCCATTTTACGACCTTTCTTGCCACCGTTGTTAAATGGATCACTGTGGCTGTTAAGTTAGAAACACGGTTACGCTTTCTCATTGACTTTGCTTGAAGCAATGGATGGAAACTAATCAAGGAGAGGAGCAACCTAGAACTGAGGAGAAATTTTCTAACAGTGAGGACAATCATAACCAGTCCTTAAACAAATGACCTTTTACTGCCTTTTCTTATTATATTGTAAGCGTCCCAAAGTTGTTGCGTTGGTCAGATGGGCAGCATAATAATTTAATAAATAAATATAAATCGATAGAACACCCACAAAGTGGATATTTTCAAGGAGAGATTAAAAAAAAAAAACCTCCACAATTTCCTTTTCTTTGTCCTCTACCGCCATCTAGTGGGCAGAAAGGAAACAACAGAGCTACTTTTCCACAGCAGAGATTGGGAGATAAGTGGCCATGCCACCTTTTTCTACTCATCAGTGGTCAGTTTGGTGCAGCGGGCAAGGTGACGGGGAGTAGAAACTGAGAGACTGTGAGTTCTAGTCCTCTCCTAGGGTCTCCCTCGAGACACAGGTTCAAATTAAATCTACTTCAGCTATACTATCCAAAGAGCGATGCTCTTTAGGGTTGCCAAAGGGACCTTGGAGGTCTTCTAGTCCAACCCCCTGCTTAGGCAGGAAGCCCTACACCACTTCAGACAAATGGTTATCCAACCTCTTCTTAAAAACTTCCAGTGTTGGAGCATTCACAACTTCTGGAGGCAAGTCGTTCCACTGGTTAATTGTTCTCACTGTCAGGAAATTTCTCCTTAGTTCTAAGTTGCTTCTCTCCTTGATTAGTTTCCACCTGTTGCTTCTTGTCCTGCCTTCCGGTGCTTTGGAGAATAGCTTGACTCCCTCTTCTTTGGGGCAGCCCCTGAGATACTGGAAGAGTGCTATCATGTCTCCCCTAGTCCTTCTCTTCATTAAACTAGACATACCCAGTTCCTGCAACCGTTCTTCATATGTTTTAGCCTCCAGTCCCCTCATCCTCTTTGTTGCTCTTCTCTGCACTCTTTCTAGTCTCCACATCTTTTTTACATCGTGGCGAGCAAAACTGGAATCAATATTCCAAATGTGGCCTTACCAAGTGGTATTAACACTTCACGTGATCTTGATTCCATCCTTCTGTTTATGCATTGGCTTTAAGATGTCTGGATTTCAACGCCCAGAATTCCCCAGCCAGCAAGAAGAATTCTTGATGAGTGAACCAGCCCGAAGCCTATTACTAATCTGTGTAACTCACTGCCCCAAACTTTTTTTTTTTTTTTAAATTTGATTTATATGCCGCCCTTCTCCGGAGACTTGGGGCGGTTTACAATGCGTTAAGCAATAGCCTTCATCCTTTTGTATATTTATACAAAGTCAGCTTATTGCCCCCACAATCTGGGTCCTCAATTTACCTACCTTAGAAAGGATGGAAGGCTGAGTCAACCTTCAGCCTGGCGAGAATTCAAACCTGCAGTAATTGCAGGCAGCTGGTCTTAATAACAGGGTGCTTTAAACCACTGTATTACCAAGGCTCTTCTTTATGGCAACTTTAGATGGCCGTAAAAGGGGACTGGATAAATTCCTGCAAGAAGATCTATCAAGGGTTACCCATCTGGATGACCTCACCATGCCTCCAAGCTGAGGGCACCATTGCTAAATCCTAATTTTGGGAAAAAAGAGGGAGGGAGAAGGATGTGTCTCCATCTGTCGAGCCCCCAAAGAACATCTAGCTGATCCCAAATGCTAGATTAGCATCTTCACCTAATCCAACAGGGTGGATCTTCTAACTGTAGGGCTGAGAATGATGGGTATTGAAGTCCCAGCTCACACACACACACACACACACACACACACACACACACACACACACACACCTTTCTGTGGACTGGAAAACCCCAAAACTCACTTGTCCATTCTGAATGGGCCATTCTCCTCTCCTCACTTCTCAAATTCGCTTCATAGACTTCAGGAGCTGTTTTTTTGAAGGACCTGCAAAACCAGATTAATGGCATCATTTTTACCCACCACAGATAGGATGCGCTTAGAGTTAGACCCCACTTTATCTAGGTTTCCTCTAAACACCCTAGAGCATTTCTGCCTTTTCCTCCCTCTTAATTTAAATAACAGAATTACGGAGTAACAGAGTTACTAGTCCAACCTCCTACTTAGGCAGGAAACCCTACACCACTTCAGACAAATGGTTATCCAACCTCTTCTTAAAAACTCCCAGTGTTGGAGAATTCACCACCACCACCACAAGCTGTTCCACGGATTAATTGTTCTCACTGTCAGGAAATTTCTCCTTAGTTCTAAGTTGCTTCTCTCCTTGATCAGTTTCCATCTGTTGCTTCTTGTCCTGCCTTCTGGTGTTTTGGAGAATAGCTTGACCCCCAAATCTTCTTTGGGGCAGCCCCTGAGATATTGGAACACTGCTATCATGTCTCCCCTAGTCCTACTCTTCATTAAACTAGACATTCCCAGTTCCTGCAACCGTTCTTCAAATGCTTTAGCCTCCAGTCCCCTAATCCTCTTTGTTGCTCTTCTCTGCACTCTTTCTAGAGTCTCCACATCTTTTTTACATCGTGGCGACCAAAACTGAATGCATTATTCCAAGTGTGGCCTTACCAAGGCATAATAAAGAGATATTAACACTTCACACGATCTTGATTCTATCCCTCTGTTGATGCAGCCTAGAACTGTGTTGGCTTTTTTGGCAGCTGCTGCACACGGATGGCTCATATTTCAACAGTTGTCCACTAGGACTCCAAGATCCCTCTCACAGTTGCTACTATTGAGCAAAGTACCACCTGTACTGTATCTGTGCATTTCGTTTTCCTTGCCTAAATGTAGAACCTTCCTTTTTTCACCCTTGAATTTCATTGTGTTAGATAGCGCCCAATGTTCCAGTCTGTCCAGATCCTTGTAGTCATAAACGAAGGACCGTTATTATTTTTCTCTTGATGGAGAGAATTCAGACTGTCTGTCAAGGCGATAATTTAAGAGGTGACCAGCTGAAGCAACAATGAGAATGAGTCAGCAGGATCTTTGGCTGTTATCCCTTTAAGAGCCTGTGTAATAAGAGGAGGCCATGCTAGAGTGTTTGCGGCTCGCCGAGTTTCTTTCCCAACAAATTGCGGTTTGTTTAGATACTGCTTGTCGCAGGTGTACTTATAGTATTCCTATATTCCTTTTGTAGATAAAACCAGATAAAAACTCTGACGCTCCCGCAGATTTCTTTTTAGGTACAACATACACCCAACGCTGCGCTTTTCCTCTGCCCTCCACATGCCTATTTCTCTTGAGCTACAATCGGGGATTGAGGAAAGAGGACTCACCCATCCGCTGCTTTGATCCCGTCCAACATGGAGCTGCCTCGACGTAGTTGGGTACTCTTCTTTCTCCTGAAGGTCACACCTGGGGGCAAGAGCTAAAAACCAATGGATAAGGAGACAATCTGGGGCCAAGGGGGGGGGGGGGCACACAACTATTTCTGTGTAGGGAGTCCTCGACTTACAACTGTTCGTTTAGTGACCGTTCAAAGCAACCAAGGCACGGAAAACAGTGACTCGCGACCGTCTTTCATACTTTTTGACCACTCCATGGTCAAAATTCAAGCACTTGGCAATTGGCTCACATTTATGATGGTTGCAGTGCCCCGGGGGGGAAGGGTGTTGTAACCTCCCCCCCCTTTTGCAAACTTCCGACGCACAAAGTCAACGAGGAAGCCAGATTCGTTTAACGACCGCATTGCTAGTTTAACAACTGCAGGGGTTCATTTAACTGCCGGGAAGAGAAAGTTCGTAAAGTGGGGCAAAGCTCACTTAATGACTGTCTCGCTTAGCGATGGAAAATTTGGGGGTTCCGTTGTGGTCGTAACTCGAGGACTACCTGGAACTGGGAGGGGAGTTCGAATTAACCTTCTGCAGCTTTGGAATACAATCTCCATTAAATGCACAAATATATTCTACTCTGCCAATGCAACCTCTGAAAGAAAGATTTCTGCAGATATAAATTACAGGCAGTCCTCGTTTTATGACCAGGATCGAGACCAGGATTTCTGCTGCTAAGAAAGGTGGTTATCAAGCGAGTCGCCTCCGATTTCACATGTAAAATTCCCATGGTCATTAAGCGAATCGCTGCAGTTGTTAAGTGAGTCATGCGGTCGTTAAGCAAATAAAGCTTCCAACATTTCATTTTTTTTCATTTCATTTTATTGGATTTATATACCTCCCTACTCCCGAAGGACTCAGGGCGGTGAACAGCCAAAAAGATAAAACACACAAACTACAAAATTTAAAAGACAGTATAAAAACCCATTAAATAATTTGGCCCAAAACAAATTAAAACACCCCTAATGTTTTAAAACAAATTTACAATTTACAATTTAAAAGGGAAGTTAGGCCAGGCCAGCCTGCTGAAATAAAAAGGTCTTGAGGGCACGGCGGAAGGTGTGTAAATCCGAGATTCTCCGTGTCTCCGGGGGGAGCTCGTTCCAGATGGCTGGTGCCCCCACAGAGAAGGCTCTTCCCCTGGGGGCCGCCAGTCAACACTGTTTGACTGACAGCACCCTGAGGAGCCCCTCTCTGTGGGAGCGTACTGGCCGGTGGGAGGCTCTCGGTGGCAGAAGGTGGTCTCGTAGGTACCCAGGTCCTAAGCCATGAATCGCATCCGGAGGACCACTGGAAGCCAGTGCAGCTCACGCAGGAAAGGTGTTACATGGGAGCGCCGTGTCGCTCCCACAATCACCCGCGTGGTGGCATTCTGGACCAGTTGGAACCTCCGGGTGCTCTTCAAGGGGAGCCCCATGTAGAGAGCATTACAGTAGTCCAGGCGGGAAGTGATGAGGGCATGAGTGACCGTGCGCAAGGAATCCCGGTCAAGAAAGGGACGCAACTGGCGAATCAGGTGAACCTGATAGAAGGTCCCCCTGGCCACGGCCGTCACATGTTCTTCTAAGGACAGCTGTGCATCCAGGAGGACACCCAAGTTGCGAGCCCTCTCCGTGGGGGCCAACGACTCGCCCCCAATAGTCAGTGATGGCACCAACTGACTATATCGGGACGCCGGGAGCCACAGCCACTCGGTCTTGGAAGGGTTGAGCTTGAGCCTGTTTCTCCCTATCCAGATACGCACGGCCTCCAGGCACTGAGACATCACTTCAAGGGCATCATTGGGGTGGTCCGGGGTGGAGATGTACAGCTGGGTGTCATCAGCGTACTGGTGGTATCTCACCCCAAAGCCACGGATGATCTCGCCCAGCGGCTTCACATAAATGTTGAACAGAAGGGGTGAGAGGACTGACCCTTGTGGCACCCCACCTAGAAGGCGCCTCGAGGTCGACCTCTGCCCCCCTGCCAACACAGACTGTGACCGGTCAGAGAGGAAGGAGGAGAACCACCGCAACACGGTGCCCCCTACCCCTAACCCCTCCAACCGGTGCAGCATGATACCATGGTCGATGGTATCAAAAGCCGCTGAGAGATCTAATAGGACCAGGATAGAGGAACAACCCCTGTCCCGAGCCCTCCAGAGATCATCAACCAACGCGACCAATGCCGTTTCTGTGCTGTACCCAGACCTGAAGCCCGACTGGAACGGATCCAGATACATTGGGTCTTGGTTTATCAAAAGCCTGTTGGGAAGTTCACAAATGAGCCTTGATAGTACAGTGGTCTAAGCACCCTGTTATTAACACCAGCTGTCTCCAATTACTGTAAGTTCAAATCTCTCCAAGGCTCAAGGTTGACTCAGCCTTCCATCCTTTCTAAGGTAGGTGAAATGAGGACCTAGTTTGTGGGGGCAATAAGCTGACTTTGTATAAATATACAAAAGTATGAAGGCTATTGCTTAACGCATTGTAAGCCGCCCTGAGTCTCCGGAGAAGGGCGGCATATAAATCAAATTTTTTTAAAAAAAATGGCGATCATGTGACCTCGGGATGCTGCAATGACAGGTAGTCCTCGACTTAGGAGCTCAATGCTGTTTGTAGCTTCAAATGGTCACTAAACAAACGGTTGTAAGTCGAGAACGACCCGTAATTGTTCTCACTTTCAGGAAATTTCTCCTTGGTTCTAGGCTGGATCCTTGTTTCATGATCTTAAAAACCTTCCCGGTGAAAAGCAGCCATCAAGCAACATTACCGCTGCCAGCCAACCCTGCTCAGGGGTGTGAAAGAGCCTCCCCTCTTTGTCCCACTTTACCTGATTGTTTGGCTCTGTTCCTTTTGGACTGATGGGACTTCTGGCTGTTTCTGGTCCAAAATCGCTCCAGTAGGTGGTATCCTGGCTTTGATTGGCACTCTTGGGTTTGTTTTCGGATGCTTGATAAGACTGGATCACCAGGGATCTGTACGTCCCCGGAACCCGGAACGGCGGCGGCACGTAGCTCTCCGTTGGGGGACCTATCGTCTTCCACTGGAAGGCGCGGTCACCATTTAAGGGAGGCTTAATATTTCTCAAGATACTCTCCAGCTTCTCCTGGCAACCCCGGGCAGGAATCCCGACGGGGAGCTGCTCCTTTGCCTGGGTCCCCCAAAAGAGCTGCCCAGGTTTGTTGAAATTCTCCAGCGGGCCCAGTTTGGTTTCGGTGCGGGAGAGGGAATCCGTAGCTTGCTGGAGCAAAGTTTGGCAGATCTTGAGATCTAGAACGCATTTGCCAAATTTGTGCTCAAATTGGGACTGGATGTTCCTGTTTTTGCCGCTGGCGCCCCCGAGCACCTCGTTCATCACCGAGACGCCGTTCAGGTCCTCGTGACTGTATTCGGTTTCGGCGTCTGAGGACAGGCTCGCCTCGCGGTCCCGGATCTCGGCAAACTGAGGGAAAGAGCGGTTGGCTGTATCACCAGGAGAGCTCAGCGATTCTCGTCGGGAATCGGGGTCCTGCTCGGTTCTCGACGTCTCTTCGTCCCCCTCCGTCTCTTCGCCCATCTCTGGGTAACAAGTGTATATCTCGTTGATTTGCACGCTGGACAAGCTCAGGTTGGCGTTGCTGTCCTCGTCCGCGTCTTTCAAACGTCCCTCGAAGGAAAGTCTGGATTGCGCCGTGCGGACAACCGGCTCGGAGACCTGGACGACGTCGCTCAAACGTCTCTCAAAGAAAGTGGTCGACTGCGCCGTGCGGAGAACCGGCTCGGACACTTGGACGACGACGGGTTTCATCTCCGGTGAGGAAATGGCGCATCTGGTCGTGGTGAAACTCCTGGCTGAGGAACGAAGCGAGAATGGCGATGGAAGGAAGTGCGTCAAGGGAAAATTCGGTCCAGTTTCTCACCCACTAACAATTTATCTTTTAATTTTATTCGTTTTTATTCGCCTTTTATAATTTTTTACAAATAATTCAGGGCGGTGGACATATCCAATACGCCTCCCTCGTCCTATTTTCCCCACAACAACCACCCTGTGAGGTGGGATGGGCTGAGAGAGAGAGGGACTGGCTCTAAGTCACCAAACTGGTTTTCGTAGCTAAGGTGGAACTAGAACTCACCATCTCCCGGTGATTGGCCCAAAGTCAGCCAGCCGGCTTTCATGTCTAGGGATGGACTAGAACTCACCATCTCCTGGTGATTGGCCCAAAGTCTCCCAGCTACCTTTTATGCCAAGGGCTGGACTAGAACTCACTATCTCCTGGTGATTGGGCTAAAGTTACGCAGCTGGTTTTCAGGGCTAAGGAGACTAGAACTCCCAGTCTCCCAGTGATTGGCCTAAAGTCAGCTAGCTGGCTTTCGCAGCTAAGGCGGGACCAGAACTCACTGTCTCCTGGTGATTGGCCCAAAGTCAGCCAGCTGGTTTTCATGGCTAAGGCAGGACTAGAACTCACCGTCTCCTAGTGATTGGCCCAAAGTCTCCCAGCCAGCATTTATGCCAAGGGCTGGACTAGAACTCACTGTCTCCTGGTGATTGGGCTAAAGTTATGCAGCTGGTTTTCAGGGCTAAGGAGACTAGAACTCCCAGTCTCCCAGTGATTGGCCTAAAGTCAGCTAGCTGGCTTTCGCAGCTAAGGCGGGACCAGAACTCACTGTCTCCTGGTGATTGGCCCAAAGTCACCCAGCCGGGTTTCGTGCCCAAGGCAGGGCTAGAATTCACAGTCTCCCACTTTCTAGCCTGGTGCATTATATCTACACTTCCAGTATTGGAGCGTTAACAATTTCTGGAGGCGAGTTGTTCTACTCGTTCATTGTTCTAACTGTCAGGAAATTTCTTCTTAGTTCTAAGGTTGCTTCTATTCCCCTTCTATCGATTTCGTATCAGCCTTACAAGAACTTGATGGGGTCATTATCAACTCCACTGTACACACAGACACACATAAACACACACACCACAGCTGCATTCATGTGGATGCAACCGCCAATGAAATTAACCAGCTACTTGATTCACCCAACAGAATAATATTTGAATTGCCTAAGGTTGCCGGACTTCGCAATTTACGCCAATTCTCAGCTCAAAATATTCTACTGCACCTTCTAAAATCTGCTCTCCCTCCCACCTCCCAAATTTACCCCTCCATTTCAGAATTCCTGGGCAGTGGGGAAACCTCACCAAACAGAGATCTCCCCCCACCACCACGAACACTTCCGGGCTCTCATTACGCCCAGCCTCTCAGCCCCAAAGAGGACACGAACAGGGGGGTGGGCTACTGGGGATTCGCAGAGGTTCGTGAGAACCTCTAGCTAAGATTCTGTGCAGTTCGGAGAACCCCCAAATCCCACTCCTGGCTGGCCCCGCCCACCCCATCCCTCCCCTCCCAGGAGTCCCCACACAGCCAGTTTTGGAGGGCGCACATGGGAGGCTCAGGGAGGGTGAAAAATGGGCCTACCGGAAGTTAGGGAAGGCCGGAAACAGGCCTGTTTCTGGCCTTCAGAGCCTGGGGAGGCCGTTTTCACCCTCCCGGAGGCTCCAAAAAAGCCTCTGGAGCCCGGGGAGGGCAAAAACGCACCCCCCCCGCCATGGCACAGAGGGCCGACTAGGCCACGCCCACCATGGGCACGCCCACCCACCAACCGGGCAAAAGAACCCCTTGCTAAAATTTTTGAAGCCCACTCCTGGACACGAACCTACGTGAGCCTTTTCTTCTTGCAATCTTGGCTTCTTCACCTCGAAAGCCGAGGCGGAAGGCAAACAGATATTGATGTTGGGTTGAATTTCAGGCTTGGGAGATTCCGGATGTTCCCCTGGACGGTGCTTGCGAGATTCTAGTAAATCCTGCCAAAAAAAAACCCAGAAAGAAAACAAAAGGAAAACGAAGAACGGGTTAGCAGAACCCTTTGTCCACATTGTGGTCCATTAATCATTTCTTATGTTCTTAAATTTGATGGACGTATGTTTTTCCTGTGAATAGAATAGAATAGAATAGAATAGAATAGAATAGAATAGAATAGAATAGAATAGAATAGAATAGAATAGAATAGAATAGGAAAAAACATGGAATGGAATGGAATGGAATGGAAGAATAGAATAGAATAGAATAGAATAGAATAGAATAGAATAGTATAATATAGAATAGGAAAAAACATGGAATAGAATGGAATGGAATGGAATGGAAGAATAGAATAGAATAGAATAGAATAGAATAGAATAGAATAGAATAGAATAGAATAGAATAGAATAGAATAGAATAGAATAGAATAGAATAGAATAGAATAGAATAGTGGAATGAAGAATGGAATGGAAGAATAGAATAGAATAGAATAGAATAGAATAGAATAGAATAGAATAGAATAGGATAGAATAGAATAGAACAGAACATGGAATGGAATGGAATGGAATGGAAGAATAGAATAGAATAGAATAGAATAGAATAGAATAGAATCTTTATTGAGAATAAAATAGAATAGAATTAAATCTTTATTGAGAATAGAATAGATTAGAATATTGAGAATAAAATAGAATAGAATAGAATCTTTATTGAGAATAGAATAGAATAGAATAGAATAGAATAGAATCTTTATTGAGAATAGAATAGATTAGAATATTGAGAATAAAATAGAATAGAATTAAATCTTTATTGAGAGTAGAATAGAATAGAATAGAATCTTTATTGAGAATAGAATAGATTAGAATATTGAGAATAAAATAGAATAGAACAGAATCTTTATTGAGAATAGAATAGATTAGAATCTTTATTGAGAATAGAATAGAATAGAATAGAATGGGATGGGATGGGATGGGATGGGACGGGACGGGACGGAACAGAACAGAATAGAATAACAGACTTGGAAGGGACCTTGGAGGTCTTCTAGTCCAACCCCCTGCTCAGGCAGGAAACCCTACACCACTTTAGACAAATGGTTATCCAACATCTTCTTAAAAACTTCCAGTGTTGGGAGTGTCCCAGAGATGGAAATAATGAAGAATATCAAATACAGGTAGCCCTCGACTTACAACAGTTGGTTTAATGACCGTTTAAAAGTTACAACGGCACTGAAGAAAAGAGACTGATGACCGTTTTTCGCACTTACAACTGTTTGCTGCCATCCCTGTGGTCACTTGATGAAAATTTGGACGCTCGGCAGCTGACTCACACTTATGACGTTTGTAATGTCCTAGGATCATGCGATCGCCTTTTGCACTCGTACCTTCAAAGGGTCACTAAATGAATGGCTCTAAATTGAGGGCTACCTGTAGTTTATTCAGATGTGATGAAGAAGACTGAATAGGAATGAATAAGAAGGGAAAGGGAGGACATGTTTGAAACCTTTCACAGATGAACAGAGTGGGAAGGGACCTTGTAGGTCATCTAGTCCAACCCCCCGCCCAAGGAGGAAACCCTACACCACTTCTGACAGATGCCTGTCCAGTCTCTTCTCGAAAGCCTCCAGGGATGAAGCTCCCACAACTTCTGGTGGAAAGCTGTTCCATGGGTTGATTGCTCTCATTGTCAGGAAATTTCTCCTTATTTCTAGGTTGAATCTTTTCTTGTTCAGTTTTTACCCATTATTCCTTGTCTGGCCTTCAGGTGCTTTGGAGAATAGCTTGACCCCCTTCCTCCTCTCTGGGGCAGCCCCTCAAATATTGGAAGATGCTATCCTGTCTCCCCTGGTCCTTCTCTTCACTAGACTAGCCAGGCCCAGTTCCTGCAACTGTTCATCGTATGCAAGGGCGTGTTCTAAAATTATTTACTACGGTTCTGTGGGTGTGGCTTATTTTGTGGGCGTGGCTTGGCGGGGGGGGGGGGTAATGTGAATGGGTGGGTGTGGCCAACTTTTTTTTTTTTAAAGTTTTAAAAGCATTTTTTCTACAACCTTAAGAGGTTGCAGAAAAAAATGCTTTCAGGAGCCTCTGACGATCAGGCAACTCAGCGGGGATCGCCAGAGGCTTTTAAAGGCATTTTTTTTTTCAACAACCTCTTCGGCCGAAGAAGTTGCAGAAAAAATGCTTTCAGAAGCCTCTGACGATCCCAGCTAAGCCGCGCGATCATCAGAGGCTTTTTTTTTAACTTTTAAAATCATTTTTTCGGCCGAAGAGGTTGTAGAAAAAATGCTTTTAAAAGTAAAAAAAAAAAAAAAAGGCTCTGATGAGGTGGGCGGGGTAAGCGAGTGGCGACCGGACTGGGAACTGGTTCGGGAGCGTGGCCAGCCAATGTTATTACCGGTTCTCCAAATTACTACAAATTTTTATCGGTTCTTGCGAACCGGTGTGAACCGGGAGCTACCCACCACTGATCGTATGTTTAAGCCTCCAGTCCCCTAATCATCCTGGTTGCTCTTCTCTGCACTTGTTCTAGAGTCTCAATATCTTTTTTATAGTGTGGTGACCAAAACTGGATGTAGGTAAAGGTTCCCCTCGCACATATGTGCTAGTTGTTCCCGACTCTAGGAGGCGCTGCTCATCTCCGTTTCAAGGCCAAAGAGCCAGCGCTGTCTGAAGACGTCTCCGTGGTCATGTGCCGGCATGACTCAACGCTAAAGGCGCACGGAACGCTGTTCCCTTCCCAACAAAGGTGGTCCCTATTTCTCTACTTCCATTTTTTTCCTGCTTTCGAACTGCTAGGTTGGCAGAAGCTGGGACAAGTCACGGGAGCTCACCCCGTTACGCGGCGCTAGGGATTCGAACCGCTGAAACTGCCGACCTTTCGATCGACAAGCTCAGCGTCTTAGCCACTGAGCCACCGCGTCCCTTTAGGTGTGGTCTTACTAAGGCTTTGAATCAAGGGTCTCCAAACTGGGCAACTTTAAGACAAAAACTTTAAGCCTTGGTAGTACAGGGGTTTAAGGCACCCTGTTATTAAGCTGGTTATTAAGACCAGCTGCCTGCAATTACTGCAGGGTTCGAATCTCGCCAAGGCTCAAGGTTGACTCAGCCTTCCATCCTTTCTAAGGTAGGTGAAATGAGGACCCAGTTTGTGGGGGCAATAAGCTGACTTTGTATAAATATACAAAAGGATGAAGGCTATTGCTGAGCACATTGTAAGCCGCCCTGAGTCTTCGGAGAAGGGCGGCATATAAATCAAATTAAAAAATAAATAAAATAAAATAAAATAAAATAAAATAAAATAAAATAAAATAAAATAAAATAAAATAAAATAAAATAATAAATAAAATAACATAACATAACATAAAATAAAATAATCAAATCATAAAATCATAAAATAAATAAAATAAAATATAAAATAAATAAAATAAAAATAAAATAAAATAATATAAAATAATATAAAATACAATAAAATAAAATAATATATTATATAAAATAAAATATAAAATAAATAAAATAAAAATAAAATCTAAAATCTAAAATAAATAAAATAAAATAATAAAATAAATAAAATAAAGTAATAAATAAATAAATAAATAAATAAAATAAATAAAATATAAAATAAATAGAATAAAATAATAAAATAAAATAAAAAATACAATACAATAAAATAAAATAAAATAAATAAAACAAATAAAATAAAATAACATAATAAAATAAATAAAATAAAATAAAGTAAAATAAAATAAAATAAATAAAAATAAAATAAAATAAAATAATAAAATAATAAAATAAAATAAAATAAAATAAAATAAAATAAAATAAAATAAAATAAAATAAAATAAAATAAAATAAAATAAAATAATGAAATTAAATTCCTCCGCTTTTACCTTCAAGTCGTTCTTCAGAACGTAACGTATATCTTGCAGGTTCATGGTGCGCTGCTTGGGTCTGGATTCCAGGCCCGTCTTCACCATGTCGTAATAAGGCTTGGGGAGTCTGGCGTCAGCTTCCAACCACTGGCCAGAGGTGATGCAATCTTTGATGGACGGACCGTCAAATCCCTCCCAGGGAACGGTGTCTGGAAAAAAAAAACCACACACATTGGGAATGCACCGTGGGAGATGAGGTGGCTCAGTGGCTAAGACACTGAGCTTGTCGATCAGAAAGGTCGGCAGTTCGGCGGTTCGAATCCCTAGTACCGGTCTCCTGCGTGAGCAGGGGGTTGGACTAGATGACCTCCAAGGTCCCTTCCAACCAGTGGTGGGATTCAAATAATTTAACAACCGGTTCTCTGCCCTAATGACCAGCTGGGTAGGCATGGCTCGGTGGTCATGTGACCGTGTGGGCGTGCCCAACTCAACGTCGCTCATGGATGCTTCGCCTTAGCTGTTACAATGTAATAAGGGTTAACCAGAGGCAGTTTCTGTAAGCAGGGCAATAAAGATTAGGCTAGAAACACCACCAGAATATCTCCTTCCTGCCTTCCTTACAGGATTAGCCTTGTAAAGTGAAAAAAACCAAAATAAGATTTCTTCCAACAACCGGTTCTCCCGAATAGGTGCGAACTGGCTGAATCCCACCACTGCTTCCAACTATGTCACTGTTACTGCATTAAAAGAAAGACAAGGAGGATGGGAAATTTTCAAACTCGGCTACTGGAATGATGAGTGGACTTCATTTCTCAGAATTCCCCAGCCAGCCACTTAAAAGAGGGAAATCTACAGCCCAGTGTTTTTATTCTTTTTTTTTTTTTCGCTTTATTTTTTAAATGGATTTAAAGGCGGTCCTGGATTTACGGCCAGAGTTGAACCCAAAATGTTTGTTCAGTGCTCAGGAAGGGAAATTTAACCTCGACCCCCTATCCAAGGTCATCTGATCCCCCTTTTTGCGACCGTCTGACAAGCAAAGTCAATGGGGAAATCTGACTCACTTAACAACCATGCTACTATCTTAACGACTGAAGTGATTCACTTAACGAATGTGGCAAGAAAAGGTTGTAAAATGGGGCAGAACCATTTAACAACTCTCTTGCTCCACCCCGCGAGGGTCGTTTAAAGGAGAGTCCTCAACTTACAGCAGTTCATTTAATGACTGCTTAAAGTTACAACGGCACTGAAAAAAGGGACTTAGGAACGGATTTTCATGCTTACGACCCTGGCACCATCTCCGTGGTCATGTTATCAAAATCCAGAGGTTTGGCCACCGACTCGTATTTACGACGGACGCAGTGTCCCGGGTTCGTGGGATCATCTTTTGAGACTTTCCGACAAAGCAAAGTCAATGGGGTGAAGCAGTGATTCACTTAACAACTGTAACAAGAAAGGTCGCCAAATGAGGCGAAGCACACTGAACTGTTTCGCTTAGCAACAAAAATGTTGGGCTCAATTGTGGCTGTAAGTCGAAGACTAGGTAAAGGTTTCCCTCTCATATATGTGCTGGTCGTTCCTGACTCTAGGGGGCGGTGCTCATCTCCGTTTCAAAGCTGAAGAACCAGCGCTGTCCAAAGACGTCTCCGTGGTCATGTGGCCGGCATGACTCAATGCCAAAGGCGCACGGAACGCTGTTCCCTTCCCACCAAAGGTGGTCCCTATTTTTTCTACTTGCATTTTTTACCTGCTTTCGAACTGCTAGGTTGGCAGAAGCTGGGACAAGTCGCGAGAGCTCACCCCGTTACGCGGCACTAGGGATTCGAACCGCCGAACTGCCAACCTTTCGATCGACAAGCTCAGCGTCTTAGCCACTGAGCCACCGCGTCCCTTTATTATACTATGTTAATAGACTCTTGCAGGTCTGAAAATACAAATCTACCTGTATATAAATTAAAAAGAACACCAAACCTCCCCACACCCCCAAAAAAAACCCCTCAAAGGGCAGACTCGATGGCCCCCCAAAATAAAAACATTAATTAAAAATAATAAAAATTAAATAAATAAAGGAGGAAGAAGAAGAAGAAAAAGAAAACAAACTTCAAAGAGCAGCCTCGAGGGACCAAAAGAAGAAGATGAAGAAAAGTTAAAATAATAACGATTAAATAAATAAATTAAGAAGAAAAAAAGGACCGACTTGATGGAACCCCAGGTCCTTTTGCGCTGTCAGTTTTTCTATCTTTCTATTTATTTATTTATTTTATTCAATTTATATCCCGCCCTTCTCCAAGTGGACTCAGGGCGGTGCACAGCCAGACTAAAACACATATCAATACAAAATTTAAAATTATTAAAAGAATTAAATAACTGTGGCCCAAAAATTTAAAACATTCAAACTAAAACCTCTTTGACAATTTAAAAAGCTAAAAACTAAAAAGTGATCACTTTCTAAAGTGATCTTTAAGCCTTACAAGAGGAAAACGCCGAAAAGAATTTGTTTTTAATAAAAAAAGGAAAACCAAGAAGGAAGAAAAACCAAAAAAATGAGATTTTAATTCTTTGCTGTACCTGTAAACGCCTCCTGCATGACGGCGCAAAAACTGTAGACGTCCGACTTGAAAGTCGCCGTCCGCTCCAGGATCACTTCCGGGGCGCACCACTTGTACAGCTGGGGAGGGATGGGCACCCGTGTCAGGTCGCTGTGCTCCCCTCCGTCTTTGCTGCCGACAAGGGAAGATGAGGCTCAGGGTTGGGGAAGAACAGGTAGCCCCCCCACCCACCCACTTGGGGGCCGAGATCACCGTCCTTTGGAGATCTCTCCAGAGGTGGGTTTCAGCAGGTTTTGACCAAACCTGGAGAACCGGTAGCGGAAATTTTGAGTAGTTCGGAGAACCGGTAAATACCACCTCTGGCTGGCCCCGCCCCCGTCTATTCTCTGCCTCCCGAGTCCCAGCTGATCGGGAGGAAATGGGGATTTTGCAGTAACCTTCCTCTGCCACGCCCACCAAGCCACGCCCACCAAGCCACGCCACGCCCACAGAACCGGTAGTAAAAAAATGTGAATCCCACCACTGGTAGGTTTCACGCAGAGGTGAAATCCAGCAGGTTCTGACAGGTTCTGGAGAACCGGTAGTGGAAATTTTGAGTAGTTCGGAGAACCGGCAAATACCACCTCTGGCTGGTCCCAGAGTGGGGAGGGAGTGGAGATTTTGCAATATCCTTCCCCCAGGAGTGGGGAGGGAATGGGGGTTTTGCAGTATCTTTCCCCTGCCACGCCCACCAAGCCACGCCCACCAAGCCACGCCCACCAAGCCACGCCCACCAAGCCACACCACACCTACCAAGCCACACCACACCTACCAAGCCACGCCCACAGGACCAGTAGTAAAACAATTTGGATTTCACCACTGGTTTCACATACGTTTACCACCGATTCGCCGCTCCAAAAATGTGAGTGCACGCATGTGCTTTGCTTGCATGCACGCGGCTTAGAAAATGTGGCTAAATAGGACAGCATTGCGCTGGGGCAGGTGGATGCCCACCCGCAGGTCGCCACTACCAATTTGCCCGAATTGGTCCGAACCAGCTGAATACCACCACTGGATCTCTCGCGTCCTGGAGATGGAGGACGAAAGGGGACTGTGTGAGGGTATGAGGGAAAGACCTTGGGAGACCGAGGCTGAGAGACTCAGCCGAGGGAATGATCAGAGAAGAGACGACTTAGCCCTCTGCTCCATAAGGGACAGGGAAAGAGAAGGGATCCTCTCTAGTTTCTCAGGGAGTAAAGGAGACGGGAGGGAGGGCGATACTTTCAGACTTAACAAGACCGAGGTTGGCTGTGCCGAGTCAACCACATTGGAATCGCAACCCAACGGGCGAAATCTAGTTTATTGTAAAGCTATATTGTCAGAATCTGGGATGGGGATGGGGAAGGGAAGGAAAAGGGAGGGAGGAATGGAAGATAGAAAAGTGGAAAGAAAGGAAAGAGGAAAGGAAGGAGAAGGGAAGGAAAGAAAGAAAAGCGAGGGAGGAAAGAACAGGAAGGGAAGGGAAGAGTAATAAGAAGGGAAGGGAAGGGAAGGAAAAGGGAGGGAGGAATGGAAAATAGAAAAGTGGGAAGAAAGGAAGGAGGAAAAGGAGAAGAAAAGGAAAGGAAGTGTCACAAGGATTCATGGATCAGGCCCAACAACAAGACATGAGTCAGTGGATTAATTAAATCTCATTTATTTGCAGTTTCATCTTAACATCACTTGCTACATCTGGATCTGAGAAGCATGGAGGAGTGTGCCCACCTTTTATATCTGTAGGCGGAGACTCAGGTAAGGAGGGGTCTGTGGGTGAAGCTGGCCAGGTGGGTGTTTGGGTTAACCCCTGCACTACTGTACTATAGCTGACCCCTGGCATGGGTAAGGCATTTACACTTGACAAATCCCCCTCTAAATGCCTGACTTGTGGCTGTAGGCCTGACTGATTGATTGGTACTCTGGGGCGGATATTGAGTTTGGATACTAGGTGTGAATGCTGTTTACCCTGTAGTGGTTTTGTGAGTATGTCTGCGGTCTGTTCTTCTGTGTCACAATGTATGGCCTTTATGAACCCGATTCTGGAGAGCTGTCTCACGTGTTTGTACTTTATGTCTATATGTCTTGATCTTTGTGCTACAGCGTCGGCCATGGATATTTCTATGGAGGCCTTGTTGTCTTCGTAGATGTTTATCAGGTAAGTTGGTTCTCTCCACACACTGGCGAGTAGGTCGTCGAACCAGATAAGATTGTTGGCGGCTTTGGAAAGGCATATATATTCTGCCTCAGTGGTCGAGGTGGCTACCAAGATTTGTTTACCTGTGTACCAATGCACTGGGCTATTGTTCAAGTAAAATATGTATCCTGATGTGCTTTTCCTACCTTTGGTATCCCCAGCCCAGTCAGCGTCAGCGTAGCAGGAGAGAACGGGTTCGTCGGATGTTTCAGGTTCTAGAGCTAGGCACGCATCGGCACTTTGTTTTAGGTACCTTAGCACCCTTTTCACTGCGTCCCAGTGGTATGTTGTGGGTTTGCCCACGTGCCTGGACAATAAATTAACTGATAGTGCAATGTCTGGCCCTGTCCAGTTGACGATATACAGAAGCGAGCCTATGACTGACCTGTACAGCGTGTTGTCTTCAAATTCAGGTGATTCATCATGCATGTTTTTTAGGAAGTCCGGTTGCATGGGTGAATCACACCCCTTGGCATCTGCCATGTTGCATTTGTGGAGTAACTCTTCTATCTTTTCCTTTTGGGACAGCTGAAAGCCTTTGGGGGTTTCATTGACCTGTACGCCTAGGTATCGGTTTATTTTTCCAAGGTATTTTAAGGTGAAGTGTTTACTTAGTCTGCTGGCGAAGGCCTTGCGATTCCCTTCGTGTTTGCTGATGTAAAGTATGTCATCCACGTAGACTAGGATGTATTCTGGCGAGTCCCCCTCTCTCCTGGTGAAAAAGCAGTTGTCGGCTACGGTTGCTGCGAATCCCATTGACTTCAGGACCTCGACCAGGCACTCGTACCAGCGTTTGCCTGACTGTTTTAGTCCGTACAGGCTTTTGTGAAGTAGCCAGGTGTCTCCCCTGTTGGTCCCTTTACTGTGTGGCGCTCTAACGTATATTTCCTTATCTAGGTTGGCGTGCAGGTAAGCTGTCTGCACATCAAACTGGTGTACCTCTAGTCCTAGCAGGGAAGCGATGACCAGGGCACTTTTGACGCTCTCTGTCCTCACGGTGGGCGAGTAGGTGTCAGTGTAGTCCTCTGGGAACCTTTGAGCAAACCCCTGGGCAACTAGCCTGGCTTTGTATAGGTTTTGGCCACCCTCTAGGTTCTTGACCTTGAAGATCCACCGGGTGCCTATCGCGCTTTTGCCCTCTGGGACCTTGGCTGGGGTGTAGACCTCTAGTTTTTTCAGACTGTCCAGTTCTTTGGCCATGGCTGACTCCCACTTTGTCCTCTCCTCCTGGGGTAGTCTCAATACCTCTTCGTATGAGTTTGGTGTAACGTGGTTCGTGTGTATGTGCATCACGTAATCATTTAACCTCCTTGGCAATTGGTTCCTGGTTGACCTGACTGGTCTATCTATCGTCTGTTCAGTGTCATGTAAGTACCTGGCCTCTCTTTGTGTCAGTGAGTCTACACTTATCTTGGGGTGATTCCCTTTCCATTCCTCAATCTTGATGCCTTGGAGGTTGGGTTTGGGTCCCCTCTCTTCCTGCCTATCCACCGTTTCGTGTTTGTCTCGCGCTTGCTTGTCTGGCCTATCCTCTCGCTTGTTGGGTATCTCGTTCAGGTGTATCCTGGACCAGTTGGCTTGCTCATGGAATGCCGCCGTCCTAGATACCACAAACCTGTCGTTACTGTCCACAAACCTGAAGCCCTTGGTTCCTGGTTCATATCCCATAAACCTCAGTCTCCTGGATACTTTGTCCCCTTTCTTGCGCAGCTGTTTGGGTATATGGACATCAGCGGTTACGCCGAATACATGTAAGTGTGCTATCTGTGGCTTTTTGTTGTACATGAGCTCGTATGGCGTTTTGTCTATCACGCTGGACCATGTTCTGTTAAGTGTGTAGTTGGAGTAAACCAAGGCCTCAGACCAGAAGTGTTGGCCAATGCCCGCGTCCTCTAAGGCGCACCTGACCATTGTTTGTAGCGTGGAGTTTCGTCGTTCTACGACTCCGTTCTGAAAGGCGGAGAACGGAGACGACGTAAAGTGAAGCACGCCTTTGGATCTGAGCCAATGGGAGAAATCCTTTGATAGGAACTCAGATCCTCTGTCAGTCATGATTTGTTTGATTTGGGCGTTGTTTTGGGTCTCTACTCTTTTGTAGAACTCTTTAAATTTTTGGAAGGCCTCATCCTTTTTCCTTAGGGTATAGACGAAGCCATATCGACTATAGTCATCCACGATTGTGAGAAAGTATCTTTTTTTGTATTTTATGGATGGCCTTAGGGGCCCTACCAAATCCATGTGGACTAAATTGAATATCTGTTTGGCGGCGCGTGAGGACCTCTTGGGTCTGGGTTTTACCTTTAACTTGGAACATTTGCACACTGAGCACTCGAGGTAATTTTCACAACTCTTTATTTTGATACCCTCGGTACAGTTGGCCATTTTTTGGACTACGGGGAAACTGGCGTGTCCTAGCTTCCGGTGTAGTAGGTGGGCACAGTCGTCGTGCATGGGTTTGCCTATCGAAGGCCCTCTCTGGGTGTATCTGCTGTGTTGTGTCTCATGTGTCGTGTTCTCCTTGTTCTCTATCTCTCCCTCTTCTACCTGTTCTCCCTCAGTTCTGCCTTGGTTAATGTCTTCCGTGCTTTCTGAGCTGGTGTATACGCTGTGGGTGCTACCCTCATAGAACGTTATATATGGTAACCCTTGACTGACGGTCACTCTCCCTATATCCTTTCCGCCCTTGCTAACTTGAACATTTCCTTCTATAAAGGTCACCTTAACCCCTGATTCTTTGCTGAGTTTCACCGCGGCCAATATGTTGTGGGGTATCTCCGGGACCAGCAGTACCCCCTCTATTTTCCCTACGCCTGGCAACGTAACTGCCCCCTTGCCTGTTACCCTAACCTCGCTTTGGTCTGCAACCTTAATTGAGAAATCCTCCTTTTTGAATGATGAGAGCAGTTTCTGGTTGCAGGTTGTGTGGTTGGAGGCCCCAGAGTCCAGAAGCCATGAGTTGGTGTCCCTACCCTGATGTGTTATGTGGGTGCGCTCTCCTATCCCATACAAGGATCCCATTCTGCTGTCACGTGAGCTATCTCTGTTCCCCCTCCTATCTCTGGGGTTGGGTGAATCCCTGAGTCTGTATCTTTCCTCAGAGGTGTGTCTCTCTGTTTGCCTGAACCTATGTTCTGGTCTGCCTCTCTCCCTGTAGTTCTTGGGGCAGTCTCTCTTGAGGTGTCCCCTTGACCCGCAGATATAGCACTCTGATATGTTGTGCTGTTTTTCTTGGAAGGCTACTCTCTTCTCGCTCTTATGTTCTCTGGAGGAGCCAGAGCGGCTCCTTTTCAGATTGTCTTCTGCGATCAGTTTGTTGGATAGCTTCTCTACGGATAGCAGGCCTAGACTAACGGTATCTAAGTGTGTTAGGAAGCTGTCCCATGAGTGATCTAAAGAGTTAATTATTACACTCTTCATGATCTGGTCTGATATGACTTCCCCCCTAAGGTGGCGCTCTGCTCTGGTAGCGCTTAAGGACACTAGGTGCTCACTTATGGGGGTCCCTGGTTTGAGTCTGGCAGAAAAGAAATCTTTGGAAATCTGGGTGGTGGTGGACACACTTTCACTGTAAAATAACCCAAACATTTTTTGTATGATTTCTGATACTGTGAGGTTATGACCAATACAGTGATAAATTGTGGGAGATATGCTAGCAACTAAAAGGTAAAAAGCCCTATGGTGCATACAGTCCAACTCTAAAGTCCAAGGTCTCTCTGGGGGGTCATTAATAAAATGTGACATATTTTCTTTTAGGAACACCACCTGAAGCTGCTGTGACCACTCTAGAATATTGCCCCCATCCATCCTCAACTTGGGAAAGTCACTTGGTAAGTTCCCAGCATTATTTGTAAAGTTACTTACTGCAGGCTGCTGTCCATGGTTCCTTATGTGCCTATAGCAGCAGTACGGCATGGGAACGCTTGCCGGCAGTTTAAAAGTCCCGCTTTGTAATTTTTTTTCTCTTTTCTTCTTCTAGGCGGAAGAGCGCATGCGCGAAGTCCATTTCGGCTCTGCGGTCGTCGTGGAAGGACCTATCCGTCGCGGCTCCGATGTAGAGGCCTCTCTCGGTTGGATAGGCCTTGGCTTCGGTCTTGGGGGTCCAGGAGTGCTCCGGAAGGTGTTGTCCTGCAGCTGCTTCTCCGGGATGAAGATCCGGGTGGCGTCGGGACTCCGGCGACGGCTGTAAGTAGCTGCCCCAGTCCCTGCGTTCCGGGGTGCGCGGCTTGGGTGATCGGAGGCGCGGTGTCCCTGGGGTGCGTAGGTGGGCTGGCGAGCTGGCATGGGCGTCGATGGCTCTCGGGTGGGTGCTTCGTCGCCCCTCTCCTCGCTTCTCCTTTTGTTTTGGCCTCTCCGTTTTTTCTTTGGTAATTTTAAGGCCTGGGCCGAAGGCAGCGGCAAGGGTCTTCATGGCTCTATCTACTTGCCGCTCGGTCGGGGTGTAGCCGGGGTCCGAGTCGGATTCGATCCCCTCTCCCTGGTTGCTTTCTTCCCCGCTCATGGTCCGGCATTTTTCGCGTGCCGGCCATTTTGAATTCTGGCTGCTGATTGGGTGGAGGTCGGCCATCTTGTCCGACCACGTGGACAAAGATGGCCGCCGATTCAAAATTTGAGCGGAGCTTCGGGGTTCGGTGACTGTTGAAGGGACCCTTTTGGGCGATCCACTCACCGAGTCCAGCTCCTCGAGTTCGGGATCGGAGTCTTCTTCGCTCCTTGCCACCTCGCGGTCTATTATGAAGCTCCGCAGGTCAGCGAGGAGGTTCTTGTCGCCGGCTCGCTCCTTCAGTAATCGCAGGACGTTGAGCCGCAGCTTTTCTTCCTCCCGGTCGTTATGGTCTGTCGTTTTTCCTTTCTTGATCTCCCCCTTTTCTTCCGTCGCGGTGGCTTTGGGGTCAGTTGAGGTTCCTACCTTCCCTGGCGAGTCCGATGGGTTGCTTTCCCGTTGCTTCGGAGGTGTCGCCATTTCGTAGGTAGGGTTGAGTCCTCGTTGTGTGGTCTGGGGTTATTGGGCCTTACCAACCATCCTCTGCTACCATCTTGTCACAAGGATTCATGGATCAGGCCCAACAACAAGACATGAGTCAGTGGATTAATTAAATCTCATTTATTTGCAGTTTCATCTTAACATCACTTGCTACATCTGGATCTGAGAAGCATGGAGGAGTGTGCCCACCTTTTATATCTGTAGGCGGAGACTCAGGTAAGGAGGGGTCTGTGGATGGAGCTGGCCAGGTGGGTGTTTGGGTTAACCCCTGCACTACTGTACTATAGCTGACCCCTGGCATGGGTAAGGCATTTACACTTGACAGGAAGAAAAGAGAGGGAGGAAAGAACAGGGAAGGGAAGGGAAGGGAAGAGAAGAGAAAGGAATGTAAATTGAAGGAACACAGAACAAAGAATAACAAAGTTAGAAGGGACCTTGGAGGTCCTCTAGTCCAACCCCGTTCAAGCAGGAGACATCCATACCATTTCTGACAAATGTCTATCCAGTCTCTTCCTCCTTGAAGGGAAGGGAGGGCAAGAGAAGAGAGGGGAGGGGAGGGAAAGGACATTGGAGAAAAAAGGAGGGGAGGGGAGGGGAGGTGGTGTGGGCTTACCTTTCAATCATATGCTCCAGGTTGGTCAGCTTCGCTTCCCCAGTCAGAACAATCACCACGGCGTAGGAGCTGAGGGTCCGGTGGATGAAGCCGCGCAGGTGGAGGTACCGGAGGGCGTCGCTCACCTGGATCAGCAGGTGCACAATCGTTTCCATTTGCAACACCGGGAACTCGGAGCGCTAGAGCAGGCGATGGGGAGGGGCGAGAGGGAGGAAGGGAAAGAAAATAAACATTTGTTTGTTTGTTTGTTTGATTGATTGATTGATTGATTGGTTCGATTTATATGCCGCCCTTCTCCGGAGACTCAGGGTGGCTACAAGACTTTGAAACACCCCCCCCCTCAAAGTCCAAGGGAGATGGGCAGTGCAGAAACATTGCAAGGGCACAGGTAAATTGTTATTAAATGTTTCGTGCTTTTTAAAAGAACATTTTTGTCATATTTTATTCATACCATTTTGTATTTTTAATATTGCAAGCCGTCCTAGAGTTACCCTGCAGTAAGGTGGATGGATAATAAATTTAAATAACAACAACAATAACAATAATTGGGCCTGGCTAGTCTAGTGAAGAGAAGGACCAGGAGAGACAGGATAGCAGCCTTCCAATATTTGAGGGGCTGGCACAGAGTGGAGGGGGTCAAGTTATTTTCCAAAGCAAAAGGAAGGAAGGAAGGAAGGAAGGAAGGAGGGAGGGAGGGAGGGAGGGAGGGAGGGAGGGAAGGAAGGAAGGAAGGAAAGAAAAAGAAGAAAAGAAAGGAAGGAAGGAAAGAAAAAGAAGAAAAGGAAGGAAGGAAGGAAGAGCGAGAGAGAAAGAAAGAAAGAAAGAAAGAAGAAAGAAAGAAAGAAAGAAAGAAAGAAAGAAAGAAAGAAAGAAAGAAAGAAAGAAAGAAAGAAAGAAAGAAAGAAAGAAAGAAAGACATCTGAGTGAACCATGGATGGACAGAAGACATGGCTAGTCTAGTGAAGAGAAGGACCAGGGGAGACAGGATAGCATCTTCCAATATTTGAGGGGCTGGCACAGAGAGGAGGAAGGGGGTCAAGCTATTTTCCAAGGCACCTGAAGGCCAGACCAGGAATAATGGATGGAAACTGACCAAGGAGAGATTCAACCTGGAAATAAGGAGAAATTTTCTGACAGTGAGAAACAATCAACCCATGGAACAGAAGTTGCCTTCGGAAGTTGTGGGAGCTTCATCACTGGAGGCTCTCAAGAAGAGACTGGAGTGACATCTGTCAGAAATGGTGTAGGGCTGTAATGGCAAACCTATGGCACACGTGCCACAGCTGGCACACAGTGGCCTCTCTGCGGACACGCGAGCCGTCACCCAGCTCAGTTCTACTGCGCATGTGTGCGCACAGGCCTCCTGCCGGACAGCTGATATTCAAGATGTGCGGGGAGCGGGGCGCATGTGGGAGATGAGTGCGCATGCAGAGGGGGGTTGCGCGCACATGGATGGGGGCAGGGATGGAGCGCGGGGGGGTGCGGTGTGCCCCCCACAGCCCGTTTTTGGGCCCAGGAGCCTGCAGGGAGGCCTGCTAGGCCCAAAGTGGGGCAGGGGATGCGCGACCCACCCGCCACGGCCCGTTTTTGGGCCCAGGAGGCTGCAGGGAGGCCTGCTAGGCTCAAAGTGGGGCGGGGGATGCGCGACCCACCCCCTGTGGCCCGTTTTTGGGCCCAGGAGGCTGCAGGGAGGCCTGCTGGGCCCAAAATGGGGCGGGGGATGCGCGACCCACCCCCCATGGCCCGTTTTTGGGCCCAGGAGGCTGCAGGGAGGCCTGCTAGGCCAAAAACGGGGCAGGGGATGTGTGACCCACCTCACGGCCTGTTTTTGAGCCCAGGAGGCTGCAGGGAGGCCTGCTGGGCCCAAAAGGGGGCAGGGGATGCGCGACCCACCTCCCCACGGCCTGTTTTTGAGCCCAGGAGGCTGCAGGGAGGCCTGCTGGGCCCAAAATGGGGCAGGGGATATGCGACCCACCTCCCCACGGCCTGTTTTTGAGCCCAGGAGGCTGCAGGGAGGCCTGCTGGGCCCAAAATGGGGCAAGGGATGCGCGACCCACCCCCCATGGCCCGTTTTTGGGCCCAGGAGGTTGCAGGGAGGCCTGCTGGGCCCAAAATGGGGGTGGGGGGGTCACGCACAGGGGTCGCATGGGGGGGTCATCCATTCATGCGCAGGGGGGCGCACATTGCATTAGGGGTGCCGGCACTTTCAGCACACGATGAGAAAAAGGTTAGCCATCACTGGTGTAGTGTCTCCTGCTTGGGCGGGGGGTTGGACTAAATGACCTCCAAGGTCCCTTCCAACTATCTAAGGGACTCTCTTCTGCAGATAGAATTGGCCTGCTATTTCTAATGTGGCCATTAGAGGGTGCTGCTCTCACTCCCAGAATTCCCCAGCCAGCATGCTTTTAAGATGAGTGGACTCCCACTCCCAGAATTCCTCAGCTATAGCAAGCTTTCCCAAAGATGGACTTCAATTCCCAGAATTCCCCAGTCAGGAGGAGGCCACAAGTCTCTGCAACGTATGGGCAACACAGCTAAGAGGCAAGGGGACAATTGCTAAAGAAGAACTAAAAAACTCTGGTGAAGCACTAAATTTGTAGGCTGGATTGGGGCGGGCAACTATGGCCCCTTTAAGACCTGTGGACTTCAACTCCCAGAATTCCTGAGCCAGCCATGCTGGCTCAGGAATTCTGGGAGTTGAAGTCCACAGGCCTTAAAGGGGCCATAGTTGTCCTTCCCAAGGCTGAATCCAGGCGGAAACACCCCTTTAAATCCGGGACCTTCCATTCAGCACACTGTCCTACCTCGCAGGGTTGTTCACAGACAAGAAATAGAGGTGTTCGCTGCTCAGGAGCCTCCACAGGTGGGACGCGACACCCCACAAAGAAGCTCTTAGGAAGACGCAAGGTTTACCCTCTCGTGAAGGATGCTGTAGAGAGACCCAAAATTCACCCTCTCGAACACGAGCCGGGTCTTCTCCAAGTCGCTGGACAGACAGACGGCCATCAGCAGCAGCAGGTGAGGGTGGTGGAGCTGGCTGCAAAGCAGGAAGAGAGGACCCCGTTTGCAGAGAAAACCCGCAACCCAAAAGTCCATTTCTCCCTCTCATTGCGGGGTGTGTGTGTGTGTGCAAGAGTGGTGTGGTGGCGAGAGACGGAGCTCTTGCCTCACAATCAAGAGGCCGCGAGTTCGATCCTAGGCTGAGGCAGATAATTTCTCTCTCTGGGCGCCATGAGAATATATCTGCCGAATGTAACTCCGCATTGGCAACAGGAAAAGCATCCGGCCAGTAAAACACTCAGCTCCATTCAGTTGCCCAGAACTCTTACCCCGCAAGGGATTACGGGGTCATTAAAAGATGATGATGGTTGCGGGGGCCGTGCAAACCCCATCCTGAACGCACAACTGTGTGGCTTTACACACAAACACACACACACACAAGGTGCGCACCTGCTATACTCCTGCTCAGCCAAAAGGAGGTCGGAGAGACGCAGTTTGCTGCAATGTTGGTGAGGATGGATATTCAGCTCCTTCACCGTCACACGGCTGCCACCCCACATCAGGCTGTGGGGAGAAAGAAGGGAGTGTCGGTTTTGCCCACAATGTGCTGGACGTATGCCTTGCAGGAGGGAAAGGCGAGAGTAGGCCGAAGTGGAAGAGTAGGCCGAAGTGGAAGAAACCAGGTTAAATTAGGATGGGGGAGTAGCACGGCAACAACCCTGGAAGGTAGGCAGGTAGGTGGGTGGGTTGGGCAGGGAGCGGAGGCTGGGTTTGGCTGGGCAGCCTGGCTCGGGGGGGGGGGAGGGTGCCAAGTCTTCACCTGGCGTTAGTGCCAGGTCCTATTTCTGCTTTGAAGGTCATATGGTGGACACTTACTTGGTCATGTTCATGTAGGGCCCAGTGGAGAAAGAGAATGTGGGCTCATCATCGGCCTGAACCACTTCTTTATCCGCGATGATGGGAAGGGAAGCCAGGTAGCCCAGCTGCCTCTTGCTGTTGAGAAAAAACTGGAAGGAGGGAGAAAGAAAAAAGGAAGGCAAAAAGAGGGAGGGAGGAAAGGAAGGAAGGAAGGAAGGAAGGAAGGAAGGAAGGAAGGAAGGAAGGAAGGAAGGAAGGAAGGGTGAGAAAAGAGAGCGAGAAAGGGTAGGAGGAAAGGAAAGTGGAGGAAAGGAAACGGAAGGAAAGAAAAGGGAAGGGAAATGAAAAAGAAGGGAGGAAGGAAGGAGAAAAGAGGGGAAAAGAGAAGAAGAAGAAAAAGGGAGGAGAAAAGAGGGAGGGAGGGAAGGAAGGAAGGAAGGGTGAGAAAAGAGAGCGAGAAAGGGTAGGAGGAAAGGAAAGTCGAGGAAAGGAAACGGAAGGAAAGAAAAGGGAAAGGAAATGAAAAAGAAGGGAGGAAGGAAGGAGAAAAGAGGGGAAAAGAGAAGAAGAAAAAAAGGAAGGAGAAAAGAGGGAGGGAAGGAAGGAAGGAAGGAAGGAAGGAAGGAAGGAAGGAAGGGTGAGAAAAGAGAGCGAGAAAGGGTAGGAGGAAAGGAAAGTCGAGGAAAGGAAACGGAAGGAAAGAAAAGGGAAAGGAAATGAAAAAGAAGGGAGGAAGGAAGGAGAAAAGAGGGGAAAAGAGAAGAAGAAGAAAAAGGGAGGAGAAAAGAGGGAGGGAGGGAAGGAAGGAAGGAAGGGTGAGAAAAGAGAGCGAGAAAGGGTAGGAGGAAAGGAAAGTCGAGGAAAGGAAACGGAAGGAAAGAAAAGGGAAAGGAAATGAAAAAGAAGGGAGGAAGGAAGGAGAAAAGAGGGGAAAAGAGAAGAAGAAAAAAAAGGAAGGAGAAAAGAGGGAGGGAAGGAAGGAAGGAAGGAAGGAAGGAAGGAAGGAAGGAAGGGTGAGAAAAGAGAGCGAGAAAGGGTAGGAGGAAAGGAAAGTCGAGGAAAGGAAACGGAAGGAAAGAAAAGGGAAAGGAAATGAAAAAGAAGGGAGGAAGGAAGGAGAAAAGAGGGGAAAAGAGAAGAAGAAAAAAAAGGAAGGAGAAAAGAGGGAGGGAAGGAAGGAAGGAAGGAAGGAAGGAAGGAAGGAAGGAAGGAAGGAAGGAAGGAAGGGTGAGAAAAGAGAGCGAGAAAGGGTAGGAGGAAAGGAAAGTGGAGGAAAGGAAACGGAAGGAAAGAAAAGGGAAAGGAAATGAAAAAGAAGGGAGGAAGGAAGGAGAAAAGAGGGGAAAAGAGAAGAAGAAAAAAAGGAAGGAGAAAAGAGGGAGGGAAGGAAGGAAGGAAAGGAAGAATGAATGAATGAAAACAAACAAAAGGGAAGGAGAATGGAGAAAGGTAGGAAGAAGAAGAGTGAGGGATGAAAGGAAAGAAATGGAGAAAAGAAAAATAGGAAGGGAAAGAAGGGTGAGGAAAGAGTGAAAAAGGAAAGAAAGGAAAGGAAGATAAGGAGGAAAGAAGGAGAAAAGAGAAGAAGAAAGGAAGAAAGAAAGGAAAGGAAGGATAAGAGGGAGAAGGGAGGAAAGAATGAATAAAACAAAGAGGTAGGTAGGTAGGAGAATGGAGAAACATCCCTCAGGAAGGAAGGAAAGGAAGAAAGAAATGGAAGGGAAGAGGGAAATGGAAGGAAGGAAAGAAATGGAGAAAGGAAAAAACAGAGGGGAGGAAGGAGAATGAGAAAAGGGACGGAGGAATGAGAAACAGATAGAAGATAAGAGGGAGAGAAGAGAGGAGAGAAAGGAAGGAAGGAAGGAAGGAAGGAAGGAAGGAGGAAAGGAAGCAAAGAGAGAAGGGAGGAAGAATTGAGAAGAACTGGAAGCAGCATCCTACAAGGAAGACTTGAGATGGGATTTAACAGCATTCTCACTCCCAAGAGTTTTGTATGTAAGAATGTGAAGATCTATACAGCTAGTCCTTAACTTTCCACAATTGGGACCAGAATTTCTGCCACTAACCAAGGTAGTCACTAAGAGAGTTGCACATGATTTTATAACCCTTTTTGCTGCAGTCGGTGTTTTCACTGAGCATGTTTTACAGTGTTTAAAATTATTTTCTCAGGAGCCGCCCAGAGTTATCCTAAGAACATGTGGCTATATAAATGTTATTAATTAATTAATTAATTAATTGGAAGGTATTTTAGCGATCACCACAAGAACATCTTGCCTATTACAAGATGGCCTCTCTTCGAAGACCTCAAAAAAATCCAAAAAAGTGCTGCTTCACATCATGTGGCAGTCTGTTCCACCGGCTAACAGCTTGTAATTTCAGGAAATCCTCTTTGAGGGCCACCAAAATCCACTTCCTTGGACTTTCACACCATTTTGGGCAGTCTTCACAAAGCCCCTTATGGGACACTTTACTGTCATGTTGTGCGTACACACCCTGAATCAATGGAGGCCACACAATCTCCGCCATCTTGAACCTGTCCTCTTACCTTCCCAAAGCCGAAACTGAAGATGCTTTGCGACATGCTGCTCACACGTTTCATGAACCTCCCAAGTGGGCTGTCAGCTGCCCTGAAGCACAAGAGGGAGAATTGTGAGGGGGATTTTGGGAAATGGGATGGAGTAGTCACGAACAAGAGAGTTTTGTGTTTCCCTAGGAAAACTGTTATTTTTAAAAATGGACAAACGTACTTATTTTCTACTTATTACTAACCCTACGATATCTTACACTATATCTATGCTAACATCTAGGCCTAGAGCCATTTTAAAAGGGGTGGACTTCAACTCCCAGAATTCCCCAGCCAGCATGCTTTAAGAGGGGTGGACTTCCACTCCCAGAATTCCCCGGCCAGCATGCTTTAAGAGGGGTGGACTTCAATTCCCAGAATTCCCCAGCCAGCAGGCTTTAAGATGGGTGAACTTCCACTCCCAGAATCCCCCAGCCAGCAGGCTTTAAGATGGGTGGACTTCCACTCCCAGAATTCCCCAGCCAGCATGCTTTAAGAGGGGTGGACTTCCACTCCCAGAATTCCCCAGCCAGCATGCTTTAAGATGGGTGGGCTTCCACTCCCAGAATTCCCCAGCCAGCCTGCTTTAAGAGGGGTAGACTTCCACTCCCAGAATCCCCCAGCCAGCATGCTTTAAGATGGGTGGGCTTCCACTCCCAGAATTCCCCAGCCAGCATACTTTAAGATGGGTGGGCTTCCACTCCCAGAATTCCCCAGCCAGCATGCTTTAAGAGGGGTGGACTTCCACTCCCAGAATTCCCCAGCCAGCATGCTTTAAGAGGGATGGACTTCCACTCCCAGAATTCCCCAGCCAGCATGCTTTAAGAGGGGTGGACTTCAATTCCCAGAATTCCCCAGCCAGCATGCTTTAAGATGGGTGGGCTTCCACTCCCAGAATTCCCCAGCCAGCATGCTTTAAGATGGGTGGACTTCAATTCCCAGAATTCCCCAGCCAGCATGCTTTAAGAGGGATGGACTTCCACTCCCAGAATTCCCCGGCCAGCATGCTTTAAGAGGGGTGGACTTCAATTCCCAGAATTCCCCAGCCAGCATGCTTTAAGATGGGTGGGCTTCCACTCCCAGAATTCCCCAGCCAGCATGCTTTAAGATGGGTGGACTTCAATTCCCAGAATTCCCCAGCCAGCATGCTTTAAGAGGGATGGACTTCCACTCCCAGAATTCCGCGGCCAGCATGCTTTAAGAGGGGTGGACTTCCACTCCCAGAATTCCCCAGCCAGCATGCTTTAAGATGGGTGGACTTCAATTCCCAGAATTCCCCAGCCGGCATGCTTTAAGATGGATGGACTTCCACTCCCAGAATTCCCCAGCCAGCATGCTTTAAGAGGGGTGGACTTCAATTCCCAGAATTCCCCAGCCAGCATGCTTTAAGAGGGGTGGACTTCCACTCCCAGAATTCCCCAGCCAGCATGCTTTAAGAGGGATGGACTTCCACTCCCAGAATTCCCCAGCCAGCATGCTTTAAGAGGGGTGGACTTCAATTCCCAGAATTCCCCAGCCAGCATGCTTTAAGATGGGTGGGCTTCCACTCCCAGAATTCCCCAGCCAGCAGGCTTTAAGAGGGGTGGACTTCCACTCCCAGAATTCCCCGGCCAGCATGCTTTAAGATGGGTGGACTTCCACTCCCAGAATTCCCCAGCCAGCAGGCTTTAAGAGGGGTGGACTTCAATTCCCAGAATTCCCCAGCCAGCATGCTTTAAGAGGGGTGGACTTCCACTCCCAGAATTCCCCAGCCAGCATGCTTTAAGAGGGATGGACTTCCACTCCCAGAATTCCCCAGCCAGCATGCTTTAAGAGGGGTGGACTTCAATTCCCAGAATTCCCCAGCCAGCATGCTTTAAGATGGGTGGACTTCCACTCCCAGAATTCCCCAGCCAGCATGCTTTAAGAGGGGTGGACTTCCACTCCCAGAATTCCCCGGCCAGCATGCTTTAAGATGGGTGGACTTCCACTCCCAGAATTCCCCAGCCAGCAGGCTTTAAGAGGGATGGACTTCCACTCCCAGAATTCCCCAGCCAGCATGCTTTAAGAGGGGTGGACTTCAATTCCCAGAATTCCCCAGCCAGCATGCTTTAAGATGGGTGGACTTCCACTCCCAGAATTCCCCAGCCAGCATGCTTTAAGAGGGGTGGACTTCCACTCCCAGAATTCCCCAGCCAGCAGGCTTTAAGAGGGGTGGACTTCAATTCCCAGAATTCCCCAGCCAGCATGCTTTAAGAGGGATGGACTTCCACTCCCAGAATTCCCCAGCCAGCATGCTTTAAGAGGGGTGGACTTCAATTCCCAGAATTCCCCAGCCAGCATGCTTTAAGATGGGTGGAGTTCCACTCCCAGAATTCCCTAGCCAGCAGGCTTTAAGAGGGGTGGACTTCCACTCCCAGAATTCCCCAGCCAGCATGCTTTAAGAGGGGTGGACTTCCACTCCCAGAATTCCCCAGCTGACATGCTTTAAGATGGATGGACTTCTACTCCCAGAATCCCCCAGCCAGCATGGGCATTTTGGGACATTTTCCTTGGAAATCTTCTCCTCACCACACACATCTCAGGACTGCTGGCTTATTATGGGATAGTGAAAACCCAGAGCTCCTTTGACTTACCCTTGAGTAAAACCCCCAAACTTGGAGGGGCTGTGGACCAGGGCCCGGGGGGAGTCCACTTTCCTTAATAAATCCAAGGACTGATTCTGCAGGACGACTTGCATGTGAGTGGTGCAGCGCTGGATAAATTCGAGCATCTGAAAGCAAAACCGCAGTCCAACAGGTAAAGCTGTGGGTTCCGTCAAAGCTGAAATTAGTTCCCCCCACCCCCCAGGAAAAAGGGGCAGGAGGGAAGGACCACTTCTGAAAAACACGGAAAGGTGTGTGGGGGGGGGGGGATATGGACTGCTGGGTGACATTTTGTAAAGCAAGGGTATCTTAAGCTTGATAACTTTTAAGATTTGTGGGCTTCAATTCCCAGGATTCCCCAGTCAGTATAAAGTCAAAAGTATTTCGTATGCTGCTGATTAATTAGAGAGTTTCCAGAGCGCCTAAATTAGTAAGAAAAATTCTCTGTGTTACGTTTCTTAAACAAAACAATAGAAATAGAATTAGAAATAGAATAGAATAGAAATAAGAATGGAATAGAAATAGAAAAAGGAAAAAACAAAAAACAAAAAAAATGGAATAGAATGGAGTGGAGTGGAGTGGAGTGGAGTGGAGTGGAGTGGAGTGGAGTGGAGTGGAGTGGAGTGGAGTGGAGTGGAGTAGAGTAGAGTAGAGTAGAGTAGAGTAGAGTAGAGTAGAGTAGAGTAGAGTAGAATAGAATAGAATAGAATAGAATAGAATGGGAATGGAAATAGAATAAAGAATAAAGAATAAAGAATAAAGAATAAAGAAATGGAATGGAATGGAATGGAATGGAATGGAATGGAATAGAATGGAATAGAATAGAATAGAATAGAATAGAATAGAATAGAATAGAATAGAATAGAATAGAATAGAATAGAATAGAATAGAATAGAATAGAATAGAGAATGGAATGGGAATAGAAATAGAAAAAAGAAAAAAGAAAAAAGAATAAAGAATAAGGAATGGAATGGAATGGAATGGAATGGAATGGAATAGAATAGAAAATGGAATGGAATGGGAATGGAAATAGAAATAGAAATAGAAATAGAAAGAAGAATGAAGAATGAAGAATGAAGAATAAGGAATGGAATGGAATGGAATGGAATGGAATGGAATGGAATGGAATGGAATGGAATAGAATAGAATAGAATAGAATAGAATAGAATAGAATAGAATAGAATAGAATAGAATAGAATAGAGAATGGAATGGAAATAGAAATAGAAATAGAAAAAAGAATAAAGAATAAAGAATAAAGAATAAAGAATAAGGAATGGAATGGAATGGAATGGAATAGAACAGAATAAAGAATGGAATGGAATAGAATAGAACAGAAATAGAAAAAGAATAAAGAGTAAGGAGTAAAGAGTAAAGAATAAAGAATAAGGAATGGAATGGAATGGAATGGAATAGAATAGAATAGAATAGAATAGAGTAGAGTAGAGTAGAGTAGAGTAGAGTAGAGTAGAGTAGAGTAGAATTGAATAGAATAGAATAGAATAGAATAGAATAGAATAGAATAGAATAGAGAATGGAATAGAATAGAAATAGAAATAGAATAAAGAATAAAGAATAAAGAATAAGGAATGGAATGGAATAGAATAGAATGGAATGGAATAGAATAGAATGGAATGGAATAGAATAGAATAGAATGGGATGGGGTGGGATGGAATAGAATAGAATGGAATGGAATAAAATAGAATAGAAAATAGAAATAGAAAATAGAATAGAATAGAATTCTTTATTGGCCAAGCGTGATTGGACACATAAGGAATTTGTCTTCGGTGCATAAGCTCACATTGCACATAAAAGCTGTAAGACATAAATCACGATCATAGTCATCGTAAAAATACATTCATCATAAATCGTAAGATACAACACTTGGGGATAGCCATAGGATACTAAATAGACCATCAACACAAATAGTACTTAGAAAACTAAATGAAACCAATATAAATCGTAAAGATACAAAGCAACAGCCATTAAGTAGAAAAAGGAGATAGGTAATAGGAAGGATGATAAGAAGAATAGTAACGCAGCCTGACAAATAGTTTGTCAGTGTTGTGGGAATGAGTTGTTGAGCAGAGGGATGGCATGGGGGGGAAAAATGGCATAGCACGAAAGGAAAAAAAGGGTTGAGGGAGGAAGAGGAAAATGAAGCGGTCCAAATATCCATCTCCCAGTTTTTAACTCAGTGGGAGTTTTTTTAACCACCATACTCCATGTTTGCTCACTTCCTCCCAAATGCTACAAAACTTCACCCACAAGCCAGTGGTGAAATCCAAATTTTTTACTACCGCTTCTATGGGTGTGGCTTGGTGGGCATGGCTGGGGAAGGATACTGCAAAATCCTCATTCCCTCCCCACTCCTGGGGGAAGGATACTTCAAAATCCCCATTCCCTCCCCACTCCTCGGGAAGGATACTGCAAAATCTCCATTCCCACCCCACTCCAGGGGGAAGGATACTGCAAAATCCCCATTCCCACACCACTCCGGGGCCAGCCAGAAGTGGTATTTGCTGGTTCTCCAAACTGCTCAAAATTTCCCCTACCGGTTCTCCAGAACCTGTCAGAACCTGCTGGATTTCACCCCTACCACAAGCTTCCCAATGGCACATCGTTAAACGCACGCCACGACATACCTGTGCGCTGCTTTCCTTCCCTGCCGTCATGGCCCAGCTTTGCGGGGTCCTCCCATCCTTGTCGTGGAGTCGCAGGTCCCCGCCTGCGTCCAGTAGTTTGCTAAGAATGAACTGGCTTCCTGAAAAGGCCGCGGCATGGACAGGGGTGCTCCCGTCGTAACAACGGCTGAAATCACAACAACAAAGCCGTGGACTTCACGGGTGATTTCGCTACTTCCTCTCACTCTCTAAAGCACATTCTTTTACAGATCATCCTCGACTTACGACGGCAATTGATCCCCAAATATTTCCACTGCTAAGCAAGACAGCTGTTATGTGAGTTTTGCCCCATTTTACAACCTTTCTGGCCACAGTTGTTAAGTGGATCGCGGCAGTTGTTAAGTTAGAAACACGGTTGTTAAGGGAATCCGGCTTCCCCATGGACTTTGGTTGCCAGAAGTTCGTAAAAAGGGGATCACATGATCCCAGAACACTGCAACCGTCATAAATATGAGCCAGCTGCCAAATGTCTTTACTTGTAAGTTGAGGCTTACAAGTGAAGAAAAGTAGAAGTAAAAGTAAAAATAAAAGTAGAAGTAGTAGAAGTAGAAGTAAAAGCAGTAGAAGTAGATGTAAAGGAAAAGTATTAGTAGTAGTAGAAGTAGTAGTACTAGTAGGTAGTAGTAGAAGTAAAAGAAGTAGAAGTAAAAGTAGTAGTAAAAGTAGTAGTAGAAATAAAAGTAAAAGCAGAAGTAAAAGTAGAAGTAGAAGTAAAAGCAGAAGTAAAAGTAGAAGTAGAAGTAGAAGTAAAAGTAATAGAAGTAGATGTAAAGGAAAAGTATAAGTAGTAGTAGTAGAAGTAGTAGGTAGAAGTAAAAGAAGTAGAAGTAGAAGTAAAAGTAGAAGTAGATGTACAGGAAAAGTATAAGTAGTAGAAGTAGTAGGTAGTAGTAGAAGTAAAAGAAGTAAAAGTAGTAGTAAAAGTAGAAGTAGAAGTAAAAACAGAAGTAAAAGAAGTAGAAGTAGAAGAAAAAGTAGTAGTAGTAAAGTAAAAGTAATAGTAGTAGAAGTAAAATAAGAAGTAAAAGTAGTAGTAAAAGTAAAAGAAGTAGTAGTAGTAGAAATAGTAGGTAGTAGTAGAAGTAAAGTAAGAAGTAAAAGTAGATATAAAAGTAGTAAAAGTAGAAGTAACAGTAGAAGTAGAAGTGAAAGAAGAAGTAGTAGTAGTAGAAGTAAAAGGAAAAGTAGTAGTAGTAGAAGTAAAAGTAATAGAAGTAGAAGTAGTAGAAGAAGTAGTAGTAGTAGAAGTAAAAGGAAAAGTAGTAGTAGAAGAAGTAAAAGTAGAAGTAAAAAAACAAAACCTGGAGGAATCTTCAGGAGGAAGTTAACAAAGTTAACAAGAATGGGGTAATTTTTTTTTATTATGCGGTGGATTTTTAAGTGTTGTAAGCCACACACAGTCGATCATGTGTGAGTTGGGCAGGCTTATAAATGTGCTTAGTAAAGCATAATAAATAATGTCATTAATTAATTTAAAAAAATCTAGATGGGGTCGCGGCACCTGCTACGAGGGCAGGGTTCCAATCCTGCAGCCGACACCCTCATCCTTAACTTTTCTGATCCCCGTTGGGATACTGCAAATTCCCCTTTGGAGACAGCCCGCCCTCCGGTTCACATGAGTCCCGACGGAGAAGCGAAGAGTAGGGTTTCCTCATGCTTTCCTCAGAACCACAAAATAATTTTGTTCAAAAAAAGAAAGAAAGAAAGAAAGAAAGAAAGAAAGAAAGAAAGAAAGAAAGAAAGAAAGAAAGAAAGAAAGAAAGAAGAAAGAAAGAAAGAAAGAAAGAAAGAAAGAAAGAAAGAAAGAAAGAAAGAAAGAAAGAAAGAAAGAAAGACAGACCTAATTTCACCTGAATCCCGCTTCTTCTCACCCATTTATGTCTCGTACTTACTGGTTTGGGTCCGACCCATAATCCAACAGGATATCCACCAGTTTCCCCAGTCCGAGCAAGGCGGCGGTGAAGAGCGGAGTTTGTCCTAAGGAGTTGACCGACTGGGTGGCGATTCCTAACAGAACGAGAGGAGGAAAAACTTCAACTTCAACTTTACTTCTTCATTCAATGTTATGCTGCCCATCTTCCCTACAAGGTCTGAATCTTGTTAGGGAAATACAGAATATAATACAGAATAATAAAGAGTTGGAAGGGACCCTGGAGGTCTTCTAGTCCAACCCCACGCACAAACAGGAAAACCTATACCTGTGATGGCGAACCTATGACACGCGTGCCACGCAAGCATTGCCCTAGCTCAGCTCCAGTGCACATGCATGTGCTGGCTAGCTGATTTTCGGGCCTTCTAGTCCTACCAGAAGCCAGGAAACAGGCCTTGTCTGGCCTCCGGATGGGGAAGGCTGTTTTCACCCTCCCCAGGCTCCAGAAAAGCCTCGGGAGCCTGGGGAGGGTAAAAATACAGGCCTACTGTGCCAAAAGTGGGGGGAGCCGGGGAGGGGGGGGTCGTACGCATATGCACAGTGTGTGAGGTGCAATGAATTATGGGTGTGGGCACGCAGGCGCACGACCGCCCTGCGTTCCCCCCTCTTGGCACGCGACGGCAAAAAGGTTAGCCATCAGTGAGCTATACGATTTCATCAAGATTTTCTAAAGCTTTGGACTTCGGCTCCCATAATCCACTAGCCACCCAGCCATTCGTGTCTCTCCCGGATTGGAATACCGAGTGAAGTATAGAGGTTAGTCCTTGATTTACGACAACTTCTTTAGTGATCATTCGATGTTCCGACAGACCCCCCCACCCGCCCCCCCAAAAAACCCCACATACTTATGATCCAGATTCAAAATTCGATGGCCAATACTCGTCTCCCACAGTCACATGATTTGATTTGGAGTGCTCAGCATCTAAGGCCATCCTGCGCTCATGGGAACATGATTTATTATGTGTTTGACATTTTGTTTGCCCCCTTGTACATATGAGCCAGTTTGATCCAGCCATGGGGGTAAGGAACCAGACTAGAAAGCCAAGACCGGGAGTTCTAGTCCAGTCTTAGGCATGAAAGCTGACTGGGTGACTTTGGGCCAATCATCAGGAGACTGTGAGTTCTAGTCCTGCCTTAGGCATGAAAGCCAATTGGGTGATTTTGGGCCAATCATCAGGAGACTGTGAGTTCTAGTCCTGCCTTAGCCATGAAAGCTGACTGGGTGTCTTTGGGCCAATCATCAGGAGACTGTGAGTTCTAGTCCTGCCTTAGGCATGAAAGCCAATTGGGTGATTTCGGGCCAATCATCAGGAGACTGTGAGTTCTAGTCCTGCCTTAGCCATGAAAGCTGACTGGGTGTCTTTGGGCCAGTCACTTTCAGTCCAACCGACTTCATTGGGTTGTTATGAGAAAGAGGAAAGTTTCTTCGTTATTTGTTAAAACTAATAAAGGTGGGCTACAACAAACAAATAATAGAACAGCACCCTCTTCTTTCCCAAATTAAAAATACTGTGGGCACTGCTCACACAAATGGAGCTGTGTGCACGCGTGCTCCTGCCACACCCACCCACCCACACACACACACATACACACCTAGGCCAGGCTCCGTCGCCAGAATAGAAAGGTTGGGGACTGCTGGGTTAGCGGAGTTCAAGGGAGTTGGACTGAATTTGCTTGCGGCTATGTAAGGATTCGGGGCTAATTCCTCTTTTGACTCCGCCCTCAGGTTCTTCTCATACCTACACTATCTTCCTTAGGGAGGGAGACAGAAACACGCTCAAATCAGGAGTGAAATGCTACCAGTTCGCACCACGAACTGGTAGCGGCGGCGGCACATGATTTGGAGAACTGGTAGCGGCGGCAGCACGACGCTCCGCCCACCTACCCAGATGTCGTTACTTCCTGGTTCTAACCAGGAAGTAACCTGTTTTTGACCCTCTGCGCATGCGCAGAAAACTTTGCACATGCATAAAGGTCTAAAATCGCATGTGACGCGTGCACGCGCCAAACATGGAGCGCGCCCTTCCGAACCGGTAGGGAAAGTAAGTAGATTTCACCCCTGGTTCAAATCCTTTTCTACAGTTCATACGCCTCCGTTTGCTGGGATCGATTCACCAAACCCAGGTAAAAGCAATAGCACTTCAGACTTATATACCGTTTCACAGTACTTTCCACTTCCCGCCAGTCCCTGCTCTTCCATTTCATGATCTGAAATCAGGTTTTTCTGGAAATCCATTACACCTGGTTTCTACCTTTCCAAACAGAATGATCCTTCTTATGTATTATGAAGAAAAGGGAGGGAAAAAACCAGGAGTGAAATGCTCCTGGTTCGGACCGGATCGCCCGATCCGGTAGCAATGGAGGCGGGTGGTTCGGACAACCGGTAGCAAAAATCCCTGCCCCCCCTCACATTCCCAGCTGAGCCGCACAATCATCAGAGGCTTTTTTTTTTACTTTTAAAAGCATTTTTTCTACAACCTCTTCGGCCGAAAAAATGCTTTTAAAAGTTAAAAAAAAAAAAAAAAAAGCCTCTGATGATCGCGCGGCTCAGTTGGGATCGTCAGAGGCTTTTTTTCTTTTAAAAGCCTCTGACGATCCCAGCTGAGTTTTTTAAAAAGCCTCTGCCGATCAGGCAACTCAGCTGGGATCGTCAGAGCCTTTTGAAAGCATTTTTTACAACCTCTCCGCTGAAGAGGTTCTAGAAAAAATGGTTTTAAAAGTTAAAAAAAAATAATGGCCACGCCCAACCAGTCACATTACCCACCCACCCCCACCAAGCCACACCCACAGAACCGGTAGTAACAAATTTTAGATTTCACCACTGGAAAAAACCAATTTACAAGATACCTTGAATAGTTTAGTTGTCTTCAGGAGCGTGTCTGTGATGGGGCGATTCATTTAATAAATAAAACAAATAGATTGAAGCCCCCAGGAATGGAAATGAGTTAATCGTCGTCCTTCTCAATGAACTAAGCCAAATAATAGGAGGAAAGATATCAAGAAACCGGGTCCAAAAATAGGAATTAGAAATATAGCCGATTTGGCCAGAATGGGCATTTCACAGGGAGAAATAATAAATTGCTATGTAGATTAAATAATGTAATTGTTAAGATGTTATGGAATGATGAGGACAAAGCAACATTCCTAGGTCAGCCAGAGACAGTTTTATTGCGCAAGGTTCAGAGCCAGTTTTGTACATGAAGCTTTGAACAACTTATGATTCTGAGACCACAGTTTTATACATTTTCAAACAAAGGATTCTGTTAACTCAGCAGTTTATATGGTCATATACATTTGTTATATTTAATTGACATTTCCTAATTACTAAAGTTTTACATTATCCTTGCCAAACAATCATAATTCTTCTGTAAATTACTGGAGCATAGATTCAAATTATCTTCTGTTGATAGACGACTTCTAGCCCATGTGGATCCCCTTGACCTAACCAACCTTTAAGCTGTATGTCATTAGAATGTCCCTTTCTTCTGACAACTTAGAGGCCTCCTAAAGGTATCAAAAGGATTTTGGCTGAGTTTGTACTTTTTCCAACCGGATGCATTTTCTGCTTTTTAGAATAGAGTGAATAGAAAGTTATCCAGTGGTCATCTATCAGATCCCGCTTCGTTTACATTAAAGAGAAATGATACAGAAGTCAGCAAGCCGGACACTTTGCAAGAACGGCAAAGATCACAAAACTAACCTTCCTTGAAACTCGGCATTCTGTGAATACAACCTGCTGAGCCAAAATTTATTTCCCTTCTGCAATTTATTATTGTTTATAAATAACTCAAGAATACATCCAACACACCTTCCTCCTATTTTTCCCACAAAAATCCTGCGAGGTGGGTTGGGCTGAGAAGCAAGAACTGGCCCCAAAGTGACCCAGCCAGCTTTCATGCCTAAAGAGGGACTAGAACTCACAGTCTCCTGGTGATTGGCCCAAAATTATCCTGTCACAGTTTTCATGCCTAAGGAGGGACTAGAACTCACAGTCTCCTGGTGATTGGCCCAAAATTATCCAGTCACAGTTTTCATGCCTAAGGAGGGACTAGAACTCACAGTCTCCTGGTGATTGGCCCAAAATTATCCAGTCACAGCTTTCATGCCTAAGGAGGGACTAGAACTCACAGTCTCCTGGTGATTGGCCCAAAATTATCCAGTCAGTTTTCATGCCTAAGGAGGGACTAGAATTCACAGTCTCCTGGTGATTGGCCCAAAATTATCCAGTCACAGTTTTCATGCCTAAAGAGGGACTAGAACTCACAGTCTCCTGGTGATTGGCCCAAAATTATCCAGTCACATTTTTCATGCCTAAGGAGGGACTAGAACTCACAGTCTCCTGGTGATTGGCTCAAAATTATCCAGTCACAGTTTTCATGCCTAAGGAGGGACTAGAACTCACAGTCTCCTGGTGATTGGCCCAAAATTATCCAGTCACATTTTTCATGCCTAAGGAGGGACTAGAACTCACAGTCTCCTGGTGATTGGCTCAAAATTATCCAGTCACAGTTTTCATGCCTAAGGAGGGACTAGAACTCACAGTCTCCTGGTGATTGGCCCAAAATTATCCAGTCACAGTTTTCATGCCTAAGGAGGGACTAGAACTCACAGTCTCCTGGTGATTGGCCCAAAATTATCCAGTCACAGTTTTCATGCCTAAGGAGGGACTAGAACTCACAGTCTCCTGGTGATTGGCCCAACATTATCCAGTCACAGTTTTCATGTCTAAGGAGGGACTAGAACTCACAGTCTCCTGGTGATTGGCCCAAAATTATCCAGTCACAGCTTTCATGCCTAAGGAGGGACTAGAACTCACAGTCGCCTGGTGATTGGCCCAAAATTATCCAGTCACAGCTTTCATGCCTAAAGAGGGACTAGAACTCACAGTCTCCTGGTGATTGGCCCAAAATTATCCAGTCACAATTTTCATGCCTAAGGAGGGACTAGAACTCACAGTCTCCTGGTGATTGGCCCAAAATTATCCAGTCACAGTTTTCATGCCTAAGGAGGGACTAGAACTCAGTCTCCTGGTGATAGGCATGAAAACTGACTGGATAATTTTGGGCCAATCACCAGGAGACTGAGTTCTAGTCCCTCCTTAGGCATGAAAACTGTGACTGGATAATGTTGGGCCAATCACCAGGAGACTGTGAGTTCTAGTCCCTCCTTAGGCATGAAAACTGACTGGATAATTTTGGGCCAAAGGAGGGACTAGAACTCACAGTCTCCTGGTGATTGGCCCAAAATTATCCAGTCACAGTTTTCATGCCTAAGGAGGGACTAGAACTCACAGTCTCCTGGTGATTGGCTCAAAATTATCCAGTCACAGTTTTCATGCCTAAGGAGGGACTAGAACTCACAGTCTCCTGGTGATTGGCCCAAAATTATCCAGTCACAGTTTTCATGCCTAAGGAGGGACTAGAACTCACAGTCTCCTGGTGATTGGCCCAAAATTATCCAGTCACAGTTTTCATGCCTAAGGAGGGACTAGAACTCACAGTCTCCTGGTGATTGGCCCAACATTATCCAGTCACAGTTTTCATGTCTAAGGAGGGACTAGAACTCACAGTCTCCTGGTGATTGGCCCAAAATTATCCAGTCACAGCTTTCATGCCTAAGGAGGGACTAGAACTCACAGTCGCCTGGTGATTGGCCCAAAATTATCCAGTCACAGCTTTCATGCCTAAAGAGGGACTAGAACTCACAGTCTCCTGGTGATTGGCCCAAAATTATCCAGTCACAATTTTCATGCCTAAGGAGGGACTAGAACTCACAGTCTCCTGGTGATTGGCCCAAAATTATCCAGTCACAGTTTTCATGCCTAAGGAGGGACTAGAACTCAGTCTCCTGGTGATAGGCATGAAAACTGACTGGATAATTTTGGGCCAATCACCAGGAGACTGAGTTCTAGTCCCTCCTTAGGCATGAAAACTGTGACTGGATAATTTTGGGCCAATCACCAGGAGACTGTGAGTTCTAGTCCCTCCTTAGGCATGAAAACTGTGACTGGATAATTTTGGGCCAATCACCAGGAGACTGTGAGTTCTAGTCCCTCCTTTGGCCCAAAATTATCCAGTCAGTTTTCATGCCTAAGGAGGGACTAGAACTCACAGTCTCCTGGTGATTGGCCCAAAATTATCCAGTCAGTTTTCATGCCTAAGGAGGGACTAGAACTCACAGTCTCCTGGTGATTGGCCCAAAATTATCCAGTCACAGTTTTCATGCCTAAGGAGGGACTAGAACTCACAGTCTCCTGGTGATTGGCCCAAAATTATCCAGTCAGTTTTCATGCCTAAGGAGGGACTAGAACTCACAGTCTCCTGGTGATTGGCCCAAAATTATCCAGTCAGTTTTCATGCCTAAGGAGGGACTAGAACTCACAGTCTCCTGGTGATTGGCCCAGTTACCCAGCTGGCCTTAAAGCAGGATTAGAAACCAATCTGCTGGCCATTGGCTCAAAATCATCAATTAGCTTTCATGGCTAAGGTGGGACTAGAACTCTTATCTGCCGGTGATTGGTCCAAAATCACCCAATCAGCTGACATAACTAAACTGGGACTAAAACTCTTACACTATCCTGGTGATTGGCCCAAAGTCACTCATGAGGCTTTCTAGAGCAGCGGTCACCAACCGGTGGTCCGCAGAAGAATTATTTCCATTTTTTATATTGCACTAAATATCTTTTTTAAAAAATTCATATTACTGGTCCGCGGGATTTAAAATTATGAATTTAGTGGTCAAGGAGATCCAAAAGGTTGCCGACCCTTAGTGAGAAGTCACTAAGATAAACAGGTAATTCATTACTTACAAAATATCGAGTTTAAAATACTTTCTATTATTTAACAATGATTAAAAACGGGTGGGGCGGTGAACAAACCACTCAGACTGCTGTTCTCTCCCTCCAACCTCTGTGCTAGAGGAAGTTAAAAATAAAGGTTAAAAATACCCTGTTGGAAAAGTGGGTTTGTCCTGAATGATTGCACAGGTCCGTGCAGGTTGAATTAAATATTTTTTAAATATTTTTAATTGGTTTGTTATTTTAAATTGGGGCCAAATCAATATATATCTTTTTAATTGTTTCTATTGTATGTTTTTATCTGGCTGTACACCGCCCTGAGTCCCTCGGGAGAAGGTGCGGTATATAAATTCAAAATAAAATAAAATAAATAAAATGGTGGAATGACTTAAAAAGAAACGGCAATCAGCACAGAAAATGTTAAGGAGTATTAAAGGCCAACACTTGCAACCAACTTGCTTGATTTCATTCGGAATATGGAAGTTGGAAGCGTGGGAAGGCAACCGCGGAAAGAACCATGCGCGAAAATACACTGCAGAACAACATTTTTTTCTTTCACTTCACTCATTTCTGAGTAATCCACTCAGAAATGTCAACATTTGCAACCACAGCTAACAAACCATGCATGAAAATACTGCAGAACAACACTCAGGCAGCTGGTGTTATCTTTAACAGTGATTTAAGTCTGCTGCACCACCAAGGCTCTTGAGAATATACTACAGAACAACATTTTTTCTTTCATTTCACTCGTGTAAAAAAAAGGGGTGGGGAAGCGAGCAAACCACTCAGACTGCGTTCTCTCCCTCCAACCTCTCCGCGAATGGAAGAGGCGGAACGGTCATCAAGATCAGGCGGCGGCTACACGAAGTAGCACCGCCTGCTGGCTTCGCGCTCAGAAGAGAACACTACGCCTCCTCCTCGTGGCTTGCTCAGCTGATCACTTTCGAGTGCATTTCTCTAGTTAGATACTATAGAAATGATCCCTGAAAGTATAGTCTTAACGGATCGTTCCGCGATTCTACGGCCTCACCCGCCGCCACCGCTCTTCAAGTCACAGCGACCGCCTCCCTAACCACAAATTCTGCTTCGTTCCCTCCGCAGCCAGGAATGAACGTCGAATAATCACGTTTAATTGCGAAAATATTTTTTCCCTAAAAAACATTTTCCCTAAAAAATATTTTTTAGCCAAACGACCGAACCCATAAGCCCCTTGGTTTTAGATTTGCATCAGCGAACGGGACAACCAATCACGCTTCACTTTGAGGTGTTTTGTTTTTTTCCCCCCCCCCACGGGGGCTCACCGATACAAGGACCGGAAGAGGCGGGTCCTGCAAGCGTCAATCTCTTAAACCAGCGCTCTGTTAACCATTTCACTGCCAAAGGGCTGCAAGTGACAGCATTTGAAAAGAGAGGCTGCTTCCTTACATAGAACAAGCTACTATCCGTTTCTGTTGCCAAATGTTCCTCGTATTCACGTGTTTATTGGACTAAACGCTCCTTTGTGACACAGGGTCACAAAGCCTTCCAACCGCTGGAAGGAGGGAGAATGTGGTGCAATTTTGATCTAAGTTGCGTTTTAACGGTTTTATTTCTGTGCATTATTTTTACATTGTAAGAATTGCTTGGATAGTGAGATGGGCCGCATATAAATATAGTAAAGTACATCAAGGTGCATCCTATGATTGCAAAGCCAACTGTTTTTTGTAAACACACTACATCTCCATTCCCAAACGCCTTAAAATCCTCATTGGGTTTGATCGTCTTTTTAACATTATGGATTGAAAACATGGTGTGCAGCTTAATGTAACTTTGGATCTGGCTAACTGTGGCTTCTTCAAACGAGAATGACAGAGCTGGAAGAGACCTTGTGAGTCCATCTAGTCCAACCCCACCCCGCCCCCCATCCAAGCAGGAGACCCTACATCATTTCTGACAGATGGCAGTCCACTTTTCTTCTTCAAAGCCTCCAGGGATGAAGCTCCCACAACTTCCAAAAGCAACTTCTGTTCTATTGGTTGATTGTTCTCACTGTCAGAAAATTTCTCCTTATTTTCCGGTTGAATCTCTCCTTGATCAGTTTCCACCCATTATTCCTTTTCTGGCCTTCAGGTGCCTTGGAAAATAGCTTGACCCCCTTCCTCCTCTCTGTGGCAGCCCCTCAAATATTGGATCTCTGCTATCCTGTCTCCCCTGGTCCTTCTCTTCACTAGACTAGCCATGCCCAGTTCCTGCAACCGTTTATCGTATGTTTTAGCCTCCAGTCCCCTCATCATCCTGGTTGCTCTTCTCTGCACTCTTTCCAGAGTCTCCACATCTTTTTTATAGTGTGGTAACCAAAACTGGATGCAGTACTCTAGGTGTGGCCTTACTAAGACTTTATAGAGTGGTATTAGTACCTCACTTGATCTTGATTGTATCCCTCTGTTAATGCAATTTAGGATTGCGTTGGCTTTTTTGGCTGCCACTGCACACTGCTGGCTCACATTTAATCGGCTGTCCACTAAGACTCCAAGAAAGATGCCCTGAGATTTTTTTAAGGACGCCAGATTACTTCCACATCACTACTATTCACTAATATACAGCTGCCCATCTACCACAGTTTGTCAACCTCCACAACTTTAAGACATGTGGACTTCAATATCCCAGAATTCTCCAGCCAGCAAGGGCTGAAGTCCACACATCTTCAAGATGCCGTGGTTGAGAAACGGTGCCTTAAACTACCCTGTGGAATTGGGACTCCAGCTGAATTAATGCATGGGTCTCGGGTGAAATCCAGCAGGTTCTGGAGAACCGGTAGTGGAAATTTTGAGCAGTTCGGAGAACTGACAAATGCCACCTTTGGCTGGCCCCAGAGTGGGGAGGGAATGGAGATTTTGCAGTATCCTTCCCTTGCCACGCCCACCAAGCCACGCCCACGGAACCGGTAGTAAAATAAATTGGATTTCACCACTGTTTATGACCGTTGCAGCATCCTCATGGTCACGTGATTAAAATTTCATAAAATGGGGCAAAACTCACTTAAATATCTTGCTCAGCAACAGAAATTTTGGGCTCAATTGTAGTCATAAATCAAGAACTACCTGTATTAAAAGGCAGGGCCTGTCTGCTGGATTAAACCAGATAGCAGATCTATACAGTATATAAAAATGGCTGTGTGTGTGTGTGTTCCAGCATAACTCTGGAACGCTTCAAGCAATTTCAACCAAACTTGATACATAGATGACTTACTCTCTGGAAAGAAATACTCTGGGGGTAAGACATCCCTAAGACCCCTCGAGGTATGTGTTCTGTTTAGATACAGCCTGTTGTGCCTTAAAATGGCTTCTACTGTACCGCCTTAAAACGGCTTCTACTGTGCAGCAAAGTGGTGTTCCCATGGTAACAGCTTCACAGTACTCAACAAGGGGGCTCCCTCTGGTAAGGGGGAACATTAGAAATTACATTTGGTCTGGACATTTTCAACAAGGCTTGGATTATTCTTGAGGACAAATGAATGGCCATGATCAATAAAACATTACTGGAACTCGGCCTGCCTGCACCACTAGGAGACCGACAGGACGTACTTCACGCAGATTATATGCGAGAAAAGAACTACAACGTCAAACTGGTTAGTGCATATATCGCGGACAAGAAGCCACTTCTAAATCAAGATCAGAAAAAAAGCATACCAAATGATCATGGATCAGCTGGCAAAACAACAAGGTGGTATCATTTTATCTGACGCTTCTGGGGGCAACGCTGGATTATCAGCTAGTAGTAAATAAAAACAAGGGGTTACTAAAATAAAAAACAAACTTTTCTTTCATTTTACTCGTGTAAAAAAAAGGGGTGGGGAAGCGAGCAAACCACTCAGACTGCGTTCTCTCCCTCCAACCTCTCCACTAAAGGAAGAGGTGGAACGGTCATCAATAGCAGGCGGCGGCTACACGAAGTAGCACCGCCTGCTGGCTTCGCGCTCAGGAGAGAACACTACGCCTCCTCCTCGTGGCTTGCTCGGCTGATCACTTTCGAGTGCATTTCTCTAGTTAGATACTATAGAAATGATCCCTGAAAGTATAGTCTTAATGGATCGTTCCGCGACTCTACGGCCTCACCGGCAGCCACCGCTCTTCAAGTCACAGCGACTGCCCCCCTAACCACAAATTCTGCTTCGCAGGCTTCTTTTCCTCCACAGCCAGTAATAAATTTTGAGAATTCCAGAGAATTTATGTAGAAAAAGACTGTTCCGCAGCGTATATAGTTAGCAATCCACGCAATACCCATAATCCCCCTGGTTTTCAATTTGCATAGGGAACAGGGCAGCTGCTTGCAAATATGAGGTGTACCTTAATGCAACAAGTGGATCTGGTTAATAGTGATTAGTTAGAATGTAATTAATGATGACTTCGCCAAACAGAAATACAGACAGCCCTTGATTTAACAACAGTTCATTTAGTGACCATTCAAACTTACAACGGCACTGAAAAAAGTGACTTACGACCATCTTTCAAACTTACAACCGTTGCAGCGTCCGTTCCCCCCCGGTCACGTGATCAAAATTCAGATGCTTGGCAACCGACTCAGATTTATGACGGTCACAGTGTCCCGGGGTCCTTTGATCCCCTTTTTTAGACCTCTTGACGAGCAAAGTCAATGGGGATGCTGGATTCACTTAACGACACTGTTCCTGACTTAACAAATGCAATGATGCACTTAACAACTGTGTCAAGGAAAGCCGTAAAACGGGGCGAGCTCGCTTAACAAATGTTTCCCACTCACTTAGCAACATACATTTTGGGCTCAATTGCGGTCGTTAACTGCGGGACTACCTACCTGTATGACCCTGGGAATACTGCAACCGTCGTAAATATGAGTCACTGGCCAAGCATCTGAATTCTGATCATGTGACCATGAGGATGCTGGGATGGTTCTAAGTACGAAACATGGCTGTAACTTTTTTCAGTGCCGTTCTAACTTTGAATGGTCACAAAATGAACTGTTATAAGTCGAGGACTACCTGTATTCCAAAGAATTGGCTGCGCCTAGAAGAGTGTTTCTCAACCTTGGCCGCTGGACGATGTGTGGACTTTAACTCCCAGAATTCCCCAGCCAGCAGAGCAGAGCCAGCAGAGAAGAGCAGAGCAGGCTGGGGAATTCTGGGAGTTGAAGTCCGCGGCCAAGGTTGAGAAACACTGGCCTAGAAGGTGATTTTGAGTCTCTCTGCTGACCTGGACTGCAGGTGTGTGAATGAGGGGACCCATCAGCCGAACCTGGGAGCACATGTAACAATTTCTCAACATCAGCAACATATGTGTGGACTTCAGCTCCCAGAATCCCCTATCCAGCATCCTGAATCCTGGGAATGGAAGTCCCAACATCTTAAAAGTTGCTGAGGTTAAAAATACCCCTGCCCTTAAAATATTTTGCAAAACTTCCGCTTCCACTGAATTAATTCATGCACCGGGTCCGTGGGTATTTACACAATAAAGGAATTGCTAAAAGAGAAGAGGAATGATCATCCTCACAGAAAATTCTGTAGAAATTTAAATTCAATTCTTTCGTAAGAATTCTTAAAATTCTTATGACCTGAACTCCGTGAATATGTGAATGAGGGACCCATTAGCAGAACCTGGAAGCGCATGTTGTGAATAGTTTGGCAGATTTCAGAATTTTTTAACACGTGTGGACTTCAACTCCCAGAATCCTGTAAATCAGCAGACCGGATGCGGAAGTCCCAGCATTTAAAAAATTGCAAAGGTTAAAAATACCCTACGATTCCACAGGTCCGTGCGGGTTGAATACAATAAAAAGTGGAATTACTTAAAAGAAATAGCAAATCAGCACAGAAAATGTTAAGGAACACCACTCGCTTTCATTCAGAATAAGGAAATTGCCGGGTAAACCCAACGGCGGAAAGAACCATGTGTGAGAATTTATTGGCTCGATTTCCATTTATTGGTTCGATTTATATGCCGCCCTTCTCCGGAGACTCAGGGCGGCTTACAATGCGTTAAGCAATAGCCTTCATACTTTTGTATATACCTGCTTAGTAGGGCTTTCGGGCCCCCCCCAAGCGGTGTTCTTTTTTATACAAAGTCAGCTTATTGCCCCCACAAACCGGGTCCTCATTTTACCTACCTCGGAAGGATGGAAGGCTGAGTCAACCTTAAGCCTGGTGATATCTGAACTTGCAGTAATTGCAGGCAGCTGGTGCTATTTAACAGCACTTTAGTCTGCTGCGCCACCAAGGCTCTTGAGAATATACTACAGAACAACATTTTTTCTTTCATTTCACTCGTGCAAAAAAAAGGGGGTGGGGAAGCGAGCAAACCACTCAGACTGCGTTCTCTCCCTCCAACCTCTCCGCGAATGGAAGAGGCGGAACGGTCATCAAGATCAGGCGGCGGCTACACGAAGTAGCACCGCCTGCTGGCTTCGCGCTCAGAAGAGAACACTACGCCTCCTCCTCGTGGCTTGCTCAGCTGATCACTTTCGAGTGCATTTCTCTAGTTAGATACTATAGAAATGATCCCTGAAAGTATAGTCTTAACGGATCACTCTGCGATTCTACGGCCTCACCGGCAGCCACCGCTCTTCAAGTCACAGCGACCGCCTCCCTAACCACAAATTCTGCTTCGTTCCCTCCGCTGTAATAAAATTTCTAACAACCCCGCGGGATTTTTTCAGAAAAATAGTATTCCAGGTCTTATGTTCGTCGCCAAAAACGATCGAGACCATAAGGCCCCGGGTTTTTTTCATTTGCATCGGGGAACCGGACAACCAATCAGGCTTGACCGAGAGGTGGAGCTTCATTAACTCGTTTCAGTTCCGCCCATGCGCACGTCGATTGCAATAAACGCCTTGAATTTTTTTGCAGTTTTGCAAGCCAAGAGAGAGAATTTGGTGCCATTCGGATTTGATTTGGGGGAATCATGGAAAGCCAACCCTTCTTAACACCTTTTACTGCACCTGGATTCATACAAAAGTCATACTTCTGATCTCAGCTGGGTTAACTATCCCCCAAAGCAGGGGTCTCCAATCTTGGCAAGTTTAAGACTTGTGGACTTCGACTCCCAGAATTCCTCAGCCAGCAAATATATATATATATATATATATATATATATATATATATGTATAATAAAGAACTATATATATAATATATATGCAAAAAATTAAAATCTCGGGTGTTTTCCCGCGTCATGTTAAATAAGTTGGTTAAAATATTTAAAATTCTGGTTAAAATCCCAGCTTAAAATCTTCTAAAAATCCTTACAGAGCACTCTGCAAGGTCCTTTAAAACCTCAGCTAAAATCCTACCAGTGACTTTAAAAGTTTGTTTTTTTTAAAAAAAAACTTTTAAACTTTTTTTAAAAAACTTTTAAAGTCACTGGTAGGATTTTAGCTGAGGTTTTAAAGACTTTGCAGAGTGCTCTGTAAGGATTTTTAGAAGATTTTAAGCTGGGATTTTAACCAGAATTTTAAATATTTTAACCAACTTATTTAACATGACGCAGGAAAACACCCGAGATTTTAATTTTTTGCATATGCGCACCCGCGAAAACTTAAGAAGACATGTGTGTGTGTGTGTGTGTGTGTGTGTGTGTGTGTACGTGTGTGTGTGTCTTAAGTTTTCACGGGTGCGTATATGCAAAATATTAAAATCTCGGGTGTTTTCCCGCGTCATGTTAAATAAGTTAGTTATTTAACTAACTAGTAGTTAGTTAAATAGTTAATTTAACTATTTAGTAGTTAGTTTAAATAGTTAGTATTTTAAACATTTTAACTAACTTACTTAACATGACGCGGGAAAACACCCGAGATTTTAAATTTTTTGCATATATATATAGGTATGTAGGTAAACAACTTAAGGCTGTAGAACAACTTAGTTTACGTAGGTAAAACCTGGCTAGAAAGAAAGATTCTTATTTGGGGCCGGGGCAAAGGCGATGATGTATAGGGCAGGAGAGTGCATGCAAGCACCGTTTTTTTGGGGTGGTTGGAAAGGGAAAGCGATTGCACCGTGCAAAAGTTTTGCACCGGTCCCGAATCAAGCCCCGCCAAAATCCACCTTGCAATTCTGCCGAGCACCGGTTGTCTGAAGTGCCTTTCACGCATCTTGGCTAGACAAAAAACGCCTTTGGAAGAAAAGCAGACCTGTTCAAATTTGCAAAGCGACAACAAAGGAACGGCGCAAAAAGCACGCCCGCCCTCTTTCCCTTTGCACGCCCCTCTTGCTCGCAGTAATAAGAGCGGTGGAAGGGACCCTGGAGGTCATCTAGTCCAACCCCCCTTGCTCACGCAGGAGACCCGTACTAGGGATTCGAACAGCCGAACTGCCGACCTTCCTGATCGCTTTCTGATCACCTTTAATCACAGCCACCCTCGCGCGTTACCTTTCTTCAACAGCTTCTTCACTTTGACGTAGTTGCCTTGCTTGACGTAGTCGTGCAGACGAGCTTCGGGGCTCTCGTGTTTCACCGTCCCGAGTTTGACCGGGCAGGGAACGGGAAGGGTATGGGCCATGCTCCCTGAGGGGGAAAAAGAGACGTTAAGAAGGGGTTTCCCTCTCTCCACAAGCGAGACCATCCCCGTTGCGAGCTTCCACGGTGCTACGGACTTCTAGGTCGTGTGAACCCATGATCAAACACGTGTTTGCGCGCGCGATCCCCTCTCCCCCCCCAAAATCAGACCCTTGAGAGCGGGGAAGCTTCCAGCATCGGGGTCTCTCGTGTCGTTTGGATGCACCCGGTTCTCCTTGCAAGGGGTTTTTAGAATACACGTGTAGACACGGAAAGGGGCTGGGGGGGATTCAAACTATCCTTCTGAAAGACCTAGAAAATACCTGAGCAGAAATCATTAAAAAAGAAAAGGATTGCTGGCTAGAATGAGGGTTTTGATGCAGTCGCTGGATTAGGAACGAGATTATATCCCAGATATTATAAAATATCCAGAGTGTGATAGCCAATTTATCGATTTGATTAAAAGATTGGAGCTTTCCTTATCTTATGCCCTTTTATAACACCATGAAATTTAATTTAATAAATTAGTAAAGTTTTACTAAAAGGGATTGGTAATATATTTATATCTATCTCCATTCATACATCTATTGCATCTCTATTCATCCATCCATCCACTTCTCTCTACAAATCTCTCTCTCTCTCTCTCTCTCGGTATATCTATATCTAATGGTATATCTAACTATCTTCTATCTATCTATCTATCTATCTATCAGTATATCTAACTATCTTCTATCTATCTATCAGTATATCTATCTTCTATCTATCTATATCTATCAGTATATCTATCTTCTATCTATCTATATCTATCAGTATATCTAACTATCTTCTATCACTATATCTATCTTCTATCTATCAGTATATCTATCAGTATATCTATCTTCTATCTATCACTATATCTATCTTCTATCTATCTATCACTATATCTATCTATCTATCTATCTATCTATCACTATATCTATCTTCTATCTCTATCTATCTATCTATCTTCTATCTATCTATCTATCACTATATCTATCTTCTATCTCAGTATATCTATCTATCAGTATATTTATCTTCTATCTATCTATCACTATATCTATCTTCTATCTATCACTATATCTATCTTCTATCTATCTATCTATCAGTATATCTATCTATCTATCTATCAGTATATCTATCTTCTATCTATCTATCTCAGTATATCTATCTATCTAACTATCAGTATATCTATCTTCTATCTATCAGTATATCTATCTTCTATCTATCTATCAGTATAGCTATCATCTATCTATCTATCTATCTATCTATCTATCTATCTATCTATCTATCGTCTATTCATATCTAATCTATCTTCTATCCATATCTATCTATTCATCCATATCTATCTATTCATCCATATCTATCCATCTATCTATCTATCTATCTATCTATCTATCTATCTATCTATCTATCTATCTATCTATCTTCTATCCATATCTAATCTATCTTCTATCCATATCTATCTATTCATCCATATCTATCTATCTATCTACCCTCTTCTATCCATATCTATCTATCTATCTATCTATCTATCTATCTATCTATCTATCTATCTATCTATCTATCTATCTATCTAATCTATCTTCTATCCATAGCTATCTATCTATATCATCTATCTATCTATCGTCTATCCATATCTAATCTATCTTCTATCCATATCTATCTATTCATCCATATTTATCTATCTATCTATCTATCTATCTATCTATCTATCTATCTATCTATCCTCTTCTATCCATATCTATCTATCTATCTATCTATCTATCTATCTATCTATCTATCTATCTATCTATCTATCTATCTATCTTCTATCCATATCTATCATCTATCTATCTATCTATCTATCTATCTATCTATCTATCTATCTATCTATCTATCTATCTATCTATCTATCTATCTTCTATCCATATCTATCATCTATCTATCTATCTATCTATCTATCTATCTATCTATCTATCTATCTATCTATCTATCTATCTTCTATCCATATCTATCTATCTAATTTATCTTCTATCCATATCTATCTATCTACCTATCTATCTCTATCTATCTCTATCTATTCATCCATATCTATCTGTCTGTCTATCTATCTACTATTCCCCCTCTCAATCAATCACATTTACCTCACTATCCAAGGCTCAGTTATCGCGCCTATAAGGAGAAAGGTTTAAAAAAAAAATTTCAATTTAGTTCCTAAATCCTAGGAAGCTTATTACGGATTTGTCGCCCCCCTCCCCACCTTCCTCCTTTCGGATTTGTCTTCTCTAGGGCTGTCCCCTTCTCTGTCTTTGGGGGTACCGCGTGGGCTGAAAGTCCTTCCCCCCCCCCCAGCAGACCTCCTTAGATCTCAGATCTCTCCCCGCGGCCCCCTCCCCTCCCCGCAAAAGGAAACCTCCGTTCGCCCCGCTCCTCCCTTCTCCAGGTCGCCCGACGCACCTCGGCGGCTGACTTTTCCTTTTTCAACTGCCGAGGAATTCAGTTGAGGCCGGCGGACGGCGTCACCGCGTTCTCTCGTCACTTGCAGCGGGGCGGGAGGCGGGAAGGAGCAGTGCAAAAACCGGGGCGTGTGTGTGCAAAGATTTGCACCCCTGGGACACGCCCGGGTGGTGTTTGCACGGGAAAGGCGTTCGGAATGGGGTTGTTGCACGCAAAATGTGCGGGGCGTTTTTTGCAAACCGTCTCTGCGATTTTTTTTTTTTTTTTTTTATTTTTTTTGCAACTGGCCCCGTTGCAGAGAGGA